>NC_059625.1:15035621-15099447 GCF_020424385.1 Procambarus clarkii | reverse complement strand
CACCACACCAGCATACATGACCACAAGGTTCCACACACACCAGGTTCACCACATACATGACCACAAGGTTCACCACACCATACATGACCACAAGGTTCACCACACCAGCATACATGACCACAAGGTTCACCACACCATACATGACCACAAGGTTCACCACACCAGCATACATGACCACAAGGTTCACCACACCATACATGACCACAAGGTTCACCACACCAGCATACATGACCACAAGGTTCACCACACCAGCATACATGACCACAAGGTTCACCACACCAGCATACATGACCACAAGGTTCACCACACCACCATACATGACCACAAGGTTCACCACACATACACCATACATGACCACAAGGTTCACCACACCATACATGACCACAAGGTTCACCACACCATACATGACCACAAGGTTCACCACACAAGCATACATGACCACAAGGTTCACCACACCAGCACACATGACCACAAGGTTCACCACACCAGCATACATGACCACAAGGTTCACCACACCAGCATACATGACCACAAGGTTCACCACACCAGCATACATGACCACAAGGTTCACCACACCAGCATACATGACCACAAGGTTCACCACACCAGCATACATGACCACAAGGTTCACCACACCAGCATACATGACCACAAGGTTCACCACACCAGCATACATGACCACAAGGTTCACCACACCAGGTTCACATGACCACAAGGTTCACCACACCACCATACATGACCACAAGGTTCACCACACCAGCATACATGACCACAAGGTTCACCACACCTGCATACATGACCACAAGGTTCACCACACCAGCATACATGACCACAAGGTTCACAACACCAGGACCACAAGGTTCACCACACCAGCATACATGACCACAAGGTTCACCACACCATACATACCACAAGACCACAAGCATTCCACAAGGTTCACACTCCAGCATACATGACCACAAGGTTCACCACACCAGCATACATGACCACAAGGTTCACCACACCAGCATACATGACCACAAGGTTCACCACACCAAGCATTACCACAAGGTTCACCACATCAGCATACATGACCAAAAGGTTCTCCACACCAGCATGCATGACCACAGGGTTCACCACGCCAGCATACATGACTACAAGGTTCACCACACAATACTTGGCCACAAGGTTCACCACACCATACATGACCACAAGGTTCACCACGCCAGCATACATGACCACAAGGTTCACCACACCAGCATACATGACCACAAGGTTCACCACACCTGCATACATGACGACAAGGTTCACCACACCATACATGACCACAAGGTTCACCACGCCAGCATACATGTCCGCAAGGTTCACCACACCAGCATACATGACCACAAGGTTCACCAAGCCAGCATACATGACCACAAGGTTCACCACACCAGCATACATGACCACAAGGTTCACCACACCAGCACACATGACTATAAGGTTCACCACACCAGCACACTTGACCACAAGGTTCACCACGCCAGCATACATGTCCGCAAGGTTCACCACACCAGCATACATGACCACAAGGTTCACCACACCAGCATACATGACCAAAAGGTTCACCACACCAGCATACATGACCACAAGGTTCACCACACCAGCATACATGACCACAAGGTTCACCACACCAGCATACATGACCACAAGGTTCACCACACCAGCATACATGACCACAAGGTTCACCACACCATACATGACAACAAGGTTCACCACACCAGCACACATGACCACAAGGTTCACCACACCAGCATACATGACCACAAGGTTCACCACACTATACATGACCACAAGGTTCACCACACCAGCATACATGACCACAAGGTTCACCACACCATACATAACCACAAAGTTCACCACACCAGCATACATGACCACAAGGTTCACCACACCATACATGACCACAAGGTTCACCACATCAGCATACATGACCGCAAGGTTCACCACACCAGCATTCATGACCACAAGGTTCACCACACCAGCATACATGACCACAAGGTTCACCACACCACCATACATGACCACAAGGTTCACCTCACCACCATACATGACCACAGGGTTTACCACACCATACATGACCACGAGGTTCACCACACCAAGCATTACCACAAGGTTCACCACACCAGAATACATGACCAAAAGGTTCACCACACCATACATGACCACAAGGTTCACCACACCAGCATACATGACCACAAGGTTCACTACACCAGCATACATGACCACAAGGTTCACCACACCCAGCATACTAGACCACAAGGTTCATCACACCATACATGACCACAAGGTTCACCACACCATACATGACCACAAGGTTCACCACATCATACATGACCACAAGGTTCACCACAGCATTCATGACCACAGGGTTCATCACACAAGCATACATGACCACAAGGTTCACCACACCAGCACACATGACCACAAGGTTCACCACACCAGCATACATGACCACAAGGTTCACCACACCAGCATACATGACCACAAGGTTCACCACACCAGCATACATGACCACAAGGTTCACCACACCATACATGACCACAAGGTTCACCACACCATACATGACCACAAGGTTCACCACACCAGCATACATGACCACAAGGTTCACCACACCATACATGACCACAAGGTTCACCACACCAGCATACATGACCACAAGGTTCACCACACCAGCATACATGACCACAAGGTTCACCACACCAGCATACATGACCACAAGGTTCACCACACCAGCATACATGACCACAAGGTTCACCACACCAGCATACATGACCACAAGGTTCACCACACCACCATACATGACCACAAGGTTTACCACACCATACATGACCACAAGGTTCACCACACCAAGCATTACCACAAGGTTCACCACACCAGCATACGTGACCAAAAGGTTCACCACACCAGCATACATAACCACAAGGTTCACCACACCAGCATACATGACCACAAGCTTCACCACACCATACATGACCACAAGGTTCACCACACCATACATGACCACAAGGTTTACCACACCATACATGACCACAAGGTTCACCACACCAAGCATTACCACAAGGTTCACCACATCAGCATACATGACCAAAAGGTTCTCCACACCAGCATGCATGACCACAGGGTTCACTACACCAGCATACATGACCACAAGGTTCACCACACCCAGCATACTAGACCACAAGGTTCATCACACCATACATGACCACAAGGTTCACCACACCATACATGACCACAAGGTTCACCACATCATACATGACCACAAGGTTCACCACAGCATTCATGACCACAGGGTTCATCACACAAGCATACATGACCACAAGGTTCACCACACCAGCATACATGACCACAAGGTTCACCACACCAGCATACATGACCACAAGGTTCACCACACCATACATGACCACAAGGTTCACCACGCCAGCATACATGACCACAAGGTTCACCACACCAGCATACATGACCACAAGGTTCACCATGCCAGCATACATGACCACAAGGTTCACCACACCAGCATACATGACCACAAGGTTCACCACACCAGCACACATGACCATAAGGTTCACCACACCAGCACACATGACCACAAGGTTCACCACGCCAGCATACATGTCCGCAAGGTTCACCACACCAGCATACATGACCACAAGGTTCACCACACCAGCATACATGACCACAAGGTTCACCACACCAGCATACATGACCACAAGGTTCACCACACCAGCATACATGACCACAAGGTTCACCACACCAGCATACATGACCACAAGGTTCACCACACCAGCATACATGACCACAAGGTTCACCACACCATACATGACAACAAGGTTCACCACACCAGCACACATGACCACAAGGTTCACCACACCAGCACACATGACCACAAGGTTCACCACACCATACATGACAACAAGGTTCACCACACCAGCACACATGACCACAAGGTTCACCACACCAGCACACATGACCACAAGGTTCACCACACCAGCATACATGACCACAAGGTTCACCACACCATACATGACCACAAGGTTCACCACACCATACATGACCAAAAGGTTCACCACACCAGCATATATGACCACAAGGTTCACCACACCATACATGACCACAAGGTTCACCACACCAGCATACATGACCACAATTTTCAAAACACCACCATACATGACCACAAGGTTCACCACACCACCATACATGACCACAAGGTTTACCACACCATACATGACCACAAGGTTCACCACACCAAGCATTACCACAAGGTTCACCACACCAGCATACATGACCAAAAGGTTCACCACACCAGCATACATGACCACAAGGTTCACCACACAATACATGCCCACAAGGTTCACCACACAATACATGACCACAAGGTTCACCACTCCATACATGACCACAAGGTTCACCACACCAAGCATTACCACAAGGTTCACCACACCAGCATACATGAGCACAATGTTCATCACACCAGCATGCATGACCACAAGGTTCTCCACACCATACATGACCACAGTGTTCACCACGCCAGCATACATGACCACAAAGTTCACCACACCATACATGATCACAAGGTTCACCAAACCCTACATGACCACAAGGTTCACCACGCCAGCATACATGACCATGCACAAGGTTCACCACACCTGCATACATGGCCACAAGGTTCACCACACCAACATACATGACCACAAGGTTCACCACACCAGCATACATGACCACAAGGTTCACCACACCTAGCATACATGACCACAAGGTTCAACACGCCACTATACATGACTACAAGGTTCACCACACCAGCATACATGACCACAAGGTTCACCACACCAGCATACATGACCACAAGGTTCACCACGCCACCATACATTACGACAAGGTTCACCACACCAGCATACATGACGACAAGGTTCACCACGCCACCATACATGACCACAAGGTTCACCACACCAGCATACATGACCACAAGGTTCACCACACCACCATACATGACCACAAGGTTCACCACGCCACCATACATGACCACAAGGTTCACCACACCAGCATACATGACGACAAAGTTCACCACGCCACCATACATGACCACAAGGTTCACCACACCAGCATACATGACCACAAGGTTCACCACACCACCATACATGACCACAAGGTTCACCACACCACCATACATGACGACAAGGTTCACCACACCACCATACATGACCACAAGGTTCACCACACCACCATACATAACCACAAGGTTCAGCATACTACCATACATGGCCACAAAGTTCACCACACCAGCATACATGACCACAAAGTTCACCACACCAGCATACATGACCACAAGGTTCACCACACCACCATACATGACCACAAGGATTACCACACCATACATGATCACAAGGTTCACCACACCAAGCATTACCACAAGGTTCACCACACCAGCATACATGACCAAAAGGTTCACCACACCAGCATACATGACCACAAGGTTCACCACACAATACATGCCCACAAGGTTCACCACACAATACATGACTACAAGGTTCACCACACCATACATGACCACAAGGTTCACCACACCAAGCATTACCACAAGGTTCACCACACCAGCATACATGAGCACAAGGTTCATCACACCAGCATGCATGACCACAAGGTTCTCCACACCATACATGACCACAGGGTTCACCTCGCCAGCATACATGACCACAAGGTTCACCACACCAGACATGACCACAAGGTTCACCATACCATACATGACCACAAGGTTCACCACGCCAGCATACATGACCATGCACAAGGTTCACCACACCTGCATACATGGCCACAAGGTTCACCACACCAACATACATGACCACAAGGTTCACCACACCAGCATACATGACCACAAGGTTCACCACACCCAGCATACATGACCACAAGGTTCAACACGCCACTATACATGACCACAAGGTTCACCACACCAGCATACATGACCACAAGGTTCACCACACCTGCATACATGACCACAAGGTTCACCACGCCACCATACATGACCACAAGGTTCACCACACCAGCATACATGACGACAAGGTTCACCACGCCACCATACATGACCACAAGGTTCACCACACCAGCATACATGACCACAAGGTTCACCACACCACCATACATGACCACAAGGTTCACCATACCAGCATACATGACCACAAGGTTCACCAAACCAGCATACATGATCACAAGGTTCACCACACCAGCATACATGACCACAAGGTTCACCACGCCACCATACATGACCACAAGGTTCAACACACCAGCATACATGACGACAAAGTTCACCACGCCACCATACATGACCACAAGGTTCACCACACCAGCATACATGACCACAAAGTTCACCACACCAGCATACATGACCACAAGGTTCACCACACCAGCATACATGACCACAAGGTTCACAACGCCACCATACATGACCACAAGGTTCACCACACCACCATACATGACCACAAGGTTCACCACACCACCATACATGACCACAAGGTTCACCACACCACCATACATGACTACAAGGTTCAGCATACTACCATACATGGCCACAAAGTTCACCACACCAGCATACAAGACCACAAAGTTCACCACACCAGCATACATGACCACAAGGTTCACCACACCACCATACATGACCACAAGGTTCAGCATACTACCATACATGACCACAAAGTTCACCACACCTGCATACATGACCACAAAGTTCGCCACACCAGCATACATGACCACAAGGTTCACCACGCCAGCAGACATGACCACAAGGTTCACCACACCAGCATACATGACCACAAGGTTCACCAAACCAGCATACATGATCACAAGGTTCACCACACCAGCATACATGACCACAAGGTTCACCACGCCACCATACATGACCACAAGGTTCACCACACCAGCATACATGACGACAAAGTTCACCACGCCACCATACATGACCACAAGGTTCACCACACCAGCATACATGACCACAAAGTTCACCACACCAGCATACATGACCACAAGGTTCACCACACCACCATACATGACCACAAGGTTCACCACACCAGCATACATGACCACAAGGTTCACCAAACCAGCATACATGATCACAAGGTTCACCACACCAGCATACATGACCACAAGGTTCACCACGCCACCATACATGACCACAAGGTTCACCACACCAGCATACATGACGACAAAGTTCACCACGCCACCATACATGACGACAAGGTTCACCACACCAGCATACATGACCACAAAGTTCACCACACCAGCATACATGACCACAAGGTTCACCACACCACCATACATGACCACAAGGTTCACCACACCAGCATACATGACCACAAGGTTCACCAAACCAGCATACATGATCACAAGGTTCACCACACCAGCATACATGACCACAAGGTTCACCACGCCACCATTCATGACCACAAGGTTCACCACACCAGCATACATGACCACAAGGTTCACCACACCACCATACATGACCACAAGGTTCACCACACCAGCATACATGACCACAAGGTTCACCAAACCAGCATACATGATCACAAGGTTCACCACACCAGCATACATGACCACAAGGTTCACCACGCCACCATACATGACCACAAGGTTCAACACACCAGCATACATGACGACAAAGTTCACCACGCCACCATACATGACCACAAGGTTCACCACACCAGCATACATGACCACAAAGTTCACCACACCAGCATACATGACCATAAGGTTCACCACACCAGCATACATGACCACAAGGTTCACAACGCCACCATACATGACCACAAGGTTCACCACACCACCATACATGACCACAAGGTTCACCACACCACCATACATGACCACAAGGTTCACCACACCACCATACATGACTACAAGGTTCAGCATACTACCATACATGGCCACAAAGTTCACCACACCAGCATACAAGACCACAAAGTTCACCACACCAGCATACATGACCACAAGGTTCACCACACCACCATACATGACCACAAGGTTCAGCATACTATCATACATGACCACAAAGTTCACCACACCAGCATACATGACCACAAAGTTCGCCACACCAGCATACATGACCACAAGGTTCACCACGCCAGCAGACATGACCACAAGGTTCACCACACCAGCATACATGACCACAAGGTTCACCAAACCAGCATACATGATCACAAGGTTCACCACACCAGCATACATGACCACAAGGTTCACCACGCCACCATACATGACCACAAGGTTCACCACACCAGCATACATGACGACAAAGTTCACCACGCCACCATACATGACCACAAGGTTCACCACACCAGCATACATGACCACAAAGTTCACCACACCAGCATACATGACCACAAGGTTCACCACACCACCATACATGACCACAAGGTTCACCACACCAGCATACATGACCACAAGGTTCACCAAACCAGCATACATGATCACCAGGTTCACCACACCAGCATACATGACCACAAGGTTCACCACGCCACCATACATGACCACAAGGTTCACCACACCAGCATACATGACGACAAAGTTCACCACGCCACCATACATGACCACAAGGTTCACCACACCAGCATACATGACCACAAAGTTCACCACACCAGCATACATGACCACAAGGTTCACCACACCACCGTACATGACCACAAGGTTCACCACACCAGCATACATGACCACAAGGTTCACCAAACCAGCATACATGATCACAAGGTTCACCACACCAGCATACATGACCACAAGGTTCACCACGCCACCATACATGACCACAAGGTTCACCACACCAGCATACATGACGACAAAGTTCACCACGCCACCATACATGACCACAAGGTTCACCACACCAGCATACATGACCACAAAGTTCACCACACCAGCATACATGACCACAAGGTTCACCACACCAGCATACATGACCACAAGGTTCACAACGCCACCATACATGACCACAAGGTTCACCACACCACCATACATGACCACAAGGTTCACCACACCACCATACATGACCACAAGGTTCACCACACCACCATACATGACTACAAGGTTCAGCATACTACCATACATGGCCACAAAGTTCACCACACCAGCATACAAGACCACAAAGTTCACCACACCAGCATACATGACCACAAGGTTCACCACACCACCATACATGACCACAAGGTTCAGCATACTACCATACATGACCACAAAGTTCACCACACCAACATACATGACCACAAAGTTCGCCACACCAGCATACATGACCACAAAGTTCACCACACCAACATACATGACCACAAGGTTCACCACACCAGCATACATGACCACAAGGTTCACCACGCCAGCAGACATGACCACAAGGTTCACCACACCACCATACATGACCACAAGGTTCACAACGCCACCATACATGACCACAAGGTTCACCACACCACCATACATGACCACAAGGTTCACCACACCACCATACATGACCACAAGGTTCACCACACCACCATACATGACCACAAGGTTCACCACGCCACCATACATGTCCACAAGGTTCCCCACACCTCCATACATGACCACAAGGTTCGAATGGTGATTATACTTGATAATGATACTCTTATTATCGCATTATTACACTTGATAATGGTACTCTCATTATCGATCCCGCGATCGATAATGACTCCTGAGAATTACGTTACTCGACTTAGCGGTCGGCTGTCACTCCCGACAGCCTTGTCACTCACCACAAAAATCTATCAAAATTTACATTAACACGTCAGCCACGAACCTACATATATATTAACACGTCAGTCACGAACGTACATATATATACAACCACACTTGTCACAACCTTGGGGAACACAACATGAGAAATAACCACATTCTGTTATAACTCCACAATAATCAAATGCCAGGAATCCCTGGTGTTACACACGGACACTATTACCTGTGCACTTATGATGACCAGTACTGGATTTCCACACCTGCAAGAGATTACATCACATGGAACATGATAAACATCATGAATGAATTACTATAATTCTACCAGAGTGGAATATAAATATTACTTGGACATCCCTCACAGTACTTGGCTAATCTATGTAAACTTTGTTCCCGTGTGTACTCACTAACACACACACATACAGGGACACCTGTCTACACCAGTCTAAATCCGTCTGGACTGACATGAATGTCAATAAGGGTGAAAGTCTCACACGTTCCCACTTCACCTCACCCCACCGGGAACTTGGAGAAAATGGGACGGAACACCTGACCTCGAATTCAGGCTTAAAGATAAAATCACCAAAAACACAGACAAGGTATTTACTCCTATTTACACAGCCGGCTCACATCCATGCACCCCAGTGTCCCACTTCTACACAGACCCCCTGCATTGTAGGTGGTTGATTAGCAATACCAGAGATAGGCTAAGCTGGTATAGCCTCGTGCGTTGACGGTCGTACACGGATAGCTCGGCGCATTTTTCTTCACCTCTCACTCAACACACGGCTCGGATCGTACACCCCCGACTCACCGGTGAAGCGGTGCGTTCGTACACAAATGGCCCGTTCACGTCTAGCTTCAATTTTCACGAATTTCTATGGGAAAACCTGCCTCTGAACACGATATTTCCCCGTTCACTCGACTGCTATAAGGCACTAGCAGGATTTAGAACGTTTGTATGATCACTGGAGTGGGGACCCACTGTAACACCGTAAAGGTGTTTTGTATTTAAAATATACATTGTACAGGAGTCACAGACCAGATTTCGAGAAGCACCAGGTTGGCGGCCCCTAGTAATTAATAAACTCTCACCTCTACGTGTTAATGACCACCAAGTGACCATGGTCAGGTCGCGGGAAGTTGACCTGGTCTCTGCCAATCTCATAATTGCAGGCGGCTAGCCGGGGGGGGGGGGGGTGACCTTCAAACATGCCGCCAATTTAAGGTGTGGCTTGGTAGAGTGCCTGGGGCTATTTACTTGTGGGCGGAGTTAGCTAGTTGGTCTCCAATATATACCAGGGTACTGTACACTCGAGAGATAGACCGATAGGAAGAGACAGACAGAAGACAGGAGAACTTGTGTTCGTGATACCTCGGTAATCAAATACCTAGGTCACAAGGTGTTGAATTAGAGAGGTACAATAGGGACTCTGGGGGGAGCTTAGAATAGCTAACTGGGGAGTGGGATAATGGACAAGAGAAAGCTATTTCCCCCACTCCCCCATTAGAATAGTTAACTAGGGATGGGATAATGGACTAAAGAGAGCTGTTCCCCCACCCCGCGTTACACCACGAGCACATTGACCCCTAGTATGCAAATTACCCACGTTCCAGATCTTTACTCACTCTACTCCCTGTCTTTCTCCCCTTCGAACGGCGATGGCCGTATTGTATTCTGCTGCAGACGACGTCATAGTTGAGGTGGAGAGTGGAGCTTGTGGAGTAGTCAGCCGCCACGACGTCTACTTTTATCTTCCAGGGTTCTCCTCAAAAGAACCAATCAGAGAGAGGCACACAGCGGCCTACCCCTCTCAACTAATCAGAGACGAGCTACTAGGTCTGCAGGGCGACTCTAAGGCTGGCGGGTGGCTACACTCATCACCACGCTCTCCTCCTTCCCCTACAAACCTGTCTCCCTCAAACTCTTCACAGTAAAAGTTGTTGC
This sequence comes from Procambarus clarkii, assembly GCF_020424385.1. Taxonomy (NCBI): domain Eukaryota; kingdom Metazoa; phylum Arthropoda; class Malacostraca; order Decapoda; family Cambaridae; genus Procambarus; species Procambarus clarkii. The sequence goes on along the minus strand of NC_059625.1, from coordinate 15,087,782 downwards.
TGGCTCTATCTCTTTCTACAAATGCGTCACAACAGCCATTGTGACATATAGGATTGCTGATGACTGGGGCTTTCACATGAGCCCAAACACAAGATGATTCAGGTTCTGGTTACAACCTTAGGTCCGTGCACTTGCAAAGTGCAACGTCCGCCACAGGCATATAAAACCAGTGGAAGTTTAGTCTGGTGAAACCATCCCCTCACACTCACTATACCAACCTCACCACCAGCATCATGGTCCTCACCATACCAGATCCACACCACCAGAATCACGGTCCTCACCATACCAGGTCCACACCACCAACATCACGGTCCTCACCATACCAGGTCTATACCACCAGCATCATAGTCCTCACAATACCAGGTCCACACCACCAGCATCATGGTCCGCACCATACCAGGTCTACACCACCACCAGCATCACGGTCCTCACCATACCAGGTCCACACCACCAGCATCATGGTCCTCACCATACCAGGTCCACAGCACCACCAGCATCATGGTCCTCACCATACCAGGTCCACACCACCAGCATCAACGTCCTCACCATACCAGGTCCACACCACCAGCATCAAGGTCCTCACTATACCAGGTCCACACCTGTTGGAAATTTCCAACACCGAATACAACACTGTTGTATTCTCCTTAATTATTACTAATTCTACTAATCATTGTAGTAAGTAAAATTAACACAACGTAGAATTCACATGTACTAATAATTTCATCTGTGCAATAGGCTAGAATTCTCACGTCACTCGACGCCAGTATTGCGTCAGATTTCATTGCAATAAACACATTATATCCAATGTATCTGAGAATTGAATTCGATTCTCTATAACCAAGGCGTTCTGTGTGATAATTAATTACAGATAAATTGACCTCCAACTAAAAGCCGAATAGAGCGTTAGAGTCATAGCAGTTATCTAGTAATAAAAATTAACGTCACAAGTGAATGCCATGGAGAGACATTAATTCCTCCCCATTATATGTTTACTATCACTGAACTGGCAAATAATAATATTTCACTCTTCTAAATAATAAACCCGTCCTGTCTCGAACATTTCAAGCACAACTGTGAGAAATACTAATATTCATGATAATAACTTGTCTAATGAACGCGAGACGCGGAGCGGGGAAGGAGAGCAAGCCAGTACACGTGTTGAGAAGCTCTCGAGCGGACCTGTTCACGTCGTGCTCACGAGGAGACGCCATTACCCAGTCATCAGGGTAAACGCTATCCATCCTCCAGAAGAAAGTCGCCACTGTGAGGCGTGAAGGGCCTTGCAGACAATATCTTCAACTGGTGTCAGTGTAATATAACGAACATATCAAATCTGGTTCTTTGTGATTCCACGTGACCGGCCAGTGAAGCGCGCCATTATCCAGGATAGGTGAAGCCAGAGCCTGGGACGCGAATTTCGGCAATCTTAAAACTTACACAGTGCCCATATTAGCTAAGTATCTTATCCTTATTTGATGCATCTGATAGGGTGTAGAATTGTAGCTGGGTGATTTGTCGTGACGACGTATACCAACACCAAACTACAGGTCATTATCCCTTATCTACTATTAACATTAATTTCTTGGACATAGAAATTCAGTAGTTTAATTAGTTGCTACTGTAAATATTTGTTTTGCAGCACGTGAGAAGAATTCTCCCAGCTGTCCTCTCCCATGTTAATCCATCCCACTCGTCATCCAGCCGAGCCCAGGAGAATCAGAGGAAGTGTCGGGACTTACTTTAAGGAATCGTCATTAAGCTAAGATTCCTTAGTATTCCTTTAATTATTATCTGGAATTATTTACATGCAGAACTCTGTTTTTGGATTGACATGTGTTTATTATGATTATCATTATTATATTCATAATCTATGTTCCCATTAATGATAATGACATTGTTTTCACAATAATTCATAGGATTAGATTATTATATCTTGGATTAGTGAACGAACCACACTAGTTCCTGGACGTACTGAGTTCCAGTAATAACACCCCAATGTAGGTGTTTGAGGGTTTGATTCATTTAATTATACAGCCCATTATTTATTTCTATGATCATATTCTCTAGTATTTTATCCATAGTTACTGGTTGATCTAGGAATTATCAAATGATCATAATTTCTCAGTTTCTCTCTTTACTATAAAAGCGGGTGGTCCTTCGTAATTTCATTTACTACATTAATATTTAAATAATTAGATTCAAGCCCCAAATGTCCCACATTATGGTCCTTCGAACCGGATAGGCATTAAATTTATAATTAAAATATTAATCATTAATAACTAATCCTTGTGTGACATAAGCTAGACTAACTATTTAATTATTTGTGTCAACTAACAGTGTAACACATCAGTTAGTCTAGATCATCACTAACATATTGCTACTTTCACCTCATGTATAAGGTAGCTTTAGTGGGTCATAGCCAATTACCCACAACACTTAGACCTATACCTCACACAGAGGTGAGAATCTTTAGGTCACCAGGAGCAACAGCTCATAACTTTTATAACAACCCCACACTAACACCTGCGTTAGAGTGGCCTCACCATCTAACCATTATATACTTAGGTGGTAATGACATCCATCCCACTCGTCATCCAGCTGAGGTGATCAAACACCTCAAAGCCATAATTTCCTTTTTCAAGCTTATCAGTGAATCGGTAGTATTCACATTAGTGGAACCTCGCCAACCAAGTCAAGATAATCGTTGGGGAGTAACCCAGAATACTACCAGAGAGCTGCTAAGTACATAAATTTCAGGCTGAAAAAACGAGTGAGATTGGATGCCACATATATCCAATTTACAGCCAGACCTTATAGACAGAACCTGACCAGAGATGGTGTACACTTGTCAGGGGAATCTAGGTTGCATGTGGTTGACAAGTTAATTAACACCATCAACCATCACAAACGGCTGTGGCTAGCAAGCCAAACTGAACTGTACATAATTGTTTCACTTGTGTGTGCAAGAGCACTGTTATAAAACAAAAAACCCAAAAATACAGCACAACTATATTCACCTTACTGCACCACAATAATCTTTACCAATGTTATTAGGTAGAATTTAGGCTGAGATTGTGCTGAATTTGGTACAAGCCCAGACTAAATAACTTTATAGTTCTTAGTTAGGAATTATTACGACTAGACCTGAGCTAGTCAGTGTTATATGTACTATACTATTTGTGCTGACCCTAAACAAGGTGGGATTAATTTTTGAGATAACTCTGATTGGAGTGTCTCCATAATATTTCTCTTGTATGCATTATTTTGTGTATTGCTGGATAATCTCCATTAACTCTGATGGTGATATAGATGAGCTAACCGGACGAGAACTAATGGTGAAGTTCAGACAATGCACAAAATATCTAGCTATTTGTTGTTAGGTAGGTAGGTACATTCAACCTCAAGTGAGGAAAAATATAAAGTAGCCACCTTAAATTAGGCTACATTTAATGTTACTTGTCCACCAATGAACAAGTACCCAAGCTTCATTAGTAATACATATACTAACACTGTGAAGTTTGAACCTAAGCCCAACATGGCTACTCCTGAGCAATTGAGGAGAACCTACATTGGCCTTAAAGGTCATCTGACCAGATTAATTAATAAGGCTGAGGGCTTAACTAAAGATACTCCCATTGACTCTTATCACTTAGAGACATCAGTTAGAGTGGCTGATCTGAAATTTGATCAAGTCAAATCTGCAGGTCAATCTTACCTTGATCTGCTAAATACTGTAGAAACTGATCCTGAGGAAGTAAGTCAAATTGTAGACGACATCTCCCAGTATGAAGATGAGACTCAAGATATAATTATCATCTAAATTAGCAAAACAATCTGGATCCAATACCAGTAACACTGGGTCTCACTTCAATAACCAACTACCAGAGGTTCGTTTACCTACTCTAGACTTACCTACATTTTCAGGAATAGATACAGAAAATTGGGACAATTTTTTTACTTCCTTTGAATTTCACATCCATAAGAAGCCGTCTCTAGACAAGGTTTCTAAATTTTCATACCTACGTAGTCTTCTCCAAGGAGAGGCTAAAAAGGTCATACATAACCTTACTCTTGATGAGAGTAATTATGAGGAAGCCATAAAACTCCTGAAGTTGAACTATTGCAACAAAGAGTTAAGTATAGCTACCCTCTATTATCAATTGCTAGATCTGAATGCACCAAATAGTAGACCAGAGTCACTTCAAAGCTTCAGACTAGAAGTAGAGTCTCTAGTAAAGGCCTTAGGTACTAAAGTTAATATACCTGCTTCAGAATGGTCTATCAAGTTACTATTACAGAGGAAATTTACCTCGAAATGTCTTGACAGAGCTCTGCTCACATTATAATACCGAGTTTCTCACTCTTGACCAAATTTTCGAGGGATTGAGGATCACGGTTAACAGGTTGAAGACTCATGATAAAATTAAACCTGAGTCTAAACCAACTAGTACTGATATTTCAGTCAAACCTAAACAGACTCAGAGTAAGTCTAATAAATATAAATCCAAACCTATTTCATCCACTGGGAAAAGAAGTGGAAATGTAGGTACATATTCGGTGACTCCTTCTGAGATAACCAATGACTTGTCTACTAAAGAGACTAAGTCTATTAACCAGAGAAGATGTCTGTTTTGCAATCAGGGACACACCACTTATCAATGCTCTGTTTATCCTACTTATAATGTTAGGGTTAAAAGGTTACAAGAATTGCACAAGTGCACCAAGTGCATGGGCTCTCATGATCCCAAGAAATGTGCAGTGCAGCTACGTTCCTGCAACCGCTGTAACCAAGGTGTACACCACTACGCCTTATGTAGAAAATCTACTACACCAACCATGACCACTGGAGAGAATTCTACGAATTCTACTGCAGTGCAATATTGCAAAGTGCATCAAGAAGTAAATGTACTTGCTACTGAGTCAGGTAATAATACTACTCTGCCTACAGCTCAACTTAAACTAATAAACCGAAGATCTAGAATTAACACTAGAGGTCTTTTTGACCAAGGTTCACAGAAAACCTTCATTACACAACAGTTGGTAGATGAGTTAAATTTAAAACCTGCCAAAAGTGTGAGGTTAAATATTTCTGGTTTCTTGTCAAATAGTGGACCTCGTGACTACAAGGCAGTTAAAGTATTAGTAAGACTCGGATCTTCTACTAGTCCAATACAAGCGGTAGTATTGGATAAACTTCCTACAGACCTGCAGGTCACAGGGTTAGCTCGCACTGCGAGACACCTTAAACGAAACCGCATGAGGCTAGCAGATTATAAAATAAATTCTGTCTGCCTCACAGATGTTGGAATACTTATAGGCGCGGATCATTATTACAAGTTTATAACTGGATGCACTAGGCAACATGGTATGAATTTGTTGTCGTCCGCAGGAAGCAAATTGCTTACGGGACCAGTGCTTTTCAGACAAGGTCCAGCGTCCACAAACCAACAATCCAATAACATAATCGTGGCGTGACTAGGCTTAGAACAGTCACCCCTACGTTTCAGGGAAATATCTGAGGATATTGAGTCTGACCCACCAATACATCGTTTATGGGATTTAGACACTTTAGGCATTATCCCTGAGCAACCAAGTCCTGATGATACGTGGACTTACCAGCAATACCTGGATACAGTTGTCTACTCATATAAACAATACTGGGTAAGACTCCCATGGAAGTTGGATCATCCACAACCTCCAGTTAATTATTTTATGGCAGCCTCACAATTGCAGTCTCAATTAACACGACTACAGAAGCAGCCAGACAAACTGAACATGTATCATCAACTTATCCAACAACAACTTAACAGTAAATTCATTGAAGTTGTTGAACACGATGACCGAAAAACAGGTCATTATTTACCTCATCACGCCGTGGTGAAAGACTCATTGACAACACCTATTCGTATTGTCTTTAACTGCAGTGCTAAAGTAAAGCCAAGCAGTGTGTCTTTAAATGAATGTCTCCAAACGGGACCTAGCCTAACACAAAGGCTACATGATGTGTTGTTACGATTTCGCACAGGCATTTTTGCCTATACAGCTGATATCAGCAAAGCCTTTCTCCAAGTAGGTTTACAGGAGGAAGATCGTAACTACACAAAATTCCTCTGGATTAAGGATCCACTGGATCCTAACAGTGAAGTAATCACCTATCGTTTTGCCTCAGTATTATTTGGAGCTACGTCCTCACCGTTTCTTTTGCAAGCAACATTAGACACACATTTGAGGAAATCAAACAGCCCTTATAAGGCAGCCATTAGCGACAACTTGTATGTCGATAATTTCCAGGGGACAACTAAGGATCAAGCTGATCTGGTAGAAATCTACCATGAGGCTAACCGTGAACTATTAGGAGCCAATATGCCACTACAGTCATGGGCCTCAAATAATAAACTGCTTAACCAGGTAATCGAGAAAGAATTTCCAGATTATCAGGTACCCAGTCAATTAAAGGTTCTAAGCATGGAATGGAACACCAGTACTGACGAGATGAATGTCAAGTCAGTACAAACTGATAATTCAACCCTTACCATGAGAACACTGCTCTTGTTTGTCAGTCAACCATTTGACCCTTTAGGCCTACTTAGTCCTATATTAATAAGGGGCAAACTCCTAATGCAGGAGTGCTGGCAGAAACATATGGGATGGGATGATCCGTTACCAAGTGAGTTACAAGCTAAATGGCAAATACTCTCAACGGATTTTAATCAGTTAGGCGTTTTGAAATTTCCTCGTAATGCTTCAGGACCAAACTTACCCACCAATTTGCACGTTTTTTGCGATGCCTCTGGCAAAGCATATTGCGCAGTAGCCTATTTAGTTAATAGTGCACAATCAATTTTGCTCACATCTAAAGCAAGAGTTGCTCCCATCAAGAAGAGATCTTTACCTCAGATGGAGTTAACTGCATTGCTGGTGGGAGTAAGATTGGCTCATTGCCTGGCAAAGACACTCAATAATATCCACTTTGGTGAGATTGTAGTGTGGTCAGACAACGAAGCAGTCTTACAATGGGTAAGAAACAATAACAACAAAACTCCCTACGTCAGTAATCGTGTCAGGGAGATTCATGATTTATCTGCTGGATATAAATTTAGACATGTTCCTACTAAGGACAATCCTGCAGATTATTTATCTCGAGGGTTAACATTAAAACCACTTGTCAAGTCTTCGCTGTGGTTCAATGGACCTTCATGGCTTGTTGGTGGTCAGTGGCCCAAACAAAAGCCACAAGTCATAGTGACCAATATCACCACTCCCATGAAAGAACCAGAGCCTCAACGAATATTAGCCATTGATCCTCACCATTATTCTAACTTAAGCAAATTGCTACGAGTGACTGCACATGTGTTTGATTTTCTTACTAAGGTAGGAATTCGACATAAGTTTCCCAATCCTATCCTCTACTGGATCAAACGTGCACAACAAGAGACATATGGAAGCGAATATGAAAATCTTCCAGATAAATTAACTAAGTCTCTAGGTATCTGGTATGATGCCAACACTCATAACATACTACGATGTGGAGGACGTTTGCTTCATGCAAAAATTGACTTGGACACAAAGAATCCAATTCTTCTACCTCGTCACCACATCATAACTAAACTTCTTGTCTTACATCACCATCAATATGGTACCTTACATGGTGGAGTTTTAGATACTCTCACCGACCTTAGACAAAAGTACTGGCTTCCTCAAGGTCGTCAGAGAGTTAAGTCAATTATTAAATCTTGTGTAATCTGTAAGAGATACGACGCTAGAGTATGTCCTTACCCAGGACCTCCACCACTCCCAGAAGAGCGAGTGGTTCATCTTCGTCCTTTCGAAACCACTGGTGTTGATTACACAGGAGCCTTACTTCTCACTGGTAACCCAGATAATATACCAGTGAAAGCGTACATTTGTCTCTTTAAGTGTGATACAACCAGAGGCGTACATTTAGAAGTCACTTCAGACATGAGTGCTGAAGCCTTCATCCAAGCTTTCGGCAGATTTGCTGCCCGCCGATCTTGTCCCAAATTAATGATATCGGACAATGGTTCCAATTTTGTGGCAGGAGAAACTTGTTTGCGAGAAGTCTGGAACCACCCAGAAGTACAGTCAGTCCTACAGAGACGACAATGTCACTGGAAATTCATAGCACCGAGAACCCCTTGGCAAGGTGGGTTCTATGAGCGAATGGTAGGCACAGTCAAGAAGTGTCTAAGGAAAACTTTACACCGACAAAAGGTCAGTTAATCCGAACTCCAAACTATTGTTGTGGAAATCGAGGCGCGAGTCAATAACCGCCCAATAACCTACCTGTCTGATGATTTCACCCAGAGAGAACCTCTGAGCCCCTCACACTTGATCCATGGAGGTCTACTGAGCCCTCTCATCCCTTTAGCCGAAGAGGACCCTGTAGATCCGTCACATGTGACCAGAGGAGACTTGGTGGAAAGCTACCAGCATCTCTCCAGAGTTATTAACAGGTGGAATGAGGTGTGGACTCGTGAGTACCTCACAGCTCTACGAGAGTACCACTACGGAGCTTCGAGTCCTTACAATAAAGTGCAATTAAAACCAGGGGACCTAGTACTAGTCGACAGTGATGGACCAAGGTCAGAGTGGCCTATAGGCAAAATTGTTGCCATTCATCCAGATCATCAAGGTGTCCTGAGAGTAGTTAAAGTTTTATGCCAAGGCAACACTACTCTAAAAACTTTAGAGAAGCTGGTTCCCCTTGAACTGACTGAACAAGAATATCAGCCAGATCCAGTTTCCCCAGTAATTTCCGAGGGCAATAATTCTGATCCTCCAAGCAACCGCCCCACTAGAGCTGCTGCTCAACAATGTAGGCGGAATTTGCAAGCCTATTACAACTCTGAACAAGAGTAATTTCCTTTACATCCCACTTAGATAACTATGATGATGCTGCGATGTGATATCACGTAACAAACCATTACCAGTCACTATGACCCAGGATATTCCCATCACAGTAGATTCTGTTGTTTAAGCTGAGTGATTTAAAAATTTTAATTATTGTGTAGGCTATAAATAACATGTTTCATTTGACATGTAAATAGCAAGACTCAAGTTTCTTGTAAGTCCTTGATAAATACGGGACGTTCGTTATGTGTGTACTAACATACTAACATATTAACCTACTAATATACTAATATTAATCTCAACTTCGGGATAGGTCAGTACTCCACAGTACACTACGACCCTAGAATCCTCCTCCCGGAGTTATGTTGAAAATTTCCAACACCGAATACAACACTGTTGTATTCTCATTAATTATTACTAATTCTACTAATCATAGTAAGTAAAATTAACACAACGTAGAATTCACATGTACTAATAATTTCATCTGTGCAATAGGCTAGAATTCTCACGTCACCCGACGCCAGTATTGTGTCAGATTTCATTGCAATAAACACATTATATCCAATGTATCTGAGAATTGAATTCGATTCTCTATAACCAAGGCGTTCTGTGTGATAATTAATTACAGATAAATTGACCTCCAACTAAAAGCCGAATAGAGCGTTAGAGTCATAGCAGTTATCTAGTAATAAAAATTAACGTCACAAGTGAATGCCATGGAGAGACATTAATTCCTCCCCATTATATGTTTACTATCACTGAACTGGCAAATAATAATATTTCACTCTTCTAAATAATAAACCCGTCCTGTCTCGAACATTTCAAGCACAACTGCGAGAAATACTAATATTCATGATAATAACTTGTCTAATGAACGCGAGACGCGGAGCGGGGAAGGAGAGCAAGCCAGTACACGTGTTGAGAAGCTCTCGAGCGGACCTGTTCGCGTCGTGCTCACGAGGAGACGCCATTACCCAGTCATCAGGGTAAACGCTATCCATCCTCCAGAAGAAAGTCGCCACTGTGAGGCGTGAAAGGCCTTGCAGACAATATCTTCAACTGGTGTCAGTGTAATATAAGGAACTTATCAAATCTGGTTCTTTGTGATTCCACGTGACCGGCCAGTGAAGCGCGCCATTATCCAGGATAGGTGAAGCCAGAGCCTGGGACGCGAATTTCGGCAATCTTAAAACTTACACAGTGCCCATATTAGCTAAGTATCTTATCCTTATTTGATGCATCTGATAGGGTGTAGAATTGTAGCTGGGTGATTTGTCGTGACGACGTATACCAACACCAAACTACAGGTCATTATCCCTTATCTACTATTAACATTAATTTCTTGGACATAGAAATTCAGTAGTTTAATTAGTTGCTACTGTAAATATTTGTTTTGCAGCACGTGAGAAGAATTCTCCCAGCTGTCCTCTTCCATGTTAATCCATCCCACTCGTCATCCAGCCGAGCCCAGGAGAATCAGAGGAAGCGTCGGGACTTACTTTAAGGAATCGTCATTAAGCTAAGATTCCTTAGAATTCCTTTAATTATTATCTGGAATTATTTACATGCAGAACTCTGTTTTTGGATTGACATGTGTTTATTATGATTATCATTATTATATTCATAATCTATGTTCCCATTAATGATAATGACATTGATTTCACAATAATTCATAGGATTAGATTATTATATCTTGGATTAGTGAACGAACCACACTAGTTCCTGGACGTACTGAGTTCCAGTAATAACCCCCCAATGTAGGTGTTTGAGGGTTTGATTCATTTAATTATACAGCCCATTATTAATTTCTATGTTCATATTCTCTAGTATTTTATCCATAGTTACTGGTTCATCTAGGAATTATCAAATGATCCTAATTTCTCATTTTCCCTCTTTACTATAAAAGCGGGTGGTCCTTCGTAATTTCATTTACTACATTAATATTTAAATAATTAGATTCAAGCCCCAAATGTCCCACAACACGACCAGCATCATGGTCCTCACCATACCAGGTCCACACCACCAGCATCAAGGTCCTCACTATAACAGGTCCACACCACCACCAGCATCAAGGTCCTCACCATACCAGGTCCACACCACCATGATCCTCAACATACCAGGTCCACACCACCACCAGCATCATGGTCCTAACCATACCAGGTGCACACCACCAGCATCAAGGTCCTCATCATACCAGGTCCACACCTCCATGGTCCTCCCCATACCAGGTCCACACCACCAGCGTCATGGTCCTCACTATACCAGGTCCACACCACCACCAGCATCACGGTCCTCACCATTCCAGGGTCACAACACCACCAGCATCATGGTCCTCACCATACAAGGTCCACACCACCAGCATCATGGTCCTCACCATACCAGGTCCACACCACCACCAGCCTCACGGTTCTCACCATACCAGGTCCACACCACCACCAGCATCATGGTCCTCACCATACCAGGTTCACACCACCACCAGCATCATGGTCCTCACCATACCAGATCCACACCACTAGCATCACGGTCCTCACCATACCAGGTCTACACCACCAGCATCACGGTCCTCACCATACCAGGTCTATACCACCAGCATCATGGTCCTCACCATACCAGGTCTACACCACCACCAGCATCACGGTCCTCACCATACCAGGTCCACACCACCAGCATCATGGTCCTCACCAAACCAGGTCCACAGCACCACCAGCATCATGGTCCTCACCATACCAGGTCCACACCACCAGCATCAACGTCCACACCATACCAGGCCCACACCACCAGCATCAAGGTCCTCACCATACCAGGTCCACACCACCAGCATCATGGTCCTCACCATACCAGGTCCACACCACCAGCATCACGGTCCTCACCATACCAGGTCCACACCACCACCAGCATCAAGGTCCTCACCATACCAGGTCCACACCACCATGGTCCTCAACATACCAGGTCCACACCACCACCAGCATCATGGTCCTTACCATACCAGGTGCAAACCACCAGCATCAAGGTCCTCATCATACCAGGTCCACACCACCATGGTCCTCCCCATACCAGGTCCACACCACCAGCATCATTGTCCTCACCATACCAGGTCCACACCACCACCAGCATCACGGTCCTCACCATTCCAGGGTCACAATACCACCAGCATCATGGTCCTCACCATTCAAGGTCCACACTACCAGCAGCATCATGGTCCTCACCATACCAGGTCCACACCACCACCAGCATCATGGTCCTCACCATACCAGGTCCACACCACCACCAGCCTCACGGTCCTCACCATACCAGGTCCACACCACCACCAGCTTCATGGTCCTCACCATACCAGGTTCACACCACCACCAGCATCAAGGTCCTCACCATACAAGGTCCACACCACCAGCATCATGGTCCTCACCATACAAGGTCCACACCACCAGCATCACGGTCCTCACCATACCAGGTTCACACCACCACCAGCATCACGGTCCTCACCATACCAGGTCCACACCACCACCAGCATCATGGTCCTCACCATACCAGGTTCACACCACTACCAGCATCACGGTCCTCACAATACCAGGTCCACACCACCAGCAGCATCATGATCCTCACCATACCAGGTCCACACCACCAGAAGCATCATGGTTCTCACCATACCAGGTCCACACCACCAGCACCATGGTCCTCACCATACCAGGTCCACACCACCTGCATCACGGTCCTCACCATACCAGGTCCATACCACCACCAGCATCATGATCCTCACCATACCAGGTCCATACCACCAGCTTCAAGGTCCTCACCATACCAGGTCCACACCACCAGCATCACGGTCTTCACCATACCAGGTCCACACCACTGTAACACTGTAAAAGTGTTTGGTTTAGTTTATTTAAAATATATATAGTACATGAGTCACAGACAAGGATTTGAGAAAGGCGCCAGGTTGTCGGCCTGAGATCTCACACCTCAAAGCGTTAATGACCTCAAGTGACCTGAGGTCAGATCATGAGAATTTCACTTTGCTTCCGCTAATCTTATAATTGGAGCCTGGTAGCCTTCAAACATGCCGACGTTTAAGGAGTGGCTTGGTAGAGAGCCGGAGGCTATCTACTTGTGGGCGGAGTTAGTTACTAGGTTGCCCAATATATACTCGGAGAACTATCGATTCGAGAGCATTAAGAGAACAACAGCAGTCAGGAGAGCAGAGAAGACGGCCCTAGCAGGGGGGGCTGTCGGCCGGCAGGGCGAGACAGTCTCTGTCAACTATAGACCATCCCCCTCTATCCAATTATAGGCACACACTTGGTGAGTTGAACATTAAGGTGACTTGGTCGTGTTTACAAGTGTTGTGTGATGATCAGGGGCAGTCAGTTGTAGTGTTCTCAGATTCTTGGAGGATGACTCACTTTACATATATATATATCTTGAACATTGCTTAAATGATGATACTTAGTATGTGAAATATAATTGAATTTATTATTTAAATGGCCTTTAACTGTGTCCCCTATGTTTGGAGTTGATACATGGTAATAACATCTTTTGAGAATATTGTGATACAGACAAGTTCCATTCCTTGTCTTGTATGTAATGCTCTAGAATGGATGGTGGCAGCATTTCTTCTTCTACTATCTACTCTTCTTCTACTATCTACCCTTCTACTCCTTCCTATCTACACCTCTCCCTCCACCCCTCTCTAAACTCTCACTTTCAACTAATGACCCTCCTCGCTCCTCCCACCTCTCTGCCTCTCACCCCAAACCCTCACTAATTACTTCACTATTCATTTCTTTCCTTTCGTTTTCTCTTATACGTTTGTGGCAAAGTGATTCTGTATTCTAGAGTTCTCTCTAGAGTTTCAGGTAACTGATCAAGTTACGGCGCCTTGTAGTCTTAGCACCTAGGTAGTCAAGTACCTAGGTTACAAGGTGTTGAACGAGAGAGGTTGCCTTAGGAACTCTGGAGGGTGCTCTAGAATAGTTAGCTAACTGGGGACGGGATAACGGACTAGAGAGAGCTGTTTCCCCCGGCCTCGTTAGTTAACTGGGGGTGGAATAATGGACAAGATAGAGCTATTTCCCCCAACCCCCCGTTACATCACCAGCATCACGGTCCTCACCATACCAGGTCCCCACCACCCCCAGCATCAAGGTCCTCACCATGCCAGGTCCACACCACCATGGTCCTCACCATACCAGGTCCACACCACCAGCATCATCATGATCCTCACCATACCAGGTCCACACCATCAGCAGCATCATGGTCCTCACCATACCAGGTCCACACCACCACCAGCATCACGGTCCTCACCATACCAGGTCCACACCACCAGCATCATGGTCCTCACCATACCAGGTCCACACCACCAGCATCATGGTCCTCACCATACCAGGTCCACAGCACTACCAGCATTATGGTCCTCACCATACCAGGTCCACACCATCACCAGCATCATGGTCCTCACCATACCAGGTCCACACCACCAGCATCATGGTCCTCACCATACCAGGTCCACACCACCACCAGCATCATGGTTCTCACCATACCAGGTCCACACCACCACCAGCATCATGGTCCTCACCATACCAGGTCCACACCACCACCAGCATCATGGTCCTCACCATACCAGGTCCACACCACCAGCATCATTGTCCTCACCATACCAGTTCCACACCACCACCAGCATCATGGTCCTCACCATACTAGGTCCACACCACCAGCATCACGGTCCTCACTATACCAGGTCCACACCACCACCAGCATCATGGTCCTCACCATACCAGGTCCACACCACCAGCATCACTGTCCTCACCATACCAGGTCCACACCACCACCAGCATCATGGTCCTCACCATACCAGGTCCACACCACCAGCATCACGGTCCTCACCATACAAGGTCCACAGAAACGTCCAGTCAGGGAAGAGAGGATTAACACCTTTTCTGGAAAGAGCCAAGCCCCTACTATACCCCACCTCCTCTCTTACCCCCCATCTGACCTCACCTCACCTCACCTGGTCGCCACCCCCCCCCACCCCACAGTCCCTCGCATCCCCCTTACATATACTCTCCCCCTCTCTCTCCTCTCTCTCTCTCTCTCCCACCTTCTCCTCTTTATCTCTCTCTCTCCCTCTCTCTTTATCTCTCTCCCTCTCTCTTTATCTCTCTCTCTCTCTCTCTCTCTCTTTATCTCTCTCTCTCCCCCTCTTTCTTTATCTCTCTCTCTCCCCCTCTCTCTTTATCTCTCTCTCCCTCTCTCCTTATCGCTCTCTCTCTCTCTCCCTCTCTCTCTTTATCTCTCTTTATCTCTCTCTCTCTCTCTCTCTTTTATCTCCCTCCCTCCCTCTCTCTATCTCTCTCTCTCTGTATATCTCTCTGTTACGGCTCTATTGGGTCGCAACTGGGGTTCTTCTCTGATGTTATCAGAGTTTGGGTATCCGGCCCCACGTTAGTAGTGGCTTTCAAGGGGTGTGTTCCGTAACACAAGTAAATTAAAGGGGAAGGGATAAAAATGCACTAATTTAAATATATATATTCCACCACCATAAATAAATATCTCACAGTCACTCGCTGGGTCTATAACTACACTTATGTACAATAACTTGTCTTCCTCTGAAGACAACAGGATGCTCTACGGTGCTCAAGACGAGTAGCCCTGGTTCTCTTCTCGTGGCCTCACGATGAATCCTTTGATTCTCTGGCGAATCTACCCTGGCCACAGGCCAGCCAAATCACAGTCCCACTGGGTGCACCGTTGTGGAGGCCTTCAACTACAAATCCAGCCTGTAGCTGGCAGGTTCCAATCAGCTCCGCTGCGTAGGCCACTCCACGACCGATACTAGGGTTGCGAGCCCTAGGCAGGAGCCTCATGTGATCCCGCTGATCACTCTCCTCACCAAGCACCACAGTGGCTAGTCTTTTCCACCAGTCAACCCCCGGGTACGACGATTCCTCAACTCTGCTGCGTCACAGGCAGGCTAACACTCTCAGCAGTGTTCGTCCGGGAGCAACTCACAGCTTCTTCAGCAAACATGTGGAGAGACTAAGGCTGCCTTGGGTAGACTGATCCAACGTCCAATACAGCAGTCCCAGGTCGACTCTGTAATCAGACACGTCATCAGTACTAGTTACACTCTAGGGCACCTCACTTACCGGCTTAGACACAAACGTCCACCAATCCACTCCATAGATGACGTTGCTGTCTAAGCGCCACCTCACCAGAGGTCAGCAGCGGCTATGTCATGAGCTGATTAAGACGGGAAACCAGCCCCTGTGGCCGGTATATCTCGTCCTCGCTAGATGGCGCTGTCCATTTGGAGGCGGTTTCGGGAGCAGACTCACAGATGGCGATGTCGTCACTGCTCCATGCTCGGACGCTGGACTCGGGTCCGTAACACCTCCCTACCAAAAAGAATTTGGTTTGGGTTTCTAAAACAAAAAAAACAAACCAAATTAGTATGTGGGTACAACTGCAAATGGACTCACGTACACTATAAACTGGAGTGGCGAGGCTGTCTTGTCCACAGAACTGTCCTAATTTAAAACTCAGGCACAAAGGGAACTTGAAGATGGAAGGCAATGACCTGCCTGATGTGACTTCCCACACCTTCACTGAGACGGCAAGCAGGGACATAACCATCTCACGTGTCTCGAGTAAGGATCGGTATAGACACGATCTGGGGCGATTCGACACTTCCCTGTGTCGTGGCACCGATGATGGCTGGTCACAAACGGCATTTCTGGTACCAGTCCGGTAGTCCTTCAGGGAGACGGGAACCTGGAATACAGGGTGACGGGAACGCGATAATCACTGTCAGCGCGATAATTTAGAGTGACAGCGACAGTGGGTAAGTCAATACTTACAGCATATGCCTCTACTAGGTCCACACCTAGTCCCAACTGGGCTGTTCGTACATCGAAGATGGTGTCCGCTCTACCACTGTCAGGTCGACCAACGTTCTGCATAACGCTACCTCCAGGCTCAACAATCACGCGGGAAGTGTCAACCTGCCGGAAACATTCACTCATAATATCACATCTCGTACCTCCTGTATCTACCATCACCTTCCAGGTCCCTTCTTTGACTGCAACACTCACAGTGCACGTCTCTAATCCCTGGGATCTCTTTGCGATGTTCATGGGAGCCACCATCCGTCGGGTCGTCCACTGGTCCTTACTGAGAACACACATAAGAACAAAAAATACCGCTAGGAAACATTTGGTTACCTGAGGGATAAGCTTCCTGAGCCTGTAATGTCCATATTCCGGCTATAACCATTAGCCTGGTTTGGACCGAAGAGGGCACTAAAACCTTCGCACATACCTCACATACCTCCGACGTCTGGGGAATCTCTGGCCGGTTCAATGAATACTGTACCTTGCCATACCGCAAGTACTCGTCCGCCTTCGCTCCAGACTTTTTGATATCCGTGGGTGCTTGTACACGAGGCCTCTCTTGCTCAGTCGATTCTGCCACCATAACCTCATGCTCCTCGTCGGGAGAAGAATCAGGAGACTCTGCTAGAATGCTGTCAACCTGTAGGTGAGAGGGAGAATTAAACATGTTATCTATTTCCGGGTCTGTCTGTACCTGCATATTACCACTGCCTGCAGTTACCTCAGACCTTGCTGTTCCGGCTGACTCGTCCGCAACCTTGGGATGATTGTTGCTCCAATCTGTCACCAAGTCGTTGGCTAGTATCACGTCAATCCCAGCTATAGGTAGGGTATCAACTACTGCCAACGCACATGTGACGCTGAAGTAAGGCGAGTCAAGATGTACCGGCACTAAGGGGGCGACGTACCACGTCCTAGGAAACCCAACCAGGACAACCTTTTGTCTCCCGTCCACACTCATTCCCTCGGGTAGCGAGTTTCTCACGATCAGGGACTGGGCTGCTCCACTATCTCTGAGCACTACAACTGATCTACCAGTATGATCACTGGATACATACCCGCCTGCAGTGTGAGGGGAAAACAATCATGGTTCTTCCTGACTAATCATCAGGGACGGGGTTCCCTCTGGTGGTGGCACACAGCTCATCAACATCACCTCCCTACGTGGGTCGTTACCTCTTCTGCCTCGGCACATAGCAGCTACATGCCCTTTCTGCCCACAAGTCCAGCACACCATATTCCTCCTCGGACTCCGGTGTTTCAGACTGTTAGGACTGGTCCTTCGTGGGCTACTTGGGGGCGTCTCCACAGCGCTTTGCGGCACGGGTCTCTCTTCGTCATGACGAGGTTTGCCAAACAGGCGTGGGTAATTCTTCGGGACATACCTAGTGGAAGACCTAAGTGTCAGAATGTATTCCCCAGCCATGGTGGCTGCTGCCCTTAAGGTCTCCACCTGCTGCTCTTCTAGGTACGTCTTCAGATCTCCAGACAAACAGTCTTTGAAGTCCTCTAACAGTATGAGCTGCTCGAGGTCTTCTTTGGTCTCCACCTTCCGAGAGGCACACCATTCTTGGAAAAGCCGCTCCTTGATGGTCGCGAATTCGGTGAAAGTGTGCTCCGAGGTCTTTTTCAGGTTTCTGAACTTCTGCCTGTAAGCCTCAGGTACCAATTGGTACGCCATGAGCACGACCTTCTTCACCTTGTCATAGTCGCCGGAGTTATCAAGGGACAACGTGGAGTAGGCGATTTGGGCCTTCCCTGTCAAGACGGACTGTATCATGATGGCCCAATTCTCCTTTGGCCATTCCAAAGAGGCTGCGACCTTCTCGAAGGCTGCGAAGAACTTCGAAACTTCCTTCTTGTTGAACTTCGGGACCATTTTGATGTTCCTTACCGGATCGAAACTACTTGTTTCCATTGTTTGCCTCCGACCACCTAATCGCAATACTTCTAGCTCATGTTGTCTCTCTTTCTCTTTTTCTTCTCTCTCTCGCTCTTCTCTTTCTCGTTTCTCTGCTCTTTCTCGCTCTTCTCTTCTTTCTTCTCGTTCTAATTCTAAACGCCTCATCGCCATTTCTTTATCTTTCATCTCCACACTTTATCTTTTAATTTTCGTTCTAATTCTAATTTCTTCCATTCTATCTCGGAATTTTTTTCCAAGGCACGCAATTTGACAGTTAGCAAGCTTATATTCAGCTCACCTGCATCGCTTTCTCTGTCAGTGCCCTTATCTTTCTTTTCAGTGGAAGCTACTTCCTCACTTTCTTTTGTAATTTGTGCCTCGCTTTCCTGTTTCTCTTCGGCCTTCAAATGCTTGTGAACCTTGGACAAGATCTCCACCCGGGAATCACTGGCACGTATCTTTATCTCCAGATAGGCACTTACTAATACTAGTTACTGTTTTCCCAGATATTTTAATCTGGCAAGACAGTCCTCCCTGTTCAGAAAGGCCTGAACGTCGTCCAGATCGTCGATGGTCGCTTTTTCTGCCATTGTCACTTAGGTGGAACACTAGCACTTAACACACCGCTTCACTTTAGCACTTAACGCACCGAGCACTGTACTACGTCAATATTGCACTTTATCGCACCCAACACTGCACTTGCCAATATTGCACGTAATTACACTGGGCACTGCACTACGCAATATTGCACTTAATCACAGCGAGCACTGCACTCTACAATATTGCACTGAATTACTCCGAGCACCGCACAGGACGTATAACGTCCTAATAGTCACAAACAGGGGGAATTATTTACAGGGATTGCGCCACTTCACCACCCCTGTCAAACATACTTGACAAGGGGTCGGATCCCGCTGGGGATGCCAATTATGTTACGGCCCTATTGGGTCGCAACTGGGGTTCTTCTCTGATGTTATCAGAGTTTGGGTATCCGGCCCCAAGTTAGTAGTGGCTTTCAAGGGGTATGTTCCGTAATGCAAGTAAATTAAAGGGGAAGGGATAAAAATGCACTAATTTAAATATATATATTCCACCACCATAAATAAATATCTCACAGCCACTCGCTCGGTCTATAACTACACTTATGTACAATAACTTGTCTTCCTCCGAAGACAACAGGATGCTCTACATTGCTCAAGAGAGTAGCCTGGTTCTCTTTTCGTGGCCTCACGATGAATCCTTTGATTCTCTGGCGAATCTACCCTGGCCACAGGCCAGCCAAATCACAGTCCCACTGGGTGCACCGTCGTGGAGGCCTTCAACCACAAATCCAGCCTGTAGCTGGCAGGTTCCAATCACCTCCGCTGTGTAGGCCACTCCACGACCGATACTAGGGTTGCGAGCCCAAGGCAGGAGCCTCGTGTGATCCCGCTGATCACTCTCCTCTATATAGCACCACAGTGGCTAGTCTCTTCCAGCAGTCAACCCCCGGGTACGACGATTCCTCAACTCTGCCACGTCACAGGCAGGCTAACACTCTCAGCAGTGTTCATCCGGGAGCAACTCACAGCTTCTTCAGCAAACACGTGGAGAGACTAAGGCTGCCTTGGGTAGACTGATCCAATGTCCAATACAGCAGTCCCAGGTCGACTCTGTAATCAGACACGTCATCAGTACTAGTTACACTCTAGGGCACCTCACTTACTGGCTTAGACACAAATGTCCACCTATCCACTCCATAGATGGCGTTGCTGTCTAAGCGCCACCTCACCAGAGGTCAGCAGCGGCTATGTCAAGAGCTGATTAAGACGGGAAACCAGCGCCTGTGGCCGGTATATCTCGTCCTCGCTAGATGGCGCTGTCCATTTGGAGGGGGTTTCTGGAACAGACTCACAGATGGCGATGTCGTCACTGCTCCGTGCTCGGACGCTGGACTCAGGTCCATAACACTCTCCCTCCCTCCCTTTCTCTATCTCTCTTTATCTCTCTCTCTCTCTCTCTCTCTCTCTCTCTTTATCTTTCTTCTTCCCTCCCTCTCTCTATCTCTCTCTTTATCTCTCTCTCTCTCTCTTCCTCTCTATCTCTCTCTCTCCCCCACCCCGTTCTGCCATTCTGACGAATCCTATCACGGCACAACTAGGAACAGGGTCAAGCATGACAACCAGAAGCAAAAGGGGAACAGGGAAAAGTTCAGGCAAACGAAATGAAGGAAATGTTCGCCCAGTTTCTGGAGGACATCAAGAGTGAGACGCAGGAAATGAAGAATGAAATAAGCAACCTAAAAAGAGAGCTGACAGCAGCAAAGGAGGAGATTAGAGCCCTCAAAGAGAACAGTATCGATGCTGAGACTCAGATAACCACCCAGGGAGGTGGTGGTAATAGTACTTTGGAAGAGAATGCCACATTAAAAGCAACATTTGCAGAAATGCTAAAAAAACAACAACTCTGAAGTAATCTCTGCAGTGATGGAGGTAGCCATGAAAGCAGCCACCTCACAGGAAGTGGCACGCTCCACTACCCAGCTGCTGGAAAGGAAAAGAGCAGTGGCAGCTGTAGGTATTAAAGAGCAGGAAGGCTCTAATAGGAAAGAGTGGAATGATATGGACAAAGTGGCAGTGAATGAAATACTGAAAGCACTAGACATGGAAGGGGCTGAGCATAGCATTGAGAAGGTTTTCAGGTTAGGCTGGTACAAAAAAGACCGAGACCATGTGATAAAGATAGTGTTTTCAAACGAGAACACAAAGGACACGATTCTAACAAAGAAAAGCCTCCTGCAACATGTGGGAGTATTCAAAAAAGTATTCCTCCAGAGGGACATGACGAGGGAGGAGAGCGCCATGGCGGCAGAAGCAAGGAAGAAGCGCAGGGCGAGAGGGGAAAACCAGGAAACCACAGCTCCCAACACATCACCCCCAGAGGCGAGGGGGAACCCACAACCAGCTACCCAGTAACACGAGCGGGGAGGGCAACCCCACCACTCTCCTCTGCATAGAAAACCCCCTTTCCTTCCTGTCCTCCTGCCTCGTTCACACCATACCCTTCCTTCCCCCTTCACTTGACCCCCCACCCCTCATCCCAGTATCCTCTGCAACCCTGGCATCCACCTTACAAATCCTCACACCCATGGCACAGCTTCCTCCACCAGCAGAACATTCACCAGGGAAGAGATTTGAGAAGGAACAGAAGAAAGTGAGCATCAAGGCAATGTACACTAACATAGATGCTATTACAAATAAGGCAAATGAACTTGGAGAATGGGTACTAGAGGAAAACCCAGACATAATAGCTCTCACAGAAACATAGCTGACAAAAACAACAACAAATGCAGTGTTCCCACAGGACTATTATGTTATGAGGAAAGAGAGAGAAGGAAGAGGTGGTGGTGGTGTAGCTCTGCTGGTAAGAAAAGGCTGGGATTTTGAGGAGTTGGTTGTTCAGGGATGTGAAGGTTTCAGTGACTACATAATAGGAACAATAACAACTGGAGGCCAAAAAATTATAGTCGTAGTCATATATAATCCACCACCAAATGACAGAAGACCCAGACAGGAATATGATAGAAACAATATGGCCACCATTAACATAATAGAGAGAGCAGCTTCTGTTGCTAGCAGGAATGGATCTGGACTACTAATCATGGAAGACTTCAACCATGGGAAGATAGATTGGGAGAACAGAGACCTGCATGGAGGACCAGAAACATGGAGAGCTAAGCTGCTGGACGTGGCAACAAGAAACTTTCTAAGCCAGCTCATCAGGGATCCAACAAGAATGAGAGGAGAGGATGAACCAGCAATGCTTGATCTGATATTTACCCTAAATGAGTGGGATATAAGGGAAGTCAAGATGGAAGCACCCTTGGGAATGAGTGATCACAGTGTATTGAACTTTGAGTACCTGGTAGAGCTCGGAATTATCCCCCCGAAAAAGGACTAGGAAACAAAAGGCTGGCTTACCGAAAGGGAAATTATGAGGAGATGAGAAGCTTCCTAAGGGAAATACCTTGGGACACAGTCCTCAGACCTTAGTCTGTACAAGATATGATGGATTATGTCACCCAAAAGTGTCAGTAGGCAGTAAGCAGATACATCCCGGCCCAAAAGGAAAAATCCGAGAAACAAAAGAAGAATCCATGGTATAATAGGGCATATATGGAAGCAAAGAAACTGAACAAAAGGGCATGGAGGAACTTCCGGAATAACAGAACACCAGAAAGCAGAGAGAGATACCAGAGAACCAGGAATTAGTATGTCAGGGTGAGAAGAGAAGCAGAGAAAAGTTATGAAAATGATACAGCGAACAAAGCCAAGACCGAACCAAAGCTACTCCACAGTCACATCAGAAGGAAAACAACAGTGAAAGAACAGGTAGTGAAACTTAGAACAGGCGAGGACAGGTATACAGAGAATGACAAAGAGGTGTGTGATGAACTCAACAAGAGGTTCCAAGAGGTCTTCACAACAGAACAAGGTGAGGTCACTGTGCTAGGAGAAAGGGACGTAAACCAGGCGGCCTTGGAAGAGTTTGAAATTACGAGAGAGGAGGTCAAGAGACACCTGCTGGATCTGGATGTTAGAAAGGCTGTTGGTCCAGACGGGATCACACCATGGGTACTGAAAGAGTGTGCAGAGGCACTTTGCTTGCCACTCTCCATAGTGTATAGTAGGTCACTGGAGACGGGAGACCTACCAGAAATATGGAAGATGGCGAATGTGGTCCCAATATACAAAAAGGGCGACAGGCAAGAGGCACTGAACTACAGGCCAGTATCCTTGACTTGTATACCATGCAAGGTGATGGAGAAGATCGTGAGAAAAAACCTGGTAGCACATCTGGAGAGAAGGGACTTCGTGACAAATCGACAACATGGGTTCAGGGAGGGTAAATCTTGCCTGACTGGCTTAATAGAATTCTATGACCAGGTGACACAGATTAAGCAAGAAAGAGAGGGCTGGCGGACTGCATTTTCTTGGATTGTCGGAAAGCCTTTGACACAGTA
This sequence comes from Procambarus clarkii, assembly GCF_020424385.1. NCBI lineage: Eukaryota > Metazoa > Arthropoda > Malacostraca > Decapoda > Cambaridae > Procambarus > Procambarus clarkii. The sequence goes on along the minus strand of NC_059625.1, from coordinate 15,064,123 downwards.
CCGCATAAGAGGCTGGTACATAAGTTGGAGAGAAAGGCAGGAGTAGCTGGTAAGGTGCTCCAGTGGATAAGGGAGTACCTAAGCAATAGGAAGCAGAGAGTTACGGTGAGGGGTGAGACCTCTGATTGGCGTGAAGTCACCAGTGGAGTCCTACAGGGCTCTGTACTCGGTCCTATCTTGTTTCTGATATATGTAAATGATCTCCCGGAGGGTATAGATTCATTTCTCTCAATGTTTGCGGATGATGCCAAAATTATGAGAAGGATTAAGACAGAAGAGGACTGTTTGAGGCTTCAAGAAGACCTAGACAAACTGAAGGAATGGTCGAACAAGTGGTTGTTAGAGTTCAACCCAACCAAATGTAATGTAATTAAGATAGGTGTAGGGAGCAGGAGGCCAAATACAAGGTATCATCTGGGAGAGGAAATCCTTCAGGAGTCAGAGAAAGAAAAAGACTTGGGAGTTGATATCACGCCAGACCTGTCTCCTGCAGGACATATCAAGAGGACAACATCAGCGGCATATGCCAGGCTGGCCAACATACGAACGGCATTCAGAAATTTGTGTAAAGAATCATTCAGAACTTTGTATACCACATATGTCAGGCCAATTCTGGAGTATGCAGCCCCAGCATGGTGTCCATATCTAGTCAAGGATAAGACTAAACTGGAAAAGGTTCAAAGATTTGCCACCAGACTAGTACCAGAGCTGAGAGGTATGAGCTACGAGGAGAGACTGCGGGAATTGAACCTCACTTCGCTGGAAGACAGAAGAGTTAGGGGGGACATGATCACTACATTCAAGATTCTCAAGGGAATTGATAGGGTAGATAAAACAGGCTATTTAACACAAGGGGCACACGCACAAGGGGACACAGGTGGAAACTGAGCGCCCAAATGAGCCACAGAGATATTAGAAAGAACTTTTTTAGTGTCAGAGTGGTTGACAAATGGAATGCATTAGGAAGTGATGTGGTGGAAGCTGACGCCATACACAGTTTCAAGTGTAGATATGATAGAGCCCAATAGGCTCAGGAATCTGTACACCTGTTGATTGACGGTTGAGAGGCGGGACCAAAGAGCCAGAGCTCAACCCCCGCAAACACAACTAGGTGAGTATAACTAGGTGAGTACACCACCAGCATCATGGTCCTCACCATACCAGGTCCACACCACCACCAGCATCATGGTCCTCACCATACCAGGTTTACACCACCAGCATCATGGTCCTCACCATACCAGGTCCACACCACCAGCATCACGGTCCTCACCATACCAGGTCCCCACCACCAGCATCACGGTCCTCACCATACCAGGTCCACACCACCAGCATCACGGTCCTCACCATACCAGGTCCACACCACCAGCATCACGGTCCTCACCATACCAGGTCCACACCACCAGCATCACGGTCCTCACCATACCAGGTCCACACCACCAGCATCATGGTTCTCACCATACCAGGTCCACACCACCAGCATCATGGTCCTCACCATACCAGGTCCACACCACCAGCATCATGGTCTCCTGCCGAATGAAGTATGCCACATTACTGGCGTCTCTTTTATTCAACCTCCTCTAACTATTCAATCTCCTCTAACTATTGAGCCTTCCCAAACCACTTCTGGTCAACATGTGAACCGAGTTCTCACAATAAATGAGGCCTAACAATGACCGTCTCATATTGCACTTGAGGTCACCTCTGTGACTCGCTTCCTCTACTGGAGTCCTGTGTAGCCACACCTTGCCTAACCTGACCGCTGACCCAGAGTGCCTCCCGCCCACTGGCTCCAATTCATTTGCCACTTACATACTCTTCCTCACGCTCCATCCACTACTTACGCCGCCGGTACGTTGAGAGAGAGACTAACTAATGTTTACAAAATAACCTGGATACAACATTGTTGCCAGTAAGTTATGGATGGTCATGGTTCGAGGATGTACTCGCCAAGCAGGTACTGTGGGTCTCGCTTCATGCAGGTCGGCATGCAATCCCCGACCGTCCAAGTTGTTGGGCACCATTACTTTCCCTCCGTCCCATCCCAAATCCTTATCCTGACCCCTTCCCAGCTCTATAAAGTCGTAATGGCTTGGGCGCTTTCCCCTGATAATTAAAAAAATAAAGATTAAACAATTATTTAATTTAATGTAATATTATTTATGATGTATAATTGATTTAATTATTAATTCTTTCCATAGCTTAGTGGACTGTATGTTTAATTGAGCAGACTGTATGGATTTAAAATATCCCGTAAGTCATATCCCAACACAATTTGGGGGGTTAATTAATTACAGTAACCTATCAATCGATTCATAGCAAATTTTTACTAAGGTTAAAATTAACAAATCCACAATAGCTGTGATGAGGGTTCGAACCTATGTCTGAGAGGATCCCAGACGCGCATTAATCAACTAGGCCACGACATGGTAATAAAATTGCAACCGGGCGTTCCACTTGGCCTCATCATGATATTGTGATTTCTGAGTGTAATGAAATAAGGACGAAGAGGTAGAACAGCTTATTGACTGAGCCCGAGTTCATGAGGGATTTGTGTAAAACCCTGGTTAGTGTCTCGGAGGGACTGCAGGATCCGTGTGAGGCCAAGTGGAACTCCCGGTTACAATTCTTTTACTATGTCGTGGCCTAGTCGATTAAGGTGCATCTAGGATCCTCTCAGATGTAGGTTCGAACCCTCATCTCGGCCCTTGTGGATTTGTTCTATTGATGCATCACGCTATTGTGATTTCTGTGTGTACTAAGGTTAGATTATTATTGCACTGGGGTTAGTTTGTACACGAAGGCCTTAGCTGTTTGAAGACTTCAGTGTGGATATTAGAGGAGATATGTGACCAGTCTGCCAGAAATAAACCTCGTGGCTATTGTGTCTGTTCCCTCGTGGCGACAGATTGCTCACGCTGAATTCCCAGGTGACCACAGATCTGCCGGAAGAATTCAGTCTAACAACTGCAACTTTACTTCTTACAGATATGGCACATTTAAATTATTATTATTAAGAATATTTCTAGATTGTGAGAGGCTCACCCGGTTTTGGATGTTCGCCCACCTCATCACTGGTTCCTTTTAAATAATATTTTAGGCACCCCTTCAATAAAATGCTTTTTTTTTTTTTACACAACCGGAAACGAGGTACTCCCGGTATTTGAGGTCGCGGCAGCTGAAGAACGTCTAGATGGCTCGGGTTCACGAGTATAAACGTAGCTGCTTCTTTTGCTACCTCACGCGAGCAGTGTTCATTCCACAGTGGCCGCCTTCCTTCCCCTGCTCAGTCACGTTATTGGAACCGACTCAATTTTGAGTATTTATGGACAAAGGAAGGGAAGCGTTAATTTTACTAGTAAATTTATTTGATCCAGTCACAGGGAACAGTTTTTTTTATTAATTTTAACACTGGACTGGAAGGTTTTAATGATTATTAATATTTTATTAATATATTTTGTTGTGACGTATCAATATATATCCTATGTTTAAAGGAAAATTCCACTATTATCTCGTTTCTTTGAATGAGTTATTAAATTAATTTGTGTTAATATTGGTTAATAGGTTAGTACAAGAACAGCAGAGCAATTATCTACATATTGTAACTATGATTATTAAAGTAGGTCGTTTCTTCCCCGACATAATTCCGGGAGTTAGGTTGAGTGGGAGAAACACGGGTCAGAGTTCAATGTTTAGAACTGATGAACACTGATAATCCTCCTCGCAATTATTTGATTAATTTTGATGTTAGTTGTTAGTAATTGACACATTTGTTCATCAGTTTGAATAGGATGGATGTCCAGTACTAGAGTTGCAGGGGTGTGAAGTCTTTAGACACTTCATTTCCTGCTAACTCTTATGAGAATATATTTCTAGCCTAATTATATTTGAATTTATCCAGGAGACTGAATGTGATCAATTATTGCAGTCAAGTATGCTTTTGGGACTGAAGTGGGATCAGTGACACTGGTCGCAGTAACATGTAGTTGATTAGGCTACTGGCCACCGATTTGCCACTGAAGCCTCATGAGCTCGTCTTCCGCTCTAAATGATGATACCAACGTCAACCTCTGTTAATATGTGGGTCAGCTGCATTCCCAGTATTTTTGACTGGAGTTTTATTATCAGCTGACAATTTATTATTTTCTATTTGAATGATTTATTTGCAGGCATTGGCCTCCTCAGGCTTAATACTGGGCCTGTGAGCAACTTGTCTCCTGCGGAATTCAACAGGTTTATTCCCAGATATTTGGTTGGACTAATGATGTATTTGTAGTAGCACTCACAAATAAAATAGCACCTGCACCTACCAGGATTCCTATTTCTGAGAAGTAATCAGATTTAATTTTGTTTGCCAATTTGATTCTTTCTTTTCTTAGGAATGTGGCAGTAGCTTTTAGACCCTTTACTTGTAGGTCTTTTGGAAAGGTATCCACCACGATGGCTTGTACTCGCTGGACATAGTTACCTAAACGTACTAATGGTTGCACCACCTGGTAGTGTTTAGGCCCTGTATCTGCCAGGAAACCTAATATATTTAAGGTCACCTGGGTGACAGGCTGTAACTTCAGATCATCTGCCACCTGTTTAGTGACAAATGTCCTTTGGGACTCTTGGTCAAACAACCCTCGGGTTTGGACTTTGGCCTCTTTAGTTTTGATAGTAAGTTGGGCAGTAGGCAAAGTTAAATTATTTCTTGACTTTGCTGATAGTAAACAGAATTTTTTTTTGCACTTAGCAGTACTGTATTGTAAAAGGTATGTTTTCTTCCACCTTGGGGTTTGGAGACTTCATTTTCGAGTCTCCGCAGAATGCTGCATGGTGCTCACCCTTGTTACACCTTTTGCAGGTGTCTAGTTGGGTCTCACATTCATTGGTGTTATGTTTCCTAAGGCACCTCGTGCAATATTGCAGCTCTTTGAGTTGTTTGGCATAGGCATCACGATCAGATAATTGTTACAGTGGGAAATGGAATGTTCCTCTTTACAGAACTAACATGTCCTCCATCCTACAGCACCTCTTGGAGTCACCGCCTTGGGTGGCACAGTAACTGTAGGCTTGGAGTGTCCCACTGTGTAAGTTCCCACACTGACATTTTTCCACTTTAGTGTGGGAATAGGTTGCTTATGTTTAGTTGGTTTGGTAGGTCGTGGTGCAAGGATGTACTCGCCAGGCTGGTACAGGGAGGTAATCACCAGGATTGTATGGTTGGTTATGGTACGATGAGAATTTAAGTAAACAAATCCACAAGGGCTGAGACGAGGATTCGAACCTACGTCTGTGAGCATCCCAGACGCTGCCATAATCGACTGAGCTACGACATGTCGATGTCGTAGCTCAGTCGATTAAGGCAGCGTCTGGGATGCTCACAGACGCAGGATCAAATCCTCGTCACAGCCCTTGTGGATTTGTTCATTAATGCATCACGTTATTGTGATTTCTGTGTGTGATTTAGGTAAACTCGCCAGGAAGGTATGGATGGTCATATTGCTCTGATGTACTCGCCAGGATGGTTTGGATGGTCATCATGCATCGATATATTCTCCAGGAAGATATGGATGGTTGTGGTGCCAGGATGTACTCTTTAGGAAGGAATAGATGATCATGGTGGACTGAGGAACTTGCCAGGAAGGTATGGATGGTCATGGTACAAAGTGGAACTTGATAGGAAGGTTTAAATGGTTCCAGCAAGAAATGAGAAATAAAGACTTTATTAAAATGCTTAAGTTATTGCATTGAAATAAGTTATGCATTTGGATTTTATATACAAATTGGATTTTAATTGCAATATTTTACTTCTTTTCTATTACAGTGAAGAACATTGCTAGGAGCAAGAGCAGTATCTTAAGACTACAGTAGCTGTAGCAAGATCAGCAGCCAGAGGAGTGCCTGAGAACAGCAGCAGCATCAGAGGAAGAAACTGCACATCCATAAGTACTCTACAGCAGCAGCAGTTGTTGTAGAGACAAGGATGAGTCAACACCACCACAATGGCCACAGGAAACAACACAACAAGAAAGTCAGGATTAACAGGGCGAGGGAGAGGCAGAGTTTGGTGACAACTTCTGCTGTGTTGCGGCTGTTTATTGTGATGGCTGCTACGGTGTCTTTTGCTCACACCCTGCCTCTCCCGGTCACTGCTGACATCCTACTTGCTGATGCCGTGCCTGGTGGCACAGTACCTGCTGCCACAGTACCTGCTGACATGGTGCCTGCTGGTACAGCATCTAATAAGCCAGCACGTCTTGACCAAATACTAATAGATTCACCGTCTGATGACTCATCACCTCCTGATCCATCATCTGCTGACCCATCACCTGCTGATCCATCATCTGCTGACCAGACAACTGCCAACCTGTTTCCAGCTAATCTGTCCTCAGCTTATCCTGATAAAGGTATGTATTATCATGTTATGAATGAGGCTGTTCTCCAAAATTTTAAATAGCAAAGGTTCATTAACAATGGAGAATTTGCACACCAGATGAGAACAGATTACCTACAAAAGCACATGTAGTATGCAAATGGTTAGGTATCCCAATGGAGGCTATGATTATTTAGGTAAACAGACAGTATATGCAAATTGACCAGTAGGCATATAATGTGTTGAATTTACATGGAAAATTTAATGTTTTAGTAATTCTTATTTATGCTGGTCAGCAATTTTAAATATGCAGGTATGGATGGTCATGGTGCAAGGATGTACTCGCCAGGCAGTTATAGATGGTCATGGTACAAGTAGGGTACTCGCCTGGAAGGTTTGGATGGTCATGGAACAAGTTGGGTACTCGTCAGGAAGGTATGGACGGTCGTTGTACAAATAGGGTACTTGCCAGGAAGGTATGGATGGTCATGGTACAAGTGGGGTACTCGTCAGGAAGGTATGGATGGTCATTGTACAAATAGGGTACTTGCCAGGAAGGTATGGATGGTCATGGTACAAGTAGGGTACTCGTCATGAAGGTATTGATGGTCATGGTACAAGTGGGGTACTCGTCAGGAAGGTATGGATGGTCATTGTACAAATAGGGTACTTGCCAGGAAGGTATGGATGGTCATGGTACAAGTAGGGTACTCGTCATGAAGGTATTGATGGTCATGGTACAAGTGGGGTACTCGTCAGGAAGGTATGGATGGTCATTGTACAAATAGGGTACTTGCCAGGAAGGTATGGATGGTCATGGTACAAGTAGGGTACTCGTCAGGAAGGTATGGATGATCATGGTACAAGTAGGGTACTCGTCAGGAAGGTATGGATGGTCATTGTACAAGTAGGGTACTCGTCAGGAAGGTATTGATGGTCATTGTACAAGTAGGGTACTCGCCAGGAAGGTATGGATGGTCATGGTACAAGTTGAGTACTCGTCAGGAAGGTATGGATGGTCATGGTACAAGTTGGGTACTCGCCAGGAAGGTATAGATGGTCATGGTACAAGTTGGGTACTCGTCAGGAAGGTATGGATGGTCATGGTACAAGTTGAGTACTTGCCAGGAAGGTATGGATGGTCATGGTAAAAGTTGAGTACTTGCCAGGAAGGTATGGATGGTCATGGTATAAGTAGGGTACTCGCCAGGATGGTGTGGATGGTAATAGAACAAGGAGGTACTCACCAGGAAACTCAAATTAGTACACAATTTGGAATAACATACAAACCATGTTATTTGTCTATGTAATACTGTATAAGGAAACTAGACTAATGTTAATGTTTTGATTTACAACGTGCATTAGGTTGTAGTATTTCTTATGATTTACAGACATTGTGTAATAAATCATATGCAGTTTGTAAGTAAGTAAGTAATTATCAAAAGAAGGCACCAAACCGGGAAGGCTATGTAGCACCATCAAATACGCAAAATAATCAGAGGGCGCTAAATATCACCAAGGATGCCAATACGAGAACAAAAATGCATAAGGCGAACGATATCAAAAGTATCCGAGTCACCAAGAATTCTATCGAGGGACAGGTGACCGCGAGGGGCGGTCGTAAAGCAAGACACACGCTCGTCCTGGAAGTCAGGAGTCAGGACATTCAAGAAGGACATGCACGACCGTAAGAGGGACAATGCAAATAGAACAATAAGGGGCAGGGCGGCGCTCCATCAAGTGACCATGGGTTAAGCGAGTATGGCCAATACGCAACCTCGCCAGAGCTGTTTCCCACCTCCGGTTACGGTGGAAGGAGCACGGCCACGAGGAAACACAACATTTAAGAGTACGTAGCTTGTTACCAGTAACAGACAACCAAGAAGCCTGCCAACGGGTAAGGACTGAGGAATGGATAACCGGGTAAAAGTCGGAATACGGAATGCCTTTACGAGAGATGGGACAAGAGCGGAGAGCTTCCTTGGCGGCAGCATCCGCACGCTCATTTAAAGACACACCAATATGGCTGGGAACCCAACAAAACTCAACCGACTTAAATTTACTGTGAACGAGAAACAGCCAATGCTGGATCTCGACAACTACTGGATGAACCGGATTAAAGGACCCGAGAGCCATGAGGGCACTACGAGAGTCAACAACAACTACAAAGGAAGACTGACAACGAGAAAGCAGGAGACGAAGAGCATAGAGAATAGCATAAAGTTCCGCTGTAAAGATGCTAGTCTCCGGAGGCAAGCGACACATATAAGTGCGATCAGGAAAAACAACAGAGTAGCCAACACCGTCCGCTGACTTAGACCCATCGGTGAAGACAGAAACGGAGCGGGAGTGAGAAGAAAAGTGCTCGAGGAAAAGGCGTTTTAGAACCGTAGGAGGGGTAAAAGCTTTAGTGATACGGGTCAAGGATGTACAAAACCGCAGAAGAGGGACCCTCCACGGGGGCAAAGAAGGAACAACACGAGGAGAAACATCAGAAGTACGAACGGAAAGAGAATCCTGTAGACGAGATAACCGGACAGAAAGAGGGAGGTGGTGAAGAGGAACAGGAACCGCAGGAGGGGTAAAAGTTAAAGCACGACAGAGGCGAGAGGAAGGATGTTGCAAGGACCGCGCAAAATAGCGAAGACAGTAGCGATCACGGCGGTCCTGGAGAGACAGGAAGTCAGTGTCAACATACAAGCTAAGGACGGGAGTCGAACGAAAGGCACCAGAACTGAGGCGCAACCCAGTATGGTGCAAAGCATCAAGACGGCGAAGAGTAGAAGGAGAAGCAGACGAGTAAGCAGGGCAACCATAATCGAGCTTAGACAGGACGAGAGAGGAATGTAAAGCAAGGAGAGTGCGCCTATCTGCCCCCCAAGAAGTATGGGACAAGACCCGAAGGAGGGTAAGGGCCTTAGAGCACTCAATACGGAGGTAAGAGATATGGGGAGACCAAGACAAACGAGTGTCAAGGAATAACCCCAAAAGCTTCGCGGAATCTTTGTATTCAAGGGGATGACCATAAAGTGACAAAGAGGGACGAAGAACAACCCGTTTCCGCGTAAAAGTCATGGCACAAGTCTTAGAAGTAGAGAACTTGAAGCCATGATCCGTGGCCCAAGACGACACGGCATCAATTGCAAGTTGTAGCCAGCGTTGAAGGAGAGGCGAATCATCACCCTGACAACAAAGGGTAAGATCATCGACATAGAGAGCGGAGAAGACACCAGAAGGAAGAGAGGAAAGAAGACCGTTGAGGGCAACCAGAAAAAGAGTAGTGCTCAGAACACTACCCTGGGGCACACCTTCGTATTGCTGAAAAGAGGGAGAGAGAGCGGTACCAAGGCGCACCCGAAAGGAACGACGAGAGAGGAAGCTGCGGAGAAAGAGAGGGAGATGACCACGAAGGCCAAAAGAATGAAGTTGAGATAGGATATGATAACGCCAAGTGGTGTCGTAAGCCTTTTCCAGGTCAAAAAAGATGGCAACAACGGAGGTCTTCGCAGCAAAAGCAGTACGAATATAGACCTCCAAGTTCACCAGGACATCTGTCGTGCTGCGGCACTTGCGGAAACCAAATTGAGAAGGGGAGAGGAGGTGATGGGGTTCCAGGAACCACATCAGACGAACGTTAACCATACGTTCAAAGAGTTTGCAGACACAACTTGTGAGAGCAATAGGGCGAAAGTCCTTAGGGGAAGTACCCAGAGACCCCGGTTTGCGAACAGGGAGGACAACGGCATCGAGGGACTGTCCTCAGGGACTGACGACGACTCCTAGATCCGATTATACAGACTCAGTAAATACTGAGACGTGCTCAGAGGGAGATGGCGAAGCATCTCATAATGAATACCATCGGAGCCCGACACCGTAGAACCGCAGAGGGCCAGGGCAGAACGAAGTTCAGAGAGAGAGAAGGGATCATTATAGGGAAGCTGAAGATGAGTGCAGAAATCTAAAGGACGAGACTCAAGGACAGGTTTACGAAGAAGGAAAGATTGGGGAAGATGAAGACCAGAGCTAACAGAAGAAAAGTGGGAACCCAGTTCGGAAGCGACCTGCAACGGGTCCGCCACAAGAGTATCATGGAGGCGAAGGACCGGTGAAACATCGGGAACGAACTTACCCGCTATCTTGCGGATACGCTTCCAGATCTGGGCCAGAGGGGTTTCGGACGTAATTGTTGAGACATAAGATGCCCAACATTCACGTTTAGCCGTACGGATGGCCCTACGGGCCACCGCACTCGCTTTCCGAAAGAAAAGAAAAGAATCGGTCGTCTGCCTACGGCGGTGCCTCTTCCAGGCTGCACGCTTACAGCGGACAGCCCGAGCACAGTCCGCATTCATCCAGGGAACGCACTTCTGCGGACCCCGAGAGGAAGAGCGAGGAATAGAGCGGAGGGCAGCGTTGAAGACAGTGTCATGAAAAAGGAGGAGAGCACGAGAGAGAGGCAGAAGGGAGAGGTCAGAGAGAGCAGCAGTGAGGGTAAATAGGGTCCAGTCTGCCTTAGCAAACTGCCACCTAGGGAAAGAGAGGGAAGGGCGAAAAGAGAAAAAGGAAACAAGGATGGGGAAATGATCACTTCCATGGAGGTCATCAAGAACCTGCCACGTGAAATCTAAGTAAAGAGAAGAAGAGCAGAGAGAAAGATCAAGACAAGAAAGGGTGCGAGTCCGAGAGTCCAAATGAGTGGGCTCACCAGAATTCAGAAGAGACAGGGAAGAAGAGAGGAGAAACGGCTCAAGGAGGCGACCCCGGGTATTCGTCAGAACGTCACCCCAAAGGGAATGACGACAATTGAAGTCACCCAGCAGGAGCACAGGCTCCGGCAAGGAGTCTAGGAGGTGTTTCAAATCAGGAAGAGAGAGCGGGACACTCGGGGGGAGATAAATGGAACAAACTGTGTACCATTTCCCCACAAAGATACGAGCAGCAGAACAATGGAGAGGCGAAGGAAAAAGTAAAGGAACAAAGGGAACATCAGCACGAATCAAGAGAGCGGAAGAATTAGAAGCCCCAGCAACGGCTGGGGGGGGGGGGGGAGAGAAAGGAATAGCCACGAAAACGACCAGGACAAGCACCAAGCATTGGCTCCTGGAGACAGACACAAAGGGGCGAAAACCGCGAAATCAGAAGTTGGAGCTCTAGGAAATTGGCGTAATAACCCCGAACGTTCCATTGAAGAATGGACAACGACGAGAAGAGAAAGGATAAAACCAGAGAACAAGGAAGAAACCAAGGCGAAAGAGCAACAGAGCACGTTAAAGAATATCAGGGTCGGGATCAGGGTCAGCAAAGTCAGGGTTAGGGGGCATGGGTAAACTGAGCAAAGACGGAGGGAAGGAAACGGGAGAACAGATCAGAGGTGGGCGGGCGGGGTCCGGAGGAGGAGGAAGAGGAGGAGACAACGGAGAGGAGCAGTCAAGGACAGCAGCAGGAAGAGGGGGAGTAGAAAGAGGGGAGCGCACCCCAGCAAGAGCAGCAACCGAAAGGGAAGCAGGGGCCAAAGAAACCTCCATAGCAGGAACAGGGGGCGCAATCACGGAAACGGGAGGGGAAGGAGCAACAGAACCAGACGTAGGAGCTGAGGAAGAAAGCGAAACCTTCTTACCCGCCGGGGAAGAGGAAGGAGAGGAGCCAGGCTTACGCTTCTGACTTAAAGAGACCGGTGTCCCAGCAACTACGTACCGGGCAACGGATTCCAGTGTCTCAACAGGAGAAGCCGAACGAGAGCACACACGACGGCCGCTAGGAGAGCGATGGACATCCGCCCGCACCGACAGGCGGTGGGGAGAGCCGATAGATGGAGGAAGAGGATGGGAAGGAGGATCGGAGGGGGACGAGGAAGAAGACACAGGAGACATGACAGACCGGGTAGAAGGAAGGGAAACCCCGGACAGAGGACCAGGAGGAGGATCCTTCGGGAGAGAACCCAAAGGAACAGAGGAGGGGGCAGTGGGCGCATCAGGGTCCAAGGCCCGGAAACGGTTGTGAGTCGGAGGAAGGCGGGAAGGACGAGGAGAGGAAGAGCGCAACACGCGAGCATAAGAGATATTAGCATAAGGCGGGAGCCGGCGAACCTGGCGTCTCGCCTCAGGAAAAGATAAACGCTCCCGGTGCTTCAAGTTGAGGACGGCTGCCTCAAGCTTGTAATGGACACACGCACGGGAGAAGGTAGGATGGGCCTCACCGCAGTTGAGGCAACGAGCCTGGGGAGAAGTGCACTCCGACTTAGAGTGACCTTCGCCACCACACAAAGGACAGAGAGAGACAGTCCCGGAGCAGCGGAGGGCACCATGCCCAAACCTCCAGCACTTGTTGCAGAGCCGAGGAGAAGGAATGTACTCCTGGACAGAGCACCTGGCACCAGCAAGAATGACAGAGGGTGGAAGGGTCCTACCATCAAAGGTAATCTTCACAACCCGGAGGGGTTGACGGCGACTACCACGAGGGGGACGAGTAAACGTGTCCACCTGGAGAATAGAATGACCCTGGGCAGCAAGGATATGTCGAATATCGTCGTGGAAGTCGCGCAGGTCCCGAACACCGGTCGCAACATGGGGCGGGAGCAAAATAGTGCCAACACTGGCATTTAACTGAGCGTTCTTCGAGACCCGAACACGGGTCTCGCCAAGGCAGGATAAGGCAGCCAAGCGGGAAGCAGCATCCTGAGAAGGAGCAGCAACGACACGTGTACCGAGACGAGTGGGGTTAAAAGTAATGGAGGCATCCACGGAATCAACGAGATGTCGATGGAGGGAGAAATCGTCAGGAGGCGCAGAATCAAGAGGGAGGAGATCAAAATATTTGGCCCACGAAGCGGGACCAAACAAGGATTGATAAGTAGCAGAACTGGAAGGAATCGAGCGAGGGCGGCCGTGACGAGGACGGCGGTGAGAACCCCCAGAGAGAGTTAGGGGTTGAAAGGCGCAGTAGTTACAACTAGAGAAGGAGCCGCGCCAGGGGACGAGGTAGTCACCACTGGGGGCCTGGGGCTCGACCCAACCACAGAGGGGGGAGTAGAGCCAGGGGAAGGAGTCAGAGAGGCCAAAGGAGGAGCAAGGTCGGGGCCCAATGCAGCGGAGGCTACAGAGCCCGGTCTTCCAATACGGACCGACTCGGGGGCTTGGTCGCCCACCCCACGAGCCTGAGAAGGTACACCAGAAGCAGCCGAAACGGGTTATCATCATGACGAAAAGACGAATTCATTCACGAATGTGCCCCCACACCCACCATGGAGCCACAATTAGAGGCAGGACACCCAACAAGAAGCTATCGCCGATCTTGCCGGGGCCTCCTAGGGGTGCGTCATGAGTATACGCCCCACAAACGCCACCTTAAGAAACCGACAGTCCGTCGAGATCGGGTTCAGTGACGAAAGGGGGATTGACAATAAAAGGTTCCCCTCGCTCTCGACGTCGGGTACTACAGTTCTACGGGTGCAAGAGTATGCCTCCTCAAGCACCCGGGCGTCAAAATAGAAGAAGTCCAAGGGAAGAACCAGAACGAGCAAAAGGTCGGCAGGAAACGGCAAGCAGATAGGAGAAGAGGGGGGAGAAAAACGAAACAAAAGGAAAAGGAAAAGAGGCCCAGCAGAATTGGAGAGGACGGCAGCAGGAGCACAAGGCTAGAAAAGGACAGAAGACTGTCCCAAGGAGCATCACACTCCGGCAGCCGTCCACTAAGCCCCCACACGGTGACAACGAGCTGAGCGGGGAGGGGGTGCAGTTTGTAAGTATAATTGCCATACCTAAAGAGTTATAAAGTAACTGAACAGAGGTACCCTATGTTGGAGGTTGTACCTTTGGTTAGCTTACACATGGTTGATAGAAGATGCAAATTGCCATTTTGACTTCAGGAAATTTCAGAAAGTGCACAAAATATTAACTTTCTTGTTATAGCAGCTAGAAGGTCGTAACTGGGTGTCATTGGAAAGCAGACACCCTCAGCTTCCCAGAAAACTCACGTTTCATTTCTGGATAAATAGTTACAGGATTAGCATGAATTTTAGTTCTGGCTGCCCAGACACATGGAAGGAAGCCAGACACTGTGAGCTAAGTGTCTCAACGGTTTTCCCCTAGCAGGCGTGTAAGCGTCACCGGCAGGGGATTCTCATTGGTCGCGGCACCATGGGCCTCTAGGATGCTGGCACCTGATTGGCCGTTTCAAAAGCCAATGGGAACACCGCCGGCTCCATTCCCGCCCACGGCACCTCATTCCAAGTAGCGTTGATATGCTGTGTAGATGTGATATCCTGTTTCGGCCAAAAACAGGATATTTCTCCTGTCTACCGCATAGTTCATCAAGCTCAAGTATATCTATTCCGTCTAAGCATTATCGTCACAGAATCCGGTAACCGCTGGGCGCAGGTAGATATATATACTACTCGAAAGATACCAGTAAGTGTACTCCGCGCCACACGTGATGGCTGCAGAAGCAACAGGACTGTAGCCAGTTGTATCGGTGATCGTCGGCGAAAGTATAGGTGATCCGTCACCATATCGTTAAGTAAACTGTGTACAGGGAATCTAGGATTACGGTTCCAAGTGTTTAAGTTAAAATTCTGAGTGATTTAATGCGAAAATTGGGGACTGTGTGGACTATTTATTTCGTTCATTGTGCTGTCCACCTCGTTTGCTTATCACGTGGTGGCCATCTTCGTCCCATCAGTGTGCCTTCAGCAAAGCACACTAGTGCAATTCTCACCAGTGTGCACCCAAACACACCCCTGTCTTCTTCAGTATCCTGGGAGGCAGGCAATTCTAGCCCTTGTAGTCCCAGTGGCTCGCTACCTCATCCGCCAGCGCGCCACCTCCACCCTACCTCACTGTACCTCCACCCGTGTAGCCCTCTTTGCACTGTAACCCGGATTCCCTCTGTGGTGTTCGATCTTCAATCAACAACGGGGTCATAGTGAATGTGACTGTAGTGTTGGTTGTGGAAGATACCAGTAATAAATTCAAAGTGAGTACTCAAACTATATGTATTTTGTATCATTCGTCCGACGTCCATTAATTCCTTGTGCTGAATCAAGTCAGCCGACCGGTGTGTTGTTCTTCATAATCCCGACACAGGGATGAGTTCAATTACCGAGGAAGCACGATAGGTAAAGGCCTATTACAGCTAATCTGTGTGATAACTGTAGCTTGACCCTAGTGTAATTGTTATCTTACACTTTGTTACACATTTAGTATTTGTGTGGTTTTATATTGTGTTGAGGTTTAGTGTGGTTTAATTATACCATCACTGTGTTTAACCATTTCCGCGTTTTCTTTCTTTTCTTTTGTTCCAGAAGACAAGCAGTGATAAAAAGTAAGAGAGTGTGTTTACTTTATTGAAATTTTCAATTTCCGTTTCAATTACAATTTATTGAGAACTTTTCATCAAGCCCTGTTATATAGGTGGGTTGAGTGTCTAAAAGTAATATACTACAAACTTGTGGTTTATAAGCAAGTCTGCATTAAGCATTGCCAATGAATTCTCCCATATAACAGAGCTTGATGAAAAACGCGAGATCCCTCACTATCTCATTGCCTAGAGAGGATTGGAGTTCTGGTTGGTAAAATACCCCAGAATTCCTACCTCTTGAGGGCTCTGAAGTATGGTGTAGTGGATACAGTGCGTAACTGCCACCTTGATGGCCAGTGATCGAGTCTCCTGGTGTGTTGTGTGTCTAAAAGTGATATACTTCGAACTTGTTTATAAGCAGGCCTGTGCATATATATATATATATATATATATATATATATATATATATATATATATATATATATATATATATATATATATATATATATATATTTTATTAAATATGACCGAAAAAGTAAGATTAATAATTCTAACACGAATTTTCTCAATCTTTCGTACATTATGCTTCACTGTTGGAGGTAAATAAAAAATCACTTCTCCAAAATTCATTTTTATTTCTAGTCTGACGCGACACGGGCGCGTTTCGTAAAACTTATTACATTTTCAAAGACTTCACAAATACACAACTGATTAGAACTTGCATTTCCCTGATTTTATATCTACATTTGAGTGAGGTGGGAAGGGTGATGTGGCATTACATTTGAGTGAGGTGGGAAGGATGATGTGGCATTAGAGGATATTAATAGGGTATTAAAAGTATCAACACAAGACAGAACACGAAACAATGGATATTGAATAGAAGTGTTTGTAGAAAGCCTATTGGTCCATATTTCTTGATGCTTCTATATTGGAGCGGAGTCTTGAGGTGGGTAGAATATAGTTGTGCAATAATTGGCTGTTGATTGCTGGTGTTGACTTCTTGATGTGTAGTGCCTCGCAAACGTCAAGCCGCCTGCTATCGCTGTATCTATCGATGATTTCTGTGTTGTTTACTAGGATTTCTCTGGCGATGGTTTGGTTATGGGAAGAGATTATATGTTCCTTAATGGAGCCCTGTTGTTTATGCATCGTTAAACGCCTAGAAAGAGATGTTGTTGTCTTGCCTATATACTGGGTTTTTTGGAGCTTACAGTCCCCAAGTGGGCATTTGAAGGCATAGACGACGTTAGTCTCTTTTAAAGCGTTCTGTTTCGTGTCTGGAGAGTTTCTCATGAGTAGGCTGGCCGTTTTTCTGGTTTTATAGTAAATCGTCAGTTGTATCCTCTGATTTTTGTCTGTAGGGATAACGTTTCTATTAACAATATCTTTCAGGACCCTTTCCTCTGTTTTATGAGCTGTGGAAAAGAAGTTCCTGTAAAATAGTCTAATAGGGGGTATAGGTGTTGTGTTAGTTGTCTCTTCGGAGGTTGCATGGCTTTTCACTTTCCTTCTTATGATGTCTTCGATGAAACCATTGGAGAAGCCGTTATTGACTAGAACCTGCCTTACCCTACAGAGTTCTTCGTCGACTTGCTTCCATTCTGAGCTGTGGCTGAGAGCACGGTCGACGTATGCGTTAACAACACTCCTCTTGTACCTGTCAGGGCAGTCGCTGTTGGCATTTAGGCACATTCCTATGTTTGTTTCCTTTGTGTAGACTGCAGTGTGGAAACCTCCGCCCTTTTCCATGACTGTTACATCTAGAAAAGGCAGCTTCCCATCCTTTTCCGTCTCGTAAGTGAAACGCAGCACGGAACTCTGCTCAAATGCCTCCTTCAGCTCCTGCAGATGTCTGACATCAGGTACCTGTGTAAAAATGTCGTCAACATACCTGCAGTATATGGCCGGTTTCAAGTTCATGTCGACTAAGACTTTTTGCTCGATGGTACCCATGTAGAAGTTTGCAAACAGGACACCTAGGGGAGAACCCATAGCGACCCCATCTACTTGCTTATACATATGCCCATCCGGGCTCAAGAAGGGTGCCTCTTTAGTACAAGCTTGGAGTAGTTTCCTCAGAATACTTTCTGGCATGTCAAGAGGAGTACAGGCTGGATCACGATACACTCTGTCGGCTATCATTCCGATTGTCTCGTCCACAGGTACGTTGGTAAACAGCGATTCTACGTCCAACGAGGCTCTTATCCCTGTGGCCCGTGCGCCCCGCAGTAAGTCCACAAATTCCTTTGGAGACTTCAGGCTGAAGGCGCAAGGAACATAAGGAGTCAGCAGGCCGTTGAGTCGCTTTGCCAATCTGTACGTGGGTGTGGGTATCTGGCTAATGATTGGCCGAAGTGGGTTTCCAGGCTTGTGCGTCTTGACATTTCCATACGCATATCCAGGTTTATATTCCCCAATGATCTTTGGCAGGTGGAGTCCGGATTTCTTGGCGTTCACAGTTTCGATCAGTTTGTTGACCTTTGCTTTTAATTCGGCTGTAGTGTCCTTCGTTACCCTTTGGAACTTAGTTTGGTCAGAGAGTATGATGTTCATTTTCGCCAGATATTCGTCTTTTTTAAGAATGACATATATTGGCGACTTGTCACCTCTCCTGACAACTATCTCCTTGTTCTCACGAAGGCTTTTAGCTGCCGCTCTAAGCTCGGGGGACAGTATGGTGCTTCTGTAGTTGCCTCGATTCTTTCCTCCTTCTGCAATAAGTTCTGCTTGTAAGGTATCTTTGGTAGTGACCTTCTTTTGTGTCTCGAGGTCGAATATGTCGTCCAACAGAATTTCCAACTCCACTTTCCGGGCCATTTCACTCGGTCTGGACATAACATGACAGTTTATGCCCAGATTTAGGAGAGTGACTTGGTCCTCAGTGAGGTTAATTCCTGCAAGGTTCAGGAAGCCATCTCTTGGTCGTGGAATTGCCATAGGTCCTCCATATAATGTTGTTAGTTTCTTGATAATCCTTGTTTCAGTGCTGAGGTGATGTTGGTCTGTGAGGATGTCGAGGTGTTGTTCAATGCGGGTACGGATACTATGGTCGATGTTGCTATTTCTCCACTCGTTTGTAGCATGAAGTAGTTGCGTTTTTTTGTCTTTGATTTCATTCTCTGCCTTGTATGTGATCAGATATACAAGGCAGAGAATGAAATCAAAGACAAAAAAAACGCAACTACTTCATGCTACAAACGAGTGGAGAAATAGCAACATCGACCATAGTATCCGTACCCGCATTGAACAACACCTCGACATCCTCACAGACCAACATCACCTCAGCACTGAAACAAGGATTATCAAGAAACTAACAACATTATATGGAGGACCTATGGCAATTCCACGACCAAGAGATGGCTTCCTGAACCTTGCAGGAATTAACCTCACTGAGGACCAAGTCACTCTCCTAAATCTGGGCATAAACTGTCATGTTATGTCCAGACCGAGTGAAATGGCCCGGAAAGTGGAGTTGGAAATTCTGTTGGACGACATATTCGACCTCGAGACACAAAAGAAGGTCACTACCAAAGATACCTTACAAGCAGAACTTATTGCAGAAGGAGGAAAGAATCGAGGCAACTACAGAAGCACCATACTGTCCCCCGAGCTTAGAGCGGCAGCTAAAAGCCTTCGTGAGAACAAGGAGATAGTTGTCAGGAGAGGTGACAAGTCGCCAATATATGTCATTCTTAAAAAAGACGAATATCTGGCGAAAATGAACATCATACTCTCTGACCAAACTAAGTTCCAAAGGGTAACGAAGGACACTACAGCCGAATTAAAAGCAAAGGTCAACAAACTGATCGAAACTGTGAACGCCAAGAAATCCGGACTCCACCTGCCAAAGATCATTGGGGAATATAAACCTGGATATGCGTATGGAAATGTCAAGACGCACAAGCCTGGAAACCCACTTCGGCCAATCATTAGCCAGATACCCACACCCACGTACAGATTGGCAAAGCGACTCAACGGCCTGCTGACTCCTTATGTTCCTTGCGCCTTCAGCCTGAAGTCTCCAAAGGAATTTGTGGACTTACTGCGGGGCGCACGGGCCACAGGGATAAGAGCCTCGTTGGACGTAGAATCGCTGTTTACCAACGTACCTGTGGACGAGACAATCGGAATGATAGCCGACAGAGTGTATCGTGATCCAGCCTGTACTCCTCTTGACATGCCAGAAAGTATTCTGAGGAAACTACTCCAAGCTTGTACTAAAGAGGCACCCTTCTTGAGCCCGGATGGGCATATGTATAAGCAAGTAGATGGGGTCGCTATGGGTTCTCCCCTAGGTGTCCTGTTTGCAAACTTCTACATGGGTACCATCGAGCAAAAAGTCTTAGTCGACATGAACTTGAAACCGGCCATATACTGCAGGTATGTTGACGACATTTTTACACAGGTACCTGATGTCAGACATCTGCAGGAGCTGAAGGAGGCATTTGAGCAGAGTTCCGTGCTGCGTTTCACTTACGAGACGGAAAAGGATGGGAAGCTGCCTTTTCTAGATGTAACAGTCATGGAAAAGGGCGGAGGTTTCCACACTGCAGTCTACACAAAGGAAACAAACATAGGAATGTGCCTAAATGCCAACAGCGACTGCCCTGACAGGTACAAGAGGAGTGTTGTTAACGCATACGTCGACCGTGCTCTCAGCCACAGCTCAGAATGGAAGCAAGTCGACGAAGAACTCTGTAGGGTAAGGCAGGTTCTAGTCAATAACGGCTTCTCCAATGGTTTCATCGAAGACATCATAAGAAGGAAAGTGAAAAGCCATGCAACCTCCGAAGAGACAACTAACACAACACCTATACCCCCTATTAGACTATTTTACAGGAACTTCTTTTCCACAGCTCATAAAACAGAGGAAAGGGTCCTGAAAGATATTGTTAATAGAAACGTTATCCCTACAGACAAAAATCAGAGGATACAACTGACGATTTACTATAAAACCAGAAAAACGGCCAGCCTACTCATGAGAAACTCTCCAGACACGAAACAGAACGCTTTAAAAGAGACTAACGTCGTCTATGCCTTCAAATGCCCACTTGGGGACTGTAAGCTCCAAAAAACCCAGTATATAGGCAAGACAACAACATCTCTTTCTAGGCGTTTAACGATGCATAAACAACAGGGCTCCATTAAGGAACATATAATCTCTTCCCATAACCAAACCATCGCCAGAGAAATCCTAGTAAACAACACAGAAATCATCGATAGATACAGCGATAGCAGGCGGCTTGACGTTTGCGAGGCACTACACATCAAGAAGTCAACACCAGCAATCAACAGCCAATTATTGCACAACTATATTCTACCCACCTCAAGACTCCGCTCCAATATAGAAGCATCAAGAAATATGGACCAATAGGCTTTCTACAAGCACTTCTATTCAATATCCATTGTTTCGTGTTCTGTCTTGTGTTGATACTTTTAATACCCTATTAATATCCTCTAATGCCACATCATCCTTCCCACCTCACTCAAATGTAATGCCACATCACCCTTCCCACCTCACTCAAATGTAGATATAAAATCAGGGAAATGCAAGTTCTAATCAGTTGTGTATTTGTGAAGTCTTTGAAAATGTAATAAGTTTTACGAAACGCGCCCGTGTCGCGTCAGACTAGAAATAAAAATGAATTTTGGAGAAGTGATTTTTGATTTACCTCCAACAGTGAAGCATAATGTACGAAAGATTGAGAAAATTCGTGTTAGAATTATTAATCTTACTTTTTCGGTCATATTTAATAAAATATGTCTACAGGAAAGACTGCTACCAAAATATACTAATATATATATATATATATATATATATATATATATATATATATATATATATATATATATATATATATATATATATATATATATATATATATATATATATTTATATATATATATATATATATATATATATATATATATATATATATTTATATATATATATGTATATATATATATATTTATATATATATATATATATATATATATATATATATATATATATATATATATATATATATATATATATATATATTTATATATATACTTTTACAAAGAGTACCGCACGTGTAGTCCCATACCACTTGCTTACCATCCTTCCAAGGTAGCAAGGTGACCCCATCAGGGCGCTTCTGAGGGTCGTTAGGTCTGGATAAGTGTGGTTCTCTTTGTTCAGGGGATTCTCATTGGTCGCGGCACCATGGGCCTCTAGGATGCTGGCACCTGATTGGCCGTTTCAAAAGCCAATGGGAACACCGCCGGCTCCATTCCCGCCCACGGCACCTCATTCCAAGGAGCGTTGATATGCTGTGTAGATGTGATATCCTGTTTCGGCCAAAAACAGGATATTTCTCCTGTCTACCGCATAGTTCATCAAGCTCAAGTATATCTATTCCGTCTAAGCATTATCGTCACAGAATCCGGTAACCGCTGGGCGCAGGTAGATATATATTTTACTCGAAAGATACCAGTAAGTGTACTCCGCGCCACACGTGATGGCTGCAGAAGCAACAGGACTGTAGCCAGTTGTATCGGTGATCGTCGGCGAAAGTATAGGTGATGCGTCACCATATCGCTAAGTAAACTGTGTACTGGGAATCTAGGATTACGGTTCCAAGTGTTTAAGTTAAAATTCTGAGTGATTTAATGCGAAAATTGGGGACTGTGTGGACTATTTATTTCGTTCATTGTGCTGTCCACCTCGTTTGCTTATCACGTGGTGGCCATCTTCGTCCCATCAGTGTGCCTTCAGCAAAGCACACTAGTGCAATTCTCACCAGTGTGCACCCAAACACACCCCTGTCTTCTTCAGTATCCTGGGAGGCAGGCGATTCTAGCCCTTGTAGTCCCAGTGGCTCGCTACCTCATCCGCCAGCGCGCCACCTCCACCCTACCTCACTGTCCCTCCACCCTACCTCACTGTACCTCCACCCGTGTAGCCCTCTTTGCACTGTAACCCGGATTCCCTCTGTGGTGTTCGATCTTCAATCAACAACGGGGTCATAGTGAATGTGACTGTAGTGTTGGTTGTGGAAGATACCAGTAATAAATTCAAAGTGAGTACTCAAACTATATGTATTTTATATCATTCGTCCGACGTCCATTAATTCCTTGTGCTGAATCAAGTCAGCCGACCGGTGTGTTGTTCTTCATAATCCCGACACAGGGATGAGTTCAATTACCGAGGAAGCACGATAGGTAAAGGCCTATTACAGCTAATCTGTGTGATAACTGTAGCTTGACCCTAGTGTAATTGTTATCTTACACTTTGTTACACATTTAGTATTTGTGTGGTTTTATATTGTGTTGAGGTTTAGTGTGGTTTAATTATACCATCACTGTGTTTAACCATTTCCGCGTTTTCTTTCTTTTCTTTTGTTCCAGAAGACAAGCAGTGATAAAAAGTAAGAGAGTGTGTTTACTTTATTGAAATTTTCAATTTCCGTTTCAATTACAATTTATTGAGAACTTTTCATCAAGCCCTGTTATATAGGTGGGTTTAGTGTCTAAAAGTAATATACTACAAACTTGTGGTTTATAAGCAAGTCTGCATTAAGCATTGCCAATGAATTCTCCCATATAACAGAGCTTGATGAAAAACGCGAGTGATCCCTCACTATCTCATTGCCTAGAGAGGATTGGAGTTCTGGTTGGTAAAATACCCCAGAATTCCTACCTCTTGAGGGCTCTGAAGTATGGTGTAGTGGATACAGTGCGTAACTGCCACCTTGATGGCCAGTGATCGAGTCTCCTGGTGGGTTGTGTGTCTAAAAGTGATATACTTCGAACTTGTTTATAAGCAGGCCTGTGCATATATATATATATATATATATATATATATATATATATATATATATATATATATATATATATATATATATATATATATATATATATATATATATATATATATATATACTTTTACAAAGAGTACCACCTCTAGCTGGAAGAAGAGGGACCCTCAGCCTCGGAGGAAACCACGCAAAACGCATAAGAGGGAATGTTTAGATCCCCTCCAATACAGTTTCTGTGTGCTTTTCTCCTACCACCCCCTTCCTTTTTTATTTTTTGTGCTTTATTATGCATTTGAGGGTTACAAGATATACATGGGTTGATACAAAAATAATAGTGCAAAAAGGTGCTTAAAGGTTATGGATCTCTTGAAAAACACAACAATGGGAAACATTGATAAATGTCACAGACGGGTTCGATCATTGTTGCAAGTCAAACACTTCTTCGAATTTCTCTGAAGTTGGACTAGTGCCCAAGACGCAACAGGCATTTCCCCTCTGAATCGCAACACTGAGGCGCTGGAACAAGAAACTTTTTGCTCTCTGGTCTTTCGTAGCGCTGATCAATTTGTCCCCCAATTCCTTCAGGAACTTCAATGCACATTTTCCCCACGAACCGAGGGTCTCCGAGCCGATCGGAACAAAGCTGTAGCAATGTGCTAGACCTCTGTATTTAATAATTTTCTGCGATTCCCTGAAAGAAGCAGCACCACCGCTTTCACGTGTGCTGTAGTGGAGGTAGGTACTGGCCAGTGTGGCAGCGCACGTGTAGTCCCATACCACTTGCTTACCATCCTTCCAAGGTAGCAAGGTGACCCCATCAGGGTGCTTCTGAGGGTCGTTAGGTCTGGATAAGTGTGGTTCTCTTTGTGCCGGGCAGCGGGCTGTGGCGAGGCTCCTCTTGATGATGTTGTTGACTTTTTCATGTCTTGCAATTTTACCCTGTGATTTACGACATACCAGACCATGACGACCATATTGGTCTGCCATCGCAGTTCCGCAGATGCACCTATGTTCGGTGAGGATGGGGGCGGCAAGGCGAAGGGCAACTCCAATGCAGAGAGCGTCATGACTGAGGCGAGTTCCCAGGGCTGCATTGGGCACAGCAAATAAAAAATCCCCGGCGTGGGGTGCTGTTACCGCTAGGAGGCGGGCTTTGTTTTCAGCATCAGCATTGTCAATCATTGCTGTGACAGTCTTTTCCATTATGGGGCTATCCCAGTGGGCCTGCTTGTGGTCTTTTGGGACTTGTGGTCGGGGTTGAGGGTGTGCAATGGTGTCCCATTGTCTGGCTGCTTCGATGAACGTTTGATCATGAGTTCCCGCTGTCTCTCTCATACGCTCTGGTAGGATCTGCCCTACCAATTCGTTGGCTGCTGTACATGAGGATAAGAATGCTGGAAGTGCTACCTCAGTTGCCTTTCGTATGCCTATCCCTCCAAATCTCACTGGTAATGTTGCTTGGTCCCACTGACTGTCATCTAAATCTAGGTTCAGCGCCTTCCTGAATATTGACCTGAGGAGCTCATCATATTGATGTAGAAGTGGGTTGCCAAAAGTTGGTGCACACCTTAAGAAGTATGTTAGCCTGGGCAAGGTAAGGCACTTTGTGAGAAGGTAGAGGGCATCGTGGGAGTCCAAGTCCCCAATTCTCTCTTCCATCCTCTTTAGGTCTCTAAACTTTTCGTCAAGGACTGCAGCAATGGCATTGTGGCCCAGAGGTGCTCCGAGTAGTGTGCTGTCGGTAGGTTTAACGACTGAGGCTTCTGGTAAAACTGATTTCACTGCTCTAATGATTACTTCACTGGATGCAATAATTTCGCACTTGGAGGGGTTAAGAACGAGACCCATGGACTCCCCCCGTGTCTTCACCAGCTGTAGGTCTTCCAGCAGGGAATCTTGTGTGCCTGCCAGAGTGCCATCATCCAGGAACCAGATGTTGAGCTCACTGGACAGTCTGGTTGTAATTTCTCGAACCGCTATGCAAAAGAGAAACGGTGCAAGTGGGTCACCCTGTTGAATTCCCTTTGCTGACGTGACTTCATGTTTGCCAAACAGGAGGGTTGAGACTTTGCTGTAGCCTGCTGACACAAACGGGAGAATGCTTGGGCAATGTTCCTGGACTGCAGTGAGGATTGCTTCCCTTTTGACCGAGTTGAAAGCGTTTTTAAAATCTAATTTTACTACTGCCTGGTCTTCAGTAAGAGAGCTAATGTAGGCTCGTGCAGCATGAGCCGCTGCTTCACAGCCTTGGGGGACTCCAAACCCCAGCTGGTTGGGTTGCAGCATGGTGGCTGCTTCCAATCGGATACTTCTGACAGCAGCCCTTGCAACTAGGCGGCGAAGGGTATTACCAACGGCAATGGGTCTGATCCCTCCCCCCTTCTTTTTCAGGGCACATAGGGATGCACCAAAGAAGAATGGTTTGATTTCATCAGGGATTAACCCGGCGAGGCAGTTGTTGACAAACGTTGTGATTTCTGTCAGGAGCGCTTCTGCAGCAGGGCCAAGAACAGGGTTCACCATTTCCTTCACATGTTGAGGTCTTACCCCTGTGTAGCCTCCTGAGGAGCCCGGGGGAAATGAAACGATAGCTTTATAAACCTCTGACTCCCGGAGGACGAGAGGTTCCTGGTTAGGGGCGAGCCTGACCTGTGGGGGAGGTCCACCTACGGCAATGCGGGGGTGTTTTTCTCTCAATGCTTGGGCTGTGGTTTCATCCCTGGGCAAAATTTTGTCCTCACTTGTGATCAACCTGAGTGCCCCGACTGTATTGCCCTCTTCAATTTTCTTGCTGACTTGGGTACCTAATTTTCTGTTGTCGCTGATTGTCGTACTTGGTCTGCCTCGGCGGTGTTTGGTGTGTTTGGGGAGGCGGACTAGGTTGTCAGCCCTAGGAAAATCCCTAATTGCTTTATTGACGGATGAGGCCAGTGTCTTGCCTCCTCTGTCTGGTACACCTAAGCATGCATTGCCAAAAAGTAACAGATTGTGCTAGGCTTTGATGGTATCAGGTGCATCAAGGTTATTTGACCCTCTGTTGACTTTTGCGATGAGGTCCGTGAATTTCCCGGCAGCAAATGGGCGAGAGGCCTTTGGGATGTGGGTGAGTGTCCTGGTTGACGTTGCTTTAATTGCCTCTAGCAGGTCGTCTGTTGCAATGTAATCTGTTGCGATTTGTACTGGTGCAACAGGCTCCTGAGTGCTGCCTCCTTCCACGGGAAGCCTCCCTGATCCAGGACAGTCGCCATGCTGGCGTATGACTCTGGAGACCGAGTTGATGCTGATGTTGCTCCTACAAACACTGCATGTGCCTCTCCTTTGATTGGCTTCGGGAGGGGTGAGCTGGCTGGTAGCGGCTTCTTCTGCCATCCCCTTAGGTAAAGTGAATGTCACCTTGCACTGGAGTATTTGTCTCTCCCTCCTGGCTGGGGGGGGGACGAGGTTGTCCCCTATACTATGCGTCATGTCTGGGCAGATGTCTGGGGTGGGTGGGCTCGTGGAGGTGGTGGGTGGGGGTTGGGAGGCTGCGCTGGCCCGGTCTGGGAGGGGGGCCGGGGAGGGGAAGGCGCGACCACCTGATCGTGGGAGGTGGGGGCGGGGCAGCGGAAGACACTGCACCTCACGGAGGCGGGTGGGGAGACACTACACAAGTGGAGTGGGCGAGCGGGAGACACTACACTCACTGGGGGGGAGGCACTACACTGAGGGGGTGGGGGGAGGGTTGATGTGGCACGTAACACTTGGATAATTTCCTTTTGTCACTAAACACTGGTGACTGTGTCCTGGCTCACTGGGTGTGGCGCACTCAACACGATACTCACAATGGTCCAGTCACCACAGGACTGGACTCAACTTATCTTTTTCAAGCACTTATTGGCACACTGGTGACCCAGTCTCTTGAGCCCACCACATGTGTCCTTCCACCCTTTCCTGGTGAGGGAGCCGTAGGGCGTGTGACGGGTGTGGGTGTGGGCTGACGGTGGGCGTGGGGTGGCGGTGGGCGTAGGGTTGCGTGGAGTGATGGTGGGCGTGGGGTGCCGGTGGGCGTAGGGTTGCGTGGGGTGACAGTGGGCGTGGGGTGGCGGTGGGCGTAGGGTTGCGTGGGGTGACGGTGGGCGTGGGGTGGGAGTGGGATAACGGTGGGCATTGGGTGACGATGCGTGGGAGGTAATGGTGGGCGTTGGTCGACAGTGGGCGTGGGGTGGACGATGGTCGTCGGGTCAGCCGCCGGGAGAGGGTAGCTGGGTGGGCTGGCGAGGCCTGTGGGAGGCTAGGGAGAGGGGAGGAGAAGGTGTCCCGGTCACACACAATATATATATATATACAGTATATATATATATATATATATATATATATATATATATATATATATATATATATATATATATATATATATATATATATATATATATACAGTATATATATATATGTCGTACCTAGTAGCCAGAACTCACTTCTCAGCCTACTATTCAAGGCCCGATTTGCCTAATAAGCCAAGTTTTCCTGAATTAATATATTTACTATAATTTTTTTCTTATGGAATGATAAAGCAACCCTTTTCTCTATGTATGAGGTCAATTTTTTTTTATTGGAGTTAAAATTAACGTAGATATATGACCGAACCTAACCAACCCTACCTAACCTAACCTAACCTATATTTATGGGTAAGGTTAGGTTAGGTAGCCAAAAAAAGCTAGGTTAGGTTAGGTTAGGTAGGTTAGGTAGACGAAAAAACATTAATTCATGAAAACTTGGCTTATTAGGCAAATCGGGCCTTGAATAGTAGGCTGAGAAGTGCGTTCTGGCTATTAGGTACGACATATATATATATATATATATATATATATATATATATATATATATATATATATATATATATATATATATATATATATATATATATATATATATATATACAGTATATATATATATATATATGTCGTACCTAGTAGCCAGAACGCACTTCTCAGCCTACTATGCAAGGCCCGATTTGCCTAATAAGCCAAGTTTTCATGAATTATTTGTTTTTCGACTACCTAACCTACCTA
>NC_059625.1:15010621-15033121 GCF_020424385.1 Procambarus clarkii | reverse complement strand
ATTGCAGAATTTCTTTAGGATTGCTTTAATAGTCTGGAGACTACGTTCAAGAGAACCCTGTGAAGCAGGATGATAGGGGTTGGACAGTACCTGTGTGAAGTTGAACTTCTCCAGAGTCGTCTTGAAGAGATCACTGGTGAAGTTGGTGCCAGTCACTTTGAACCTCTTGGAAATCCATACTGGGTGAAGATCTTCAATAGGTGTTTCACCACTGTAGCAGCCGTAATGTTCTTTACTGGAACTGCCATGGGAAACCTGGTGGTAGGACATATGATAGTTATTATATATGCGTTGCCAGAACTGGTCCGGGGTAAAGGACCAACACAGTCTATGATGAGTCTGTGGAAAGGTTCTGCAGGCACCTGGATGGGTTTTGAGAGGAGCCTGGGGAATAGAGATGTTAGATTTACCTGCCATCTGACATATATGACTCTTGGACGCATTTCTTTACGTCTTTTACCATACCTGGTCAGTAGTAGTCTTGTCTGATTCCGTGGTAGGTTTTGTTGAAGCCATAGTGTGAAAGAGCTCCGTGGGCCAGGTGTAGAATATCGGGCCGTGTGCTGGTGGGAATCACTAGTTGTTAGACATTGGCCCAATCATCATCCTCCTTCAGCTTGCTGGGTCTGTATCTGCGGTAGAGCAATTCATTCTCTAGGAAGAACCCAGGGATACTGTCAGGTTGAGTCTCAGCCTGAAAGAATAATGGTGTTAATGCTTGATCTTCCCTCTGTAACTTACGGAACTCCAACTTGGTAAAATTGGGAGGTAGATTCTGAGGGTCTTTAGAGACAGCAGTAGCAGTAGAGTCAGCTGGTTGCGGTCGTGCAGCTTGTGCACGGGTGGTCACCAAAACCGGAGGAGAAACTTTATTACTGTCTTGAACCTCTGCTGGAACGTATTCAAAGATGGGATTATCCATTACAGATGTACACACCTGGGGTTTGTTCGTGATGATCAGGTTGGGCGGTTGCAGATCTTCGGCCAAGTCGTTGCCAAGGAGAAGTTGCACTCCAGGCATGGGAAAAGGCTTTTCCCTGATGGCGACTTGGACTTCACCGGTCACGAAGGGACAATCCAGGTGGACTCTGGCGAGTGGATATGGAGTGGTAGCAGTGAGGTCAGTGATAAGGACGGTTTTCCCGGTGTAGGCGACGTTATTTACAGCCGATCTCAACATAAGGGACTGAAGAGCCGCTGTGTCCCTCAAGATCTTCAATTTGAAACTTGACTCCGAATCTGTACCGTTGGTAGAGACAGTTCCAGGATACAGGTGTTTACTGAAGAGAGAAAGACCATTAACATTAACACCAACATTCATTACAGGATTTCCGGACTTAGGAGGAGTCTGTTTGGGTTTAGTAGATTCATTGCTCTTGTATTGAGCCTTCACACATCTGTCTATGGTATGTCCATAGAGTTTGCAATATTTACAATACAATTGTGAGCTCGCTTCCTCTGTACTCACTTTATCGTTGTACCAAGACTTCTTACTGGGAGGTGGTGATGTCAGCCGGTGGATGAGGCTGTAGATGTCAGCCGACTTCGCACATTTGATGTAGTCGGTTTCTTCTTTATCTGCTAGATATAAACGGACGGAAGGGGGAACACGTCTCAAGAATTCCTCAACTAGCATGAGGTTGATGATTTCTGCAAATGTAGACACATGTGCTGCTTCCAGCCATTTCATAAATATCTTTTCTTTGTATTGGAAAATTCTAGAAAGGTGGTGGTACTTGCCTTAAGATGGTCACGAAATTTTCGTCGGTAGCTTTCGGTGGAGAGAAGGTAGGCGTCCAACACTGCTTGCCTCAGGGTCTGGTAGTCATTCTCAGACGCTAAGGTACTGAGAGTAACTGCAGCTCTACCTGTAAGATGCACTCTGAGAAGGGTAGACCATTGGTCAGCAGGCCAGCTAAGTTGATTAGCTAGGGTCTCAAAGGTGGTAAAAAAGATGTCGATCTCTGTCTCAACGAATGGTGGCATTAACTTACTTGCATGGGAGATATTGAAACTTACTGGAAAACTGGCAGTAGCTAGCTGGCGTTGAGCGAGGTGCGTAGTTTCCAACGCGAGTTCTTGTTGACGACAATCTATAGCCATAGCAGCTTGCTGTTTGTCATGTTCGCGTTGCATCTCCAGGTGACGATGTTTTGCTTCAAGCTGTATTCGTTCACTCTCACGGAGTATTGCAGTTTCACGTTCCTTGAGGGCGACTTCACGTTCTTTTAGGGCCGCCTCTCATTCTTGTTCTTCTTTCCTCAAGGCGGCTTCTCTTTCTTGTTCTTCTTTCCTGATTGCGGCTTTTTTTCGTTGTTCGAGGGCTTCCCTTTGTTGCTCTCGCTCGAGCTTTGCAAGCTCGAGTTTGAGTTTCATAGTTGCCAAATCAGTTTTATCTGTAATAGAATAAGTTTCGTGAGTTTCAGAGTTAATTTTCCCTTCTTCTAAGAGGTAATCCATGATTAGGTTATGCATTTCATTTTTGTTGGCTCCATGGGGAACATCTAGGTGATACTCGTGTGCAAGAGTTTGTAATTCAGTCCTCTTGGCATGACATAATGTCCCTATTTCACCTGCTGGATCGTTACGGAAAGCTTGGAGACGAAACATGGTGAAAGATAGCAAATAAATGTACACAAATATAGTTGTGATATGGTAAATGTCAGAAACAGGATAACGTGGCAACTGGTAACTATCCTGTGGAATTTTAATCTTTAACAATTACAGTTAATTATAGGATGGTAAATTATTAGTCAAAGTCACAGGAAATCTTGTACCTGTACTCAATGTAAGAGAATAAGGGCAAGAAAATCCTACTAAATAAGTGAAACTGAGTTTCTAAAACAAATGAAACATTTAATTGCTCCAAAAGTGAATTAGGTAGTCCAAGAATGTAGGCATACCTTGCCGAGTCTATAGGACATAAGCAAGGGTTTCCCACTAAATGAATATGATACTTACAGAATCAGCGAACTTTGTGCTCTG
This sequence comes from Procambarus clarkii, assembly GCF_020424385.1. Taxonomy (NCBI): domain Eukaryota; kingdom Metazoa; phylum Arthropoda; class Malacostraca; order Decapoda; family Cambaridae; genus Procambarus; species Procambarus clarkii. Next base: position 15,030,136 of record NC_059625.1, on the reverse strand, counting down.
TAAAAAGAAAGCAAATTCCCCACCTAAGTAAATATCATCATCTCTCACCGACGTGTAGGGGCGCGAGTGTCAACTGGTGACGAGAACTGCTGCCGAGGTCCCAACTCGGCAACAAAGTCCGTGCTAGAGGAACTATGGCCCTCTTTTCCTCCTTCGGTCGGATTTCAGAGGATAGGGTGCTTTGACCCAGAGACAAACCAAAGTACCAGGGTACCAAAATGATGATCTGCCGAAAGTATGAGAAATATCCTAGAGACAAGAATAAGGTGGAAACACGAGTAATAACACGGAGGGAGAGATGACCAATTAAGAGAATGACTGCGGCCTACAGTCACCACGTAATCCAAAGTTATCTCACACTCACCATATGCTACTCTCGGAATGCACAATACACACAGCACCATATAAATATAAAAATTTATGATAATATTGAAAGGCTACTTTAGCAAAGAGAAGAACACTTACCACAAATTGACGTTCTGATACTAGTACCTGAGTGAAGCTCCTTGGACAGGCCCCCATTAAAATGTGACGGGAAAGTGTTGGAGTGTTGATGTTCGGCAGGACTCCAATGGCAGGTGTCAAAGCCTGGTCACACTTTAAACAAAATATAGACTGCTTGCCTGTTGTCTGTGGTAAGTTTGAGGGAGGAACACATAAAACAGAAAATATGAACAATGAAACTTTAATGTATTTACTTTAAACATAAATGAAAATAAAGACAAATCTCGGGAAGTTAAATTACGCGGCTTTGAGATGTATATATATCTCGAAGTCTCTACTTCTTTTGTAGGGTCTGATGGTGTAGTGGGTTAAAGCGTACTAGTTATGGCAGCTACTGGAAGGTAGTTGTGCTTTCTGGGTTCGAGTCCCACTGGTGGGTGTTGTCCAAAGATTGTTAATCTTCACTTGTGGTTTATGCAAGTATAGGCTTATAGCTGGACACGAGTTCTCTCACATTGACAGTGGCTTGACGAAAAACGCAGACTAACCTCACACTATCTCTGGTGCCTCGGGAAGTGGAGATATTTGAGATGTATATATATCTCGAAGTCTCTACTTCTTTTGTAGGGTCTGATGGTGTAGTGGGTTAAAGCGTACTAGTTATGGCAGCTACTGGAAGGTAGTTGTGCTTTCTGGGTTCGAGTCCCACTGGTGGGTGTTGTCCAAAGATTGTTAATCTTCACTTGTGGTTTATGCAAGTATAGGCTTATAGCTGGACACGAGTTCTCTCACATTGACAGTGGCTTGACGAAAAACGCAGACTAACCTCACACTTATCTGGTGCCCTCGGGAAGTGGAGATATTTGAGATGTATATATATCTCGAAGTCTCTACTTCTTTTGTAGGGTCTGATGGTGTAGTGGGTTAAAGCGTACTAGTTATGGCAGCTACTGGAAGGTAGTTGTGCTTTCTGGGTTCGAGTCCCACTGGTGGGTGTTGTCCAAAGATTGTTAATCTTCACTTGTGGTTTATGCAAGTATAGGCTTATAGCTGGACACGAGTTCTCTCACATTGACAGTGGCTTGACGAAAAACGCAGACTAACCTCACACTTATCTGGTGCCCTCGGGAAGTGGAGATATTTGAGATGTATATATATCTCGAAGTCTCTACTTCTTTTGTAGGGTCTGATGGTGTAGTGGGTTAAAGCGTACTAGTTATGGCAGCTACTGGAAGGTAGTTGTGCTTTCTGGGTTCGAGTCCCACTGGTGGGTGTTGTCCAAAGATTGTTAATCTTCACTTGTGGTTTATGCAAGTATAGGCTTATAGCTGGACACGAGTTCTCTCACATTGACAGTGGCTTGACGAAAAACGCAGACTAACCTCACACTTATCTGGTGCCCTCGGGAAGTGGAGATATTTGAGATGTATATATATCTCGAAGTCTCTACTTCTTTTGTAGGGTCTGATGGTGTAGTGGGTTAAAGCGTACTAGTTATGGCAGCTACTGGAAGGTAGTTGTGCTTTCTGGGTTCGAGTCCCACTGGTGGGTGTTGTCCAAAGATTGTTAATCTTCACTTGTGGTTTATGCAAGTATAGGCTTATAGCTGGACACGAGTTCTCTCACATTGACAGTGGCTTGACGAAAAACGCAGACTAACCTCACACTTATCTGGTGCCCTCGGGAAGTGGAGATATTTGAGATGTATATATATCTCGAAGTCTCTACTTCTTTTGTAGGGTCTGATGGTGTAGTGGGTTAAAGCGTACTAGTTATGGCAGCTACTGGAAGGTAGTTGTGCTTTCTGGGTTCGAGTCCCACTGGTGGGTGTTGTCCAAAGATTGTTAATCTTCACTTGTGGTTTATGCAAGTATAGGCTTATAGCTGGACACGAGTTCTCTCACATTGACAGTGGCTTGACGAAAAACGCAGACTAACCTCACACTTATCTGGTGCCCTCGGGAAGTGGAGATATTTGAGATGTATATATATCTCGAAGTCTCTACTTCTTTTGTAGGGTCTGATGGTGTAGTGGGTTAAAGCGTACTAGTTATGGCAGCTACTGGAAGGTAGTTGTGCTTTCTGGGTTCGAGTCCCACTGGTGGGTGTTGTCCAAAGATTGTTAATCTTCACTTGTGGTTTATGCAAGTATAGGCTTATAGCTGGACACGAGTTCTCTCACATTGACAGTGGCTTGACGAAAAACGCAGACTAACCTCACACTTATCTGGTGCCCTCGGGAAGTGGAGATATTTGAGATGTATATATATCTCGAAGTCTCTACTTCTTTTGTAGGGTCTGATGGTGTAGTGGGTTAAAGCGTACTAGTTATGGCAGCTACTGGAAGGTAGTTGTGCTTTCTGGGTTCGAGTCCCACTGGTGGGTGTTGTCCAAAGATTGTTAATCTTCACTTGTGGTTTATGCAAGTATAGGCTTATAGCTGGACACGAGTTCTCTCACATTGACAGTGGCTTGACGAAAAACGCAGACTAACCTCACACTTATCTGGTGCCCTCGGGAAGTGGAGATATTTGAGATGTATATATATCTCGAAGTCTCTACTTCTTTTGTAGGGTCTGATGGTGTAGTGGGTTAAAGCGTACTAGTTATGGCAGCTACTGGAAGGTAGTTGTGCTTTCTGGGTTCGAGTCCCACTGGTGGGTGTTGTCCAAAGATTGTTAATCTTCACTTGTGGTTTATGCAAGTATAGGCTTATAGCTGGACACGAGTTCTCTCACATTGACAGTGGCTTGACGAAAAACGCAGACTAACCTCACACTTATCTGGTGCCCTCGGGAAGTGGAGATATTTGAGATGTATATATATCTCGAAGTCTCTACTTCTTTTGTAGGGTCTGATGGTGTAGTGGGTTAAAGCGTACTAGTTATGGCAGCTACTGGAAGGTAGTTGTGCTTTCTGGGTTCGAGTCCCACTGGTGGGTGTTGTCCAAAGATTGTTAATCTTCACTTGTGGTTTATGCAAGTATAGGCTTATAGCTGGACACGAGTTCTCTCACATTGACAGTGGCTTGACGAAAAACGCAGACTAACCTCACACTTATCTGGTGCCCTCGGGAAGTGGAGATATTTGAGATGTATATATATCTCGAAGTCTCTACTTCTTTTGTAGGGTCTGATGGTGTAGTGGGTTAAAGCGTACTAGTTATGGCAGCTACTGGAAGGTAGTTGTGCTTTCTGGGTTCGAGTCCCACTGGTGGGTGTTGTCCAAAGATTGTTAATCTTCACTTGTGGTTTATGCAAGTATAGGCTTATAGCTGGACACGAGTTCTCTCACATTGACAGTGGCTTGACGAAAAACGCAGACTAACCTCACACTTATCTGGTGCCCTCGGGAAGTGGAGATATTTGAGATGTATATATATCTCGAAGTCTCTACTTCTTTTGTAGGGTCTGATGGTGTAGTGGGTTAAAGCGTACTAGTTATGGCAGCTACTGGAAGGTAGTTGTGCTTTCTGGGTTCGAGTCCCACTGGTGGGTGTTGTCCAAAGATTGTTAATCTTCACTTGTGGTTTATGCAAGTATAGGCTTATAGCTGGACACGAGTTCTCTCACATTGACAGTGGCTTGACGAAAAACGCAGACTAACCTCACACTTATCTGGTGCCCTCGGGAAGTGGAGATATTTGAGATGTATATATATCTCGAAGTCTCTACTTCTTTTGTAGGGTCTGATGGTGTAGTGGGTTAAAGCGTACTAGTTATGGCAGCTACTGGAAGGTAGTTGTGCTTTCTGGGTTCGAGTCCCACTGGTGGGTGTTGTCCAAAGATTGTTAATCTTCACTTGTGGTTTATGCAAGTATAGGCTTATAGCTGGACACGAGTTCTCTCACATTGACAGTGGCTTGACGAAAAACGCAGACTAACCTCACACTTATCTGGTGCCCTCGGGAAGTGGAGATATTTGAGATGTATATATATCTCGAAGTCTCTACTTCTTTTGTAGGGTCTGATGGTGTAGTGGGTTAAAGCGTACTAGTTATGGCAGCTACTGGAAGGTAGTTGTGCTTTCTGGGTTCGAGTCCCACTGGTGGGTGTTGTCCAAAGATTGTTAATCTTCACTTGTGGTTTATGCAAGTATAGGCTTATAGCTGGACACGAGTTCTCTCACATTGACAGTGGCTTGACGAAAAACGCAGACTAACCTCACACTTATCTGGTGCCCTCGGGAAGTGGAGATATTTGAGATGTATATATATCTCGAAGTCTCTACTTCTTTTGTAGGGTCTGATGGTGTAGTGGGTTAAAGCGTACTAGTTATGGCAGCTACTGGAAGGTAGTTGTGCTTTCTGGGTTCGAGTCCCACTGGTGGGTGTTGTCCAAAGATTGTTAATCTTCACTTGTGGTTTATGCAAGTATAGGCTTATAGCTGGACACGAGTTCTCTCACATTGACAGTGGCTTGACGAAAAACGCAGACTAACCTCACACTTATCTGGTGCCCTCGGGAAGTGGAGATATTTGAGATGTATATATATCTCGAAGTCTCTACTTCTTTTGTAGGGTCTGATGGTGTAGTGGGTTAAAGCGTACTAGTTATGGCAGCTACTGGAAGGTAGTTGTGCTTTCTGGGTTCGAGTCCCACTGGTGGGTGTTGTCCAAAGATTGTTAATCTTCACTTGTGGTTTATGCAAGTATAGGCTTATAGCTGGACACGAGTTCTCTCACATTGACAGTGGCTTGACGAAAAACGCAGACTAACCTCACACTTATCTGGTGCCCTCGGGAAGTGGAGATATTTGAGATGTATATATATCTCGAAGTCTCTACTTCTTTTGTAGGGTCTGATGGTGTAGTGGGTTAAAGCGTACTAGTTATGGCAGCTACTGGAAGGTAGTTGTGCTTTCTGGGTTCGAGTCCCACTGGTGGGTGTTGTCCAAAGATTGTTAATCTTCACTTGTGGTTTATGCAAGTATAGGCTTATAGCTGGACACGAGTTCTCTCACATTGACAGTGGCTTGACGAAAAACGCAGACTAACCTCACACTTATCTGGTGCCCTCGGGAAGTGGAGATATTTGAGATGTATATATATCTCGAAGTCTCTACTTCTTTTGTAGGGTCTGATGGTGTAGTGGGTTAAAGCGTACTAGTTATGGCAGCTACTGGAAGGTAGTTGTGCTTTCTGGGTTCGAGTCCCACTGGTGGGTGTTGTCCAAAGATTGTTAATCTTCACTTGTGGTTTATGCAAGTATAGGCTTATAGCTGGACACGAGTTCTCTCACATTGACAGTGGCTTGACGAAAAACGCAGACTAACCTCACACTTATCTGGTGCCCTCGGGAAGTGGAGATATTTGAGATGTATATATATCTCGAAGTCTCTACTTCTTTTGTAGGGTCTGATGGTGTAGTGGGTTAAAGCGTACTAGTTATGGCAGCTACTGGAAGGTAGTTGTGCTTTCTGGGTTCGAGTCCCACTGGTGGGTGTTGTCCAAAGATTGTTAATCTTCACTTGTGGTTTATGCAAGTATAGGCTTATAGCTGGACACGAGTTCTCTCACATTGACAGTGGCTTGACGAAAAACGCAGACTAACCTCACACTTATCTGGTGCCCTCGGGAAGTGGAGATATTTGAGATGTATATATATCTCGAAGTCTCTACTTCTTTTGTAGGGTCTGATGGTGTAGTGGGTTAAAGCGTACTAGTTATGGCAGCTACTGGAAGGTAGTTGTGCTTTCTGGGTTCGAGTCCCACTGGTGGGTGTTGTCCAAAGATTGTTAATCTTCACTTGTGGTTTATGCAAGTATAGGCTTATAGCTGGACACGAGTTCTCTCACATTGACAGTGGCTTGACGAAAAACGCAGACTAACCTCACACTTATCTGGTGCCCTCGGGAAGTGGAGATATTTGAGATGTATATATATCTCGAAGTCTCTACTTCTTTTGTAGGGTCTGATGGTGTAGTGGGTTAAAGCGTACTAGTTATGGCAGCTACTGGAAGGTAGTTGTGCTTTCTGGGTTCGAGTCCCACTGGTGGGTGTTGTCCAAAGATTGTTAATCTTCACTTGTGGTTTATGCAAGTATAGGCTTATAGCTGGACACGAGTTCTCTCACATTGACAGTGGCTTGACGAAAAACGCAGACTAACCTCACACTTATCTGGTGCCCTCGGGAAGTGGAGATATTTGAGATGTATATATATCTCGAAGTCTCTACTTCTTTTGTAGGGTCTGATGGTGTAGTGGGTTAAAGCGTACTAGTTATGGCAGCTACTGGAAGGTAGTTGTGCTTTCTGGGTTCGAGTCCCACTGGTGGGTGTTGTCCAAAGATTGTTAATCTTCACTTGTGGTTTATGCAAGTATAGGCTTATAGCTGGACACGAGTTCTCTCACATTGACAGTGGCTTGACGAAAAACGCAGACTAACCTCACACTTATCTGGTGCCCTCGGGAAGTGGAGATATTTGAGATGTATATATATCTCGAAGTCTCTACTTCTTTTGTAGGGTCTGATGGTGTAGTGGGTTAAAGCGTACTAGTTATGGCAGCTACTGGAAGGTAGTTGTGCTTTCTGGGTTCGAGTCCCACTGGTGGGTGTTGTCCAAAGATTGTTAATCTTCACTTGTGGTTTATGCAAGTATAGGCTTATAGCTGGACACGAGTTCTCTCACATTGACAGTGGCTTGACGAAAAACGCAGACTAACCTCACACTTATCTGGTGCCCTCGGGAAGTGGAGATATTTGAGATGTATATATATCTCGAAGTCTCTACTTCTTTTGTAGGGTCTGATGGTGTAGTGGGTTAAAGCGTACTAGTTATGGCAGCTACTGGAAGGTAGTTGTGCTTTCTGGGTTCGAGTCCCACTGGTGGGTGTTGTCCAAAGATTGTTAATCTTCACTTGTGGTTTATGCAAGTATAGGCTTATAGCTGGACACGAGTTCTCTCACATTGACAGTGGCTTGACGAAAAACGCAGACTAACCTCACACTTATCTGGTGCCCTCGGGAAGTGGAGATATTTGAGATGTATATATATCTCGAAGTCTCTACTTCTTTTGTAGGGTCTGATGGTGTAGTGGGTTAAAGCGTACTAGTTATGGCAGCTACTGGAAGGTAGTTGTGCTTTCTGGGTTCGAGTCCCACTGGTGGGTGTTGTCCAAAGATTGTTAATCTTCACTTGTGGTTTATGCAAGTATAGGCTTATAGCTGGACACGAGTTCTCTCACATTGACAGTGGCTTGACGAAAAACGCAGACTAACCTCACACTTATCTGGTGCCCTCGGGAAGTGGAGATATTTGAGATGTATATATATCTCGAAGTCTCTACTTCTTTTGTAGGGTCTGATGGTGTAGTGGGTTAAAGCGTACTAGTTATGGCAGCTACTGGAAGGTAGTTGTGCTTTCTGGGTTCGAGTCCCACTGGTGGGTGTTGTCCAAAGATTGTTAATCTTCACTTGTGGTTTATGCAAGTATAGGCTTATAGCTGGACACGAGTTCTCTCACATTGACAGTGGCTTGACGAAAAACGCAGACTAACCTCACACTTATCTGGTGCCCTCGGGAAGTGGAGATATTTGAGATGTATATATATCTCGAAGTCTCTACTTCTTTTGTAGGGTCTGATGGTGTAGTGGGTTAAAGCGTACTAGTTATGGCAGCTACTGGAAGGTAGTTGTGCTTTCTGGGTTCGAGTCCCACTGGTGGGTGTTGTCCAAAGATTGTTAATCTTCACTTGTGGTTTATGCAAGTATAGGCTTATAGCTGGACACGAGTTCTCTCACATTGACAGTGGCTTGACGAAAAACGCAGACTAACCTCACACTTATCTGGTGCCCTCGGGAAGTGGAGATATTTGAGATGTATATATATCTCGAAGTCTCTACTTCTTTTGTAGGGTCTGATGGTGTAGTGGGTTAAAGCGTACTAGTTATGGCAGCTACTGGAAGGTAGTTGTGCTTTCTGGGTTCGAGTCCCACTGGTGGGTGTTGTCCAAAGATTGTTAATCTTCACTTGTGGTTTATGCAAGTATAGGCTTATAGCTGGACACGAGTTCTCTCACATTGACAGTGGCTTGACGAAAAACGCAGACTAACCTCACACTTATCTGGTGCCCTCGGGAAGTGGAGATATTTGAGATGTATATATATCTCGAAGTCTCTACTTCTTTTGTAGGGTCTGATGGTGTAGTGGGTTAAAGCGTACTAGTTATGGCAGCTACTGGAAGGTAGTTGTGCTTTCTGGGTTCGAGTCCCACTGGTGGGTGTTGTCCAAAGATTGTTAATCTTCACTTGTGGTTTATGCAAGTATAGGCTTATAGCTGGACACGAGTTCTCTCACATTGACAGTGGCTTGACGAAAAACGCAGACTAACCTCACACTTATCTGGTGCCCTCGGGAAGTGGAGATATTTGAGATGTATATATATCTCGAAGTCTCTACTTCTTTTGTAGGGTCTGATGGTGTAGTGGGTTAAAGCGTACTAGTTATGGCAGCTACTGGAAGGTAGTTGTGCTTTCTGGGTTCGAGTCCCACTGGTGGGTGTTGTCCAAAGATTGTTAATCTTCACTTGTGGTTTATGCAAGTATAGGCTTATAGCTGGACACGAGTTCTCTCACATTGACAGTGGCTTGACGAAAAACGCAGACTAACCTCACACTTATCTGGTGCCCTCGGGAAGTGGAGATATTTGAGATGTATATATATCTCGAAGTCTCTACTTCTTTTGTAGGGTCTGATGGTGTAGTGGGTTAAAGCGTACTAGTTATGGCAGCTACTGGAAGGTAGTTGTGCTTTCTGGGTTCGAGTCCCACTGGTGGGTGTTGTCCAAAGATTGTTAATCTTCACTTGTGGTTTATGCAAGTATAGGCTTATAGCTGGACACGAGTTCTCTCACATTGACAGTGGCTTGACGAAAAACGCAGACTAACCTCACACTTATCTGGTGCCCTCGGGAAGTGGAGATATTTGAGATGTATATATATCTCGAAGTCTCTACTTCTTTTGTAGGGTCTGATGGTGTAGTGGGTTAAAGCGTACTAGTTATGGCAGCTACTGGAAGGTAGTTGTGCTTTCTGGGTTCGAGTCCCACTGGTGGGTGTTGTCCAAAGATTGTTAATCTTCACTTGTGGTTTATGCAAGTATAGGCTTATAGCTGGACACGAGTTCTCTCACATTGACAGTGGCTTGACGAAAAACGCAGACTAACCTCACACTTATCTGGTGCCCTCGGGAAGTGGAGATATTTGAGATGTATATATATCTCGAAGTCTCTACTTCTTTTGTAGGGTCTGATGGTGTAGTGGGTTAAAGCGTACTAGTTATGGCAGCTACTGGAAGGTAGTTGTGCTTTCTGGGTTCGAGTCCCACTGGTGGGTGTTGTCCAAAGATTGTTAATCTTCACTTGTGGTTTATGCAAGTATAGGCTTATAGCTGGACACGAGTTCTCTCACATTGACAGTGGCTTGACGAAAAACGCAGACTAACCTCACACTTATCTGGTGCCCTCGGGAAGTGGAGATATTTGAGATGTATATATATCTCGAAGTCTCTACTTCTTTTGTAGGGTCTGATGGTGTAGTGGGTTAAAGCGTACTAGTTATGGCAGCTACTGGAAGGTAGTTGTGCTTTCTGGGTTCGAGTCCCACTGGTGGGTGTTGTCCAAAGATTGTTAATCTTCACTTGTGGTTTATGCAAGTATAGGCTTATAGCTGGACACGAGTTCTCTCACATTGACAGTGGCTTGACGAAAAACGCAGACTAACCTCACACTTATCTGGTGCCCTCGGGAAGTGGAGATATTTGAGATGTATATATATCTCGAAGTCTCTACTTCTTTTGTAGGGTCTGATGGTGTAGTGGGTTAAAGCGTACTAGTTATGGCAGCTACTGGAAGGTAGTTGTGCTTTCTGGGTTCGAGTCCCACTGGTGGGTGTTGTCCAAAGATTGTTAATCTTCACTTGTGGTTTATGCAAGTATAGGCTTATAGCTGGACACGAGTTCTCTCACATTGACAGTGGCTTGACGAAAAACGCAGACTAACCTCACACTTATCTGGTGCCCTCGGGAAGTGGAGATATTTGAGATGTATATATATCTCGAAGTCTCTACTTCTTTTGTAGGGTCTGATGGTGTAGTGGGTTAAAGCGTACTAGTTATGGCAGCTACTGGAAGGTAGTTGTGCTTTCTGGGTTCGAGTCCCACTGGTGGGTGTTGTCCAAAGATTGTTAATCTTCACTTGTGGTTTATGCAAGTATAGGCTTATAGCTGGACACGAGTTCTCTCACATTGACAGTGGCTTGACGAAAAACGCAGACTAACCTCACACTTATCTGGTGCCCTCGGGAAGTGGAGATATTTGAGATGTATATATATCTCGAAGTCTCTACTTCTTTTGTAGGGTCTGATGGTGTAGTGGGTTAAAGCGTACTAGTTATGGCAGCTACTGGAAGGTAGTTGTGCTTTCTGGGTTCGAGTCCCACTGGTGGGTGTTGTCCAAAGATTGTTAATCTTCACTTGTGGTTTATGCAAGTATAGGCTTATAGCTGGACACGAGTTCTCTCACATTGACAGTGGCTTGACGAAAAACGCAGACTAACCTCACACTTATCTGGTGCCCTCGGGAAGTGGAGATATTTGAGATGTATATATATCTCGAAGTCTCTACTTCTTTTGTAGGGTCTGATGGTGTAGTGGGTTAAAGCGTACTAGTTATGGCAGCTACTGGAAGGTAGTTGTGCTTTCTGGGTTCGAGTCCCACTGGTGGGTGTTGTCCAAAGATTGTTAATCTTCACTTGTGGTTTATGCAAGTATAGGCTTATAGCTGGACACGAGTTCTCTCACATTGACAGTGGCTTGACGAAAAACGCAGACTAACCTCACACTTATCTGGTGCCCTCGGGAAGTGGAGATATTTGAGATGTATATATATCTCGAAGTCTCTACTTCTTTTGTAGGGTCTGATGGTGTAGTGGGTTAAAGCGTACTAGTTATGGCAGCTACTGGAAGGTAGTTGTGCTTTCTGGGTTCGAGTCCCACTGGTGGGTGTTGTCCAAAGATTGTTAATCTTCACTTGTGGTTTATGCAAGTATAGGCTTATAGCTGGACACGAGTTCTCTCACATTGACAGTGGCTTGACGAAAAACGCAGACTAACCTCACACTTATCTGGTGCCCTCGGGAAGTGGAGATATTTGAGATGTATATATATCTCGAAGTCTCTACTTCTTTTGTAGGGTCTGATGGTGTAGTGGGTTAAAGCGTACTAGTTATGGCAGCTACTGGAAGGTAGTTGTGCTTTCTGGGTTCGAGTCCCACTGGTGGGTGTTGTCCAAAGATTGTTAATCTTCACTTGTGGTTTATGCAAGTATAGGCTTATAGCTGGACACGAGTTCTCTCACATTGACAGTGGCTTGACGAAAAACGCAGACTAACCTCACACTTATCTGGTGCCCTCGGGAAGTGGAGATATTTGAGATGTATATATATCTCGAAGTCTCTACTTCTTTTGTAGGGTCTGATGGTGTAGTGGGTTAAAGCGTACTAGTTATGGCAGCTACTGGAAGGTAGTTGTGCTTTCTGGGTTCGAGTCCCACTGGTGGGTGTTGTCCAAAGATTGTTAATCTTCACTTGTGGTTTATGCAAGTATAGGCTTATAGCTGGACACGAGTTCTCTCACATTGACAGTGGCTTGACGAAAAACGCAGACTAACCTCACACTTATCTGGTGCCCTCGGGAAGTGGAGATATTTGAGATGTATATATATCTCGAAGTCTCTACTTCTTTTGTAGGGTCTGATGGTGTAGTGGGTTAAAGCGTACTAGTTATGGCAGCTACTGGAAGGTAGTTGTGCTTTCTGGGTTCGAGTCCCACTGGTGGGTGTTGTCCAAAGATTGTTAATCTTCACTTGTGGTTTATGCAAGTATAGGCTTATAGCTGGACACGAGTTCTCTCACATTGACAGTGGCTTGACGAAAAACGCAGACTAACCTCACACTTATCTGGTGCCCTCGGGAAGTGGAGATATTTGAGATGTATATATATCTCGAAGTCTCTACTTCTTTTGTAGGGTCTGATGGTGTAGTGGGTTAAAGCGTACTAGTTATGGCAGCTACTGGAAGGTAGTTGTGCTTTCTGGGTTCGAGTCCCACTGGTGGGTGTTGTCCAAAGATTGTTAATCTTCACTTGTGGTTTATGCAAGTATAGGCTTATAGCTGGACACGAGTTCTCTCACATTGACAGTGGCTTGACGAAAAACGCAGACTAACCTCACACTTATCTGGTGCCCTCGGGAAGTGGAGATATTTGAGATGTATATATATCTCGAAGTCTCTACTTCTTTTGTAGGGTCTGATGGTGTAGTGGGTTAAAGCGTACTAGTTATGGCAGCTACTGGAAGGTAGTTGTGCTTTCTGGGTTCGAGTCCCACTGGTGGGTGTTGTCCAAAGATTGTTAATCTTCACTTGTGGTTTATGCAAGTATAGGCTTATAGCTGAAAGCGTACTAGTTATGGCAGCTACTGGAAGGTAGTTGTGCTTTCTGGGTTCGAGTCCCACTGGTGGGTGTTGTCCAAAGATTGTTAATCTTCACTTGTGGTTTATGCAAGTATAGGCTTATAGCTGGACACGAGTTCTCTCACATTGACAGTGGCTTGACGAAAAACGCAGACTAACCTCACACTTATCTGGTGCCCTCGGGAAGTGGAGATATTTGAGATGTATATATATCTCGAAGTCTCCTCGGGAAGTGGAGATATTTGAGATGTATATATATCTCGAAGTCTCTACTTCTTTTGTAGGGTCTGATGGTGTAGTGGGTTAAAGCGTACTAGTTATGGCAGCTACTGGAAGGTAGTTGTGCTTTCTGGGTTCGAGTCCCACTGGTGGGTGTTGTCCAAAGATTGTTAATCTTCACTTGTGGTTTATGCAAGTATAGGCTTATAGCTGGACACGAGTTCTCTCACATTGACAGTGGCTTGACGAAAAACGCAGACTAACCTCACACTTATCTGGTGCCCTCGGGAAGTGGAGATATTTGAGATGTATATATATCTCGAAGTCTCTACTTCTTTTGTAGGGTCTGATGGTGTAGTGGGTTAAAGCGTACTAGTTATGGCAGCTACTGGAAGGTAGTTGTGCTTTCTGGGTTCGAGTCCCACTGGTGGGTGTTGTCCAAAGATTGTTAATCTTCACTTGTGGTTTATGCAAGTATAGGCTTATAGCTGGACACGAGTTCTCTCACATTGACAGTGGCTTGACGAAAAACGCAGACTAACCTCACACTTATCTGGTGCCCTCGGGAAGTGGAGATATTTGAGATGTATATATATCTCGAAGTCTCTACTTCTTTTGTAGGGTCTGATGGTGTAGTGGGTTAAAGCGTACTAGTTATGGCAGCTACTGGAAGGTAGTTGTGCTTTCTGGGTTCGAGTCCCACTGGTGGGTGTTGTCCAAAGATTGTTAATCTTCACTTGTGGTTTATGCAAGTATAGGCTTATAGCTGGACACGAGTTCTCTCACATTGACAGTGGCTTGACGAAAAACGCAGACTAACCTCACACTTATCTGGTGCCCTCGGGAAGTGGAGATATTTGAGATGTATATATATCTCGAAGTCTCTACTTCTTTTGTAGGGTCTGATGGTGTAGTGGGTTAAAGCGTACTAGTTATGGCAGCTACTGGAAGGTAGTTGTGCTTTCTGGGTTCGAGTCCCACTGGTGGGTGTTGTCCAAAGATTGTTAATCTTCACTTGTGGTTTATGCAAGTATAGGCTTATAGCTGGACACGAGTTCTCTCACATTGACAGTGGCTTGACGAAAAACGCAGACTAACCTCACACTTATCTGGTGCCCTCGGGAAGTGGAGATATTTGAGATGTATATATATCTCGAAGTCTCTACTTCTTTTGTAGGGTCTGATGGTGTAGTGGGTTAAAGCGTACTAGTTATGGCAGCTACTGGAAGGTAGTTGTGCTTTCTGGGTTCGAGTCCCACTGGTGGGTGTTGTCCAAAGATTGTTAATCTTCACTTGTGGTTTATGCAAGTATAGGCTTATAGCTGGACACGAGTTCTCTCACATTGACAGTGGCTTGACGAAAAACGCAGACTAACCTCACACTTATCTGGTGCCCTCGGGAAGTGGAGATATTTGAGATGTATATATATCTCGAAGTCTCTACTTCTTTTGTAGGGTCTGATGGTGTAGTGGGTTAAAGCGTACTAGTTATGGCAGCTACTGGAAGGTAGTTGTGCTTTCTGGGTTCGAGTCCCACTGGTGGGTGTTGTCCAAAGATTGTTAATCTTCACTTGTGGTTTATGCAAGTATAGGCTTATAGCTGGACACGAGTTCTCTCACATTGACAGTGGCTTGACGAAAAACGCAGACTAACCTCACACTTATCTGGTGCCCTCGGGAAGTGGAGATATTTGAGATGTATATATATCTCGAAGTCTCTACTTCTTTTGTAGGGTCTGATGGTGTAGTGGGTTAAAGCGTACTAGTTATGGCAGCTACTGGAAGGTAGTTGTGCTTTCTGGGTTCGAGTCCCACTGGTGGGTGTTGTCCAAAGATTGTTAATCTTCACTTGTGGTTTATGCAAGTATAGGCTTATAGCTGGACACGAGTTCTCTCACATTGACAGTGGCTTGACGAAAAACGCAGACTAACCTCACACTTATCTGGTGCCCTCGGGAAGTGGAGATATTTGAGATGTATATATATCTCGAAGTCTCTACTTCTTTTGTAGGGTCTGATGGTGTAGTGGGTTAAAGCGTACTAGTTATGGCAGCTACTGGAAGGTAGTTGTGCTTTCTGGGTTCGAGTCCCACTGGTGGGTGTTGTCCAAAGATTGTTAATCTTCACTTGTGGTTTATGCAAGTATAGGCTTATAGCTGGACACGAGTTCTCTCACATTGACAGTGGCTTGACGAAAAACGCAGACTAACCTCACACTTATCTGGTGCCCTCGGGAAGTGGAGATATTTGAGATGTATATATATCTCGAAGTCTCTACTTCTTTTGTAGGGTCTGATGGTGTAGTGGGTTAAAGCGTACTAGTTATGGCAGCTACTGGAAGGTAGTTGTGCTTTCTGGGTTCGAGTCCCACTGGTGGGTGTTGTCCAAAGATTGTTAATCTTCACTTGTGGTTTATGCAAGTATAGGCTTATAGCTGGACACGAGTTCTCTCACATTGACAGTGGCTTGACGAAAAACGCAGACTAACCTCACACTTATCTGGTGCCCTCGGGAAGTGGAGATATTTGAGATGTATATATATCTCGAAGTCTCTACTTCTTTTGTAGGGTCTGATGGTGTAGTGGGTTAAAGCGTACTAGTTATGGCAGCTACTGGAAGGTAGTTGTGCTTTCTGGGTTCGAGTCCCACTGGTGGGTGTTGTCCAAAGATTGTTAATCTTCACTTGTGGTTTATGCAAGTATAGGCTTATAGCTGGACACGAGTTCTCTCACATTGACAGTGGCTTGACGAAAAACGCAGACTAACCTCACACTTATCTGGTGCCCTCGGGAAGTGGAGATATTTGAGATATATATATCTCGAAGTCTCTACTTCTTTTGTAGGGTCTGATGGTGTAGTGGGTTAAAGCGTACTAGTTATGGCAGCTACTGGAAGGTAGTTGTGCTTTCTGGGTTCGAGTCCCACTGGTGGGTGTTGTCCAAAGATTGTTAATCTTCACTTGTGGTTTATGCAAGTATAGGCTTATAGCTGGACACGAGTTCTCTCACATTGACAGTGGCTTGACGAAAAACGCAGACTAACCTCACACTTATCTGGTGCCCTCGGGAAGTGGAGATATTTGAGATGTATATATATCTCGAAGTCTCTACTTCTTTTGTAGGGTCTGATGGTGTAGTGGGTTAAAGCGTACTAGTTATGGCAGCTACTGGAAGGTAGTTGTGCTTTCTGGGTTCGAGTCCCACTGGTGGGTGTTGTCCAAAGATTGTTAATCTTCACTTGTGGTTTATGCAAGTATAGGCTTATAGCTGGACACGAGTTCTCTCACATTGACAGTGGCTTGACGAAAAACGCAGACTAACCTCACACTTATCTGGTGCCCTCGGGAAGTGGAGATATTTGAGATGTATATATATCTCGAAGTCTCTACTTCTTTTGTAGGGTCTGATGGTGTAGTGGGTTAAAGCGTACTAGTTATGGCAGCTACTGGAAGGTAGTTGTGCTTTCTGGGTTCGAGTCCCACTGGTGGGTGTTGTCCAAAGATTGTTAATCTTCACTTGTGGTTTATGCAAGTATAGGCTTATAGCTGGACACGAGTTCTCTCACATTGACAGTGGCTTGACGAAAAACGCAGACTAACCTCACACTTATCTGGTGCCCTCGGGAAGTGGAGATATTTGAGATGTATATATATCTCGAAGTCTCTACTTCTTTTGTAGGGTCTGATGGTGTAGTGGGTTAAAGCGTACTAGTTATGGCAGCTACTGGAAGGTAGTTGTGCTTTCTGGGTTCGAGTCCCACTGGTGGGTGTTGTCCAAAGATTGTTAATCTTCACTTGTGGTTTATGCAAGTATAGGCTTATAGCTGGACACGAGTTCTCTCACATTGACAGTGGCTTGACGAAAAACGCAGACTAACCTCACACTTATCTGGTGCCCTCGGGAAGTGGAGATATTTGAGATGTATATATATCTCGAAGTCTCTACTTCTTTTGTAGGGTCTGATGGTGTAGTGGGTTAAAGCGTACTAGTTATGGCAGCTACTGGAAGGTAGTTGTGCTTTCTGGGTTCGAGTCCCACTGGTGGGTGTTGTCCAAAGATTGTTAATCTTCACTTGTGGTTTATGCAAGTATAGGCTTATAGCTGGACACGAGTTCTCTCACATTGACAGTGGCTTGACGAAAAACGCAGACTAACCTCACACTTATCTGGTGCCCTCGGGAAGTGGAGATATTTGAGATGTATATATATCTCGAAGTCTCTACTTCTTTTGTAGGGTCTGATGGTGTAGTGGGTTAAAGCGTACTAGTTATGGCAGCTACTGGAAGGTAGTTGTGCTTTCTGGGTTCGAGTCCCACTGGTGGGTGTTGTCCAAAGATTGTTAATCTTCACTTGTGGTTTATGCAAGTATAGGCTTATAGCTGGACACGAGTTCTCTCACATTGACAGTGGCTTGACGAAAAACGCAGACTAACCTCACACTTATCTGGTGCCCTCGGGAAGTGGAGATATTTGAGATGTATATATATCTCGAAGTCTCTACTTCTTTTGTAGGGTCTGATGGTGTAGTGGGTTAAAGCGTACTAGTTATGGCAGCTACTGGAAGGTAGTTGTGCTTTCTGGGTTCGAGTCCCACTGGTGGGTGTTGTCCAAAGATTGTTAATCTTCACTTGTGGTTTATGCAAGTATAGGCTTATAGCTGGACACGAGTTCTCTCACATTGACAGTGGCTTGACGAAAAACGCAGACTAACCTCACACTTATCTGGTGCCCTCGGGAAGTGGAGATATTTGAGATGTATATATATCTCGAAGTCTCTACTTCTTTTGTAGGGTCTGATGGTGTAGTGGGTTAAAGCGTACTAGTTATGGCAGCTACTGGAAGGTAGTTGTGCTTTCTGGGTTCGAGTCCCACTGGTGGGTGTTGTCCAAAGATTGTTAATCTTCACTTGTGGTTTATGCAAGTATAGGCTTATAGCTGGACACGAGTTCTCTCACATTGACAGTGGCTTGACGAAAAACGCAGACTAACCTCACACTTATCTGGTGCCCTCGGGAAGTGGAGATATTTGAGATGTATATATATCTCGAAGTCTCTACTTCTTTTGTAGGGTCTGATGGTGTAGTGGGTTAAAGCGTACTAGTTATGGCAGCTACTGGAAGGTAGTTGTGCTTTCTGGGTTCGAGTCCCACTGGTGGGTGTTGTCCAAAGATTGTTAATCTTCACTTGTGGTTTATGCAAGTATAGGCTTATAGCTGGACACGAGTTCTCTCACATTGACAGTGGCTTGACGAAAAACGCAGACTAACCTCACACTTATCTGGTGCCCTCGGGAAGTGGAGATATTTGAGATGTATATATATCTCGAAGTCTCTACTTCTTTTGTAGGGTCTGATGGTGTAGTGGGTTAAAGCGTACTAGTTATGGCAGCTACTGGAAGGTAGTTGTGCTTTCTGGGTTCGAGTCCCACTGGTGGGTGTTGTCCAAAGATTGTTAATCTTCACTTGTGGTTTATGCAAGTATAGGCTTATAGCTGGACACGAGTTCTCTCACATTGACAGTGGCTTGACGAAAAACGCAGACTAACCTCACACTTATCTGGTGCCCTCGGGAAGTGGAGATATTTGAGATGTATATATATCTCGAAGTCTCTACTTCTTTTGTAGGGTCTGATGGTGTAGTGGGTAAAAGCGTACTAGTTATGGCAGCTAGTTGTGCTTTCTGGGTTCGAGTCCCACTGGTGGGTGTTGTCCAAAGATTGTTAATCTTCACTTGTGGTTTATGCAAGTATAGGCTTATAGCTGGACACGAGTTCTCTCACATTGACAGTGGCTTGACGAAAAACGCAGACTAACCTCACACTTATCTGGTGCCCTCGGGAAGTGGAGATATTTGAGATGTATATATATCTCGAAGTCTCAACTTCTTTTGTAAGGTCTGATGGTGTAGTGGGTTAAAGCATACTAGTTATGGCAGCTACTGGAAGGTAGTTGTGCTTTCTGGTTTCGAGTCCCACTGGTGGGTGTTGTCCAAAGATTGTTAATCTTCACTTGTGGTTTATGCAAGTATAGGCTTATAGCTGGACACGAGTTCTCTCACATTGACAGTGGCTTGACGAAAAACGCAGACTAACCTCACACTTATCTGGTGCCCTCGGGAAGTGGAGATATTTGAGATGTATATATATCTCGAAGTCTCTACTTCTTTTGTAGGGTCTGATGGTGTAGTGGGTTAAAGACGAAAAACGCAGACTAACCTCACACTTATCTGGTGCCCTCGGGAAGTGGAGATATTTGAGATGTATATATATCTCGAAGTCTCTACTTCTTTTGTAGGGTCTGATGGTGTAGTGGGTTAAAGCGTACTAGTTATGGCAGCTACTGGAAGGTAGTTGTGCTTTCTGGGTTCGAGTCCCACTGGTGGGT
>NC_059625.1:14893242-15010521 GCF_020424385.1 Procambarus clarkii | reverse complement strand
CACACACACCACCACACTGCCACACACCCCACAGCACTACCATAGACTCCATCACACTACCACACACCCCACTACAATATCACACACCCCAACACAAAAGTAAACAACCCCACCACACTACCACACAACCCCTCTCCACTACCACCCATCCCACCACACTACCACACACCCCACCATACTACCACACATCCTCACCACGCTAACACACAACCCACAACACTACTACACACCCCACCACTCTACCACACACCCCACCTCACTACCACACACCCCACCACATTACCACACACCCCACCACAATACTACACAACCCCAACACAGTACCACACACCCCACAACACTACCACACCCCCCCACCACACTACCACACACCACATAACACTACCACAAACCCCAACACAATACATCACAACTCTGCAACACTACCATACACCCCACCACACTTCCACACAACCCCACAACACTACAACACAACCCACATCACTACCACACAACCCCACCACACTACCACACAACCTACCACACTACCACACCCCCCACACTACCACACACCCCACGACACTACCACACATCCCACCACACTACCACACACCCCACCATACTACCTCACATCCTCACCACGCTAACACACAACCCACAACACTACCACACACCCCACCACTCTACCACACACCCCACCACACTACCACACACCCCTCGACACTACCACACACCCCACCACTCTACCACACACCCCACCACACTACCACACACCCCTCGACACTACCACACACCCCACCACAATACTTCACAACCCCAACACAGTACCACACACCCCCACCACATTACCACACACCCCACTACACTACCACACACCACATAACACTACCACAAACCCCAACACAATACATCACAACTCCGCAACACTACCATTCACCCCACCACACTTCCACACAACCCCAAAACACTACAACACAACCCACATCAATACCACACAAACCCACCACACTACCACACAACCTACCACACTACCACACCCCCCACACTACCACACACCCCACGACACTACCACACACCCCACCACAATACTACACATCCCCAACACACTACCACACACCCCCATCACACTGCCACACACCCCCACCACACTACCACACACCACTACCACAAACCCCAACACAATACTTCACAATTCCGCAACACTACTATACAACCTACCACACTTCCACACAACCCCACAACACTATAAAACAACCCACAGCACTACCACACAACCCCACCACAATACCACAGAACCTACCACACTACCACACAACCCCACCACACTACCTCAGAACCAACCACACTACCACACACCCCACCACACTATCACATAACCCCAAAACACTACCACACAACCCACCACACTACCAAACACCCCACCACACTACCCCACACCCCACAACACTACCACACTCCCCCACGACAATACTACACAACATCACCACACTACCATACACCCCACCACACTACCACTCAACGCACCACACTACCACACACTCCACTAAACTACTACACATCCCACCACACTACCACACAACCCCACCACACTACCAACCCCCCACCTCACTACCACACACCCCACCACACTACCATACATCCACAATACTACCACACAACCCCACCACACTACCAAACACCCCACCTCACTACCACACACCCCACCACACGACCATACATCTACAATACTACCGCACAACCCCACCACACTACCACACACCCCCACCACACTACCACACTCCTCACAACACTATCACACAACCCACCACACTACCACACAACCCACCACACTACCATACACCCCACCACAATACTACACACACGCCACCACACAATCACACACCCCACCATACTACCCTACACCCCACCACACTACCTAACAACCCACCACACTACCATACATCCAACCTCACTACCACACCCCCATCACACTACCACAGGCCCCCCCACACTACCACACACACCACCACACAACCACACACCCCACCACAATACTACAACCCCACCACATTACCATAGACCCCACCACAGTACCACACGCCCCACAACACTACCGTACACCCAACCACACTAACACACACCCCATAACAACATTACACAACCCACCACACTACCACACATCCCACCATACTACAACACACCCCACCACACTACCACACACCCCACCACACTACCACACACCCCACCACACTACCACATACCTCACCACACTACCACACACCCCACCACACTACCACACACCCCACCACACTACCACACACACCACCACACTGCCACACACCCCACAGCACTACCATAGACCCCACCACACTACCACACACCCCACTACAATACCACACACCCCTACACAAATGTAAACAACCTCACCACACTACCACACACCTTACCCACACTACCACACAACCCCTCTCCACTACCACACATCCCACCACACTACCACACACCCCACCATACTACCACACATCCTCACCACACTAACACACAACCCATAAAACTACCACACAACCCACGACACTACCACACACCCCATCACACTACCACACACCCCACGACACTACCACATACCCCACCACAATACTACACAACCCCAACACACTACCACACACCCCCATCACAGTACCACACACGCCCACCACACTACCACACACACCACATAACACTACCACAAACCCCAACACAATACTTCACAATTCCGCAACACTACCATACTCCCCACCACACTTCCACACAACCCCAAAACACTACAACACAACCCACAGCACTACCACAAAACCCCACCACACTACCACACAACCTACCACACACCCCACCACACTACCACTTATCCGCATAACACACCCACACACCCCATCACACTACCAAACACCCCACCACACTACCACACACACCACAACACTACCACACTCCCCACGACAATACTACTCAACCTCACCACAATACCACACACCCCACTACACTACCACACAACCCCAACACACTACCACACCCTCATCACACTACCACACAACCCCACCACACTACCACACAACCCCAACACACTACCACACAACCCCACTACACTACCACACAACCTAAACACACTACCACACACTAACCACACTACCACACACCCCACCACACTGCCACATAACCCCAAAACACTACCACACACCCGAACAAAACACCTCACACACTACCACACACCCCACAACACTGCCACATTCCCCACCACACTACTACACAACCCCAACACACTACTACACAACCCCTCCTCACTACCACACAACCCCAACACATTACCACACAACCCCAACACACTACCACACAACCCCACCACACTACCACACCCCACCACACTACCACTCAACCCACCACAATACCACACACCCCACTAAACTACTACACACCCCACCACACAAACCCAACCCACTATCACACACCCCACTACACTTCCACGCAAGCCCACCACACTACCAAACACCCCACCAAACTACTACGCACACCACCACACTACCACACACCCCACCACTCTACCACACAACCCCACAACACTACCAAACACTCCACCTCACTACCACACACCCCACCACACTACTACACCCCTCCACCACACTACCAAACACCCCCACCACACTACCACACACCACACGACACTACCAAACACCCCACCTCACTACCACACACCCCACCACACTACCATACATCCACAATACTACCGCACAACCCCACCACACTACCACACACCCCCAAAACACTACCACACAATATCACACAACGAACCACACTACCACACACACTACCACACACCCCACCACACTACCACACACACCTCTCCAAAATACTACACACACGCCACCACACTACCACACACCTCACCACACTACCACACACCCCACCACACTATCACACACCCCACCATACTACCACACACCCCACCACACTACCACACTACCCACCACACTACCACACACCCAACCTCTCTACCACACCCCCACCACACTATCACTGACCCGCCCAGACTACCACATACCCCACCACACTACTACACCCCTCCACCACACTACCAAACATCCCCACCACACTACCACACACCACACCACACTACCAAACACCCCACGTCACAACCACACACCCCACCACACTACCATACATCCACAATACTACCGCACAACCCCACCACACTACCACACACCCCCAAAACACTACCACACAATATCACACAACGAACCACACTACCACACACACTACCACACACCCCACCACACTACCACACACACCTCTCCACAATACTACACACACGCCACCACACTACTACACACCTCATCACACTACCACACACCCCACCACACTATCACACACCCCACCATACTACCACACACCCCACCACACTACCACACAATCCACCACACTACCACACACCCAACCTCACTACCACACCCCCACCACACTATCACAGACCCGCCCAGACTACCACACACACCACACACCCCACCACAATACTACAACCCCACCACACTACCGTAGACCCCACCACACTACCGTAGACCCCACCACACTACCACACATCCCTCAACACTACCGTACACCCCACCACACCAACACACACCCTATAACAATACTACACAACCCCACCACACTACCACACAACCCACCACACTACCACACCCCCCACACTACTACACACCCCACCGCACTACCACAAACCCCACCACACTACCACACACCCCACCACACACCCCACCACACACCCCACCACACTACCACACACCCCACCACACAACCCACCACACTACCACACACCCCGCCACACTACCACACACCCCTCCACACAACCAAACACCCCACCACACTACCACACAACCCACCAAACTATAACCCCCTTACCACACTACCACACACACCACCACCCTGCCGCACAACCCCACAGCACTACCATAGACCCCACCACACTACCACACACCCCACTACAATACCACACACCTCAACACAAAAGTAAACAACCCCACCACACTACCACATACTCCACCACACTACCACAGAACCCCTCTCCACTACCACACATCCCACCACACTACCACACACCCCACCATCCTACCACACATTCTCACCACACTAACACACACACAACTCACAACACTACCACACACCCCACCACTCTACCACACACCCCACCACACTACCACACGCCCCACGACACTACCACACATATCACCACAACACTACACAACCCCAACACACTACCACACTACCACACCCCCCACCACACTACCACACACAACATAACACTACCACAAACCAAAACACAATACTACACAACTCCGCAACACTACCATACACCTCACCACACTTCCACACAACCCCACAACACTACAACAAAACCCACAGCACTACCAAACAACCCCACAACACTACTGCACAACCTACCACACTACCACACACCCCACTAAACTACCACACATCGCACCACACTACCACACATCCCACCACACTACCACACACCCCACCACACTACCACACAAACCCACCACACTACCACACACCCCACCACACTACCACACACCCCACCACACTACCACACACCTACCACACTATCACACAACCCAGCACACAACGACTCACCCCACCACACACCCCAGAACATTACCCCCCCCCCTCAACACACTACCACACACCCTCCAAACCACCACATAACCCACCATACTACCACACATACCCACCACACTACCACACATCCTCACCGAACTACTATACACCCCACCACACAAACCACCACACTATCACACAACCCACCACACTACCTTAGACTCCACCACACTACCTCAAACTCCACCACACTACCACACACCCCACCACAACACCACACAACCCCACCACACTACCACTCACCCCAGCATACTACCAAATACCCCACCACACTACCACACACCCCCACCACACTACCACTCAACCCAACCACACTACAACACACCCCACCACACTACCGCACACCCCCACCACACTGCCGCACACCCCCACCACACTTACCACACTCCCCACCATACTACCACACAATCACATATCCCACCACGCTACCACACCCCAACACACTACCACACACACCCACCATACTACCACACCCCCCCACCAAACTACTACACTAGCACACAAATCACCACACTACCACACACCCACAACACGACCACACAACCCCACCACACCACTACACAACCCCACCACACTACCACACATCCCCACCACTATCACACAATCCCACCACATTGCCACACTCCCCACAATATTACCACACAACCCACCACACTACACACACCCCACCACACTACCACACAACCCAACACCCCACCACACAACCCTACCACACTACCACACACCCCACCACACTACCACACACCCTGTTGAGTATCTGGGGCTTTAACTCAGATATTAAATTATTTGATTATTATGTTTAACATAAACCAAAGGACCACCCACTTTTGAGAAAAGAGGAAAAACAAACAAAAGGTGTTCGCCTAGCTCTGGGCGGAGGTGGACGTGTCGCCTGTGAGCTCTTGGTTTGCTGGCACGGGTAGTTTGTGTGTGTGAGCGGACCGTTGGGGCCGTGGCGGCTGGAGGGATGGCGGCCCCCCTCCCCCCTGTGAAGCGGAGGGATACCATTGGCCTAGAATTTACTGGCCCAGCGTCTTACCCGGCAGTTGAGGTGGTGATGATTGACATGTTGCGGGTGGATGTGGCGTCTGTGTGCGGCGTTCAACTTGTATCCGAGCATCGAGCTGTTGTGAAATTCTGCTCTACGGCTGTGTATCGTGACTTTGTGGAACGCTATGACGGGAGGACATTTACTCTGCCTGAGGGTGGTGGTTCGGTGATAGTGTCGGACAGGTGCAGTGAGACTACCTATGTGGCAGTTCATGGTGCTCCCTTTGAGTTCCCTGACTCTCTTCTCCAGCGTCATTTTACCCGGTATGGGCGGGTCTTGAGTGTCCGAATGAATGCAGTCTCCTCCAGGCTGTGGAAGGGTATCCCGAATGGGACCCGCACTGTGGCGCTGCGCTTGAAGGACTCCATCCCTTCGTCTCTCCAGCTTCTGGGCTTCATGGTACGCGTGTTCTATGGGGGTCAGCCCCGGACGTGTTTCCGGTGCGGACTCTTGGGCCATCAGGCTGCGGGATGTGATGCGAGCCGGGTCGGGCCTGTGAACCTCTTCAGGGAGGAGGACTTTCCCCCGTTGGCAGTCCCGGACCTATCGGAAGGTGCTGCTGTGGAAAGTGTTACATCCCAGACCTCTGGTGCCCCGTTGCCGGTCTCTGATGCCAGCCTCGATGTGGCTGTGGGTGTCGGAGTGGAAGGAAGTGCATCCCCGGCTCCCGCACCTCAGCCTTCCCCTGCCTGCCTCGTCTCCAGTTGTGTCTCCTGTGGTGTGTGGTCTCGTGACTCCGGACGTCGAGGCTGCGCCTCGGCCTGTACTGTCTCCGGCAGCTGTGTCTTCGACCCGTGTCGACGTGCACACTGTGATGTCTCCTGCGGTGTGTGGTCCTGTTCCCCGGGTTGTTGAGGCTGCAATGTTGAGTGATCGTGCGCTGCGGGGAGTTGCACAGGCAACCAGCGGTTCTGCTACGGTGCTTCCTAGCGGAGGTGATAGTTCCGACGATCTGCGACCTGTGTCCAAGCGTTCGCGGCAAGCTTTGAGTCTGTCTCCGCCTCGTAATGCGGCCTGGGCCGACGTCGGGGAATTTGAGGACTCCGGGAGTTCGTCTTCTGGGGATGGTGATGTGTGCGACGCTGTTGGAGTGCCTGCGGCTCCTGTGGGTCGTGTTGCAGCAGTGATGGGTCCTGTGGTGGGATTGTCGCCTGGCCCTGGTCCGGTGTCTTCTCCGGCTGCCTCCGCGTCACCGGTTGCTGGTTCCCCGGGTTGGGAGGTTGTGGCACCGGCCGAGATTGCGAGAGAGGGTAGGGGCTTGGTGCCGGTTCTTACAAATGCTTCTGTTCCGGCGGCCTCCGTGCCTCTGGCGTCCATGTCTGTGCCTTCCACGCCTTTGCCCTCTGCTCAGTCGTCCTTTGTTACTCCGTCCCCTGTGGTGTCGGCCCCTGCACCATCGCCCTCTGTAATTGCGTCCCCTGCGATTCCACCCGCTATGTTACCGGCCTGTGTCCGGCCGACTCCTGTGCTTCAGTCCCGTGTGGTTCCACCGTCTGTATCAAAGCCCTCTGTGCGGCCTCTTCCCGTGCCTACCGCCTCCGTGGTGGAGGGCGCCGAGCTGGATGTTCCTGACTTCATGCATCGACCGCGAGGGTCACGTAGTCACGTTAACGCGCCTATAGAATTGTGGGCATAGTGGGATGCCTACAGGAAGAAGTACCCTCGTCGTTTCTATCCGGATAAATATGAAGATGATTGACTGTGTGTGTGGTTCTTGCTTTGTGTTGCTTTATTTTTTTTCGTTGTTTTGTTGAGCTATGTGATACAGGTTCCTTTTTTTCCTGTTTTCTTACCTAGCTGGGTTATAATGCTCTAGTGTTTTTTCTTTTTAGCCTGTATTTCATTGTTACCTATGTGTAAGATTCCATTTTTGTTTATGCTAATTTACGATTTGTTCTATTATCTGTGTCCTCTTTACTGTGTTCTATGTTCCAATGTTGGTTTGTGTTACACTGATTCTTTATTTCTTATTTTTTATTTTGATATTTTACTCTGTAATGCAAATGTGTTCTGTTTCCTTTGATCTATGTACTGTGCTGAGTATTGCTTTGTTGTATTCCCTTGTTATTTTCCTGCATTTTATTTACTATGTTGTATTTCTAGTGTTATATTACCATGTTCTGTTATTGTGTTCTCGATTCTGTGGTGTGTTGTCTGCTGTTGTGTGGTGTGGCGCATGGTGCGTGTGTTTTGTGTTTGTGTTAGGTTGTGTTATTGTGTATATGTGTATTCCTTGTTTATATTTTACCCTTGGTTTTATTGTGCTTTTGTCATTACTGACGCTTTTGGCACTCCCCATCTGGGTAGTGCTGCTTTGTATGTGTGTGTGTGTGTGTGTGTGTGTATGTGTGTGTGTGTGTGTGTTCTTATGAGTTTTATGTTATTCTTTGTTTTCACTTTTGTGTTATGTTGATCTGTGTTACGTGTTATGTGTTGTTGTTATTCTGCATTCTTTGTTCTTCTGTGCTTTCCTGTTATATGGTTACTGTACGCTGTAATTGCTCTGTTTTAAAAAAAAAAGAAAAAAAAATGTTGACGCGTTATTAACTGGTAGGGCACAATAGAATTTAGTTATCTGACGCAATCCTGCCTCTCTATGTCGTGAAAATTTCAACAATTTATGCGCTGATAAAGAAATATTAATTTATGTTAGTATTACAGTTAGTAAGGTTAATTGATATTGTGGTTAATATACAACAGTAGTGTATTGTGATACAATAGAGAAGTATCAGTGTTGGAAATTTCCAACGTAACTCCGGGGGGAGGGAATTCTCGGGTCGCAGTTCTGAGTACTGACGTACCCATTCCGAAGTTATATTATGGATTCGTAAATTAGTACGTTAGTAACGAATGTCCCGAATCTGTCAGAGACAGATAAAACTCTAAGTCATTAGAGGAACATAAATTAAACATTGAAATATTAAATGATTAAGTTACCTGTAATCAAGAACTCCCTAAATTTTATAATAAACTCAACAACTAGGGTCGCAGTGACATGTAATGGTTGTATTACGTAGTTGCTGAATTGTAGGCAAATTCAGAAAAAGTTCCTAAGAACTGATAACATTATTGTATAAGTTGTATTCTACATTATTATACAGTAAAATATTATTGGGTCATTCAAGATCAAGGAGACTCTGACACTACAGTAAGGTCACTGTCAAGGGTCGCTGTGACTTGTAATTATTGAGTTACTAGACAATAACATCACGGATCATCATGATCACCCCAAAATCAAATGAGGAAATTTGATTTAATATGCACTGCCGTGCAGTAGTCATTCTGACTGATGGTATAACTAAGTTGCTAACTTGCTAAAATAGTGTAATATTAGAGAACTGAAAAGGTTTGTTCATTAAAATCAAGGAAGATTCTGAGTCGACAGTGAGATTAGTAGCCTAGTCATTCTGACTTATGAGCTAATTGAATTGCAGCTCATAGGCTTGACACTGAAAACTCATTAATACATCCTCAACTTTAGATGAAAATTGAGTTTATTAAATGTCTCTTTAAGTATAGTCAACTGTAATTAATTGCGAGTACAGACTAGGCTAGTACTAAGTTGACACTAACTAAAGTCCCTAAACCTACCTAAATAAATGGTTTAAATTTCTAACCTAAGTAGAGGACTAAGCTAATTGTTATAACTCACTAATTCTTAGTGGAGTTACTCTAGCTAAATTGTGAGCAGTAATGTACTTAAATTAACATTATGAGCTGTATTGAGCTCGTTAACAGGGTGAACTATATTGAGCTCGTTAACATGGTGAGCTATATTGAGCTCGTTAACATTATGAGCTATATTGAGCTCGTTAACAGTTAACAGAGTGAGCTATATTGAGCTCGAACTAACGAGGTGGAGCATTGTAGCATTCAATTATCATGGCGAGCAATATTCAGCTCGAATTCGCATGGGGAACAATGTCACTCATTTATTACGTTAATTCAAAGGTGAGCTGTAAGATCAGCTCGGGTTATTAGCGCAAGATCCTTGTTGAAGAATAGCTAAGCACGGAATCTAGGCAGATTCTCTGGTGAGCAGTGCTCGAATTAGCGCGGGGAGCATTGTAGCGTTCAATTATCATGGCGAGCAGTGCTCGTATTAACAAGGGGGGAACATTAGAGCGCTCAAATGTTACACTAACTCAGAGTGAGTTATATTGAACTCGAATTAACGAGGTGGAGCAGTGTAACGTTCAATTGTCATGGCGAGCAGTGCTCGTATTAGCATGGGGAACATTAAAGTGCTCAAATATTATGTTAAGCGCAGGTATTTTGGACCTTAGTCCCAGTGATTTTATAATTATAGAAGTTGCTTGATGACTTCATAGTATAGCTAAATTCAGGAAATGCTAGATGCATTGAGTGCTACATTCTCTAGCCTAATATTATTGATTACCTAGGGAGTGCTAGATTCTCTAGCCTAATATTATTAATTACTTAGGGAGTGCTGGATTCTCTAGCCTAATTTTATTAATTACCTAGGGAGACTGAGTATGGTCGAGAACAATTCTAGGTCTACAGTGGATTCAATGGCTTGGTCGCTGTGACTTGTACTTGTTTAGGTACGGACCACTGGTTTTCCACTTAGAGCTATGAAACATCTCGGCGAATACTAATTGTACTACATTCAATCTGTGTTTATTACTCAGCTGTGTTTCTCATTATAGCTTGCTGCTGGAGAATTGATTTACTGCTGACTAATTTATTATTGTTGGCAGGCCTAGGCTAGTTCACATTCAGAACTTTACCTGTAAGTAAGTAGCCACCTGCAGATTGGAGCATATTCATGCCCAATCGTTTAACATGTCCAGTTATGAACTGGTAATAGTAGTCTGCTCCCACTAGCACATTTACATTGTTAGGGCGGTCAGACGTTAACTTGTCAGCCAAATTAATTTCACGTTCCTGCAAGAAGTGGGCTGTGTTCCCCAGACCTTTAATATTTAGGTCAAAAGGTATTTGATCTACAACAATGGCTTGAATAGCCTTGACATGACTACCTAGTCGTACAAGCGGTTGAACTACTGAGTATTCTTGGGGTCCTCGATTTATCATGAACCTTGACAGGTTTAATTTTACCTGTCTGATTGGTTGTAAATTGAGTATCTCTGTCGCTTTCTGAGTAATGAAAGTTCTCTGGGATCCTTGATCAAATAATCCACGAGTGGTGATCTTGGCTCCTTTGTTCTTTACTTGAAATTGGGCAGTGGGCAAAGCAGCATCCACTTGAGATGCTGGTGAAATTACGCTGTACACATCTCGCACCTTGCAGCACTGTACTGGTGTAGATTCTCTACCTCCTATTCTAAGATTGACATAATTTGTCTTGACAAATTTGCACAGTGCAGCATGATGCTTGCCCCTTCTACACGTACTGCAGGTGTTCAGTGGGGTGTCACAGCTATTAACATTATGTGATTTGAGACACCTAGTACATTTGTGCAACTGTTTGAGTCGTCTGACTCGTGTGTCTCTATTAGGGTATTTTTTTTTTTTATTTTTACATGCGAACATGCGAATAAATACAATACAATAAATATAATAAAAGAAGAAACCAATAACAAACAAGCAGACAACAACAAAAAAATACAAAAGCACAAAGCAAATTAATACAAAGTAACACAAATACACTAAATACCGGCCTGAAGGGCCGACAACAAAATCACAACAATGAACATAAACACAATCAAACACAGGAAAAAAAAAACAATACTGGACAGAAGGGTAACGGAAATACAATAAATACAAAAAAACAACAGTCATGAAAAACACAACACCGGCCTGAAGCGCGCACAATAGGTACAACACATTGCAACAAAACCACAGGTCACAGCAAGCACACAGACTACTCAAATTGTTCATACTTATCCGGCCACTCCGCCGCCGGGAACCGAACACAATACGCCTCCCACAGTAACATGACGTCATCCGGAACAGGCACAGTATTAAGAGTACGAGGATCAGGCATCAACTCTGGCACACTCACAACAAAACACCGAGCCCGCTGTACCCAGATGGAAGAAAGGCACCACGGAACAGGATGCACGCGGTCAATAATGTCAAACCGCAAAGGATGCTGCGCATCATGCGCCACTCCTGAGGCCAAGACGAGAGGGAGAGGCTCCTTCCCACGAGGCCGGGCAATGGGCAGCGCACTGGGAGCCTCCTCGGCCGCCCCACAGCGCTCCGCGTCAACCACCGGACGTTGTTCCTGCCGGGACCCCCCACGCTTGGCATCCTTCTTCAGTACCACCTTGATGCCTCGGCGCGCACCAGAACTCTCACCATCCACGTCAGTAGGAACGACAACCCCCCACTGCGGAGAACCTTCTGCAGGAGAAAGAACAGGAGGTAAATCATAGGTACAAACATCGTCAACAGCAGACACATGGACGTCAGCCACCACCAGCGTCGTAGAGCGCAAAGCACCCGGAGGCGCCACATCATCTCCCGAAGCTCCACCTGCGTCGTAGTCCTCCGCATCAGCCCAAGCAGTAGAAGAACGCCTGGACCGCTTGGGCACTGGCCGCACATCCTCACAGCCGGAGGCGGACCCAGAACCACGGGCCTCACGAACCGGGCAAACCGACGCCCGTCGCAGAACGGCAGCAGCCTCTACCACAGGGGAAACCGGACAACACACAGCAGGAGGCACCGCAGCCACCCCAGCACCCAGCACAGGAGGAACCCGAGGGGAGGACGCAGAGCCAGGGTCCACAGTCGAAGACGAGGAAGCCGACGGCGACGCTCCACAGGGATCACCGGGAAGGTCCATGGGAACAGCAGGGCCAGAGACATGGTCAGGAGGAACATCCGACGGCACCGCAACACCCGGAGGAGTGCCGGCGACAACCGGGGGAACAACGTGTGACGCTGGGGGGATCCTCAGCAGCGAACGGGACGCTCACCTCCTCACCCCCGGAGTCCTCCTCCAGAGGGAGCGGCGGGAAATCCTCCTCACGGAACAAGTTCACAGGAGCGACCGGATCAGCAGTACACCCGGCAGCCTGATGCCCCAACAAGCCACACCAGAAGCAAGTACGGGGTTGCCGGGCATGAAACACACGCACGTAGTACCCCAACAGCCGGACAGAGCACGGTATGTCCGACCTCAGTCGCATCCCGAGGGTCCGAATGTTGGTCTTCACACCGGAATACGTGCCAGACGACAGTGAGTTCATCCGCACACTGACGACGGAGCCGTACCTCTGGAAGAATCGCCGGAGGAGAGTCTCAGGAAACTCCATGGGGGCGCCATGAACCCTGACATACGTCACAGCACCACTACGGTCTGAAATGGTCACAGACCCGGTGCCGTCCTGTAACTGCAAAGTACGTCCCTCGTACCTCCGTAAGAAAGCACGGTACACCGCCTCACCCACAAACTTGACAACAACACAGTGAGCAGTTACCAGCTCAATGCCATATACGTCCCCAACCGGGACACGAAGCATGTCACTCAATACCACGTCCACCAGCGGGTATCCAGCACAGCCAGTAAACTCCAATCCGATGGAGTTTACCCTCACGACAGGGGGAAGATGGCCGCCCATCGTAAAAGCGCCACGTCCACACCACCAGGAACAGCAGGGAAGGTAGAGACACCCACACCCCCTGCCGGCGAAAACGGTAACCACCTCAAACTACCGGAGCGATCAGGCGACACGTCTTCACTGCACGGTAGCTCAGGAGTAACCTATTAGGGTAATTAGTACATTTGTACAGAGAATGTTTTTGATTGCAAAACAAGCATATTCCCCATCCTACAGCTCGTTTAGGAGTTACCTGTTTAGGTAAAACAGTAACTGCAGGTTGTGATTGTTTTGCTGCTTGCATTTGCTTGTTATTTATTCTCTTGAGAGTACTTGGTGTACTCTGGGGAGCAATTACTGGGCTCTTGGGAGTGCTCTTTGGACTATTAGGTCTCTTAGGAGCACCTGTGGGGCTCTTGAGCCTTACTGATGAATGTGGGATATTTGGGTTTGATCCTGATTAATTAATAATTAAAGTAGTAAATAAAATTACGAAGGACCACCCGCTTTTAAAGTAAAGAGGGAAACTGAGAATTTCAGATCATTAGATAAAATTCTAGAGAAAACCAGTGACTATGGATATGACTAGAAAGTATGATCATAAGAATAATTAATGGGCTTTATTATTAAAAAACCAAACCTCAAACACCCACATTGGGGGGTTATTACTGGAGGTCAGTACGTCCAGGAATCAGTGTGGTTCGTTCACTAATTCAATTAATAATAATCTAATCCTATAAATAACGTTGAATATAATATTATTCATACAAAGAAGAACATGAATATGAGCATAGTAATGAGTTACAGTAAATCACACATTATGTTGAACATTCTGAATGTATCAAATTGCTAAAATATAGGAAAAAGAAATAAGCCTTAGCTTGTAGTAGGTTCCTTTAGATAACTCTGGAAGTCCTCTTAATCTCCAAGTCTGGCACATTGACGAATGGCACGATTAACATGGAGAAGGCAGCATGAGGAATCCGTCTCTCAAGCTGCAAGATAAATAACTACCAGTAGCAATTGATTTAACTACTCAATTCATATTCAAGATTATTGATATCTACAGATAGAATTCTAATCACCTGTTATTAGGTGTTATCTTGCCGCGTGACGTGCAATCACCCCGCTATTAATAAACTTATAAATGATGCATCAAATAAAAGGTACTTAGCTGTGGGCACTGTGTAAGTATTAAGATTGCCGTAATTACGCATCCCAAGTTCCGGTGAACCTATCCTGGATTGATGCGTTTCAAGCTAGCTGATCACGTGTCGTCAGGAACCAAGTCTAAGATCCCTCTTTAACACCAGCACTAGTTGAAGATATTATCTGCAAGGTCGTTCACGCCTCACAGTCGCGGCTTTCCTCTGTGGATGGACACACTTGTCCTATTTGCTGGACAATGGCGTCTTTTGTGAGTACGGTAAGCGTAGCTTTGCCTCCTTCTGGCCTTGCACGTGTCCGCTTCCCGACTGAGGATGGCGTCCCCCAACCCCCAACGCTGCAATCAGGTAAATTAAATAGTACTTTATTAGGCTATAAATTATTTCAATATTCATTGAAATTGAAATAAATGAAGAAAATCAACTAACGTATTTTTGTTGTTCTTGCTTCGTTACGACAGACTACCCACAAATATACAATCTGGTGTGATGCATCAGACTAGAAAGGTATACTTAACATGAGTGTATCAAATACTAAAGTCTGCCGTAACCGCGTCTGCTAGTCCCAGGCGTCCACTGCTGTGTACGCGTAATTACCGGCCGTGACTTCAATTGTTGACGCGTTATTAATTGGCAGGGTACTGTAGAACACGTGGGGAGGTAATTGGTGACTATTGGTGGAGTTGCAACGTAATTAAGGTTGGAAACTCTTCAGTCACACCACCACGCGTCTTCCCTTCCTGATCGCTAGTCGAACACGTGAGCAGGGTTGCCAGATCCAAATTGCTAAAAGTAGCGAGCTGACGGTCAAAAAGTAGCGAATTTGCAAGTAGAGTCGCCTAATTTTTTGTTTAGTCAAATCGAATCAAATCAAAGGCCTCCTGCGGTAAGTGGTCTATTCAAACAACCTGTGGACGCGGCTGTGATTTGTACACATGACGTTATAAAAAGCATAAAAATCATCATTGAGTTTCTTAACATTAATAGCCCCAAATAGCCCAATTTGTTTTTAAAGTAGCCCAAAAAGTAGCAAGTAGCGAAATTAAAAATTTGGGAGAGCGGGGTTCTGAAAAGCAGCCCAATTCGCTACTTGTAGCCCAATCTGGCATCCCTGCACGTGAGGAATAATGGCAGTTCGCCGCTAACGTCCCCCACAACCCCATCCTCGTATTCACAATAGAATTTAGTAATCACGGAGAATTCTTTTCCGTGTAATTATTAAAGTAATGCTCTAAAAGAATAGGGTTGCAATTATAGGGAACTATATTGTTTATATTCTCGCTAGATAGTGTTGAATAAGCACCGTTTCCTTATTAACGAGAAATGGGAAATATTTCCATGGCGTTCGTATATATCAGATACAACTGCTGTTTAGTGATAATGCTAATTAATAACTCTCGGTTACTGGATCATTAGGAGTTATATTATCAGAATACTAATAAAAGTAGAGAACCAAATTCAATTCTCTAACATATTGGTAAAAATGTGTCTAGATAGACATTATCTGACGCAATCATGCCTCTCGATGTCGTGAGAATTCCAGCAATTAATGCGCAGATAAAGAAATATTAATTTATGTTAGTATTACAGTTGGTAAGGTTAATTGATATTGTGGTTAATATACAACAATAGTGTATTGTGATACAATATATATGTATCAGTGTTAGAAATTTCCAACACCGTACAGGGGTGGGATACATGCAGGGGGGGGATACATGAGGGCGTGCGCCAAAACAATGGTGGGATATATGAGGGCGGCCACCTGTACAGGGGGGATATGTGAGGGCGGGCACCCGTACAGGGGTGGGATATATGAGGGCAGGACCCAATACAGGGGTGGGATATATGTAGGTGGGCACCTGTACAGGTGTGGGATATGTGAGGGAGGGGACCCGTACAGGGGTAGGATATATGCAGGCAGGCGCCCATACAGGGGTAGGATATTTGAGGGCGGGGACCCGTACAGGGGTGGGATATATAAGGGCGGGCACCCACACAGGGGTGGGATATATGAGGGCGGGCACCCGTACAGGGGTGGGATATATGAGGGCGGGCACCCGTGCAGGGGTAGGATATATGAGGGCGGGCACCCGTACAGGGGTCGTATGTATGAGGGCGGGCACACGTACAGGGGAGGGCTATATAAGGGCGGGCACCCGTACAGGGGTGGGATATATGAGGACGGGCACCCGTACAGGGGTGGGATATATGAGGGCGGGCACACGTACACAGGTGTGATATGAGGGCGGACACCGGTACAGGGGTGGGATATATGCGGGCGGACACCCGTACAAGAGTGGGATGTATGAGGGCGGGCACCCGTACAGGGGTGGGATATATTAGGGCGTGACCCCCATACAGGGGTGGGATATATGTAGGCGGGCACCTGTACAGGTGTGGGATATATGAGGGAGGGCACCCGTACAAGGGTAGGATATATGATGGCAGGTGCCCGTACAGGGGTGGGATATATGAGGGCGGGGACCCGTACAGGGGTGGGATATATAAGAGCGGGCACCCACACAGGCATGGGATATATGAGGGCGGGCACCCATATAGGGGTGGGATATATGAGAGCAGGCACCAGTGCAGGGGTGGGATATATGAGGGCGGGTACCCGTACAGGGGTCGGATGTATGAGGGCGGGCACACGTACAGGGGAGGGCTATATATGGGCGGGCAGCCATACAGGGGTGGGATATATGAGGACGGGCACACGTATACAGGTGTGATATATGAGGACGGACACCGGTACAGGGATGGATATATGAGGGCAGGCACCAGTACAGGGGTGGGAAACATGCAGGCGGGCACTCGTACAGGGGTGGGATATATGAGGGCGGGCACCCGTGCAGGGGTGGGATATATGAGGGCAGGCATCCGTACTGGGGTGGGATATATGAGGGCGGGCACCCATACAGGGGTGGGATATATAAGGGCGGGCACCCATACAAGGGTGGGATATATAAGGGTGGGAACCCGTACAGGAGTAGGATATATGAGGGCTGGCAACCGTACAGGGATGGGATATATGAGGGCGGGCACCCGTACAGGGGTGGGATACATACAGGCCGGATCCCATACAGGGGTGGGATACATGAGGGCGGGCACCTTTACAGTGGTGGGATATATGAGAGCGGGCACCCGTACAGGGGTGGAATATATGTAGGCGGGCACCTGTACAGGAGTGGGATATATGAGGGTGGGCTCCCGGATAGGGGGAAAGGATTTATGAAGGCAGGCACCTGTACTGGGGGGAGGGGTATATATGTAGGCGGGCACCCGTACAGGGGGAGGGGGATATATGAGTGCGAGCGCCCATAAAGAGGGTGGGAAATATGAGGGGCAGGCACCCGTACAGGGGGAGGAGGATATATGAGTGCGGGCGCCCGTAAAGGAGGGGGGAATATATGAGGGCAGGCACCCGTACACGGGTGGGATATATGATGGCGGGCACCCGTACACGGGTGGGATATATGAGGGCGTGCACTGGTACATGGGTGGGATATGTGAGGGTGGCGCCCCGTACAGGGTCGAGATTTATGAGGGCGGGCACCCGTACAGGGATGGGATAAATGAGGGCGGGCACCCGTACAGGGGTGGGATACATGCAGGCCGGATCCCATACAGGGGTGGGATACATGAGGGCGGGCACCTGTACAGGGGTGGGATATATGAGCGTGGGCACCTGTACAGGGGTGGGATATATGTAGGCGGGCACCCGTACAGGGGGGGGGGGGATATATGAGTGCGGGCGCCCGTAAAGAGGGTGGGAAATATGAGAGCTGGCGCCCGTAAAGGAGGGGGGAATATATGAGGGCAGGCACCCGTACACGGGTGGGATATATGATGGCGGGCACCCGTACACGGGTGGGATATATGAGGGCGTGCACTGGTACTTGGGTGGGATATGTGAGGGTGGCGCCCCGTACAGGGGGCCGGGGGGATATATGAGGGCGTGCACCCGAACAGGGGTGGGGTATATGATGGCGGCCAAACGTACATGGGGAGGGGGGATATATAAGGGCGGGGATCCGTACAGGGGTGGGATATATGCGGGAGGACACCCTTTCAAACGATGGAATATATGAGGGCGAACAGCTGTACAGGGGTGGGATATATGAGGGCGGGCACCTGTACAGGGGTGGGATATATACCCGCGGGCACCTGTACAGTGGTGGGATATATGTGGGCGGACACCCGTACTGGGGTGGGATATATGTGGGCAAACACCCGTTCAAGGGTTGGTTATATGAGGGCGGGCACCGGTACATGGGTGGGATATATGCGGGAGGGCACCCGTACAGGGGTGGGATACATGCAGGCGGGCACCCGTACAGTGTGGGATATATGAGGGAGGCCACCCACACAGGGAAGGGATATATGCTGGCGGACACCCGTACAGGGGTGGGATATATGAGGGCGGTGATCCGTACAGGGGTGGATATATGTGGGCAGGCACCCGTACAGGGGTGGGATATAAAGGCAGGCACTCGTTTAGCGGTGGGATATATGAACGGGGGGGACCTGTACATGTGTGGGATATATATGTGTGGGCACCAGTACAGGGGTTTGATATATGAGGTCGGGCAACCGTCAAGGGGTTGGATATATAAGGGCGACCACCCATATAGCGGTGGGAAATATGAAGCCGGGCACCTGTACAGGGGTGGGATATATGAGGGCGGGCACCTGAACAGGGGTGGATATTTTCGGGCAGGCACCCGTACAGGGGGTGGGATATATGCGGGCGGGCACCCGTACAGGGGCTGGGATATATGAGGGGCCAAAACACGAACCCGGGAGGGATATATGACGGGCCGTTACCCGTAGCCGGGAGGGATATATGAGGGCGGGGAACCGTACACAGGTGGGATATATCAGGTCAGGCACCCGTACACGGGAGGGATATATGAAGGCGGGCACCCGTACAGGGGTGGGATATATGAGGGCAGGCACCCGTACAGGGGTGGGATATATGAGGGCGGGCACCCGTACAGGGTTGGGATATATGCGGGCGGGCACCAATACCAGGGATGGGATATATGAGAGCAGGCCCCAGTACAGGGGTGGGATATATGAGGGCGGGCACCCGTACACGAGTGAGATATATGAGGGCGGACACCCGTACACGGGTGGGATATATGAGGGCGGGCACCCGTACAGGGGTAGGATATATGAAGGCGGACACCCGTACAGGGGTGGGATATATGAGGGCGGGCACCCGTACAGGGGTGGGATATATGAGGTCGGTCACCCGTACAGGGGTGAGATATATGAGGGCGGGCACCTGTACAAGGATGGGATATATGAGGGCGGGGACCCGTACAGGGGTTGGATATATCCTGGAGGACACCCGTACAAGGGGTGGGATATATGAGGGCAGACACCGGTTCAGGGGTGGGATATATGAGGGCGGACACCCTTACAGGGGTGGGATATATGCAGGCCGGATCCAATACAGGGGTGGGATATATATACGGGCGGGCACCCGTACAGGAGTGGGATAGATGAGGTCGTGCACCCGAACAGGTGTGGGATATATGACGGCAGGCACCAGTACACGGGTGGGATATATGAAGGCGGGCACCCGTACAGGGGTAGGATATATGAGGGCGGTCACCCGTACAAGGGTGGGATATATGAAGGCGGGATATATGAGGCCGGGCACCATTACAAGGGTGGGATATATGAGGGCGGGCACCCGTAGAGAGGTTGGATATATGAAGGTGGGCACCCGTACAGGGGTGGGATATTTGCAGGCAGGCACCCGTAAAGGGGTTGGATATATGAGGGCGGGCACCCGTACAGGGGTGGGATATATACGGGCGGACCCGTACACGGGTGGGATACCTGAGGGTGGGCACCTATACACGGGGAGATATTTGAGGGCAGGCACCCTTACAGGGGTGGGATATATACGGGCGGACACCCGTACAGAGGTGGGATATATGAGGGCAAGCACCCATAGAGAGTTGGGATATATGAGGGCGGGACCTCGTACAGGGGTGGGATATATTTAGGCAGGAACCTGTAAAGGGGTGGGATATATGAGGGCGGGCACCCGTACAGGGGTTGGATATATGAGGGGCCGTCACCCGTACAGGGGTGTGATACATGAGGGCGGGCACCCGTACAGGGGTGGGATATATGAGGGCAGGGACTCGTACAGGGGTGGGATACATGAGGGCGGACACCCGTAAATTGATGGGATATATGAGGGCGGACACCAGTACATTCATGGGATATGCGGGCGGGCGCCCGTATAGGGGTGGGATATATGAGGGCGGGGACCCGTTCAAGGCTGGGAATTATGTAGGCGGGCACCTGTACAGGGGTGGGATATATCAGGGCGGGCACTAGTTCAGGGGTGTGATATATGAGGGCAGGCACTCGTACAGGGGTGGGATATGAGGGCGGACACCCGTACATTGAGGGGATATATGAGGGCGGGGACCTGTACAGGGGAGTTATATATAAGGCCGGGCACCCACACAGGGGTGGGATATATGAGGGCGGGCCCCCGTACAGGGGTGGGATATATGAGGGCGGGCACCCGTACAGGGGTCGGATGTATGAGGGTGGGCAAACGTACAGGGGAGGGCTATATATGGGCGGGCACCTGTACAGGGGTGAAATATATGAGGGCGGGCACCCGTAAAGGGGTGGGATATATGAGGGCGGGCACCCATACAGGGGTGGGATATATGAGGGCGGGCACACATACACAGGTGTGATATATGAGGGCGGGTACCGGTACAGGGTTGGGATATATGAGGACGGGCACCCGTATAGGGGTGGGATATATGAGGGCGGGCACCCGTGCAGGGGTGGGATATATGAGGGCAGGCACCCGTACAGGGGTGGGATATATGAGGGCGGGCTCTCGGATAGGGGGGAAGGGATTTATGAAGGCAGGCACCGGTACAGGGGGGGGATATATGTAGGCGGGCATCCGTACAGGGGGGGGGAGGATATATGAGTGCGGGCGCCCGTAAAGAGGGTGGGAAATATGAGAGCTGGCGCCCGTAAAGGATGGGGGAATATATCAGGGCACGCACCCGTACAGGGGTGGGATATATGAGGGCAAGCACCCGTACACGGGTGGGATATGTGAGGGCGGCTCCTCGTACAGGGAAGCGGGGGGGATATATGAGGGCGTGCGCGCGAAAAGGGGTGGGATATATGAAGGCGGCCACCCGTACAGGGGGGGGGGATATATAAGGGCGGGGACCCGTACAGGGGGTGGGATACATGAGGGAGGGCAGGGGTGGGATATATGAGGGCGGCCACCCGTACAGGGGTGGGGGATATATAAGAACGGGGACCCGTACAGGGGGTGGGATACATGAGGGCGGGCATCCATACAGGGGTTGGATATATGCGCGAGGGACACCCGTTCAAACTGTGGGATATATGAGGGCGGACACCCGTACAGGGACGAGTTATATGAGGGCGGGCACCAGTACATGGGTGGGATATATGCGGGAGGGCACCTGTACAGGGGTGGGATACATGCAGGCGGGCACCCGTACAGGGTGGGATATATGAGGAAGGCCACCCGTACAGGGAAGGGATATATGCGTGCGGACACCCGTACAGGGGTGGGATATATGAGGGCGGGGACCCGTACAGGGGTGGATATATGTGGGCGG
This sequence comes from Procambarus clarkii, assembly GCF_020424385.1. Classification (NCBI taxonomy): domain Eukaryota; kingdom Metazoa; phylum Arthropoda; class Malacostraca; order Decapoda; family Cambaridae; genus Procambarus; species Procambarus clarkii. The sequence goes on along the minus strand of NC_059625.1, from coordinate 14,987,474 downwards.
GCACCCGTACAGGGGTGGAATATATGAGGGCGAGGACTCGTACAAGGGTGGGATATATGAGGGGTGGCACCCGTACAGGGGTGGATATGAGGGTGGGCACTCGTTTTGCGGTGGGATATATGAAGGCGGGGACTTGTACAGGTGTGAGCTATATATGGGTGGGCACCAGTACAGGGGTTTGATATATGAGGTCGGGCAATTGTAAAGGGGTTGGATATATGAGGGCGGGCACCCATATAGGGGTGGGATATATGAAGGCGGGCAGAGGTACAGGGGTGGATTATATGTGAGCTGGCTCCCGTACAGGGGTGGCATATATCAGGGCAGGTACCCGTACAGGTGTGGGATATATGAGGTCGGGCACCCGTACAGTGATGGGATACGTGTAGGCGGGCACCCGTACAGGGGTGGGATATATGTAGGCGGGCATCCGTACAGGGGTGGGATATATGAGGGCGGGCACCCGTAAAGGGGTGGGATATATGTAGGCAGGCACCTGTACAGGGTAGGATATATGAGGTCGGGCACCCGTACAGTGATGGGATACATGTAGGCGGGCACCCATACAGAGGTGGGATATATGTAGGCGGGCACCTGTACAGGGTGGGATACATGAGGGTGGGCACCCGCACAGGGGTGGGATATATGAGGGCGGGCACACGTACAGGGGTGTGATATATGAGGCCGGGCGACTCGTACACGGGTGGGATATATCAGAGCGGGCACCCGTACAGGGGTGGGATATATGCGGGCGGGCACCCGTACAGGGGTGGGATATATGAGGGCGGGCACCCGTACACGGGTAGAATATATGAGGGCAGGGACTCGTACACGGGTGGGATATATCAGCCGGGCACCCGTACACGAGTCGGATATATGAAAGCAGGCACCCGTACAAGGGTGGGATATATGAGGGCGGGAACCCTTAGAAGAGTGGAATATATGAGGGCGGAGAGTCGTACAGGGGTGGGATATATTTAAGTGGGCACCCGTAAAGGGGTGGCATATATTACAGCGGCCACCCGTACACGGGTGGGATATATGAAAGCAGGCACGCGTACAGGGGTGGGATATATGAGGGCGGGCTCCCGTACACGGGCGGATATGAGAAAGGGCACCCATACAGTGGAGAGATATATGAGGGCGGGCACCCGTACAGGCGTGGGATATATGATGGCGGACACCCGTACAGGTGTGGGATATATGAGGTCGGGCACCCGTACAGTGATGGATACATGTAGGCGGGCACCCGAACAGGGGTGGGATATATGTAGGCGGTCACCTGTACAGGGGTAGGATATATGAGGGCAGGCACCCGTGCAAGGGTGGGATATATGAGGGCGGGCACCCGTATAGGGGTCGGATATATGAGGGCGAGCACCCGTCAGGGGTGGGATATATGAGGGCGGACACCCGTAGAGGGGTGGGATATATGAAGGCGGGCAGAGGTACAGGGGTGGATTATATGTGGGCTGGCTCCCGTACAGGTGTGGCATATATCAGGGCAGGTACCCGTACAGGTGTGGGATATATGAGGTCGGGCACCCGTACAGTGATGGGATACGTGTAGGCGGGCACCCGTAAAGGGGTGGGATATATGTAGGCGGGTATCCGTACAGTGGTTGGATATATGAGGTTGGCACCCATTCAGGGGTGGGATACATGAAGACAGGCACCCGTACAGGGGTGGGATATATGCTGGCGGCCACCCTTACAGTGGTGGGATTTGTGCGGTCGGGCACCCGTACTGGGGTGGGATATATGAGGGCGGGCATCCGTACAGGGGTGGGATATATGAGGGCGGGCCCCCGTACAGGGGTGGGATATATGAGGGCGGGAATCCGTACAGGGATGGGATATATGAGGGCGGGCACCCGTACATGGGTGGGATATCTGAGGGCGGGCACACGTACAGGGGTGGGATATATGAGGGCGGGCATCCGTAAAGGGGTGGGATATATGAAGGCGGGCCCCTCTACAGGGGTGGGATATATGAGGGCGGGCATCCGTACAGGGATGGGATATATGAGGGCGGGCACCCGTACAAGGGTGGGATATCTGAGGGCGAGCACACTTACAGGGGTTGGATATATGAGGGCGGGCACACGTACAGGGGTGGGATATATGAGGGCGGGCACCCGTACAGGGGTGGGATATATGAGGGCGGGCACCGCCCACCCAGCAAACAATTTTAGGTTGCCACAACATATCTGGAAAGTATTTGAAAGTATTGGAAACGTTTGTTTTATCGTATCAGATACGATATTGTGTGTGGACTTAAATAGGTTTCCAAAACTTATAACCAAGACATATGTATCTAACACTAATTTGAGATGTTGTGGCAACTTTACACTCCTAACATGAGTCATTCATAATCCATTCATATACCAATATGAATCTCTTATGAAAGGTTTGAGCCAATAATCTGAACCCTTTTCACATCTTTGTGTTTAAAGTTAAATTTCTTGAAATTAAATTATATTTTATATTATATTATTTTTATTATATTTTATATTATATTATTATTTTCAATTTAAATATTAAAACCAATTTAAGGGTAAAAAAAATCTAATAATTTATATTTCTTTTATTATTTACTAACAATTATAATTATTTACTAACGGAGAGAGGGGAGGCTGTACGGCGGAGAGTGGCGGCTGTGGCGGACAGTGGCGGCGGTGGCGGATAGTGGCGGCGGGCGGACAGTGGCGGCGGGCGGACAGTGGCGGCGGTGGCGGATAGTGGCGGCGGGCGGACAGTGGCGGCGGTGGCGGATAGTGGCGGCGGGCGGACAGTGGCGGCAGGCGGACAGTGGCGGCGGTGGCGGATAGTGGCGGCTGTGGCGGATAGTGGCGGCGGATAGTGGCGGCTGTGGCGGATAGTGGGACAGTGGCGGCGGGCGGACAGTGGCGGCGGGCGGACAGTGGCGGCGGCGGGCGGACAGTGGCGGCGGCGGGCGGACAGTGGTGGCGGCGGGCGGACAGTGGCGGCGGCGGGCGGACAGTGGTGGCGGCGGGCGGACAGTGGTGGCGGCGGGCGGACAGTGGTGGCGGTGGCAGACAGTGGTGGCGGCGGGCGGACAGTGGTGGCGGCGGGCGGACAGTGGTGGCGGTGGCGGACAGTGGCGGCGGGGATGACAGTGGCGGTGGTGGCGGATAGTGGCGGCGGGCGGACAGTGGCGGCGGGCGGACAGTGGCGGCGGTGGCGGATAGTGGCGGCGGGCGGACAGTGGCGTGGCAGTGGCGGGTGGCGGAGTGGCGGCGGGCGGACAGTGGCGGCGGGCGGACAGTGGCGGCGGTGGCGGATAGTGGCGGCGGGCGGACAGTGGCGGCGGGCGGACAGGGCGGCGGCGGGCGGACAGTGGCGGCGGGCGGACAGTGGCGGCGGGGAGGACAGTGGCGGCGGTGGCGGATAGTGGCGGCGGGCGGACAGTGGCGGCGGGCGGACAGTGGCGGCGGGCGGACCGTGGCGGCTTTGGCGGCGGTGGTGGACAGTGGCGGCGGGCGGACAGTGGCGGACAGTGGCGGCGGGCGGACAGTGGCGGCTTTGGCGGCGGACAGTGGACAGTGGCGGCGGGCGGACAGTGGCGGCGGCGGGCGGACAGTGGCGGCGGCGGGCGGACAGTGGTGGCGGCGGGCGGACAGTGGCGGCGGCGGGCGGACAGTGGCGGCGGGCGGACAGTGGCGGCGGGCGGACAGTGGCGGCGGGCGGACAGTGGCGGACAGTGGCGGCGGGCGGACCGTGGCGGCTTTGGCGGCGGTGGTGGACAGTGGCGGCGGTGGCGGACAGTGGCGGACAGTGGCGGCGGGCGGACCGTGGCGGCTTTGGCGGCGGTGGTGGACAGTGGCGGCGGGCGGACAGTGGCGGCGGCGGGCGGACAGTGGCGGCGGCGGGCGGACAGTGGCGGCGGCGGGCGGACAGTGGAGGCGGCGGGCGGACAGTGGTGGCGGCGGGCGGACAGTGGTGGCGGCGGGCGGACAGTGGTGGCGGGCGGACAGTGGCGGCGGCGGGCGGACAGTGACAGTGGCGGCGGGCGGACAGTGGCGGCGGTGGCGGACAGTGGTGGCGGCGGGCGGACAGTGGTGGCGGTGGCGGATAGTGGCGGCGGGCGGACAGTGGCGGCGGTGGCGGACAGTGGCGGCGGGCGGACAGTGGCGGACAGTGGCGGCGGGCGGACCGTGGCGGCTTTGGCGGCGGTGGTGGACAGTGGCGGCGGGCGGACAGTGGCGGCGGCGGGCGGACAGTGGCGGCGGCGGGCGGACAGTGGCGGCGGCGGGCGGACAGTGGCGGCGGCGGGCGGACAGTGGTGGCGGCGGGCGGACAGTGGAGGCGGCGGGCGGACAGTGGAGGCGGCGGGCGGACAGTGGAGGCGGCGGGCGGACAGTGGAGGCGGCGGGCGGACAGTGGTGGCGGCGGGCGGACAGTGGTGGCGGCGGGCGGACAGTGGTGGCGGCGGGCGGACAGTGGTGGCGGCGGCGGGCGGTGGCGGTGGGGCGGACAGTGGGGCGGGGACAGTGGTGGCGGTGGCGGACAGTGGCGGCAGTGGCGGACAGTGGCGGCGGTGGCGGACAGTGGCGGCGGTGGCGGACAGTGGCGGCGGTGGCGGGCGGTGGCGGCGGCGTCTGTGATGAGTGGTGGCGGCTGGCGGTGGTGGGTGGTGGCGGCGGTGGTGGTGTGGTGGTGGCGGTGGTGGCGGGTGGTGGTGGGGCGGCGGCGGTGGTGGTGGTGGGTGGTGGCGGCGGTGGTGGTGGGTGGTGGTGGCGGCGGCGGCTGGTGGTGGTGGGTGGTGGCGGCGGGTGGTGGGTGGCGGCGGCGGCTGGTGGTGGTGGGTGGTGGCGGCGGGTGGTGGGTGGTGGCGGCTGTGGTGGGTGGTGGCGGGCGGTGGCGGGCGGTGGCGGGCGGCGGCGGCTGTGATGGGTGGTGACGATCGGCGGTGGGGGGGGGCTGGTGGCGGCTGGCGGTGGCGGCTTGCGGTGGCGACTGTGGCAACGGGCGGTGACGGCTGATAGCGGGCGGTGGTGGCGGCTGGTGGCAGGTGGTGGTGGCGGTGGTGGCGGCTGGTGGTGGCGGCTGGTGGTGGTGGCAGCTGGTGGCAGCTGGTGGCGGTGATGGCGGCTGGTGGTGGTGGCAGCTGGTGGCGGTGATGGCGGCTGGTGGTGGTGGTGGTGGCGGCTGGTGGTGGTGGCAGCTGGTGGCGGCTGGTGGCGGTGATGGCGGCTGGTGGTGGTGGTGGTGATGGCGGCTGGTGGCGGGCGGTGGCGGGCGGTGGCGGGCGGTGGCGGCTTGTGGCGGCTGGTGGTGGCGGCGGTGGTGGGTGGTGGTGGTGGTGGTGGGTGGTGGTGGCGGCTGTGGTGGGTGGTGGCGGTGGTGTCGGCGGCGGCTGTGGTGGGTGGTGGCGGCGGCGGCGGTGATGGGTGGTGGCGGCGGTGGTGGTGGGTGGTGGTGGCGGCGGCGGTGATGGGTGGTGGCGGCGGTGGTGGTGGGTGGTGGTGGCGGCGGCGGCTGGTGGTGGTGGGGTGGTGGCGGCGGCGGTGGCGGTGGGGTGGTGGCGGTGGTGGTGGTGGGGTGGCGGCTGGTGGTGGTGGTGGGCGGGTGGTGAGTGGCGGTGGTGGGTGGCGGTGGCTGGTGGCGGGTGGCGGCTGGTGGTGGGTGGTGGCGGGTGGTGGCTGGTGGTGGGTGGTGGCAGGTTGCGGCTGGTGGTGGGTGGTGGCGGGTGGCGGCTGGTGGTGGGTGGTGGCGGGTGGCGGGTGGCGGCTGGTGGCGGCTGGTGGCGGCCAGCTGGGACACACCCTTCACCACTGAAGGTCTGAGCACAACTAACCATGTCTCTCTCACCACCAGAACAGTGTTGCCAGCTCGCGCTCTCAAAATGTTTCCTTCAAAGATTGTATATTATCTTTGAACAACAAGTTTGATTATCAAGGAAATAATGCATATATTATTGTCACATTAATACTGTGCAATATCTTATTACATTCCTGCTAAATAATTATAATTTGAAACAGGACAAAAAATCCAACATATATATAAAAACCAACATTAGAGATCACGAGGCCTAGGCCTCGCCTGTGACCACACATCCTGCCTCCCTGGCCTGCTACCCTCTCACACCTCACACTCTTAACTCTCTCATAATCACTCTCACTCTCAATCACTCTTACGCACTATTACTCACTCTTACTCTCAATCACTCTTACACACTATTACTCACTCTTACTCTCAATCACTCTTACGCACTATTACTCACTCTTACTCTCAGTCATCCTTACTCACTCTCATACTCACTCACTTACTCTGTCACTCTTACTCTCTGTCACTCTTACTCTCTGTCACTCTTACTCTCTGTCACTCTTACTCTCTGTCACTCTTACTCTGTCACTCTTACTCTGTCACTCTTACTCTGTCACTCTTACTCTCTGTCACTCTTACTCTCTGTCACTCTTACTCTCTGTCACTCTTACTCTGTCATTCTTACTCACTCTCAGTCACCCTTACCCATTCATACTCACTCTCTCACTCTTACTCTCATACTCTTACTCTCAATTACTCTTACTCTCAATCACTCTTACTCCCAATCACTCCTACTCCCAATCACTCCTACTCTCAATCACTCCTACTCTCATTCTTACTCTTACTCTTACTCCCAATCACTCTTACTCTCAATCACTCTTATTCTCATTCTTACTCTTACTCTCACTCTTACTCTTACTCCCAATCACTCTTACTCCCAATCACTCTTACTCTCAATCACTCTTACTCTCAATCACTCTTACTCTCAATCACTCTTACTCTCATTCTTACTCTTACTCACTCTTACTCTCAATCACTCTTATTCTCATTCTTACTCCTACTCCCAATCACTCTTACTCCCAATCACTCTTACTCTCAATCACTCTTACTCCCAATCACTCTTACTCTCAATCACTCTTACTCTCAATCACTTTTACTCTCAATCACTCTTACTCTCAATCACTCCTACTCTCACTAACTCTCAATCACTCTTACTCTCACTCTAACTCTCAATCACTCTTACGCACTATTACTCACTCTTTCTCTCAGTCATCCTTACTCACTCTCATACTCACTCTTACTCTGTCACTCTTACTCTCTGTCACTCTTACTCTCTGTCACTCTTACTCTCTGTCACTCTTACTCTCTGTCACTCTTACTCTGTCACTCCTACTCTCTGTCACTCTTACTCTCTGTCACTCTTACTCTCTATCACTCTTACTCTGTCATTCTTACTCTGTTACTCTTTCTCACTCTCAGTCACCCTTACCCATTCATACTCACTCTCTCACTCTTACTCTCATACTCTTACTCTCAGTTACTCTTACTCTCAATTACTCCTACTCTCAATCACTCTTACTCCCAATCACACCTACTCCCAATCACTCCTACTCTCATTCACTCCTACTCTCATTCTTACTCTTACTCTTACTCCCAATCACTCTTACTCTCAATCACTCTTATTCTCATTCTTACTCTTACTCTCACTCCTACTCTTACTCCCAATCACTCTTACTCCCAATCACTCTTACTCTCAATCACTCTTACTCTCAATCACTCTTACTCTCAATCACTCTTACTCTCATTCTTACTCTTACTCACTCTTACTCTCAATCACTCTTATTCTCATTCTTACTCCTACTCTCACTCTAACTCCTACTCCCAATCACTCTTACTCCCAATCACTCTTACTCTCAATCACTCTTACTCCCAATCACTCTTACTCTCAATCACTCTTACTCTCAATCACTCTTACTCTCAATCACTCTTACTCTCAATCACTCTTACTCTCACTAACTCTCAATCACTCTTACTCTCACTCTAACTCTCAATCACTCTTACTCTCATACTCACCCTTACTCTCAATCACTTTACTCTCACTCTTACTCATTCTGTCACCCTTACTCTCACTCTTACTCACTCTGTCACTCTTACTCACTCTCAGTCACTCTTACTTATACTCACTCTTACTCACACTTACACACTCTCTGGCACTCTCACTCACCTTCAGTCACTCTTACTCACTCTTACCCACTCTCGCTCACTCTTACTCACTCTAGTTAATAAGAACACGCCAATATAAGACAACAAAACGTTTTCAGATTCTTTCTCACCACTTTCCAGCAACTTTTATAATTTATATAAATTATCTTAGGGAATAATACATAAATTATATATTTAAACATGATATTAGTGTTTAGTGGAATGCATAAGGAGTCAAATTGTGTTAAAAAGAGCGATTTTTAGAAAATTTGGAAAACTACTTTTTTCTGTTCATATTATAACTAAATGGATTTTAAAGGTTTCACTCAGCCAATATATATCATTCACAATTTATTAATGAATTTTACAAAAAACACCATAAATTTTATATTTAAACATGTAAAAACTATTTGTTTTACATTTGGAAGAAAATAATTGTAGAAAAACAATTTATAATTAAACCTTTGTGTTTGGATTTTTTGAGTAAAAGTTTCTCAAAGGCTCTCCTGCACCATTCTCAATGCAAATCATTCCCACACCTATGGGAAGAGATAGGCGAACGTTGTGTAGATGATTTGTGTTTGCTGGGAAAGGCCGGCATCCGTACTGGGGAGGGATATGTGTGGGCGATCATCCGTACAGGGTGGGATATATGAGGGCGGGCACTCGTACAGGGGTGGGACAAATGAGGGCGGACACCCATATAGGGGTGGGATATATGAGGACGGGCATCGGTATAGGGGTGGGATATGTGCGGGCGGGCACCCGTACAGGGGTGGGATATATTAAGTCGGGCACCCGTACAAGGGGTGGGATATATGATGGCAGGCACCTGTACAGTGGTGAGATATATGAGGGCGGGTACCTGTACAGGGGTGGGATATATGAGGGTGGGAACCCTTACAGGCGTGGGATATATGCGGGTGGGCACCCGTACAGGGGTGGGATATATGAAGGGCGGGCACCCGTACAGGGGTGGGATATATGCACGCGGCCACCCTTACAGGGGTGGGATATATGAGGGCGGGCTCCCGTACAGGGGTGGGATATATGCGGGTGGGCACCCGTACAGGGGTGGGATATATGAAGGGCGGGCACCCGTACAGGGGTGGGATATATGCAGGCGGCCACCCTTACAGGGGTGGGATATATGAGGGCGGGCTCCCGTACAGGGGTGGGATATATGAGGGCGGGCATCCGTACAGAGTTGGGATATGTGCGGTCGGGCACCCGTACAGGGGAGGGATATATGAGGGCGGGAATCCGTACAGGGATGGGATATATGAGGGCGGGCACCCGTACAGGGGTGGGATATCTGAGGGCGGGCACACGTACAGGGGTGGGATATATGAGGGCGAGCACCCGTACAGGGGTGGGATATAAGAGGGCTGGCACCCGTACAGGGGTGGGATATATGAGGGCGAACACCCGTACAAGGGTGGGATATATGAGGGTGGGCTCCCGTACAGAAGTTGGATATATGAGGGCTGGCACCCGTACAGGGTTGGGATATATGAGGGCTGGGAACCATACAGGGGTGGGATATATATAGGTAAGCACCCGTACAGGGGTGGGATATTCAAGGGCGGGCACCCGTACAGGGGTGGGATATATGAAGGCGGGCATCCGTACAGGGGTGGGATATATGAGGGCGGACACCCGAATACGGGTGGGATATATGAGGGTGGGCAACCGTACAGGAACGGGCGGGAACCCGTTCAGGGGTGGGATATATTAAGTCGGGCACCCGTACAGGGGTGGGATATATGATGGCAGGCACCTGTACAGGGGTGAGATATATGAGGGCGGGCCCCTGTACAGGGGTGGGATATATGAGGGTGGGAACCCTTACATGGGTGGGATATATGAGGGCGGGCACCCGTACAGGGGTGGGATATATGCAGGCGGCCACCCTAACAGGGGTGGGATATATGAGGGCGGGCTCCCGTACAGGGGCAGAATACATGAGGGCGGGCATCCGTACAGAGGTGGGATATGTGCGGTCGGGCACCCGAACAGGGGTGGGATATATGAGGGCGGGCATCCGTACAGGGGTGGGATATATGAGGGCGGGCCCCCGTTCAGGGGTGGGATATATGAGGGCGGGAATCCGTACAGGGATGGGATATATGAGGGCGGGCACCCGTACAGGGGTGGGATATATGAGGGCGGGCACACGTACAGGGGTGGGACATATGAGGGCGAGCACCCGTACAGGGGTGGGATATATGAGGGCTGGCACCCGTACAGGGGTGGGATATATGAGGGCGAACACCCGTACAGGGGTGGGATATATGAGGGTGGGCACCCGTACAGAAGTTGGATATATGAGGGCTGGCACCCGTACAGGGTTGGGATATATAAGAGCTGGGACCCATACAGGGGTGGGATATATGTAGGCGAGCACCCGTACAGGGGTGGAATATATGTAGGCGAGAACCCGTACAGGGGTGGGATATTCTAGGGCGGGTACCCGTACAGGGGTGGGATATATGAAGGCGGGGACCCGTACAGGGGTGGGATATATGAGGGTGGGCACCCGTACAGGGGTGGGATATATGTAGGCGAGCACCCGTACAGGGGTGCGAAATTCAAGGGCGGGCACCCGTACAGGAGTGGGATATATGAAGGTGGGCACCCGTACAGGAGTGGGATATATGAGGGCGGGCACCCGTACAAGGGTGGGATATATGAGGGTGGGCCACCGTACAGGGGTGGGATATATGAGGGCGGGCAACCGTACAGGGGTGGGACATATGAGGGCGGGCAACTGTACAGGGGTGGGATATATGATTGCGGGCGCCCGTACAGGGGTGGGATATATGAGGGCGGGCACCCGTTCAGGGGTGGGATATATGAGGGCGGGCACCCGTACTGGGGTGGGATATATGAGGGTGGGCCACCGTTCAGGGGTGGGATATATGAGGGCGGGCACCCGTACAGGGGTGGGATATATGAGGGCGGGCACCGGTACAGGGGTGGGATATATGAGGGCCGGCATCCATACAGGGGTGGGATATGTGTGGGCAGGCACCCGTAAAGGGATGGGATATATGAGGATGGGCACCCGTACAGGGGTGGGATACATGAAGGCAGGCACCCGTACAGGGGTCGGATATATGAGGGCGGACACTCGTACAGGCGTGGGATATATGCGCGTGGGCACCCTTACAAGGGTGGGATATATGAGGGCAGGCACCCGTACAGGGGTGGGATATATGCAGGCAAGCACCCTTACAGGGGTGGGATATATGAGGGCGGACACCTGTACAAGTGTTGGATATTCGAGGGTGGGCACCTGTACAGGCGTGGGATATATGAGGGCGGCCATCCATACAGGGGTGGGATATATGAGGGTGAGCACCCGTACAGGGGTGGGATATATGAGGGCTGGCACCCGTACAGGGGTGGGATATATGAGGGCGAACACCCGTACAGGGGTGGGATATATGAGGGTGGGCACCCGTACAGAAGTTGGACATATGAGGGCTGGCACCCGTACAGGGTTGGGATATATGAGGGCTGGGACCCGTACAGGGGTGGGATATATGTAGGCGAGCACCCGTATAGGGGTGGAATATATGTAGGCGAGCACCCGTACAGGGGTGGGATATTCAAGGGCGGGTACCCGTACAGGGGTGGGATATATGAAGTCGGGGACCCGTACAGGGGTGGGATATATGAGGGTGGGCACCCGTACAGGGGTGGGATATATGTAGGCGAGCACCCGTACAGGGGTGCGAAATTCAAGGGCGGGCACCCGTACAGGGGTGGGATATATGAAGGTGGGCACCCGTACAGGAGTGGGATATATGAGGGCGGGCACCCGTACAAGGGTGGGATAAATGAGGGTGGGCCACCGTACAGGGGTGGGATATATGAGGGCGGGCAACCGTACAGGGGTGGGACATATGAGGGCGGGCAACTGTACAGGGGTGGGATATATGATTGCGGGCGCCCGTACAGGGGTGGGATATATGAGGGCGGGCACCCGTTCAGGGGTGGGATATATGAGGGCGGGCACCCGTACTGGGGTGGGATATATGAGGGTGGGCCACCGTACAGGGGTGGGATATATGAGGGCGGGCACCCGTACAGGGGTCGGATATATGAGGGCGGACACTCGTACAGGCGTGGGATATATGCGTGTGGGCACCCTTACAAGGGTGGGATATATGAGGGCAGGCACCCGTACAGGGGTGGGATATATGCAGGCAAGCACCCTTACAGGGGTGGGATATATGAGGGCGGACACCTGTACAAGGGTTGGATATTCGAGGGTGGGCACCTGTACAGGCGTGAGATATATGAGGGCGGCCACCCATACAGGAGTGGGATATATGAGGGCGGGCACCCGTACATGGGTGGCATAAATTCATTTGGGCACCTGTACAGGGGTGGGATATATGAGGGCGGGCACCCGTACAGGGGTGGGATATATGAGGGCTGGCACCCGTACAGGGGTGGGATATTTGCGGGCAGACACCCGTACAGGCGTGGGATATATGAGGGTGGGCACCCGTACAGGGGTGGGATACATGAAGGCAGGCACCCGTACAGGTGTGGGATATATGAGGGCGGACACCCGTACAGGGGTCGGATATATGAGGGCGGGCACCCGTACAGGAATGGGATATATGCGGGCGGGAACCCGTACAGGGGTGGGATATGTGCGGTCGGGCACCCGTACAGGGGTGGGATATATGAGGGCGGGCATCCGAATAGGGGTGGGATATATGAGGGCGGGCCCCCGTACATGGGTGGGACATATGAGGGCGGACATCCGTACAGGGATGGGATATATGAAGGCGGGCACCCGTACAGAGGTGGGATATCAGAGGGCGGGCACACGTTCAGAGGTGGGATATATGAGGGCGGGCACCCGTATAGGAGTGGGATATAGGAGGGCGAGCACCCGTACAGGGGTGGGATATATGAAGGCCGGCATCCGTACTGGGGAGGGATATGTGTGGGCGGGCACCCGTACAGGGTGGGATATATGAGAGCTGGCACCCGTACAGGGGTGGGATATATGAGGGCGGGCACCCGTACAGGGGTGGGATATATGAGGGCGGGCACCGGTACAGGGGTGGGATATATGAGGACAGGCATCGGTATAGGGGTGGGATAAGTGCGGGTGGGCACCAGTACAGGGGTGGAATATATGAGGGCGGGCACCCTTACAGGGGTGGGATATATGAGGGCGGGCACCGGCACAGGGGTGGGATATATGAGGGCCGGCATCCGTACAGGGGTGGGATATATGAGGGCGGCATCCGTACAGGGGTGGGATATATGAGGGCGGGCCCCCGTACAGGGGTGGGATAAATGAGGGCGGGAATCCGTACAGGGATGGGATATATGAGAGCGGGCACCCGTACAGAAGTGGGATATCTGAGGGCGGGCACACGTACAGGGGTGGGATATATGAGGGCGGGCACCAGAACAGGGGTGGGATATATGAGGGCGAGCACGCGTACAGGGGTGGGATATATGAGGGCTGGCACCCTACAGGGGTGGGATATATGAGGGCCAGCACCCGTACAGGGGTGGGATATATGAGGGCGGGCACCCATACAGGGGTTGGATATATGAGGGCGGGCACCCGTACAGGGGTGGGATATATGAGGGCGGGCACCCGTACATGGATGGGATATATGAGGGCGGGCATCCGTAAAGGGGTGGGATATATGAAGGCGGGCCCCCGTACAGGGGTGGGATATATGAGGGCGGGCATCCGTACAGGGATGGGATATATGAGGGCGGGCACCCGTACAGGGGTGGGATATATGAGGACGGGCACCCGTACAGGGGTGGGATATATGAGGGCGGGCACACGTACAGGGGTGGGATATATGATGGCGGGCACACGTACAGGGGTGGGATATATGAGGGCGGGCCCCCGTTCAGGGGTGGGATATATGATGGCGGGAATCCGTACAGGGATGGGATATATGAGGGCGGGCACCCGTACAGGGGTGGGATATCTGAGGGCGGGCACACATACAGGGGTGGGATATATGAGGGCGAGCACCCGTACAGGGGTGGGATATATGAGGGCTGGCACCCGTACATGGGTGGGATATATGAGGGCGAACACCCGTACAGGGGTGGGATATATGAGGCTGGGCACCCGTACAGAAGTTGGATATATGAGGGCTGGCACCCGTACAGGGTTGGGATATATGAGGGCTGGGACCCGTACAGGGGTGGGATATATGTAGGCGAGCACCCGTACAGGGGTGGGATATATGTTGGCGAGCACCCGTACAGGGGTGGGATATTCAAGGGCGGGTACCCTTACAGGGGTGGGATATATGAAGGCGGGGACCCGTACAGGGGTGGGATATATGAGGGTGGGCACCCGTACAGGGGTGGGATATATGTAGACGAGCACCCGTACAAGGGTGCGAAATTCAAGGGCGGGCACCCGTACAGGGGTGGGATATATGAAGGCGGGCACCCGTACAGGAGTGGGATATATGAGGGCGGGCACCCGTACAAGGGTGGGATATATGAGGGTGGGCCACCGTACAGGGGTGGGATATATGAGGGCGGGCAACCGTACAGGGGTGGGACATATGAGGGCGGGCAACTGTACAGGGGTGGGATATATGATTGCGGGCGCCCGTACAGGGGTGGGATATATGAGGGCGGGCACCCGTACAGGGGTGGGATATATGAGGGCGGGCACCCGTACAGGGGTGGGATATATGAGGGTGGGCCACCGTACAGGGGTGGGATATATGAGGGCGGGCACCCGTACAGGGGTGGGATATATGAGGGCGGGCAACTGTACAGGGGTGGGATATATGAGGGCGGGCACCCGTACAGGGGTGGGATATATGAGGGCGGGCACCAGTACAGGGGTGGGATATATGAGGGCCGGCATCCGTACAGGGGTGGGATATGTGTGGGCAGGCACCCGTAAAGGGGTGGGATATATGCGGGCGGACACCCGTACAGGCGTGGGATATAGGAGGATGGGCACCCGTACAGGGGTGGGATACATGAAGGCAGGCACCCGTACAGGGGTCGGATATATGAGGGCGGACACTCGTACAGGCGTGGGATATATGCGTGTGGGCACCCTTACAAGGGTGGGGTATATGAGGGCAGGCACCCGTACAGGGGTGGGATATATGCAGGCAAGCACCCTTACAGGGGTGGGATATATGAGGGCGGACACCTGTACAAGGGTTGGATATTCGAGGGTGGGCACCTCTACAGGCGTGGGATATATGAGGGCGGCCACCCATACAGGGGTGGGATATATGAGGGCGGGCACCCGTACAGGGGTGGCATAAATTCATTTGGGCACCTGTACAGGGGTGGGATATATGAGGGCGGGCACCCGTACAGGGGTGGGATATATGAGGGCGGGCACCCGTACAGGGGTGGGATATTTGCGGGCGGACATCCGTACAGGCGTCGATATATGAGGGTGGGCACCCGTACAGGGGTGGGATACATGAAGGCAGGCACCCTTACTGGGGTGGGATATATGAGGGCGGACACCCGTACAGGGGTCGGATATATGAGGGCGGGCACCCGTACAGGAATGGGATATATGCGGGCGGGAACCCGTACAGGGGTGGGATATATGAGGGCGGGCACCCGTACAGGGGTGGGATATATGAGGGCGGGCAGCCGTACAGAGGTGGGATATGTGCGGTCGGGCACCCGTACAGGGGTGGGATATATGAGGGCGGGCATCCGTATAGGGGTGGGATATATGAGGGCGGGCCCCCCGTACATGGGTGGGACATATGAGGGTGGACATCCGTACAGGGATGGGATATATGAAGGCGGGCACCCGTACAGAGGTGGGATATCAGAGGGCGGGCACACGTACAGAGGTGGGATATATGAAGGTGGGCACCCGTACAGAGGTGGGATATCAGAGGGCGGGCACACGTACAGAGGTGGGATATATGAGGGCGGGCACCCGTATAGGAGTGGGATATATGAGGGCGAGCACCCGTACAGGGGTGGGATATATGAAGGCCGGCATCCGTACTGGGGAGGGATATGTGTGGGCGGGCACCCGTACAGGGTGGGATATATGAGGGCTGGCACCCGAACAGGGGTGGGATATATGAGGGCGGTCTCCCGTACAGGGGTGGGATATATGAGGACGGGCATCGGTATAGGGGTGGGATAAGTGCGGGTGGGCACCAGTACAGGGGTGGAATATATGAGGGCGGGCACCCGTACAGGGGTGGGATATATGAGGGCGGGCACCGGTACAGGGGTGGGATATATGAGGGCCGGCATCCGTACAGGGGTGGGATATATGAGGGCGGCATCCGTACAGGGGTGGGATATATGAGGGCGGGCCCCCGTACAGGGGTGGGATAAATGAGGGCGGGAATCCGTACAGGGATGGGATATATGAGAGCGGGCACCCGTACAGGGGTGGGATATCTGAGGGCGGGCACACGTACAGGGGTGGGAAATATGAGGGCGGGCACCAGAACAGGGGTGGGATATATGAGGGTGAGCACCCGTACAGGGGTGGGATATATGAGGGCTGGCACCCGTACAGGGGTGGGATATATGAGAGCGAGCACCCATACAGGGGTGGGATATATGAGGGCGGGCACCCATACAGGGGTTGGATATATGAGGGCGGGCACCCGTACAGGGGTGGGATATATGAGGGCGGGCACCCGTACATGGGTGGGATATATGAGGGCGGGCATCCGTAAAGGGGTGGGATATATGAGGGCGGGCACCCGTACATGGGTGGGATATATGAGGGTGGGCATCCGTAAAGGGATGGGATATATGAGGGCGGGCACCCGTACAGGGGTGGGATATCTGAGGGCGGGCACACGTACAGGGGTAGGATATATGAGGGCGGGCACACGTACAGGGGTGGGATATATGAGGACGGGCACCGGTATAGGGGTGGGATATATGAGGGTCTATATATATAGGCCTAAATGAGGGCCTAAATATATAGGATATATTTATCTATATACTTATATATCTAGTCATCTATCTAAATATGAACCTAACTATCTTCCTACCCATCCAACTGCTTTACATCTATCTTTTCGTCTATCCATCCATCTGTCTATCTATGCATTTATCCCTTCATCCATCTACTTATCTGTCTACCCATTTATCTATCAATGCATTTATTCATCCTCCTATCCATCTATCCTTCCACCTATATCCGTTCATCTCTCTCTACTGTCTATGTCTCTGCTTTTGACTTTGTTTCTGCCCCCTCTCTTTCTCTTTCTCTGTCATAGACAGAGGACAGGCAGAGAGAGTCTGTTTCTGCCTGTCTATCTCTAGCTGTGTGTCTGAGTTTCTGTTTGTCTGTCTTTCTCTATTTTTATCTGTTTTATCTCTCTTTCTCTGTCTGTCTGTCTCTTTCTCCTATAAAAAATATAATTGTCTTTGTGTGGGTGGTCAGCAGTAAGAGAAGCGTAAGAGGAGTTAATTTTCCCGAGATTAGTGAACAATGCTTCATATTACCATATGAAAATAATTATTTGAAAATATTTAGCTGCATAATTAACTGACAGTGCCAAAAATCATCATGGGGGTGTGAATGGGTACTGGCACGTTATTCCCTTTTAAATTTTGGTGACACCGACCAGCCTATGTTCATCCCGTTCCCCAGACCATTCCCTCTTACAATTTGGGTAAGGCAAGCCCCGTCTGTGTGATCTCTGACTTTCAACAGACTAGCAGACATTATCTCTAATGGTACTGATTATAAAATATAAATATTGAATTTTGTCACATGATACGTGCAGTGTGCTATGTTGCATTGCTATATAATGTTGGAATGCATATGTGTAACTTTTACCATTAATATCTTTAGCGTTGACGTCTGCTCCAGCGTGGAGGAGGACCTTCACAGTGTTGTAACCATATAGGGCTGCCCCGTGAAGGGCTGTCCAGCCTGTCAACAGATATCACAATTGTTATTATGCATAAACCATCACTATGCCAATACTTTCTGTAAAATATTGAAATAAGCTGTTCTAGTTGATATTTTTTATATACTAGTGACGTGATCCGACTCTAAATACTTTGTAAAACTGTTTTCACCCTAAATTTAAGAGAGGAAGATCGTGATATTTTTTTTAAGAATAGACCATTAAAATATCCTACGACCAACCAGTTCTTATTTGACAATTTATTACTTGTGGCGAGAGCGACAGTGGTGCTATTGTCAGGCCCGAAACACTGAGTGTATTAGTGGCTTGAGGTGCATGGCCGTTCTTAGTTGGTGGAGCGATTTGTCTGGTTAATTCCGATAACGAACGAGACTCTGGCCTATTAACTAGTCGACGGATCTCCAGCAATTGGTGTCCAGTTCGCAACTTTTTCTTAGAGGGATTAGCGGCAATTCTAGCCGCACGAGATTGAGCAGTAACGGGCGGTGTATATACTTGGACAAGTATATACTTGTCCTATCTACAGATCCAACATTCTCCTCGTATACCATTTTGTATGTATGTGCTTTTCCACTAATAAATATTATTATTATTATTTTAAATATTAACATTATTATTATTATAATAATAATAATTATTATTATTATTATTATTATTATTATTATTATTATTATTATATACATAAGGATAGCATTATGCAGGATGTAGCAATAGCTGACCAACCAACAATAGCTGACTTTACATGGGTGAACCGATAGCTCCAGTCTTGCCATCGTTAGTTAACCAATATAACCTTTATAAGCTTCATACACCATAAACCCTAGCAATAAAATGTTGGTAATACTAGCTCGAGGCAAGATAATCATTGTTACCATCACCATACAACCAATATATCCATAACTGGTATGTAACTGATGATATTTGAGAATGGCTGATGGAGGCATGAGGAACATCGTTGTCGTCATCAGTTAACAATGACCTTCACAGATACCCTGAACACTACCATTCGTTATCTTACCATGCAAGCTTAAGGCATGAACAACACGATGTTATGCATGATAAATATTATTATAATTTATGGTATCTTGCTTCACTAGTTGGCATCTAACCATACTGACTTGAGAAAAGAGCAACATTGTGTTATCATTGTCAGATAAACAAGATGATCACTGCGGATATCCTGCATCAACCAAATTGATATATGATCACACAAGTCTCTTTCAACTTGTAGGGCTCCAGACACCCTTGTCTCCACCGGTCCCCCTCCGCAGAAAACAATAAAAAGAAACACAGAAGCAATACCCCCAACTGATACCTCTGTGATGCCAATGGCACCATAATAAGTCACCTAACCACGTTTAATGTTTTGTAGGTTGGGGCCATGTTGAATTAACATCAACAAGAACCTGTTGGCATATACCACATCTACTGCATAACCCGTAAGGAAGTCCTCTCTCAGTTATTTTCTCTCAGGTGACCCCACCACCCACTCTCAGTTTATTATTTCCCAACTCGATTTTATCTTAAAATTATGTAACTAGCCAGAAATCTGAATTTTCTCTCAAGAATTATCAGATCCGCAGAGGCAAGGAGTGAATCATCTTAATCTATAAGAACTGTTACATCTAATTAACAAAAATATAATAAAACGAAATGTGGATGGTACCTCAATGTTACCCTTCGACTCTCTACCTGAATCTTATCACCAGAATAGTGTTAAATGAACTAATTTATATAAACATCTTCCCTGCAATTAGAGCAGCTCTCACTGAAAATATCCATTACCAATATGTCTTCAGAGTTAACTCTGGGATGCAGCTTCCACTCCCTAAATATAGTGATCATAAATGGATAAGTTAATAAGTGCAGGTACGTATATATTCAGTAGCTACAAGAGCAAAATGTATGGTTAATACATACATAATAACAATGAAATCGGTATTTCTACACTCTTGGAAGGTGATTATTCTTAAAGACATTCAATGTAAGAGTTCACAAGTTTACAACAGTACACCGAAATATAATACTAATAATGATGACCATCAACACGTCACTGGGCCTCTACCTCATCTTCCGACTGTCCTCAACCAACACTTCTGGCACTTTGCCTAACAGTCACAATGGACTTAACTGGGTGTCTGACTGCAGCTTGATATTGATGCCTAAAAGAATACACCAAAGACTCTCACCTTCAATCATTGCATGGGACATACACGCTCTCACATGCACTACATGTCATAAATAAATGAGTCACGACAGTCCAGTTGGATTTTATCCACCACTGAAATGGATATGGATCCCTGGTGGTCCTTAATTAAGGTGTGTCGTATATTTCCTTGCTCGTTGTCTTGCTCTTTTGCCTCTCAGTAGGTGTACAGAGTTCTGCAGTCATCCAAAACCTGAATAATACTTTCCTAACAAGAAATGTAAACACAAAAACATATATGAATTAGTGTTGCCTGGAAACCCTCCTCAGATATTCTAGTTGGTGGTATCTGCCACCTCCCCACTGAGCTCATGAATCAACCTGTCTACAGACCAAGTCCATTCCATCCAGTGGTAGACCCCAAAGATGCATTCGTCAATTTTAACATGCTGTTCGTTCAAAATAGGAATTTTCTCAAATATAAATTATTACTGTTATATGTTAGCATACTGTGCCAATTTAAGTATTGGTTAAGTTAAGATAAGGTTTTTAGGTTCTGTTGGCGATTATTTGTATTTGTAGTATGTGGGTGAAGCATTTACTGCATTTTAGTTCGAACAAAATTCATTGTTAATGAGGACGGACTGCATATATTACTGCCGCTCACTGGGAGAGATCAGTTACAGCCCCGCCCCTGTGCCAGGTGAGTACGACCAGACTCACCATAGCCCACAACCCGTCCTCGACTCAAGTCCATTACATCCAGCGGTCGACCCCACAGACGCATTCATTAATTTTTACATGCTGTTCATTCAAAACGGGAATCTTCTCAAACATAAATTAACATTATAGTATATTAGCATATTTTGCATATATAGGCATAGGTTAGGTGTTTAGTTTCTGTTGGCGATTATTTGTATTTGTACTACGTGGGTGAAGCATTTACAGCGTTGTGGTTCAAACTAAATTCGTCAGTGAAGCACTTGTTCCGGAAGTGTTCGAACATCAGCAGTTGTGAGCCGTGTGTAAACCGTTTTTCATTCATAAACTGGAGGGTTTGGCCGGTGCATGGAATCACTTTTGGGATCTTTGTTTGGAGGACGGGCTGTAGCCCGTGCTGTTTGGAACTTTTTGTTTTAAATAGCTGAATGTAAAACAACTAGAGAGAGATGCAGTTTCAAGCGAGCAGACGAGCCTTACAGAGTGTGAGGAGCATTATTTCATTGGTACTGAGGGCCATTGTGGGTGTACCAGTTGAACTGCTAAGTCTTTAGCTCTCGCTTATGGTACATGTCAACAGGTACCATGCTTGACAAGATTATGGTGCAGTTCCGAGGACCCAAACCATTACCTGGACGGAGATATTTCATATTCTTGGTAGCATCACTGGTGTTGCACCGATTAACATAAAAGAAAATGGCAATAGAGCCCTGCCCCTATTCTCTAGTGATAAAGCTGTTCAGAGGCACTCTCTTCCACCTCGACGATACTTGGTAGTGACGGCTGTTTTTGGTCGGTGTATAAGCATCTGGATTACTGACCAACCTATAGTCGACATCATCGATAGCATCGGCACACAAAACTGCACTAACTGGGGTTGCAGGAAAAATAACTGAGAATGAAGCTAGCGATCAACAGTGAAACTCATCTTCAACTCTGTTGATGAAGAGACCCTTGTTGAAGACAACTGGTTCAGATTCTTTGTTATATTCACACCACTAAGGCATGTAACGAGAGAGAGAGGTTTATCCACTTCGACAAGGCTGCAAATATTACCAGTACACCTGGAAGTGAACACTGCAGGGAAGTGTAGCATCCGCTCCCTTGACCATCACTACGGGGACTTAAATGCACTCAACAAACCATGCATATCTCTGCTGGAACACATCATCATTTCCCCTGACTGTCTAATCAGACAGGAAGATCTGGGTCCTAGGGAAACCTCGACAATCCGTTGAGGTTTCATATTCTCGATAATGGAAACCCTAATGTTTAAACCAAAGAGTCCAGAAGCAGGAAGAGACCAAAGAGTCCAGAAGCAGGAAGAGACCAAAGAGTCCAGAAGCAAAAAGAGACCAAAGAGTCCAGAAGCAGGAAGAGACCAAAGAGTCCAGAAGCAGGAAGAGACCAGAAACAGGAAGAGACCAAAGAGTCCAGAAGCAGGAAGAGACCAAAGAGTCTAGAAGCAGGAAGAGACCAAAGAGACCAGAAACAGGAAGAGACCAAAGAGTCCAGAAGCAGGAAGAGACCAAAGAGTCCAGAAGCAGGAAGAGACCAAAGAGTCTAGAAGGAGGAAGAGACCAAAGAGACCAGAAACAGGAAGAGACCAAAGAGTCCAGAAGCAGGAAGAGACCAAAGAGTCTAGAAGCAGGAAGAGACCAAAGAGACCAAAAACAGGAAGAGACCAAAGAGTCCAGAAGCAGGAAGAGACCAAAGAGTCCAGAAGCAGGAAGAGACCAAAGAGTCCAGAAGCAGGAAGAGACCAAAGAGTCCAGAAACAGGAAGAGACCAAAGAGTCCAGAAGCAGGAAGAGACCAAAGAGTTCAGAAGCAGGAAGAGACCAAAGAGTTCAGAAGCAGGAAGAGATGAATAAAATGTCTGTTGCCCGCCAGGCTTCAACTACCAGTCCTCCAGCGACGTCTCACAACCAATCAAGTGTTACAAGGCAGTGGCGCTACTGTCCAACAGCCTAATTTTGGGGTAAGCCACATCCAGGGTCCGCCTCCACCACCAACCCAGCCACAACCTTCACCAGTCACGGCTTGTGAATGATTACAGTACGACTACTGAACTATTTCACCTAACGGGAAGTATTGCCAAATCAAACCACAGCAAGATTGCAAAGACGATCAACAGCCTACTGTCTGCAAATGGACTGTCAACCATCATTGTACTAGGTGACTTGTTTCCTGCAACATTGATTCCAGCACCTGATGATCCTGCAACAGCAACAACACCACCTTTACTGCCAGGAGAACTGCTCCAGCTGTCATGGGGTACGGTTGTTCCGTCCAGCCGGACACTGCAGTTGTTCTCGACCCAGCGAAGAGTGAGGACCTGGGTGTCGCTGCTGACGTGGCTTGTGTCCCGTATTTTTGCTGAGGGGCCCTTGGGGCCGTTACGGTCTGTAATCATGGGAGGGGGGGGGGGGGGTCCTGTGCCCCCTGTTACCAGGCAGGCCTCCATTGGCCTGGAGTTCTCTGGGATTATTTCATACCACGTTGAGGAGGTGGTAATGATTGATATGCTACATGTCCCAGTGGAGTCTGTATGTGGTGTACAGCTGCTTGCCGGACAGCGGGCGATTGTCAAGTTCAGCTCCCGGCGATATTTGAAGGTCTTGTCACGCGCTATGATGAGTGCTCATTCGATCTTCCTGGAGATGGTAGGTCGGTGACCCTCTCAGACCGTTGTGGAGCTATGACGTATGTGGCAGTGCACGGGATGCCTTTTGAGTTCCATCAGGATCTCCTACGTCGGTACTTTGCCCAGTTTGGGCGGGTCGTACATGTGAGGAATGTGAGTCAAAACACCCATTTCACTTATGGTAAAAGGAGAAATGCTTGGAGTGACTCTGTGTACATGCGGCTCAGGCTTGGGTACAAATATTACTGGGAATATGGGATAGATGTTCATGGTAATGACACGAAGTGTAAACTATGTGGTATGTTAAGGTCTCACACCCTTGCCCATTATATTCTTGATTGTCCGTTGATTAATGTATATAGAAACACTGAGATAAGGACTGTTCCTGAACAAATAGCCTGGATGTGTCACAACGGAAAGGTTGATGATATTCTTGAGAGATATAAGAATTTTGCACCAAGATTGTAATATTTTGTTGAATTATCTGCAGGTGTCTTGCAAATTGTCTATACAGTATACCTAGGTCATAAAAGTATTTGTGTGTACGTCTGATACCATACTACTTGTGAGGGAGGAAATGTATATTTTTACCTCTCAGAATGTTTGGTAATATGTTTATTTGTGATGTGTGTCTATGTATATATTAACACGTTGTACTGAATGGGGTGAGAATAGCTTGAGCTACCTCATCCCTTTGTGTGTATTTTACCTCAATAAACTTATTTCAATTTCAATTTCAATTACATGTGAGGATGAATGCCGTCCCTACAGGGAGATGGAAGGGGGTCCCATGTGGGACCTGCACTCTCGCCATGCGAGTCCGGGATCATGTACCGTCTCCCATCATGCTGTTGGGGTTCCCGATTCGTGTTTTTCATGCAGGACAAACTCGGACTTGTTTCAGGTGTGGCCTACCGGGTCACCTGGCCGCAGGGTGTGAGGAGCGCCAGGTCACCCGTTAACCTCTTCCAGGAGGAGGATTTTCCCCCGCTGTCGGCCCCGGACCTGTCTCCACGTGCTGGACCGTGTGTTGATTCCCTCCTGGTTTCTGCCCCGGTGTTGGGTGGTGGAGTGGATGTTGACGTGGGGTTTGGGGCAGCCTAGCTCCCGTCGCCGGCTTCCCCGCCTCCGACGTCCCTGCCCCTGTCGCCCCAGCCCACCCCGTCTCGGCCGCCCATGCCTGTGGCGTCTCCTGTCCCCTTTGGATGTCCGCGGCGTGGAGTTTCCTGCCGTGTGTGGTCCGTTGCCCTCAGCCGTGGAGGCTGAGGTTCTCAGGGGCCGGGTCTTGAAGGCGCGTCCGTCAGAGAGTTCTGCTGTGTTACGAGATGATGGGGGGTGCTTGGATGACCGGCAGCCTGTCTCCATGCACTCGAGGCGAGTCCTGAGTGTGTCTCCCCTTCGTGGGGTGCCTTGGGTGGAGGTGGAAGAGTATGTTGATCTGGCGTCTCCTGTCGAGGTTGGCGGTGCTGTGGGGGCTCTGTGCTGCATCCGGTGTCGCCCCCTAGGACTAATGTGATGACTCCTTACGGTGGGAGGTTGCTCCTGCCGAACCGGACCTCATCGTGGTCTTACAAAAGGATGTGTGTTAAGGTGCCTCTGCTCTTGTGCTCGGTGGCGGGGGCCCCGACTTGTCTGTGTCCTTTGCGGGTTCCCCTAGTTTGCAGCCCCATGTGAAGCCTCGTGAGAAGCCTCATGCGCCGGCCAGTACAAAGCCCTGTGCGGCGCCTAGAGCACCTCCCAGTGCCGATTCCAGTGCGAAACCACCTAGTGTGGACCTCTTAACTGTGCTCGTGGCCGACGGGGTATGGTCCCTCAGTCACAGGTTTTGGACCTCGTTTGGGACGACAGGGTGCGTGAGGGCCCGTGGTGCTCTTCGACTATTTGGGTACCGAGGTTAAAGGGGTTTATTTATGGGGTACCTGATTGGATACCTCGGCCTTGTGCGTCTCCTGGTAGACCGGTGTCCGAAGACGTCCAGCTGATCTGGGAGGTGTACTGCTTGTGCTTCCCAGCACAGGAGTTTCCGAACAAGTATCGATAGTGCCTGTGTTTGATTGTATACTCCATGACTGATTTTGTTACCATGTCTGCGGTTTTATGTCTGTTTTGTCTACGTGTTCGGTTTCGCCCTGTTGGGCGGTGTGCTTGTGTGTGTGTTCCGTGTGCATTTTTTTTTAGTTGTGCTGTGCTGTGTATGTTTTGTGTTCTGTTGGTTGTGTTGTTTCTAGGGCTGTTTGTGTACTCACCTAGTTGTACTCACCTAGTTGTGTTTGCGGGGGTTGAGCTCTGGCTCTTTGGTCCCGCCTCTCAACCGTCAATCAACAGGTGTACAGATTCCTGAGCCTATTGGGCTCTATCATATCTACACTTGAAACTGTGTATGGAGTCAGCCTCCACCACATCACTTCCTAATGCATTCCATTTGTCAACCACTCTGACACTAAAAAAGTTCTTTCTAATATCTCTGTGGCTCGTTTGGGCGCTCAGTTTCCACCTGTGTCCCCTTGTGCGTGTGCCCCTTGTGTTAAATAGCCTGTCTTTATCTACCCTATCAATTCCCGTGAGAATCTTGAATGTGGTGATCATTTCCCCCCTAACTCTTCTGTCTTCCAGCGAAGTGAGGTTTAATTCCCGTAGTCTCTCCTCATAGCTCATACCTCTCAGCTCGGGTACTAGTCTGGTGGCAAATCTTTGAACCTTTTCCAGTTTAGTCTTATGCTTGACTAGATATGGACTCCATGCTGGAGCCGCATACTCCAGGATTGGTCTGACATATGTGGTATATAATGTTCTGAAAGATTCCTTACACAAGTTTCTAAAGGCCGTTCTTATGTTAGCCAACCTGGCATATGCTGCTGATGTTATCCTCTTGATATGAGCTTTAGGGGACAGGTCTGGCGTGATATCAACCCCCAGGTCTTTCTCTCTCTCTGACTCTTGAAGTATTTCATCTCCCAAATGGTACCTTGTATCTGATCTCCTGCTTCCTACCCCTATCTTCATTACATTACATTTGCTTGGGTTAAACTCTAACAGCCATTTGTTCGACCATTCCTGCAGCTTGTCCAGGTCTTCTTGAAGCCTCAAGCTGTCCTCCTCTGTCTTAATCCTTCTCATAATTTTGGCGTCGTCAGCAAACATTGAGAGGAATGAGTCTATACCCTCTGGGAGATCATTTACGTATATCAGAAACAGGATAGGTCCAAGTACAGAGCCCTGTGGGACTCCACTGGTGACTTCACGCCAGTCTGAGGTCTCACCCCTCACTGTAACTCTCTGCTTCCTATTGCTTAGGTACTCCCTTATCCACTGGAGCGCCCTACCAGTTACTCCTGCCTGTTTCTCCAGCTTATGTATCAACCTTTTATGGGGTACTGTGTCAAAGGCTTTCCGACAGTCCAAAAAAATGCAGTCCGCCCATCCTTCTCTTTCTTGCTTAATCTTTGTCACCTGATCGTAGAATTCTATCAAGCCTGTAAGGCAAGATTTACCCTCCCTGAACCCATGTTGATGGGTTGTCACGAAGTCTCTTCTCTCCAGATGTGTTACTAGGTTTTTTCTCACAATCTTCTCCATCACCTTGCATGGTATACAAGTTAAGGACACTGGCCTGTAGTTCAGTGCCTCTTGTCTGTCACCCTTTTTGTATATTGGTACTACATTAGCAGTCTTCAATATTTCTGGTAGGTCCCCCGTTTCCAGTGACCTACTATACACTATGGAGAGGGGCAAGCAAAGTGCTCCTGCACACTCTTTCAATACCCATGGTGAGATTCCATCCGGCCCAACAGCTTTCTCACATCCAGCTCCAATAGGTGCTTCTTGACCTCATCTCTTGTAATTTCGAACCTATCCAAGGTCACCTGGTTTGCTGCCACCTCTTCTAGCGCCGTGACATCTCCCTGTTCTATTGTAAAGACCTCCTGGAACCTTTTGTTGAGTTCTTCACACACCTCTTTGTCATTCTCTGTGTACCTGTCCTCGCCCACCCTAAGTTTCATCACCTGTTCCTTCACTGTTGTCTTCCTCCTGATGTGACTGTGTAGTAGCTTTGGTTCGGTCTTGGCTTTATTAGCTATATCATTTTCATACCTTTTCTCAGCTGCTCTTCTCACACTGACATACTCGTTCCTGGTTCTCTGGTATCTCTCTCTACTTTCTGGTGTTCTGTTATTACGGAAGTTCCTCCATGCCCTTTTGTTCAGCTCCTTTGCTTTCATACATTCCCTATTAAACCACGGATTCTTCCTTTGCTTCTCTGTTTTTTCCTGTCGGGCTGGGACAAACCTGCTTACAGCCTCCTGACATTTTTGGGTGACATAGTCCATCATGTCTTGTACGGACTTGGTTCCGAGTTCTGTGTCCCAATGTATATCCCATAGGAATTTATTCATCTCCTCATAGTTTCCCTTTCGGTACGCCAGCCCTTTGGTTCCCAGTTCTTTTTTGGGGGTGATAATTCCTAGCTCAACCAGGTACTCAAAGCTCAATACACTATGATCACTCATTCCCAATGGGGCTTCCAACTTAACTTCCCTTATATCCGACTCATTTAGGGTAAATATCAGATCAAGCAAGGCTGGTTCATCCCCTCCTCTCATTCTTGTCGGTCCCTTGACGTGTTGACTTAGAAAGTTTCTTGTTGCCACATCCAGCAGCTTAGCTCTCCATGTGTCTGGGCCTCCATGTGGGTCTCTGTTCCCCCAATCTATCTTCCCATGGTTGAAGTCTCCCATGATTAGAAGTCTGGATCCGTTCCTGCTAGCCACAGAAGCTGCTCTCTCTATTATATTGATGGTGGCCAAGTTGTTTCTATCATATTCCTGTCTGGGTCTTCTGTCATTTGGTGGGGGTGTTATATATGACTACTATTATAATTTTCTGTCCTCCAGTTGCTATGGTGCCTGATATGTAGTCACTGAAACCTTCACAGTTCTGAATTACCATCTCTTCGAAACTCCAACCTTCTCTTAGTAGCAGAGCTACACCCCCTCCTCCTCTCCCTTCTCTCTCTTCCTCACTACATAGTCGCCCTGTGGAAACACTGTGTTTGTTATGATTTTCGTTAGCTTTGTTTCTGTAAGTGCTATTATGTCTGGGTTTTCTTCTAGTGCGCATTCTCCAAGTTCACTTGTTTTATTTGTAATCCCATCTATGTTAGTGTACATCGCCTTGAAGCTCACTTTCTTCTGTTCATTTTCATGTCCCTTTCTTGGCGAGCATTCTGCTGGTGTGGGAAGCTGTTCCGTGGGTGAGAAGATCTGTGAGGTGGTTTGCAGGGTCTCAGAGGATTTTGGGGTGGGGGGTGGGGGTTTAAGGGAAGGGGGGACAGGTAGGGTGTGGATTAAGGAGATAGGGGGGACATGGAGAATACGGGGTGAGGGGGGAGGAGGGATAGGGAGGGTATGGGATGAAGGGGGAGGGGGGACAGGCAGGGAAAGGTGGGAGGGGGGACATGATGGGAATGGGGAGTCAGGGTCAGAATGGGATGGGGAGGAGGGAGGGTTGGGTGGGGGCAGGTACGGTGAGGGGAAGGGAGGGTTTCTATGCAGAGGAGGGTGGTGGTGTTGCCCTCCCCTCTGGTGTTGCTGGGATGCTGATTTTGGGTTCCCCTCTTGTCTCTGGGACTGTTGTGTTGGGGGCTGTGATTTCCTGGTTTACTCCTCTCTCCCTGTGCTTCCTCCTTGCCTCTGCTGCGATGGCTCTCTCCTCCTTTGTCCTGTCCCTCTGCAGGAATACTTTTTTGTATCCCTCCACATGCTGCAGACGACTCTTCCTTTCGAGAATATCCTCCTTCATGGTTTCGTTTGTAAACACAGCCTTTACAAGTCGGTTTCTGTCCTTGTTGTACCAGCCCAACCTGAAAACCTTCTCAATGTTATGTACAGCCCCTTCCACCTGTAACCCCTTCAGTAGCCCATTTACTGCCTCTCTATCCTTGCTATTCCATTCTTGCCTGTTGGATCCTTCCTGTTCTTTGATGCCTACAACTACCACTGATCTTTTTCTTTCCAGCAGTTGAGTGGTGCACCTTGCTGCTTCCTGTGACGTAGCTGCCTGCATCCCTACCTCCCTCACTGTGTCCATTGCTTCTGAGCTCTTTCAGTCGTTGTCAGTTCCATTCAGTCGTGTGTGTGTGTGTGTGTGTGTGTACTCACCTATATGTACTCACCTATATGTGCTTGCAGGATCGAGCATTGACTCTTGGATCCCGCCTTTCTAGCTATCGGTTGTTTACAGCAATGACTCCTGTCCCATTTCCCTATCATACCTAGTTTTAAAAGTATGAATAGTATTTGCTTCCACAACCTGTTCCCCAAGTGCATTCCATTTTTCTACTACTCTCACGCTAAAAGAAAACTTCCTAACATCTCTGTGACTCATCTGAGTTTCCAGTTTCCACCCATGTCCCCTCGTTCTGTTATTATTACGTGTGAACATTTCATCTATTTCCACTTTGTCAATTCCCCTGAGTATTTTATATGTCCCTATCATATCTCCTCTCTCCCTTCTTTTCTCTAGTGTCGTAAGGTTCAGTTCCTTCAGCCGCTCTTCATATCCCATCCCTCGTAGCTCTGGGACAAGCCTCGTCGCAAACCTCTGAACCTTCTCCAGTTTCTTTATGTGTTTCTTCAGGTGGGGGCTCCATGATGGCGCGGCATACTCTAAGACGGGTCTCACGTAGGCAGTGTAAAGCGCCCTAAAAGCTTCCTCATTTAGGTTTCTGAATGAAGTTCTAATTTTCGCCAGTGTAGAGTACGCTGCTGTCGTTATCCTATTTATATGTGCCTCAGGAGTTAGATTAGGTGTCACATCCACTCCCAGGTCTCTTTCTCGAATCGTTACAGGTAGGCTGTTCCCCTTCATTGTGTACTGTCCCTTTGGTCTCCTGTCACCTGATCCCATTTCCATAACTTTACATTTACTGGTGTTAAACTCTAGTAGCCATTTCCCTGACCATCTCTGCAGCCTGTTTAAGTCCTCTTGGAGGATCCTACAATCCTCGTCTGTCACAACTCTTCTCATTAATTTTGCGTCATCTGCAAACATTGACATGTATGATTCCACTCCTGTAAACATATCATTTACGTAAATTAGAAAGAGGATTGGTCCCAGCACCGATCCTTGAGGTACTCCACTTGTTACTGTTCGCCAGTCCGACGAACTGTGTGTGTGTGTGTGTGTGTGTGTGTGTGTGTGTGTGTGTGTGTGTGTGTGTGTGTGTGTCTGTGTGTACTCACCTAGTTGTGTCTGCAGGATCAAGCATTGACTCCTGGATTCCGCCTTTCGAGCATCGGTTGTTTACAGCAATGACTCCTGTCCCAATTCCCTATCATACCTGGTTTTAAAATTATGAATAGTATTTGCTTCCACAACCTGTTCCTGAAGTGCACTCCATTTTCCCACTACTCTCACGCTAAAAGAAAACTTCCTAACATCTCTGTGACTCATCTGAGTTTCAAGCTGCCATCCATGTCCCCTCGTTCTGTTACTATTCCGTGTGAACATTTCGTCTATGTCCACTCTGTCAATCCCTCTGAGTATTTTATACGTTCCTATCATGTCCCCCCTCTCCCTTCTTCTTTCTAGTGTCGTAAGGCACAGTTCCCTCAGGCGCTCCTCATACCCCATCCCTCGTAGCTCTGGGACGAGTCTCGTTGCAAACCTCTGAACCTTTTCCAGTTTCATTATATGCTTCTTCAGATGGGGACTCCATGATGAGGCGGCATACTCTATAACTGGCCACACGTAGGCAGTGTAAAGAGCCCTAAATGCCTCCTTACTTAGCTTTCTGAATGATGTTCTAACTTTTGCCAGTGTAGAGTATGCTGCTGTCGTTATCCTATTTATATGTGCCTCAGGAGATAGATTAGGTGTTACGTCCACACCCAAGTCTCTTTCGTGCGTCGTCACAGGTAGGCTGTTCCCCTTCATTGTGTCCTGTCCCTTTGGCCTCCTATTTCCTAGTCCCATTTCCATAACTTTACATTTGCTCGTGTTGAATTCCAGTAGCCATTTCTCTGACCATATCTGCAACCTGTTCAGGTTCTCTTGGAGGATCCTGCAATCCTCATCTGTCACAACTCTTCTCATGAACTTTGCGTCGTCCGCGAACATCGACATGTAGGACTCTACGCCTGTAAACATGTCGTTAACATATACAAGAAATAGAATTGGTTCCAGCACCGATCCTTGTGGTACTCCACTTGTTACTGTTCACCAGTCCGACTTCTCGCCCCTTACCGTAACTCTTTGGCTCCTTCCTGTTAGGTAGTTCCTTATCCATGCTAGGACCTTTCCCGCCACCCCCGCCTGCCTCTCGAGCTTGAACAGCAGTCTCATGTGCGGTACTGTCTCAAAGGCTTTTTGGCAGTCCAGAAATATGCAGTCTGCCCAACCATCTCTGTCCTGTCTTATCCTCGTTATTTTATCATAGAATTCCAGAAGGTTTGTTAGGCACGATTTCCTTGTCCAGAACCCATGTTGATGTTTGTTCACAAACCTAATGTTCTCCAGGTGTGCAACCAGTCGTAGCCTAATTATTCTTTCCAGTATTTTATAGGGAATCCTTGTCAGTGATACAGGTCTATAGTTAAGTGCCTCCTCCCTATCGCCTTTCTTGAAGATCGGCACAACAATTGCCTTCTTCCAGCAACTGGGCAATTCTCACCGACATAAGTGACTCATTAAAGATCATTGCCAGAGGCACGCTGAGGGCCTGCGCTGCTTCTTTTAGTATCAACACTGATACTTTGTCTGGTCCAACTGCTTTAGTTGCATCTAGAGTTGTCAACTGTTTCATTACCTCCTCTGCTGTCACCTCTATCACACACTGCTGTCACCTCTATCACACACCTCACCTGTATGTGTGTGTGTGTGTGTGTGCGTGCGTGTGTGTACTCACCTAGTTGTGCTTGCAGGGGTTGAGCTCTGGCTCTTTGGTCCCGCCTCTCAACCGTCAATCAACAGGTGTACAGATTCCTGAGCCTATTGGGCTCTATCATATCTACACTTGAAACTGTGTATGGAGTCAGCCTCCACCACATCACTTCCTAATGCATTCCATTTGTCAACCACTCTGACACTAAAAAAGTTTTTTCTAATATCTCTGTGGCTCATTTGGGCGCTCAGTTTCCACCTGTGTCCCCTTATGCGTGTGCCCCTTGTGTTAAATAGCCTGTCTTTATCTACCCTATCAATTCCTTGAGAATCTTGAATGTGGTGATCATGTCCCCCCTAACTCTTCTGTCTTCCAGCAAAGTGAGGTTTAATTCCCGTATTCTCTCCTCGTAGCTCATACCTCTCAGCTCGAGTACTAGTCTGGTGGCAAATCTTTGAACCTTTTCCAGTTTAGTCTTATCCTTGACTAGATATGGACTCTATGCTGGTGCTGCATACTCCAGCATTGGCCTGACATATATGGTATACAAAGTTCTGAGTGATTCTTTACACAAATTTCTGAATGCCGTTCGTATGTTGGCCAGCCTGGCATATGCCGCTGATGTTATCCTCTTGATATGTGCTGCAGGAGACAGGTCTGGCGTGATATCAACTCCCAAGTCTTTTTCTTTCTCTGACTCCTGAAGAATTTCCTCTCCCAGATAATACCTGGTATTTGGCCTCCTGCACCTATCTTCATTATATTACATTTGGTTGGGTTAAACTCTAACAACCACTTGTTCGACCATTCCTGCAGTTTGTCTAGGTCTTCTTGAAGCCTCAAACAGTCCTCTTCTGCCTTAATCCTTCTCATAATTTTGGCATCGTCCGAAAACATTGAGAGAAATAAATCTATACCCTCTGGGAGATCATTTACATATATCAGAAACAAGATAGGACCGAGTACAGAGCCCTGTGGGACTCCACTGGTGACTTCACGCCAATCGGAGGTCTCACCCCTCACCGTAACTCTCTGCTTCCTTATTGCATAGGTACTCCCTTATCCACTGGAGCACCTTACCAGCTTCACCTGCCTGTCTCTCCAGCTTATGTACCAGCCTCTTATGCGGTACTGTGCCAAAGGCTTTCCGACAATCCAAGAAAATGCAGTCCGCCCAGCCCTCTCTTTCTTACTTAATCTGTGGTACCAGGTCATATAATTCTATTAAGCTAGTCAGGCAAGATTTACCCTCCCTGAACCCATGTTGTCGATTTGTCACGAAGTCCCTTCTCTCCAGATGTGCTACCAGTTTTTTTCTCACAATCTTCTCCATCACCTTGCATGGTATACAAGTTAAGGACACTGGCCAGTAGTTCAGTGACTCTTGCCTGTCGCCCTTTTTGTATATTGGGACCACATTCGCCGTCTTCCATATTTCTGGTAGGTCTCCTGTCTCCAGTGACCTACTATACACTATGGAGAGTGGCAAGCAAAGTGCCTCTGCACACTCTTTCAGTACACATGGCGATATCCCGTCTGGACCAACAGCCTTTATAACATCCAGGTCCAGCAGATGTCTCTTGACCTCCTCTCTCGTAATTTCAAACTCTTCCAAGGCCGCCTGGTTTACTTCCCTTTCTCCTAGCACAGTGACCTCACCTTGTTCTGTTGTGAAGACCTCTTGGAACCTCTTGTTGAGTTGATCACACATCTCTTTGTCATTCTCTGTATACCTGTCCTCGCCTGTTCTAAGTTTCACTACCTGTTCTTTCACTGTTGTTTTCCTTCTGATGTGACTGTGGAGTAGCTTTGGTTCGGTCTTGGCTTTGTTTGCTATATCATTTTCATAACTTTTCTCTGCTTCTCTTCTCACCCTGACATACTAATTCCTGGTTCTCTGGTATCTCTCTCTGCTTTCTGGTGTTCTGTTATTCCGGAAGTTCCTCCACGCCTTTTTGTTCAGTACCTTTGCTTCCATACATGCCCTATTGTCAATCAACTGGTGTACAGATTCCTGAGCATACTGGGCTCTATCATATCTACATTTGAAACTGTGTATGGAGTCAGCCTCCACCACATCACTTCCTAGTGCATTCCATTTATTAACTACTGACACTGTGTGTGTGTGTGTGTGCGTGTGCGCGCTCTTTTTGTTGTATCCACCTTGTTGTGTTTGTGGGGTAGAGCTCTGGCTCTTTGATCCAGCCTCTCAACTGTCAATCAACTGGTGTATATGTGTGCACTCACCTATTTGTACTCACCTAT
Source organism: Procambarus clarkii (assembly GCF_020424385.1). NCBI lineage: Eukaryota > Metazoa > Arthropoda > Malacostraca > Decapoda > Cambaridae > Procambarus > Procambarus clarkii. The sequence continues at coordinate 14,952,901 of NC_059625.1, read as the reverse complement.
TTGTGCTTGCAGGGGCTGAGCTTTGGCTCTTTGGTCCCCCCTCTCAACTGTCAATCAACTGGTGTACAGATTCCTTAGTCTACTGGCTCTGTCATATCTACATTTAAAACTGTGCATGTAGTCAGCCTCCACTACAACACTGCCTAATGCATTCCACCTGTTAACTACTCTGACACTGAAATAGTTCTTTCTAACGTCCCTGTGGCTCATTTGGGTTCAGGTTCTGAAGGATTCCTTTCAAAGGTTTCTGAAAGCAGTTCTGATGTTAGTCAGCCTCGCATAGGCCGCTGACGTTATTCTAGTGATGTGGGCTTCAGGAGACAGGTTTCAGAAACAGGATAGGTCCAGGGACTGATCCCTGTGGGGCTCCACTGGTGACTCCCCGCCACTCCGAGTCCTCACCCCTCACGGTGACTCGCTGTGTCTTGTTGCTTAGGTACTCCTTTACCCAGGGAAGTATCTTTCCTTTTTCTCCTGCCTGCATCTCCAGTTTGTGCACTAGTCTCTTATGTGGTACTGTGTCAAAAGCTTTCTGGCAGTCCAGAAATATGCAGTCTGCCTAACCCTCTCTCTCTTGACTGATTTTTGTTGTCTGGTCATAGAACTCAATTAAACCTGTTAAGGATGATTTGCCATCTCTGAACCCGTGTTGATGTTGTGTTACAAAGTTCCTCCACTCCAGATGTTCCACTAGATTTTTTCGCACAATCTTCTCCATCATCTTGCATGGAATGCAAGTTAGGGATTTTGACCTGTAGTTCAGTGCCTCCTGCCTATCAACCTTATTGTATATTGGGACTACATTGGCCATCTTCCAAATTTTCGGCAGTTCACCTGTTACCAGTGATTTGTTGAATATCATGGAGAGTGGCAGGCACAGAGCTTCTGCTCCTTCCTTTAGAATCCATGGTGAGATTCCATCCGGGCCTATAGCCTTTGTTACGTCCACATCTAGCAGATGCTTCCTCACCTCCCCACTGGTAATCACAAACTCCTCTAGTTGTGTCTGGGTTGGTGTTCCCTCCCTTATCTCTGGGACTTCTCCTTGCTCTGAGGTGAAGACCTCCAGGAATTTCTTTTTGAGTTCATCACACACTTCTTTGTCGTTTGTAGTGAATTATTCTGCCCCTATCCTCAGTTTCATTACCTGTTCCTTCACTGTTGTTTTCCTCCTGATGTGGTTATGCAGCAGTTTGGGTTGAGTCTTTGCCTTGCTCGCTGTGTCATTTTCATATTGCCTCTCTACCTCTCTTCTCACCCTGACGTATTCATTCCTGGCGCTCTGGTATCTTTCTCTGCTCTCTAGTGTTCTGATGTTTCTATAGTTTCTCCATGCCCTTTTCCTTAGTTGGTTTGCTAGCTTACAACCCTGATTAAACCATGGGTTTCTCATCTGCATTTCATTTTTTTCCTTTTGGACTAGGACGAAATTGTCTGCTGCCTCCTTACACGTCTGTGTGATGTAGTCTATCATGTCTTGAACTGTCTTTCCTCTGAGCTCAGTTTTTAAAGCAATTTCAGTTAGGAATTTTCTCATCTCCTCATAGTTTCCCTTCCGGAATGTAGGCCCCTTGCTTTCTGGTCCCCTCCTTGAGTACATTAACCCTTAAGCTCCCAAACGGACCCTGAGGACATTTACACCACTGTGCGCAAGAAAAAAAAATCTAATTTTTTTTCGTCTTCTAGAAGTGTTATTTTGTGTTCCCTGAGCACGGGAATAATAAAAAAAATCGTAGGTGACATAGTTTGGGCGCAATAGGCCGAAGAAGTCTGGCAAAAAGTCCCCGTTGAGAGAGCGGTCGTCAAAGGCGGTCAGCGTCATCCGAGCTGAGTATTAACTCTGCCACAAGCAACAGGTGGGTGTAGGAGGCACCAGCAACAGCTGGGTGTAGGAGGCACCAGCAACAGCTGGGTGTGGGGGGTACTAGCAGCAGGTGGGTGTGGGGGCACCAGCAACAGGTGGGTTTGGGGGGGGGGGGGGCACCAGCAACAGGTGGGTGTGGGGGCACAAGCAACAGGTGGGTGAAGGGGGGCACCAACAACTGCTGGTTGTGGGGGGTTACCTTACCTACCTTGAGGTGCTTCCGGGGCTTAGTGTCTCCGCGGCCCGGTCGTCGCCCAGGCCTCCTGGTTGCTGGACTGATCAACCAGGCTGTTAGACGCGGCTGCTCGCAGCCTGACATATGAGTCACAGCCTGGTTGATCAGGTATCCTTTGGAGGTGCTTATCCAGTTCTCTCTTGACACTGTGAGGGGTCGGCCAGTTATGCCCCTTATGTGTAGTGGAAGCGTATTGAACAGTCTCGGGCCTCTGATGTTGATTGAGTTCTCTCTCAGTGTACCTGTTGCACCTCTGCTTTTCAACGGGGGTATTCTGCACATCCTACCATGCCTCCTGGTCTCATGTGATGTTATTTCTGTGTGCAGGTTTGGGACCAGCCCCTCAATTATTTTCCACGTGTAAATTATCAGGTATCTCTCCCGCCGGCGCCCAAGGGAGTACAGATTTAGGCTCTTTAGTCGGTCCCAGTAATTTAGATGTTTTACTGAGTGGATTCTAGGAGTAATGGATCTCTGCACGCTCTCCAGGTCAGCAATTTCTCCAGCTTTGAAAGGGGCTGTCATTGTGCAGCAGTACTCCACTCTAGAGAGCACAAGTGTTTTGAAAAGTATCATCATCGGTATAGCATCTCTAGTGTGAAAAGTTCTTGTTATCCAACCTGTCATTTTTCTTGCAGTTGTGACGGCTACTTTATTGTGTTCTTTAAAGGTAAGGTCCTCCGACATGAGTACACCCAGATCCTTTGCATTGCCTTTTCGTTCTATGTTATGATTTGCCTGAGTTTTGTACGTGGTTTCTGTTTTTATATTTCAATTTTTCCGTAGCGCATGAGCTGGAACTTATCCTCGTTAAACACCATATTATTTTCTGTAGCCCATAGAAAGACCTGATCTACATCTGATTGGAGATTTGCCGTGTCCTCTATGTTGCCAACTCTCATGAAAATCCTAGTGTCATCTGCAAAGGATGATACAGTGCTATAGGTTGTGTTCTGGTCTATGTCCGATATGAGGATGAGAAAAGGTACTGGAGCAAGCACAGTACCCTGAGGGACTGAGCTCTTCACGGTTGATGGGCTGGATTTTATTTTGTTGACTATTACACATTGGGTTCTGTTAGTCAGGAAATTGTAGAGCCATCTGCCTATTTTCCCAGTAATTCCTTTTGAACGCATTTTATGTGCAATAACACCATGGTCACATTTATCAAAGGCTTTTGCGAAATCTGTATAAATTACATCAGCGTTTTGTTTGTCTTCCATAGCATCTAATGCCATATCATAGTGGTCCAGCAACTGTGACAGGCAAGAGCGCCCTGTTCTGAAACCATGTTGTCCGGGGTTATGGAGATGCTGTGATTCCATGTATTTTGTGATCTTACTTCTTAGCACTCTCTCAAAAATTTTTATGATGTGCGATGTTAGTGCTATCGGTCTGTAATTTTTTGTCACTGCCTTCTTTCCTCCTTTATGGAGTGGTGCTATCTCTGCTGTTTTTAGTATGTCAGAGATAACGCCAGTGTCTAGGCTTTGTCTCCACAGAATGTGAAGGGCCTGCGATAGTGGTTTTTTACAGTTCTTGATGAATATGGAGTTCCAAGAATCCGGGCCTGGGGCAAAGTGCATAGGCATACTGTTTATGGCTTCTTCAAAATCTAGTGGGGATAGGGCGATGTCTGATATATGATTTGATGTTGGTATCATATCCATGAAAAAATCATTTGGGTTATCAATCTTTAGTGCATTTAATGGTTCGCTGAAAACAGAGTCGTACTGCTTCCTCAGTAACTTGCTCATTTCTTTGTTGGCATCGGTGAAAGTTCCATCTCCCTTTCGCAGGGGCCCAATACTAGATGTGGTTTTGAACTTGATTTTGTATAGGAGAAAAAATATTTCGGATTTCTCTCTATTTCACTGATGGCCTTTTGCTCTCTTTGCCTCTCCTGGGTTTTGTATGATTCTTGTAGCTTGAGCTCAATTGTTTCTATTTCTCTACCTAACCTTCTTCGCCGTTCTTGAGATAGGGTGCAACTCTCAAGTTGTTCCGCGATTCGTTTTCTTCGCCTATATAGGGAACGACGTTCCCGTTCCAATCTGCATCTCTTTCTCTTTTTTCTTAGGGGTATGCGGTTTGAACATATTTCTAGTGCTACTGAGCTTATTTTTTTCCAGGCACTGGTTCAGGTTTGCATTTTCTAGCTGTTCTTCCCAGTTTATTTCTGTGAAGTCCTGGTTTATTTGCTCCCAGTTTATCTGTTTATTATTGAAGTTGAATTTGCTGAAATCTCCTCCACCAGGAATCTGGACTGGTTTTGAAGGTCCATTCCCCATGGTTGTCAGAACTTCAATTAAGTTATGATCTGAGTAACAAGTATTTGTAATCATTATGTTCCCGATCAACTCATCATTATTAGTGAAAATGAGGTCCAGCGTGTTCTCCTTCCTAGTTGGTTCTACTATTTGCTGGTTTAAGGCCAACCTATCGCACATCCGTAGCAGGTCATTTGCATGTGCCTGTTCATTTAGGCTACTTCCTGGTATTCTTTCTGATATTACTGTATTAGCCAGGTGCTTCCATTTCAGGTGCCATAGGTTGAAGTCCCAAAGCAGGATGATGTTCGGAGCTGGATTTGCGAGGTTTTCCAAGCAGTGCTCTATTTTCAATAGTTGGTCTTTAAACTGCTGAGGGTTTGCCTCCAGTGACTTATATACAAGGACAACAACTACATTTAGGATCTCTATTTTGACTATCAGCACTTCCACCATATCATTTGAGGTGTTTAGCAGGTCAATACAGATGAGTGTGTCTTTGATGTAGAGGCTGACCCCACCCTGAAGCCGGTGTTTCCTATCACATCTGAAGAGATTGTATTCTGAGATCCATATTTCACCATCAAGGTAGTCCTTTGTGTGAGTTTCCGTTAGGGCTGCAAACACTGCATTTGACTCATGAAGGAGACCATCTATAAAGTGAACTTTGTTGGATTTGCGTGGGGTACCAGCAACAGCTGGTTGTGGGGGCACCAGCAACAGGTGGGTGTTGGGGGCACCAGCAACAGGTGGGTGTGGGGGCACCAGCAACAGGTGGATGTGGGGAGCACCAGCAACAGGTGGGTGTGGGGGCACCAGCAACAGGTAGGTGTGGGGGCACCAGCAACAGCTGGGTGTGGAAACACCAGCAACAAATGGGTGTGGGAGCACCAGCTACTGGTGGGTGTGGGGGCACCAGCAACAGGTGGGTATGGTGGCAACAGGTGGGTCTGGTGGCACCAGCAACAGGTGGGTGAGAGGGCACCAGAAACAGCAAAGTGTGGGGGGCACCAGCAACAGGTGGGTGTGGGATCACCAGCTACTGGTGGGTGTTGGGGCAACAGCTGAGTGTTGGGGACACCAGCAACAGGTGGGTGTGGGTCACCAGCAACAGGTGGATGTGGGGAGCACCAGCAACAGGTGGGTGTGGGGGCACCAGCAACAGGTGGGTGTGGGGGCACCAGCAACAGGTGGGTGTAGGGGCACCAGCAACAGGTGGGTGTGGGGGCAATAGGTGGGTGTGGGGACAACAGGTGGGTGTGGGGGCACCAGCAACAGGTGGGTGTAGGCTGGCACAAGACAAGGTGGGTATGGGGAGCAATAGCAACAGGTGGGTATGGAGGCACCAGCAACAGGTGGGTGCTGGGGGCACCAGCAACAGGTGGGTGTGAGGGCACTAGCAACAGGTGGGTGTGGGGAGCACCAGCAACAGGTAGGTGTGGGGGCACCAGCAACAGGTGGGTGTGGGGGCAACAGGTGGGTGTAGGGAGCAATAGCAACAGGTGGGTATGGGGGCACCAGCAACAGGTAGGTGTTTGGGGCACCAATAACAGGTAGGTGCGGGGGCACCAGTAACAGGTGGGTGTGAGGGCACAGCAACAGGTGGGTGTTGGGGGCACCAGCAACAGCTGGGTGTGATGGGCACCAGCAACAGGTGAGTGTGAGGGCACCAGCATCAGGTGGGTGTTAGGGACACCAGCAACAGGTGGATGTGGGGGGCATCAACATCAGCTGGGTGTGAGGCCACCAGCAACAGGTGGGTGTGGAGGCACCAGCAGCAGGTGGGTGTGGGGGGCACCAACAACAGGTGGGTGTGGGGACACCAGCAACAGATGGGTGTGGATCCACCAGAAACCGCTGGGTGTTAGATCACCAGCTACTGGTGGGTGTGGGGGCATCAGCTGGGTGTTGGGGGCACCAGCAACAGGTGGGTGTGGGTGCACCAGCAATAGGTGGGTGTGAGGGGCACCAGCAACGGGTGGGTGAGGGGGTACCAGCAACTAGTGGATGTGGTGGGCACCAACAACAGGTGGGTGTGGTGGGCACCAACAACAGCTGGGTGTGGGGGTACCAGCAACAGATGGGTGTGGGGGCACGAGCAACAGGTGGGTGTGGGAAGCACCAGTAACAGGTGGGTGTTGGGGCACCAGCAACAGCTGGGTGTGAACCCACCAGCAACAGGTGGGTGTGGGAGCACCAGCTACTGGTGGGTGTGGGGGCACCAGCAAAACCTGGGTGTTGTGGGCACCAGCAACAGGTTGGTGTGGGGGCACCAGCAACAGGTTGGTGTGGGGGCACCAGCAACAGGTGGGTGTGGGGGGCACCAGCAACAGGTGGGCGTGGGGGCAACAGGTGGGTTTGGGGGTACCAGGTACAGCTTCGTGTGGTAGGCACCAGCAACAGGTGGGTGAGGGGGGCACCAGCAACAGGTGGGTGTTGGGGCAACAGATGGGATTTTAGGCACTAGCAACAGGAAGGTGTGGTGGCATCAGAAACATGTGGGTTTAAAAGCACCTGCAACAGGTGGGTGTGGGGGCATCAGCAACAGGTGGGTCTGGTGGCACCAGCAACAGGTGGGTCTGGTGGCACCAGCAACAGGTGAGTGTGGGGGCACCAGCAACATGTGGGGGTACCAGGTACAGCTTCTTGTGGTAGGCACCAGCAACAGGTGGGTGAGGGGGTACCAGCAACAGGTGGGTGTTGGGGCAACAGATGGGATTTAGGCACTAGCAACAGGAAGGTGTGGTGGCATCAGAAACATGTGGGTTTAAGAGCACCTGTAACAGGTGGGTGTGGGGGCATCAGCAACAGGTGGGTGTGGGGGCATCAGCAACAGGTTGGTCTGGTGGCACCAGCAACAGGTGGGTCTGGTGGCACCAGCAACAGGTGGGTGTTTAGGCACAAGCAACAGGAGGGTGTGGTGGCACCAGCAAGAGGTGGGTATGGTGGCACCAGCAACAGGTGGGTCTGGTGGCACCAGCAACAGGTGGGTCTGGTGGCACCAGCAACAGGTGGGTGATAGGGCACCAGAAACAGCTAAGTGTGGGGGGCACCAGCAACCGGTGGGTGTGTGGGCACCAGCAACAGGTGGGTGTGTGGGCACCAGCAACAGGTGGGTGTGAGGGCACCAGCAACAGGTGGGTGTGGGACCACCAGAAGCAGTTGGGTGAGCGGGCACCAGCAACAGGTGGGTGTGGGAGCACCAGAAGCAGGTGGCTGAGAGGGCACCAGCAACAGGTGGGTGTGTGGGCACCAGCAACAGATGAGTGTGAGGGCACCAGAAACAGGTGGGTGTGTGGGCACCAGCAACAGGTGGGTGTTGGGGCACCAGCAATAGCTGGGCGTGGGGTGCTCCAGCAACAGGTGGGTGTTGGGGCAACAGATGGGATTTTAGGCACTAGCTGCAGGAAGGTGTGGTGGCATCAGAAACATGTGGGTTTAAAAGCACCTGCAACAGGTGGGTGTGGTGGCATCAGCAACAGGTGGGTCTGGTGGCACCAGCTATAGGTGGGTCTGGTGGCACCAGCAACAGGTGGGTGTGGGGGCACCAGCAACAGGTGGGTATGGGGGTACCAGGTACAGCTTCGTGTAGTAGGCACCAGTAACAGGTGGGTGAGGGGGGGCACCAGCAACAGGTGGGTGTAGGGCAACAGATGGGATTTAGGCACTAGCAACCGGAAGGTGTGGTGGCATGAGAATCATGTGGGTTTAAAAGCACCTGCAACAGGTGGGTGTGGGGGCATCAGCAACAGGTGGGTCTGGTGGCACCAGCAAAAGGTGGGTCTGGTGGCACCAGCAACAGGTGGGTGTTTAGGCACCAGGAACAGGAGGGTGTGGTGGCACCAGCAACAGGTGGGTATGGTGGCACCAGCAACAGGTGGGTCTGGTGGCACCAGCAACAGGTAGGTCTGGTGGCACCAGCAACAGGTGGGTGATAGGTCACCAGAAACAGCTAAGTGTGGGGGGCACCAGCAACAGGTGGGTGTGATGGGCATCAGCAACAGGTGGGTGTGAGGGCACCAGCAACAGGTGAGTGTGGGGGGCACCAAAAACAGGTGAGTGTGGGGGGCAACAGGTGGGTGTGAGGGGCACCACGAACAGGTGGGTGTGGGGAGGCACACGCGCCAGCTGGATGTGGGGGCACCAGCAACAGATGGGTGTGGGGGGGGGGCATCAGCAACAGGTGGGTGTGGAGGCACCAGCAACAGGTGGGTGTGATGGCACCAGCAACAGGTGGGTGTGGGAGCACCAGAAGCAGGTGGGTGAGAGGGCAACAACAGGTGGGTGTGAGGGCACCAGCAACAGGTGTGTGTGGGTGCACCAACAACAGGTGGGTGTGGAGGCACCAGCAACAGGTGGGTGTGAGGGGCACCAGCAACAGGTGGGTGTGAGGGCACCAGCATCAGGTGGGTGTGAGGGCACCAGCAACAGGTGGGTGTGAGGGCACCAGTAACAGGTGGGTGTGGGACCACCAGAAGCAGTTGGGTGAGAGGGCACCAGCAACAGGTGGGTGTGGGAGCACCAGAAGCAGGTGGGTGAGAGGGCACCAGCAACAGGTGGGTGTGTGGGCACCAGCAACAGGTGAGTGTGAGTGCACCAGAAACAGGTGGGTGTGTGGGCACCAGCAACAGGTGGGTGTGGGGGCACCAGCAATAGCTGGGCGTGGGGTGCTCCAGCAACAGGTGGGTGTGGGGGCACCAGCAACAGGTGGGTGTGGGGCACCAGCAACAGGTGGGTAAGGGGGGGGGGCCAGCAACAGGTGGGTGTGGGAGAGCACCAGCAACAGGTGGGTGTGGAGGCACCATGTAACAGGTGGGTGTGGGAGAGCATCAGCAACAGGTGGGTGTGGGGGGCACCAGCAACAGCTGGGTGTGGGGGCACTAGCAACAGCTGGGTGTGGATCCACCAGCAACAGGTAGTTGTGGGATCACCAGCTACTGGTGGGTGTGGGGGCAACAGCTGGGTGTTGGGGGCATCAGCAACAAGTGGGTGAGTGGGGCACCAGCAACAGGTGGGTGTTGGGGCAAAAGATGGAATTTTAGGCACTATAGCTACAGGAAGGTGTGGTGGCAGCAGAAACATGTGGGTTTAAAAGCACCTGCAACAGGTGGGTGTGGGGGCATCAGCAACAGGTGGGTCTGGTGGCACCAGCTACAGGTGGGACTGGTGGCACCAGCAACAGGTGGGTGTGGGGGCACCAGCAACAGGTGGGTCTGGTGGCACCAGCTACATGTGGGTCTGGTGGCACCAGCTACAGGTGGGTCTGGTGGCACCAGCTACAGGTGGGTCTGGTGGCACCAGCTACAGGTGGGTGTGGGGGCATCAGCAACAGGTGGGTCTGGTGGCACCAGCTACAGGTGGGTCTGGTGGCACCAGCAACAGGTGGGTGTGGGGGCACCAGCAACAGGTGGGTATGGGGGTACCAGGTACAGCTTCGTGTGGTAGGCACCAGTAACAGGTGGGTGAGGGGGGGCACCAGCAACAGGTGGGTGTTGGGGCAACAGATGGGATTTAGGCACTAGCAACAGGAAGGTGTGGTGGCATGAGAAACATGTGGGTTTAAAAGCACCTGCAACAGGTGGGTGTGGGGGCATCAGCAACAGGTGGGTCTGGTGGCACAAGCAACAGGTGGGTCTGGTGGCAACAGGTGAGTGTTTAGGCACCAGGAACAGGAGGGTGTGGTGGCACCAGCAACAGGTGGGTATGGTGGCACCAGCAACAGGTGGGTCTGGTGGCACCAGCAACAGGTGGGTCTGGTGGCACCAGCAACAGGTGGGTGATAGGGCACCAGAAACAGCTAAGTGTGGGGGGCACCAGCAACAGGTGGGTGTGATGGGCATCAGCAACAGGTGGGTGTGAGGGCACCAGCAACAGGTGAGTGTGGGGGGCACCAGAAACAGGTGAGTGTGGGGGGCAACAGGTGGGTGTGAGGGGCACCACGAACAGGTGGGTGTGGGGAGGCACAAGCGCCAGCTGGGTGTTGGGGCACCAGTAACAGATGGGTGTGGGGGGGCACCAGCAACAGGTTGGTGTGGGAGGCACCAGGAACAGTTTGGTGGGGGGGGCACCAGAGACAGGTGGGTGTAGGGGCCCCAGCAACAGGTGTGTGTGGGTGCACCAACAACAGGTGGGTGTGGAGGCACCAGCAGCAGGTGGGTGTGAGGGCACCAGCAACAGGTGGGTGTGAGGGCACCAGCATCAGGTGGGTGTGAGAGCACCAGCAGCAGGTGGGTGTGAGGGCACCAGCAACAGGTGGGTGTGGGAGCACCAGAAGCAGGTGGGTGAGAGGGCACCAGCAACAGGTGGGTGTGGGAGCACCAGAAGCAGGTGGGTGAGAGGGCACCAGCAACAGGTGGGTGTGTGGGCACCAGCTACAGGTGAGTGTGAGGGCACCAGAAACAGGTGAGTGTGTGGGAGAGCACCAGCAACAGGTGGGTGTGGGAGAGCACCAGCAACAGGTGGGTGTGGAGGCACCATGCAACAGGTGGGTGTGGGGGAGCATCAGCAACAGGTGGGTGTGGGGGAGCATCAGCAACAGGTGGGTGTGGGTGGCATCAACATCAGCTGGGTGTGGGGGCACCAGCAACAGCTGGGTGTGGGGTCACCAGCACAGGTGGGTGGGGGCACGAGCAAAGGGTAGGTGTGGAGGTACCAGCATCTGCTGGGTGTGGGGGGCACCAGCAATAAGTGGGAAAAAGAAACATTTAACTTTCTCACCCAATTCTGTTTGTGTCGCTGGTGTTCAATGACGGTGATTAGTTAGACGTCGGACATGCTTGTGTTGGGGGTAGGGCATCTCAGCAGCAAATGGCGTGTGTCAATGACCTATATCTGGTTTTCTGTAAACAGTGTGGGTTTCTCTCCCCGCCCCCCCCCCCTCTCTCCCTCACGTAGCTTGCTTTCAGAATGGAGCATACTCAACAGCATATAATGTCCATATAGACCTAAGGTTCTCACCAGCGCATAGTAGCAAAAGCAGGTTGCATAGGAGCGGTGTGAGGTCTTTGACAGCTCGCGCAACCGCCTGACTCCCTCCCTCCTTCACTTCGCTTTGGGTTTGTAGTCTTTGACGTCCCATGATCGAGTGACCCGTGTTAGAATTAAGGTTGGTGGGGTCGTATGTCGCACCTCCCCCCCCCCTCCCATGCAGGTGACAGTCATCAATTACTTGACAACTCCACACACTTCACATTTCAACAGTCCGCAGGTCTCGAGGAAGGCTTTGGGGTGTCGGCTAGCCTCTTGAGAGTTTGACATAACTGTACTGAACTGAATGAGGTATTACTACACACCATACCCAGAAGGTGGTGCACCAGCCTCGTCACCTGGCACTCAGGTCTGTTTACATCATACATGCATGTCTCTAAGTAAACTCTTACTGAATTTTCTTTTATCTACCAAACTACTGCCTGCCTTTTTACTGAATGTGGGAAACATAACTTCTGGAGCCAGCAGCACTGGGAGACTTGCGGGTGTTTTTCCCAATACTGAATAAATATATGCAATTTTAGATCTAACCCTGGGAGCTTCGTCATTACACACACACACACATCTCGGGTAGAGGTTTGAGGTGTACTGAGATGTGGGGAAGGTATTGGGGAGGATCTTACCCTCACCCCCCACCCCCTCCACAACCCTTACCAGCTTGAATTGAAGGAAGGTTATGGGTCTGACCTCTGCTCTACCTCAAACGCTTCACTCATTCATTCTCTCTCTCTCTCTCTCTCTCCCTCAGGTGCACCAAGTTCATCACATACAAATTCCAAGCATGCGTTGTTGGCAAAGTAAATATATATATAAGACTAATGTGGAAAATCTTAGTCTTGATATTATTATTATTATTATTATTATTATTATATTTTTAAAACCATCACTCAGTAAGTCAAACAGCAACAGTGGACTAAAGACACTAATATGTTATGGGGATAGACAGCTTCTCTCACGGGCTGAGCCAATAGTGAAATACCCAGCTTCAATTGCTAGGACATAGGATCTACAGTTTCGTCAGGTTGACCTTAGGCCATTAGCACTGTATGGCACTGACCCACCTTAGCAAGATGACTGCGAGCAACAGTAGGCCGGCGAAAACATAGACTTTTTTAATATCATAGCAAGACAATGACACAGAATGTTCAGCACTCTTAATATTTTTTTATTCAAGCACTGATAACATAGCATAATGTAAGATTTTTTTTTCACATATTGCGTGTGTAGATTTAGTTTAAAACATAAGTGAAACACGAGAACGTGAACTAATAAGGTTGAGATAGGAGGAAAGGCTTTGCGGAGACATGTTCCCTACCTACACACGACTGCGGGAGCGAGCATTCAAGCGGTGTACCCCTTGATGTCTGTCTATCGCGTGACTGGGTTAATGACCACAATATCTCTCACCATACCTGCTCCTGCATACCCCCCATACACTTAGTAATGTAACGTGGAAATCAACTTTCTGTCTGATGTCCAAACAACATTATTGAAAATGTGAACCATGTTTAGCCATAGCTCCATTGCATTACATCCAAGCACAAATAAAATATTACCGCATGCCAGTTTAGTTGTAGTAAATATCATTTTTAAAAATGTGAAGCATGTTTTATGGGGCGTTAGCGCTGCCCGTCATTCTGTCTCGTTAGAGGTCGGTCGTGTCTCTCCTTATCGCTGAGTTATTACTCAGCACCAGCATTCTCTCTTCCCCCTAATAGTGCTCGATCCAGCAGGTGTCTAATCCGGGGAGACGTGATCACTACCTACAAATTCTAATATTTTTTTTTTAACTGTGTGATCACAACATATACCTCATGGTCTCTTGTTCTGCCTCTCACTAGTCAATAAACACAATCAGCCCCCCAAAAAACAGAGACTGGTGCTTTCATAGAGGGATGAAAATAAAATATCCAACTCTCTCTTAACACGTTTATTCAATAACTGCTAGACAATAACATAACATAATGTAGGCACATATTTTATTCACCATCCAAACTTATCATATCTACTTCTTGCTCTTCATTTTTTTTCTTTTTTCAACTATTACGAGTTGTTTTCTATGTTTTTTTTAACACCTGGGCTAAGTGAGCCGGAGCTGGGTAGTAGTTGATCTCCCATTCAAGCTTTTCATCTTAATTCAAGCCATTACCACAGGTCATTCCAAGCCCATAAGCAATTTTGACGCTTAGTCAAGCTTAAAATTTGATTAATACATGATTTAAAGCTCCATCGTCTTTTGATTTTAGTATCATTGCGGAGTCCCTCCATTATACAATCTGCATCATCCTCTCCACACTGCTCTAATAGTATTTTTTTCTTATCAGCATTATTTTCTATTGGAGGACCTGCACTATACTGTGTCACAATAGCTATAACATGCGGTTCTCTTTCTGGTGCGGGAGAACGAGAAAAGACAGCCCCTACTTTTTTATGCGATCACCAACCATCACGTAGTTACTTAATGGTTGAATTGCTCGCTGTAAGCGTGTATAAGGATTCCTTTGCCAGATCTTTCAAGACATTCCTCCTGAATGAGCTTGAATTGAAGGAATGTCATACGCTATAGAATCTCTAGGACGGAACTCCGCCGGTGTCAGATAATCACCTTCTACTTTACAGTCTTTAAGACAGGATAGCTTATGAAGCATATATCTAGAACACATCTTGTCAGTTATTAAACGTGAGTTTGTTAATGTAGAGATTATATACAGTATAGAGATAGAGTTATCATTTACCCTTTTCCATCCTCTATTACCTCTGTAAATAGTAAACGCAGTCATCCTTATTTTTTTTTAAAGTGGAAAGATAAACACAGAGTATATATATATATATATATATATATATATATATATATATATATATATATATATATATATATATATATATATATATATATATATATATATATATATATATATATATATATATATATATATATATATATATATATATATATATATATATATATATATATATATATATATATATATATATATATATATATATATATATATATATATATATATATATATATATATATATATATATATATATATATATATATATATATATATATATATATATATATATATATATATATATATATATATATATATATATATATATATATATATATATATATATATATATATATATATATTAATATTTTATATTTATTAATTGCAAGCAAGGGAAAATGATACTAAATAATAATAATAAAATTATTAATGTAAATCGTATATATATTCATCCACATTTCTACTCTGCTGTTAAATCAATGAGTTTAATATCCCCTATGAGATCTATTGTAGGTATGGGTCTGCAAGGGGGTGTTGCAGTTTCTCCTTCTGCTTCGACCACATCCGCATTCATGGTTTTCTTCTTCATCCGACGACAGGCGGAGGCTACTCCCTCACTTAACTTATGTGTCAGCACACCGTATCTTGAGGTTATCTTGAGATGATTTCGGGGCTTTAGTGTCCCCGCGGCCTGGTCCTCGACCAGGCCTCCAATATGTAGGCAACCGTATGCAACCGTAGGTAACCGTATGTAGGCAACGTCTCAGGGATCACATTGTTTGCGGAGTCAACAAATTTTACCCCGCGTCGCTTGTAATGTTGCTCCAACTTCATCATTATGGGTAGATATTTCAGTCTCCACACTTCACGATCGTAACTCTTCCAATATTGACCACACCCCATCCCAAGTCCAAAAGGGAAAATTATGCGATTAATTTTATATTCTTCTTCTCTTGTTAAGATGACTGCCAAGGCCTTACGCAGAGATTTTGTAAACCAGTAGCGTTGCATTTCCTCTGTATCCAACTGTAGTCCGCTGTAGTAGTCTGATTCGGCAGCATATAATGTCTTGATTTTCTTCATCGACATGTTTAGTGGTTTAGAAGATTTCTCTCCAGCATGATGCGTTGTTATTGATGCGATGAGATGAGAGAGATGAGGGTCATCACCAATTCGATTGTTGAATTGAGGGGGTTCTCCATAGACAATCTCTCCAGGCACGCCGCGATCTCTTTTCTCTGCACGATTTTTGTAGGGTAGCTTGCTCCAATGAATACGAGCATAGGGATATCGAGTCCATAATTCTTCAACCACCCCACTCATCATGCTAGTGGTGTCCATATCGTAGATGATGCAGTCGGATAAGGAGTACTCCGAAAAAGATGAAAGACTGCCAGCTACAGTCAACATCATCTTAACTGATGAGTAGAGTGGAGGAATAAGTCGAAGAGTGGAGAGCGGTCGACCCTTTATATGTCGTGCAAAGGTTAGTGGGTTTTCTGTTTTGTTTTGCCCCTGTTTCCCTGGGGCGGACTAAAATCACTTTGACGTTACCTAGTGTTATGGAAACCAAAGGTGTACCATTATCACACACTGTCAACAAATTCAAGTTAAGTGTCCTTTCCGAAACCCATGTATCTTTCATTTATGGCCATTAATGTCATTATATAGGGTGACCCTGTTAGAGCACGACATAGCCTCAAACTAAAGGTAATTAAGCCAAGTCTTTTTTGTTCCATGTATAGTGTTTTCTCTGATATAGCTTGTCATATATAGGATTCTGGCTTTACAGCTAGCCCCCTTTTGACAGGTCAAGACGAGGAAGCAAGATTTTGTGCACCAGTTACTGGGTGATGGAAGCTACCTCAAAGAGGATAATTTGGTGTCTACACCCTAGTTATACCTGGTGGACTAACCTGCTGTACTATAAGATAAGGAACCTTTTCAATGTAAGTAGTCTAATACTGTAGTTTGATTGGCTGCATATATATTTAATTAATATAAACTCCCCCTAATGTGTAGAGGATCGATTTGTGAGATTGAGATTATTGCAGAAATACAGTCCACTTATCATTATACAAATTGCTATCGAAGTATACGAATTAACGTAAATATAAATTCATATAAATTAAATAAGGTTTTAAACTCTCCTGCATATTTTGAATAATGGGGAGGTGAGTACTTTCCCACTCTGCATCTTAGTCATGAACCAGTTAACCAGTGGATTCATTAAATATACTAGTGCAGTGTTATTTAAACAAAGCCAGTCAAGACGGCGGAATAACTCGTTCGAGTTCACGAGCCTCCTCAGTTCAGATCTGCCTCATCAGCGGTTTCATGTACACCCACAGATTTGGTGGCGAGTTTCTGTCAAAAGATTTCGCAAATATATAAGCAAGCCAAATTTCTGTCTGTATCCGCACGCAAGATTGTTCACGGATTTTGTGGTGTTAAATTTCGCGAGAGATTATCTACGAATTTTGTGGAGTTTATTTCGCGAGGTCACTAATAATATTTAATACTTCTAGATAATATTAGAAGTTTCATAGAGGCTAATTAAGAGGCTATTATCAATAATTGTGTATAATATTTCTCCAAAATAGAGAATTATTTAATATATATTGCACTAGTGATCACAGTATAATATTACTAATTGCCAACCCACAACAGGGTAGGATAAAACCATTGACTAGTTGAACTATTATCGTTCATCCTAGTCCCATTATTACCATAGAGTTGTACTATATAGATTTACCTAACACCATTAATGAATGGTGCAGACCCTATTTTGGGTGTAATTTTTATTAACTCGAGTTGAGTTGTGTATATATAATAATTTACTTATGATCATTACACCTTTGAGTGATTAATTAGTGTCTCTACCATCCTAGGGTGATATAGAAGAGCTAACCTAAAGGTACTTCCAGTGACACTGGTTTATCACTCAAATCATTAGTGTGTATGATTGTATATATATAATGTGTATTAATTTTAAGTGCTAAAATCTAGTAGAGGTAGGATTATTGCCTAGTGAGTTCAGAATTTAACCCTAGGCTACCATTAGTACTTGCTCACAATTTATGAGCCAGTGGTGCCCAATTAACAAGTCACCATGACTAATCCACAGAAAGCAAAGCGTGCTTTAATATCAAGCAAACGCCAACTAACAAGAGATCTCAACCAATATGAACAGTTGTTATATGAGCCTGTAATTAATTATCGTCGGTTGAAAATACCACTGTTAAAGATTCAAACCCAATTGCATATATTGAAAGCAAATAGGAAATCTTACCAAAATTAGGTCCACGACGACGACATAGTAGTTGAAGATGTGGAACCATTCCTGTCTGACCTTGCACAATATGAAGAAGAAACTCAAGCCAGGTTGGAACATTTACACAGGATAATCGAATCAGAACAAATAGCAAGTACACCAAATAAAGTAGATAATGTTATGGATGATCTGGATCTTTTTGAGAATAAATGTAAAGCCAGATTAGATCCTTTAATCAACAAGCTTCACCCAGTAAAGCTTCACCCACTACAGCTTCACCCAATATTATACCACCAGAAATTAAGCAGTTCTCAGACAATTTATCCACAGTCTCTGTGAATTCTGAAAACCCAATACCTGAGGCCACTAAGTTAACATGCCTCCAAACTAGAGGTGACGCTGAACCAGTAGTAGAAAATGTAAATGAAAATAGCGACAGCACTAATTTCCCAGTCCAGCCTCCTAGGAATAATGGCTGAGCAATATCATTCGTCTCAATAGGTTTCCCTCATCCTGATCAGACTGCTGACTCATTACAATCCTTCAGCATGGAGTTTGAGTCACTACTAAGAATATTCAGTCTTAAGGTTGATATAACTACTAGTGAATGGATGACCAAAGTAGTCCTTCAACGAAAATTGTCCAGCGATATACTAGATGAATTATATGCACATCTTACATTCCATCATAAACAAACGACGAGCAAATGAGGAAGTTAAAGCCTCATGCAAGCCTTCAGAAATAGAAAATAAGAGTCAATTAAAGGGTAAAACAACTACCCCAAATAAACATCAGTCAATTACTCTAACATCAAGTTGCAGAAAATCTGACAATGCAGCAGCAACCTCCAAGCCTACTGTTACTAGTTCACCCAAACCGGTAACTTCCAAACGTGCAGTAGGCTGGGGGACATGTATGTTCTGCAAAAGGAAACATTCAACATACTGTTGTGCTAATTATCCAACCAGAGACATTCGTATGGAGCGACTCCAGGAATTAGGGAGATGTGCAAGGTGTCTCAAGTCACACAACATAGACTATTGTGATACCCAATTCAACACCTGCAACAGGTGTAGAAGAGGTAGGCACCATGCAGCACTGTGCAAATATACGAAATTAACGTATTCAAGACCCAAGGTGGAAGATAGCATTCCCACCACAGTACAGTACTGCAAGTGCAACAAACACTGAGTTGCCAAGGCAACTCCACATATTACTATGCTTGGTCCTTGACTGCCCAAATTACCATCCTGAATAAGAGGGCCAAGGTCCATACCCGTGGGTTGTTTGACCAAGGATCCCAAAGAACATATGTCACTAAAAAGTTGGCAGATGAACTACAATTAAGGCCTGTAGCCCAGATGTCATTCAATATCTCAGGGTTTGTAACAGATGCAGGACCTCAAGTCTACCAGGTGGTACAAACCATCAGTACGTTTAGGCAGGTACGTCTGTCGAGTACAAGCCATTGTGGTGGACAAAATACCAGTAGACCTACAAGTTCAAGGTCTGAGAGCAACAGCCAAATTCCTGAGAAATAGAGGAATAAAATTGGCCGATAATATTAAGTCTGATCACCTCACCGACTTCAGTCTCCTTGTAGGGACAGACTATTGTCATCGATTCATCGGTAGCCCTACTAAATATCAGGGCATAACCATGTTAAACTCTGCAGGAGGTAAATTACTCTCAGGTCCAGTATCAAGCCTGAGGAGACCTATGCCTGCAGATAAACAATACCAATAGAAATCTAAATTTGTCAGCTGATTATATTTCTCCAGTTGCATTATACTAAGGAGATTACAGGTGACTATACCAACAGAGGATGATGTTAGTATCATCATATAAAGCTGAAGATGAGTACATGAGGCCTCAGTGGCAAATCAGTGAACAGTAGCCTAAACCAACTACAAGTCACTGCGACCAATGTCACTGAACCCACTGCAGTCTCAGAACCATACTTTACTTTAATGATGAGCTATTCAATCTTCTGAATCAATTAACTAAATTAAACCCTAATAAATCTGATGACTGATTTGATACATTTATTATTTAATCAAGATGTATTCCATGGGCCTCAGTGTTTATATATCAGTGACTAGTTACCTGAAGAAACTTCAAGTTATATCTAATGTCACTGATCTCACTGCAGTCCCTGAATCATACTTGACTGTAGTACTTGATCACATTCAGTCTTCTGGGTTAAATAATATGTAATAAGGCTTGAATATTAGCCTTTCAAGAGTTGACAGGGAAATGAAATCGCATTAGACTTCTAACCCCTACAACTCTAGTACGGGACATCCGTCCTGTACGAACAGACACACAAATGTGTGATTACTAACTACTAACATCAAATTAATCTAATAATCCGAAGGAGGAGTATCGGTGTTCGTCTGTTCTAAATAGGACTTCGACCCGTGAGCAGCCCCCTGGGGAATTATGTCGGAAAATCCGACACAATTTAATATATCATACAGACAGATAATAGCTGTGTTGTATAAACAAGTTAACCATAGAAAACGTAACTTGTAGTGGAATTACCGTCTATAGAAAACGGGATATCATCACCACATACTATTATAATTCACCAGCTATTCTGCTGGTAATTATTCTTAAATACATTAGTCTTTGGACTTTGCCATCATAAAACATCTCATATAAATTAACTTAATTATCAATATTAAAGTAGAGTAAATATGACCCTTCTATCACTTTCTGCTGATGTGAATGTAGGCCAGGCGTCAGTGAGGGAGGAGGGTCAGCCGTTGTTGATACTAGACCAGAGGCTCACAGGGAGCAAATTCGGCTCCTGTTAATTTTACTTGGACCTAGTGTTATGGAAACCAAAGGTGTACCATTATCACACGCTGTCAACAAATTCAAGTTAAGTGTCCTTTCCGAAACCCATGTATCTTTCATTTATGGCCATTAATGTCATTATATAGGGTGGCCCGGTTAGAGCACGACATAGCCTCAAACTAAAGGTAATTAAGCCAAGTCTTTATTGTTCCATGTATAGTGTTTTCTCTGATATAGCTTGTCATATATAGGATTCTGGCTTTACAGCTAGCCCCCTTTTGACAGGTCAAGACGAGGAAGCAAGATTTTGTGCACCAGTTACTGGGTGATGGAAGCTACCTCAAAGAGGATAATTTGGTGTCTACACCCTAGATCCAGGTGATGGACGGTCTTCTCTGATGCATCTCTTTAGATTATATAATTGCGTTCTGGTGTAAGCTGTGGCGTGAGGATACATATCTGCAATGTCCTGGGACATGCCGTAGGGGGAGCATGATATACAATTTACAGAGTAGACAATGCATCACTCTCGATTGTTAAACTCGGCATCTGTCATGTACCCATGATGAATTTCTACAGAGTTCATTTTGGCTGCGGAGTTCAATTTTTTTTCTAAACGTGATATAGATGAAACGCCCAGGTGACTTTAGCAGTCAGTAATAAATTAAGCGGATCGGCTCCCTTTTTATCCCCCCTCAGTGCTTGTGCAGCGTGCGTGCTCACGGGATAGTTTCCAGTTATTGATTAACCACACTCTGAAGCTATGTTTTTATATTATTATTTATTTATTTAATAAAAATGTATATTATTTAATAAATGCAGATTATAGACCTTTCTAGCAGTAAGATAGCGTGTAATGCTATAATGTCAGCAATGCAGATTATGTCATCAATTCATCTAATGTTTATATCGACCTTGCACCATGCATCAATTTTCTAACGTTTAACAGAGGAGATTTGTATATTCCTTTCCATCTCGTTCACCATAGAAATTAGTCTAAGGTAGAGCTGTATATAATGTATTTATCTCTGATAAACTACACTTCCCGGCAGTGTTTAAGAGTATGTAAATTTAATCCGTACTGGACAGAACTGATCAGATTTTTTGTTTTCACAACCGTGCGAAGCTAACTAATTCATCTTTCCTACCTTTAATTCATCTCAGTTTAAAACTAGCTAGATTTTACCTTTAAGATGAGACTAGACACTTTGGGGGTTGGTCTCTTGAATGACTTTTGCCTAGTGAATTAGAAAGTGACGGGTTTTACTTCACTAAATCTGTAGATTTTTGCATATGTACTTTCTGTTATGCTTTAATAGGCGGTTGGGTACAGGGGGAGGACACTCCACGCAGCCGACATGTAGCTGCCGCACCACAGTGTCCTATCATCGGTGGTAAACGCACTGAAAATGTCTGCATTGCCGTAAGCAACACAGCCTACGCCTATGGAATGAATTTCACCTATTCCGTCCTACAACTCGAAAGAGGGAGAAGTGCAGCTAACTGTTGTAAGTATCCAGCACAACACCCAGTGTTATCTCTCAGTCTCTGTGAATAACGCTGATGGAGTGTGTATAGTCATTGTGAATAGCATGATAATATGATTTACCATTTATGTGTGTGTTTTGAACACCTTAGTTATCTTTCATGTTATGTTTACAGGAATGAAGAGCATATATTATTATTATTATTATTATTATTATTATTATTATTATTATTATTACTAGCTGTACCCAACACGCATTGCTGTAGCTCAGTCAGGTAAATTGGAAAATTACCAGTCTCCGTGGTGTAGTGGTAAGACACTCGCCTGGCATTCCGCGAGAGCTTTGTCATGGGTTCGTGTCTTGGCCGGGGATGATTTACTGGGCGCAAATCCTTACCTGAAGCCTCTGTTTAACTCAACAGTAAAATGAGTACTTGGTTGTAAAAACGATTCTTCGCGGTGGGGATCGTATTCCAGGGACCTGCCCAATATGCTACGCGTACTAGTGGATGTACAAGAATGAAACAACTCTTGTATATATCTAAAAAAAAAAGAGAAAGTGCATGTTTCTAATAGTTTAATTTCACAATGCTTGTGGGTATACAATATTTTTTGTTTGCTCTGTCCATGTGAAAAGCAATCTGTGTCCAGATCTAAATACTAAATTCTAAAGATTTGCCCCAAGCTTTATTCTTGGTGATTGCAAACGCCATTCGAATTGGGAATTGCAATCTCTTAAATTGAAATATCATATTCGTCGGAATCATAGGAATGTGAGGAATAAGGACATCTTCACCTTTGAAGGATTCTGTCATGATTGTTGCTTCTACGACGTTGCTGATTAATTTTTTTAATGCAAGCCGCGTTCTGTTGCATAGCTTTGGTTGGTTGATATTTCGCAACATGATAATTGGCACGCCGATTTTCAAATGCAGTACGTACGGTGGTATCCCTGGCTGATCGAGTGAATTGAAAAATTCTGTTGCATAATTAACCGCTTCATCTGCTTCCACAACAGTGTCGACGGACTTGCATGTGATTGCTTCGCTTTGAATGTTTGACTGAATAATATTATTAAGGTCGTAAAAGTCTTTGTTTTTGGCTGCAAGAATAGCTCGTTCTCTCAGCCAATCGTGATTTGTATAATTGGTTTTAATATTTGGAAATAATTGTTCAATGAATTCTTCTTTTGATGTCACAAAATTGTAGACGTTATGAGGCAATGAAATTCGTCCTGAAGTCAGATCAACCGGCAGGTTTCCGTTCCCAATTTCCAGCAACTGATGTGAGAATATCTGAGCTTCGTTTTGCAGCTGGACACGCATATTTGTAGTTAATTTTAACGTCTTTACATGGCACCAAAAAGTAGAGTATTTCAGGCAGGCATTTATTTCGTCTACCGGTGTCCATTGAGAAATTACTGGTAATGTTAGGCTGAAATCTCCTGCAGGCAATATTAATGCGTTCCCAAATGGTCTGATGTTTCCATGCAAATCTTGCAATGATCGATCAAGCGTCTCGAGCGATTTTTTGTGGGCCATTGTGCATTCATCCCAAACAATAAGTTTGCATTTCTGGAATACTTTTTCCCATGCTGGATGCTTTGGAAATGTTGCACGTGGGAACTTCAATGAATTGCATGTTCAATGGCAATTTCAAAGCAGAATGATCAGTTCTTCCACCTGGTAGCAATGTCGCAGCTATTCTGGACGACGCAAGAACTTAGGGTATGCCATTTTGGGATCGAATTGCTGCCAGAACCCATCTAATTAAGAAAGTTTTACCAGTTCCTCCTGGCGCATCTAAGAAAAAGATTTCTGCAAGCCCGTTATTGACAATTATTTGATCTTAAATTCATTTTTGCTCAAGCGTTGGCGTAGGAATATATGATTGCACATACGACAACAGATCACCCGCACTGTAATTGTGTCATGGCGCAATTCTACATCGAACGAAGCAGCAGCAGATCGATTCGGTGATGTCATTCCCAATTGATTGAGAACTTTGTTCGCAATTTCTAAATACAAATCTTCAATCATTATCAACGCATCGTTGTAGATTTCTGCTCTGAAATCCATGTGCATGTTTGAATTTTCTCTGCATATTCAACGGACAATATCTTCAGCCATGTGCGATTTATATTTCTCTCATAACTCTGTTTGGAAATGAAGGAGAGCAGGCGTTCAATATGATTGCAAATTATGCAAGAATTTGATTTGGATGTGACGTGTTGGACGTGTCATTAATGCATACATCCCAGTGTCGGTCGTTCTCCAATAAATTCAGAGCTTGACATGCAATACGGAAAGTGGCATGTGTAACGGCGTTGACAAATCTCAATTGCTGGAAAGACGTTGGACCGGGCACATTTACCAACAGCATGCAAAGAACGAAGCATTCACCTCGATTGGGATGCACAGAATACAGTCTGCCTATCGTATTCTGTTTGAATATGCTGGGGTTGTCCGTTGATTCGCTCTCCTCGTTTGTGTCGCGGTAGGCAATTCCGAATACAGCAGTGTTTTTACAAATGTGTCATTCTGACATAACATGAAGAAAGCAGTTAGCACTGTAGTCTGTGGATTCATAGCTATTTGTTGCACATCTGCAGCTGTGAAATAAACGCGTTGTCCATTTTCTTGTTTAATAAAAATATCAACAAAATACTTAAATTCAAACACAGATCAATTGACACGGCTCAATTCCATTGAAAAGCAATGTCACACAAAATTATTAAAATAGAAATGAAAAGAAATCGAAATCTACGAAAATTCTTTTTAACAAAGCAATCAGAAACATTGAAATGAAATCGTGACATATTTAGTATAGCGTGTGTTGATTTTATGTTCAACAGATGGCACTGTTCTTCAAAAAAACATATTTTTTACCTGTCACAGATGTGGCATCTATATAGTAGGTATATCAAAACCTGCGCACTTTTGAATGCAACGTTGTGTCAAAATTTCAAAGCAATTGGTGAAGAACTTTTGGAGATTACAGCGTGTGTTTCCCTTACGTCCAACAGATGGCGCTGTTTTTCAAAAAAGCATGTTTTTTCCTGTCACAGGTGAGGCATGTATATAGTAGATATATAAAAAAGACGGGCCTATTCGAATGCAACGTTGTGTCAAAATTTTAAAGCAATCGGTAAGGAGGTTTCGAAGATTTCCCTCACATGAAAAACACTTGAGTTTTTCAGAAAAAGCATGTTTTTTTTTACCGTTACAGACGTGACATCTATATAGTATGTATATAAAAACGTGCTCAGATGCGAATGAAACGTTGTGTGAAAATTTCAAAGAAATCGGTGAAGTACTTTCAGAGATTAGCGATTTTGAACAAACGAACATTTCCATTTTTATTTGTAGATTATTTATATATATACAAGAAGGTACGATGGGTTTTTGAGAGTATATAGCATTGAACTTTTTATATTCTTGTAAAGCCACTAACACACATAGAGTTTTGGATAGGTCCTTAATCTAACAAATAATTTGAAGTAAGTAAATTGCAGCAATTTGTAGGAAATTTGTTATATCTGATACAAGAATGAGAAAAAGCAGAGGTGAATGGACTATACACTGCAGTACAGAGTTTTTACTGTGCTTATACAAATTTTATTTGATTGACTATTACTCTCAGCATTCTATTTGACAGGAAATTAAATATTCATCACTGTACTGTACTGATATTCCAATTGATCTCATAATATACGCTATCACTTCATAGTTATACTAGCTAGATGCCACTGCCAAATCAGTGTATATCACAACTGGATTTACTTTTTCTTTTAATGCTTCTATGAATTTGTCAAAGTGGTCGAGTAACTGTGAAAGGCATGGTCTTTCTGGTTTAAATCCATGTTGACCTGGGTTGTGAGAATCGCTGTTCTCCATGAAATTGTGGAACTGGGTAATCAGTCCCTGATTACCCTTTCAAAAACTTATACTATGTGTAACGTTAGTGAGACTAATTTGTAGTTTTGCTAGTGCTTTGCTCCTGTGTAGGGATACTATATCTATTTATTTAAGTACTTCTGGTATCCTCCCTGTATCCAAGCATTTTCTCAACACTATACTAAGCGTTTTTGCAACTTACCCTTCACATTTCTTTATAAATACGGAAATGCATGTTTCTGGACCTAGGGCTGAATTCATGGGTATGTTGTCAGTTTCGATTTCAAAGCCTCCAATGTTCATGTTCATATCAGTTATTGTATCAGGATTTATGGTGTTATTCATAAAGACGCTCTCCAGATTAGTAACTTTCATTTTGTTTACTCGGGTGCTAAACATAACCTCATTCTGATCGTTTAAGATCTCCCTAATTTCAATGTCATCCTTTGTTTATGAACCATCTTTGTAGGTATAGGTCCAATGCTGGTGGATGCTTTTGAATATTGATTTAGCATTAGTGAAGAAATATTTAAGATTTTCCTTATATCTGTAATTTTATCTTTTATCTGTTCCAACTTTGATTCTTCAGTTTGGTAAGATTGCTTCAGTCTCTGTTCTATTATTTCTTTAATATCTCTTTAAGTGATTCTTTGTTGGTATAGTCGAGTCTGTTCAAATTCTAGAGTCTAAATCCTTATTCTGTGCTTCCTCTATAGTATCGTCTGTTCTTTCTTTCCCCTCTTTCTGATCTAATGATTGACTCTTTGGGGTCTTGATACCCTAAGCCAACCCAATGAACACAAGTAGCAAATACAAAAGGCCAGAGCATAAAATTGGGGCAGTACTCAGAAAAAGAAATGACGTAAAGACACATGTAATAACAAAAATATTCAACAAAACTTATTAATACATTATGACATATGCTACATTACAACAATTAATGGAAAGACGTGTGTCATTAGGACTCCGCTTATTACCCCACTTACCTACGTGTTACTAAGACTCCATAAGGTAAAAAGCTTACCTACGTTCACTAAGATCTGTCACAAATAACCGACGTGTAAAACAAAGGTAAACTTACCTATGTGCCACTAAGACATCCGAAAGGTACACAACTTACCTACGTATCACAAAGACAACCGGAAGGAAAACTTTCCTACATGCAACTAAGACACCCGTTAGGGTCAAAACTTACTTACGTGTCACTAAGACATCCATAAGGTGCACAACTTACCTACATATCACTAAAACTCTGTAAGGTGCACAACTTACCTACATATCACTAAAACTCCGTAAGGTACACAACTTACCTACGAGTCACCAAGACATCTATAAGGTACACAATATACCTAAGTGTCACCAAGACATCTATAAGGTACACAATATACCTAAGTGTCACCAAGACGTCTATAAGGTACACAATATACCTACGTGTCACCAAGACATCTATAAGGTACAGCACACTAATTAACTCTAGAAACAGGCAGGTATATATCTCAATCACTCTCTCTTTCAATGGACTCAATAGCAACAAGTAATGGAGGGATAACACAAACACAAAGGTGGTTTTGTATTTTACTTAATATATTAAAGTATTATAGCTCTGGGTCAACAACAAGGCAATGAAGTATATGAGCAAATCACTCCCTCTTCATAATCTTGAACACTACGTGATGGCAACACTCCCCTACCGCCGAACATTCCCAGCTGCCACGCCCCCTCACTGGTATACTCTCTGTACTTGTTGTCCTGGTCGTAAGCGCCTATTTCTTCAAATTCACGGTATCCACAATACTGGCAATCAACATAGTAATCACTACAATGGTAGTAAACACCGTAAATTACTATACTGTCAATAAACCCAGTAAATCGCTATACTGCCAATAAACACAGTAACTCTCTGTACTGACATTAAACACAGTAGATCACAATACTGTCCATAAACACAGTAGCGCACTATACTGGCGATAAACACAGTAAACCACTATAATGGTCCCAAACACAGTAAATTACTTTAATGGCAACAAACACAGTAAATCATTGTACACATGAAAATACTATTCAGTACTCCAGCATACATACATATATATATATATATATATATATATATATATATATATATATATATATATATATATATATATATATAATATATATATATATATACATATATAGATAGATCATTTCAACAATATTAATAATAATAAGTCAATATGGGGCACAGCCTTATACTAATAAATGGTACATTTATATACATATATTCTCTGACACAAACTAATAATATTAATGTTACATGAATGTAAATTTCCTCGATAGAGCAAACTCTTTGATAAATCACAAGTGCACTCACACACCACATATATTTCGTGAGAGCTCTCTACAGCATCTCTCTGCACAACTGTGCCTTACTATGACATAGACATTGGTGAGCCCTGCTCACAACATAGAAGATACTCTGGCTAAATAGCTGACTAAAGGGGAATGGGGAGGGAAAACTGAATTACCTACTTCCATCTCAGTGATGTGAACTTGTCCTCTGTTGAGAGTTGAATTGTAGCTCCTGGTCCCGGCTCTCGACTCGTTGTAGGGAACGCCCCCACACACACACTGATGATCTCTCCAGGAACCTAGTCAACACCCCGAAACGCGTCTTCACCATGCTCTATCCTCTGCAGGCCCGTGCTCCTCCACAATCTCTTGAAGGGTTGGAGTCAGTCTCCTGGCCGTCGACTTCTCCTCACAACTACGTCTGCAGTCCTTTCTCTCTGCTGCAGTCGTTTTGATTCCCAGTTAGCTTCGTTCTTCTCCTGCCTCTCGGTGGATTGGCCTAGCCACTACGTCGTCACCTAAACTTTTGAAACTGCACAGTCGTCCCGGACGTCACTGCTTAGACTCCACTCCGTGCAACACACCTGTCACTGGAGCACTTGCTGCTCATTTCTCGTCAATTCCTTCTTCAGTCCAACACATGGAATACAGGAAGACCCTCACAGGGTGCTTGCAGACTACAGGATGACACGTAAATCCACCAGATCGGGGCATAACTGTCAGACTGACAGGACCCCCTATCGCACGTCCGACCTCCTTGACGTGTCATGTCAAACTCCTGGGCGCCACGGCCCGCGCTGTCCGGACTCCCCTGCACTCGTAACATCATACTTGCCAAGGGCGTTTCTCATTGGCTCCCTGTGCCACGTCACTGTTCTTGACCAATCTGGTGCCACTGACGTCATAACGTTTTGGTGGCAAAACGTAGGGGCCGGCGCCATCTTGGCGTCCTAAAGGGCCTAAACCACAGGCCAAAACACTCTTTTTTAGCGAATTTCTCGCCAACGCGAGAACACTTCACGCTCCCACATATGTCAAATTGGCCCCTGGAACGTAGAGAACGTTCGGGTAAAGTGGATATGACTCTTACAGCTGGCGTGGGAGAAATATAAGGGGGGGGGGGAACACCATCACATACCCCTCCCCTTAAAAAAGGAGTCATATCGGTTTAGTGTACTTGGGACAGGGCATCCGCTACCACTTTGTCCTTCCGTTTGATGCGCTTAATTTTCACCCAGTATTCCTGCCGCCAATGCGAGACGCTCCTTTCGTATCCGTTGACCGTTCCCACGTTCACTCCTGGCGTCCATTGCTCTCTCAGCATGGACAGAGGACTCCGTACCTCATGTCCATATACCTGCTGGAACGGTGAGAAACCCAACGACTCCATCACAGGGTTTCGTATGGCAAACAATGCAGGGTACACTGTCTCATCCCACTCGACTCCTTGTTCTGCACAGAAGACTCTCAGAATGATTTTCAGTGTGGAGTGAAACCTTTCGATCGCCCCTTGCGACCGCGGTCGATAGGGCGACAACCGAATCTGAGTCACTTACCAATTTGTCACGGTCTGTCTGAACCACTTGGACTGGAATACACTCCCACAGTCCGTCTGGATTTCCCTGGGCATTCCCACCTAAGAGAAAAATCGCTGCAACTTCCCAGCTACACCTTTCATCGTCAAACGCAGCATCAGGACAGCTTCCGGGAATCTTGTTGCCGCACACATGATGGTCATCAGGTAGGTATTTCCTTTTTTCATCCGTGGTAACGGTCCTACCCCGTCGACCAACAGACGCTCAAACGCAGGCCCAAATGCAGGAACAGGGACTAACGGGGCCCTTGGTTTCGCGGGTTGGCTCTTCCCTGCCATCTGGTAAGGTAAGCAAGTCTTACAGTGACGCCTTATGTCGGCGTCCATACCCGGCCAGTAGAAATGATCCCTGATCTTACGTAAAGTCTTGGCCACTCCCAGGTGAGCTGCAGAATCCACGGAGTGCGACATATCCAGCACCGCCGCTCTGCACTGGGCTGGCAACACTACCTGGTGCCTCGTACCTAGTGATTCTTCTCCGGCCTCCATTCTCACAGGCCTCCATTGTCTCATCAGTATTCCGTCGTGCATATAAAAATGAGTGGCCCTCTCGGGACCAAAACGTCCTCCTTTGGCCTGCTGAATCAAATCTGGGAACTCCACCTGCTGTAACTCCCCCAGACGAGTGCAGTCCACTCCAAAAGAACTGGCGAGGGTCACCTGTAGCTCACCATCCAGGCTGCCATCGCCCTCCACTTGTCCTCCAGGTTCCGCGAAGAGGTGATCGACTCCCAGGTTGTCAGACGACTCTTCTTCAGCCCCATCAGATCCACTCACTCTGTTTTCGTTGCACCGTCTTGGGATCACAGCACACACAGGGAACGCCACCTCGGCGATTTCCTTCGCGTTCCCACAGGCTTCCAATACTCCGCCTTTCTCTTTGTAGTGCTCCAAGCACTCTTCGCTCTTCACGAGGTTAGGGAGGACACATCCTCCACAGGCGTCATTCCCAAGGATCATGCGGGACTTGTGATCCTGTGGTCCTGGGTTCGATCCCAGGCGCCGGCGAGAAACAATGGGCAGAGTTTCTTTCACCCTATGCCCCTGTTACCAAGCAGCAAATTAGGTACCTGGGTGTTAGTCAGCTGTCACGGGCTGCTTCCTGGGGGTGGAGGCCTGGTCGAGGACCGAGCCGGGGGGACACTAAAGCCCCAAAATCATCTCAAGATAACCTCAAGATAACCAAGGATGACTTGCGCCTCCATCTTGGGCATTGAGGCGCAGACCCCTACCACTAGGGTCTGGCAGCCATAATCAGAATCTAAAGTCACCTCGTGCAGGGGCATCCTCACTGGGCCTCCCACAGTGGTCACAACTGCCACCCCCACACTGGTACTGTATTCTCGTAACCTTCGGGGAACAGGGTTCTACATACCAGGGTAAAATCAGCCCTGGTGTCTCTCAATATCTTCACAGCAATGGGGTCTGCC
The DNA here is from genome assembly GCF_020424385.1 of Procambarus clarkii. NCBI lineage: Eukaryota > Metazoa > Arthropoda > Malacostraca > Decapoda > Cambaridae > Procambarus > Procambarus clarkii. Next base: position 14,921,937 of record NC_059625.1, on the reverse strand, counting down.
TCCCCCATCCTTACCATCCCCCACACATGAACGGGTGAACTCTTTTCTCCACGCTTAGTACGGGCTCACCCCGCACGTCCTCGGCCTCTTGATCCTCCACCCGAACGAAAGCAACGCTCCTCCGCTGCTTAGGGCGTCTACATTACTGCGCGACGTGTCCAAATCCTCCAAAGTTGTAGCAGCGGATCCTTCTTGGCGGTGACCTTCCACCACCACTCGCCCTGGCAACGCCTGCAAAGGACGTCGCTCAGTGGGTTTTCCTCGTGCCTTCTGTCGTCTCCTTCATAGCGTCTCTCGTCACAGCAACAACTCCTGCACTCTCAGCTAGGGGCTTCTTGACCAGTTCCACAGAACTCTTTGATCCCCTACCGTCTCCACTCGAGAGGTGGGACTTGGGAGAACTCGTTCCTGTCCTCCATCCGTCCGTCCTCCTGAAACTGCTCCCATAACCGGAATATACTAGCGGTCGGTGCGGTCCCTCTCTGCATGGTCGCAAGGCTTCCTCCAACATGTCAGCTTTGTCAGCAGCAGCCCTCAGGTCCTTTATGTCCACCTTCTTGACTCTAATCCTGATCTCAGGAGAGAACACGGAAATAAATTTCTCCATGACCATCAGCTTTTTGACGTCCTCAGCTGACTTAGCCCCTTCAGATTCCAACCACTTCAGAAATTTTCTCTCCATGTCCCTCGCCGTCTCTGCATAAGATTTACCTGGCGAACGGGTACATTCTCGGGATCTTTTCCTATAACATTCTGCCGTCAGCTTGAAAGAGTGGAGCACTGCTCTCTTCACAACATCATAATTGGTGCATTCCTTGAGGTTAAGAATGTTGTAGGCCTCGCGAGCTTCACCAGTGAGCCTACCCTGAACCAGCTCCGCCCACTCTGCTCTTGGCCATTTCTTCAAGGTAGCTACTCTCTCGAAGTGGTCAAAGAATTTAAGGTTGCCACAACATATCTGGAAAGTATTTGAAAGGATTAGAAACGTTTGTTTTATCGTATCAGATACGAATTTGTGTGTGGACTTAAATAGGTTTCCGAAACTTATAACCAAAACCTACGTATCTAACACTAATTTGAGATGTTGTGGCAACTTTACAATCCTAACATGAATCATTCATAATCCATTCATATACCAATATGAATCTCTTATGAAAGGTTTGAGCCTATAATCTGAACCCTTTTAACATCTTTGTGTTTAAAGTTAAATTTCTTGAAATTAAATTATATTATTTTATATTATTATTTTTATTATATTTTATTTTATATTATATTATTATTTTCAATTTAAATATTAAAACCAATTTAAGGGTAAAAAAAACTAATAATTTATATTTCTTTTATTATTTACTAACAAATATAATTATTTACTAACGGAGAGAGGGGAGGCTGTACGGTGGAGAGTGGCGGACAGTGGTGGGGGGTGGCGGATAGTGGCGGCGGGTGGACAGTGGCGGCTGTGGCGGACAGTGGCCGTTGTGGCGGATAGTGGCGGCGGGCGGACAGTGGCGGCGGGCGGACACTGGCGGACAGTGGCGGATAGTGGCGGCGGGCGGACAGTGGCGGCGGTGGCGGATAGTGGCAGCGGTGGCGGACAGTGGCAGCGGTTGCGGACAGTGGCGGCGGGCGGACAGTGGTGGCTGTGGCGGACAGTGGCGGCGGTGGCGGATAGTGGCGGCGGGCAGACAGTGGCCGCGGTGGTGGATAGTGGCGGCGATGGCGGATAGTGGCGGCGGGCGGACAGTGGCGGCTGTGGCGGACAGTGGCGGCGGGCGGACAGTGGCGGCGGGCGGACAGTGGTGGCGGTGGCGGACAGTGGTGGCGGTGGCGGATAGTGGCGGCAGGCGGACAGTGGCGGCGAGTGGACAGTGGTGGTGTAACGCGGGGAGGGTTTCTCGAGTTATCTTTCCTTCTTCTTTTCCCCCTCTACCCGTATTCTTACTTTTTATTCTCTACAAGGGACTCCAAAACTTTTACTAAAGCCGACTCCACGCCACGTGGTCCTAAGACGATTGACCGACTTAGGATTCTACAACCCGTATGACGTGACATAGGCTTCGAGCAAAACCCTAGAGTCGCCTCCACCGCCACCACCAGACCAGTAACACAGAGCGATGATCGAGGTCTGGATCGATCATGCTAATTAATCAAACTTGGGGCTTGATCCCCACTATAACCGATGACCTTGAGTGTGGAATAAATTACACGGTAAAGATGAATTCCGATTCGATGTTAGAATCGGCGCCCAATTCAACTCTGCCTTGTAGGGACCACATGACCAGGACAAATTCATATACTGTACATATAACAAACACATGGAAATAAAAAATGCAAAATATTAACTAATTAATTTATTAAAAGAAACTAAAACAAAATCTAAATGTTCACTCCCTACTTGACCTGAACGGCAATGAGTTGACCATCCCTATAAAAACTCATACAGCAACTCTACCTTGGGCGACCAGCTAAAGATGTTGGGGCTGGTTTTGGGGGAGGTAAGATGGTTGACCTCTCCCAGTTGATCTCGCGTCCACACTGATCTCCCTCTCTCTGGTCTTCCCCAGACTAGAGCATTGTATTTTTCCGCATCGCTTACCAAGTTACTTAGTACGGTTTAAGTTATAACAATTAACCTCTGTTGTACTTAATTGATCCAGACTGGTTGAATTATTTTACTGAAGTTAAATTACACAAGCATCTAACGGCAGAGCTGTTCCCGTTCCCCAAAATGGTTATTTGAACTTTGAGAAATAGTGGACATGTCAACTCTGATGACCTATGACCGCCGGTCACTCGCACCTTACAACTTAGATCTGATTCGTGACGTCACTGATGGTGACTTAACTCAAATCTCCTAATAATTAGAATATTCTTGGTACTATAACCAGGAATATTATACAATACAATTTTAATACAAAACGAATGAAGGCTAATTTCTCTAAATGACTGAATACTATAGGATGATTCCTTATACGCAACTATGAACAGAGACGCCCGCCATTTGTGACTCAGACCTGCTAATCCCCAGAGGAATGTGCGTTGTTGAGGTCAGGTCCCTACACGAAACTTCTGGAACCTTCTGGAATAATTCTTACAACCAGCCTAGTTTGTTACGGTGGCGGACAGTGGCAGCAGGCGGACAGTGGTGGCGGTGGCGGACAGTGGCAGTGGGCTTACAGTGGTGGTGGTGGCGGACAGTGGCGGCGGGTGGACAGTGGTGGTGGTGGCAGACAGTGGCGGCGGTGGTGGACACTGACGGCTGTGTCTGGCGGTGGCGGAGAGTAGCGGTGGCAGCGGACTGCGGTGGCGAATGTGGCAACGGGCGGTGACGGCTGATGGCGGGCGGTGGTGGCAGCTGGTGGCGGCTGGTGGCGGGCGGTGGCAGCTGGTGGCAGCTGGTGGCGGTTGTGGCGGCTGGTGGTGGCGGCTGGCAGTGGCGGCTGGTGGCGGTGGCAGCTGATGGCGGCTGGTGGCGGTGGCAGCTGATGGCAGCTGGTGGTGGTGGTGAGTGCGGCTGGTGGTGGCAGTGGCACCTGGTGGTGGCTGGCGGTGGCGACTGTGGCAACGGGCGGTGGCGGCTCTTGGCGGGCGGTATTGGCGGCTGGTGGTGGCAGTGGTGGTGGCAGCTGGTGGCGGGCGGTGGCAGCTGGTGGTGGGGGGCGGTGGCGGCTGGTAGTGGCGGCTGGTGGCGGTGGCAGCTGATGGCGGCTGGTGGCGGTGGCAGCTGATGGCAGCTGGTGGTGGCGGTGAGTGCGGCTGGTGGTGGCAGTGGCACCTGGTGGCGGCTGGCGGTGGCGACTGTGGCAACGGGCGGTGGCGGCTCTTGGCGGGCGGTATTGGCGGCTGGTGGTGGCAGTGGTGGTGGCAGCTGGTGGCGGGCGGTGGCAGCTGGTGGTGGGGGGCGGTGGCGGCTGGTAGTGGGGGGCGGTGGCGGCTGGTGGCGGTGGCAGCTGGTGGTGGGCGGTGGTGGCGGCTGGTGGCGGTGGCAGCTGGTGGCGGTGGCGGCTGGTGGCAGTGGCAGCTGATGGCGGCTGGTGGTGGCGGTGGCAGCTGGTGGTGGCGGCTGGTGGTGGCGACTGTGGCAACGGGCGGTGGAGGCTGATGGCGGGCAGTGGTGGCGGCTGGTGGTGGCGGTGGTGGTGGCAGCTGGTGGCGGGCGGTGGCAGCTGGTGGCGGTGGCAGCTGATGGCAGCTGGTGGTGGTGTTATACTCAAATTCTGTCAGTTGAAATGTAACCAATCACAGGCAAGTAGACCTCTGACGTCATGCCAGACAGAGGAGCATCAAGCCATGCTCCCAGCAGCCTCAGTTATCCTCACAGACTCAGAGTAGAAGGACCTCGGCTAGGCAGATATTTACCTTGCTATCTCAGTCAATAAATATATACAGAAGCGACTACTGAGTCTACATTCTACCCGAACAAGGCAAACGAATACTGGTAGCAGCAGTGGGATCCAGAAATTTTTTTCTGGAAAGAAAAGTTCAAGTACCCAGCATCGCCTCGTGTTCCAGCCGCCACCGCCACCGCCATCAGCCGCCATCCTGCCACCCACGCATCAAATATTGTGCCAGACCGGGGTCCTGCCATCAACCACTACTCCAGGCCAACGTTTCAGAAGTAAGGGTCAATATTTTCCTGTGAGAACGCTCATTCATCAGTGAGGAGGAAGGAAGCTTCCCGCGCCAGCCATTTTTGAATCTCGCGCCACCACGTGGGAACCTGCACCACCACCACCACCGCCACCCAAGCTGACAGTATCTAAGCTTTGTGAGTGTTCAAGCTACTGCAATCGTGGTCAATCATCGTCGCAAGCATCACCTGATCATCGTATGTGCTGTATTGTTCCTTGAGAATATTTGGTGGACTGCAATTGTTTGACTAGTGTCGCCTCCCCAGGCTCACACACCTCGCCTCCCTCTCAAGCTCACACCTCGCCACCAGCCCCTGCTACATCGTTTTGTGTGAACTTCTCCTAGAAAATTGTGTTCTCAATATCGTCGTGTCCGAATTTATCTTCGCGCCTCAAGCATCAACAGTGTGGGGTCCCTGAGTTTCGCGCCACCGCCGCCAGGAGCGCTGCTGTCGAACCAGATTGTAAACAAACCCTCACACGTGCCACTTCACAAGCCCTGCCACCGTTTTTGTGTTGGCCGCTGTTATACTGCAAATCGTACAGCCCTGAGTTAAGTAATTGTGAGCTAAGATATCGTGTGCTATGTTTTAATGAGGTTTAACGTAAATATATCCAGAATATCCTGTGAATTACCCATTCAGTGACTTGTTAAATACTGGAGCCGCCTCAGTACTCAACTCCCCACAATTTTCTTGTGTGATTTCAACATTCCTGCTTCTTACAGTAATTTCATTGAATTTTAATTGTTCTCCTAGAGTGTTATTGGTAAATTTAAATTCCAGTGAAGTAAGAAATCCTTGTTTTAGTAGCAGTTAAGGATTTGTGCAATATCATTTTTTTTTAATTCCTCCAGGCCTAAAATTTAAATTTATTCCTTCAACATTGCATATTATAATTTTTTTTTACCATAGTTATATACATTCCTGTGTCCAGTTTATGTGCTACATACATATTTCTTGCATTGCCACTTGCTGTGTTGAATCTTTTTAATGAAATTTTGCAATTGCACTTCCAGTTTTTATATTCTCAATTGCTGTGCTTAGTCTGGTTTAATTAATTTACATACATCTAATTCCAGTCATTTTTTTAATGAAAGATTGCTAAATTTAGTTTACAATTGCTTGTTCTTAATTATTTTCTTGCCTAGCCCAATTTAATAATTTTATTTCTGCCATTTTTTTTTACTTTAGCCAAGTTGATATTTTTTTTGTGTGTTTATTTTTGTGTATACTATTTCTGATGCCAGGTGCACTTAATTATAATCTGCGATCAAATATTACTTCCACGGCTGTGACAATGCCTACCACGGTTGAAACCCCTTCAGAATCAATGGGAACAGTTGCTCGTCCCAATGGCCAGAGATCAGCTCAGGAAATGGCTATTCCTCTTTTTGCTGGGGAATCGCGTTTATTAGAATCATGGTTTAGTAAGGTTGAAGCGAAAACAGTTGCACGTTTTTCTAAGCCTACTGATGCCGAATACTTAGCAATTGCATGGTCAGCCGTGGACACAACCAAAGGTGATGCACGTTTTGTTGTTGATGAGAAAGCCATTGTTAGCCTTCAGTCTTGGCCTGAATTTAAGGATTTCTTTCGCCGTCGCTTTGTTAATAAAGGAGACCTTGACCCATATTGGTTAGTCAAAAAAAATTGCCAATGCCACCATGCAGCCTGGTGAATCGTTTAATGCGTTTACTAGCCGTCTCGATCAGTATCTGTATGCCTTAGTTTCTGCTATGAATAATTCGACTTGGTTAGATAAAGACAATAATCTGTCCCCTGAGGCTATGGCCAAAATGATAGCATTTGGTACTTTAATGCATTTTGCCCACGAGCATACAAAACCAATCGTTGAGCAACAAAATTTTGGTGTTAAACATGAAATTGGTGAAGTATTTGAGGCTATTAACAATGCCCCAGATAAACTAGCTCCCCGAAGTGCTCAACTGTTGCCACCCTCTGATGCTGTAAATGTAGGTACAAGCTCTCAGCATCCTCCCACAAATTCTCAAAACTCTTGGTCGCAGAAGCGTACCCATGCTCGTAGCCCCCAGTCAAATTCGCCGCCTCATAAAATGCCGAAACGCCATAGTCCACAACTATCCACTCCCTCATGTTGGCATTGTGGTAAGAGTAACCACCTTGCAAGGGACTGTTGGTCCGCCCCTAGATCATCACCTCCTAGACAATTCTCTCGGCCCCCTCATCAATCTAATCATTCTCGGCTTCCATATTGCACGTACCATAAACAAGTTGGTCACCACACTGCGGATTGTAGAGCTAGGCAAAGGACATCTCCACCTCGTAACTCCCATGGTCAGTCTTGGCGAGGCTCACAGCGTCCAAGACATTATCAGAACTCTCGTAATTACAACTCCCAGCCCAGCTATAATGCAACTTCAAATTATAATGCTCAGTCACAGAATGCTGGAGCTCAGAAAGTTCACTCCATGTCGTCGGGAAACCCCCAAGGCCATCCGCTAACCAATTCAAGCTAGCCAATCCTAGTGCCCTCCCTGTGTATTCAGTAGCTACCCAAAATAGATTTGGACACTTGACAGAGGAGGACACTGACTCTAGACCAGTTGTAGATGTTGACGGATCCACAGTAAATTTGACACAAACAAGACGCAGATATCCCAGACAATATAAGTCAAAAGTAGTAACTTGTCCAGTCTCAAGTGATGGTCCCCTTGTATCAGCCATTGTACATGGTAGAGTTTTAAAAGTTTTTCTTGACTCAGGTGCAAAAATTAATATTGTCAAGCCCTCAGCTCTTAGAGACATTGAAAGTAAGCACCCTACTATTTTAAAACAGTCACACATACCTTTTCTAAGTGGTATTTCAGGAAATAAAGTAAAAGTTCAGGGTGAAATTGACCTCCCACTCAAGTTCAATGATGTCACATTGTCTATAACATGTTTAGTTGTTGACATTATTCATTTTCCTGGAGACATTCTCTTAGGTCTGTACACCATGATTGATGAAAATATTGCATTGTTTCCCCATCGTTGGAACATAAGTATCAAAGACCACGTCATACCCTTGTGTAGCATGTATCGACAGGGCCACGAGTTCAATCTTCAATCAGATTACGGTAATTTTGTTGACACCTGCCTTGCTAGCGTAGGTTTGTCAGATCATTGTCGTGGTAGCATACCCGAGAAAACAGGCACTCGATTGAAGCATAGTAGTTGTGCAGTTGTTAAGGAGAATGAGTATCGGGACTTTCTGGAAGGGGACGCCCTAACGGATTCTCGTTGTCTCGCTCGCCTGGCAGCTTCCATCTCTGAAGTCAGTGGTTCCATGGCTACTGACACTGTGCTACACTCTCATTCTCTCACCAGAATAAGAGTTAAGGTTCAGGGAGTGCCTGAGTTGTCGGATGTGATTGCGGAAAGTGAAACATGTAAAGTGAATGGTACATTTGTTGAACCCTCCTGGCACACAGTGCAGGATGGTACTGTCACACTTTTTATCGCAAACACAAGTAATGCCGATATCCATCTCCAGTCTGGTACCCATGTTGTAGATTTTGCCCATTACTCGTTACCGGTGCGAGTTGTGGATGATGTCTCCATGGATCATACTGTTTGTACACTCACACCAGGAGAACAGGGATCTCAGCCAGAGGTGCAAGCGCAACACCTCAGTCCTACTGATTTTCCTGACTCTGTGGCTCAGCTTTTGAAAATTTTGAACAAGAATAGAGCTGTTGTTGCTCTACCAGGAGAAAAATTAGGTCTCACTCCTCTCATTACACATAAAATTCCCCTTGAACAAGGAACTACGCCTATTTATGTACCAGCTTACCGTCTTCCCCATTCTCAGAGAGCAGAAGCAGATAGACTTGTACAAGAAATGTTACAGAGTGATGTAATTGAATCGAGTAATTCGCCATGGAACGCTCCATTGATTCTTGTACCAAAGCAAGATGGGACTTGGAGACCTGTAATCGATTATCGCAAGCTTAACAGAGTAACAATACCTGATCGTTTCCCACTTCCAGTTCTCAATGATTTGTTGCAAAGTATTGGTCGAAACAAAGTATTCTCAACGTTAGATTTGTTGCAGGGATTCTGGCAAATCCCCCTTGATGAGGAAAGTAAACAATTGACAGCCTTTAGTACTCCCAATGGTCATTTTCATTTCAAAAGAATGCCGTTTGGTTTGCGTAGTAGTCCAATAACCTTTTCACGGCTCATGACAAATCTATTTCGTAGATTGATAGGAAGTACACTTCTAGTTTACCTTGATGATCTCATAATCATGTCGCAAGATGTTCAGACTCATTTCCAGAACCTTGAGAAAGTACTTGCAAAGCTCGCTGAAGCTAATTTAAAAATAAAGCTTGCAAAATGTTCATTTTTAAAGCAAAAGATTAATTTCCTATGTCATACAGTTACACCTTCAGGTATTACATTGAATGAATCAAAAATTATTGCTGCCCGTGATTTTCCAATACCTCGTACCGCAGAAGCCGTAAGACAGTTCACAGGTCTTGTAGGATTTTATCGTTCATTTATTGCTGGATTCTCTATTATAGCCGCTCCGCTTTACAAGTTGCAAAGAAAAGATGAACCCTTTGTTTGGGGAGAGGCCCAGGATCAGTCATTCAAAAAACTCAAAGCAGCCTTGATTTCGTCACCTGTCCTTAGGTACCCAGATTTTTCTAAACCTTTTACGTTGGTTACAGATGCTAGTGACATAGGTCTAGGTGCTGCATTACTTCAAACAGAAGGTCACAGAGATCACGCAATAGCTTATGCTAGCCGCACATTATCTAAAGAAGGGAAAAATTATAGTGCAACAGAACGAGAAGCCTTGGCAGTTGTCTGGGCACTTAAACATTTCAAGGATACAATTTATAATTACCCAGTTCATGTTCTTACAGATCACCAACCATTAATTCCCTTGTTCAAAAATAAGAATCCAGTTGGAAAGTTTGCTAGATATTTGCTCACAATTCAAGAATTCAATCCCACATTTGGATATATTCCAGGAAAGCAAAATGTTGTAGCCGATGCGTTTTCTCGACACGTAGCTGCGATTCAGTTAAATTACCCAGTATTAGATGCTACAGTAGTAGAAACGGAACAAAGACAAGACCCCATATGGGCACCCGTCATTAAATTTTTGACTAAGCAAGACACTCGCCCGATTCATAAACCGCCAGTACCATTGAAAGAACTAGTTATGTTGGATAATTTACTGTGTAGAGTAGTAAAGCTAGGGACAGCCCCGAGGAAATGTTGTCAGTTAGTTGTTCCAGCTGTCTTGGTACCAACTGTGTTAAAAATTATCCATGATGCTCCTGCAAGTGCACATCCAGGAAAGGATCGTACACTCCAACAAGGTCGATTGAAATATTTTTGGCCAAAAATGGCTAAGGAGATTGCTCATTATGTTGACAGATGTTTAACTTGTTTACAGCACAAGGGACATGTTTCAGGACCTAATCCAATTCAGGTGTACCCAGCAACTAAAGCTCCTTGGGAACGAATATCGATGGATTTATTGACAAATTTTGCGGAAACAGAGAAAGGGAACAAACATTTGCTTGTAATGGTCGATAATTTTTCACGGTTTTGCGAACTAGTTCCTATCCCAAACAAAACAGCAGAAACCATAGCCAGCGCATTCCATGACCAAATAATTTGTAGATATAGTATGCCTAAAGTAATCCTTTCAGATAATGGACCAGAATTCAGTAATAGTATTCTAACTAGCTTGTGTGATTTATATAACATCAAAAAATGTAGCATTATGCCTTATCATCCGGCAAGTAATGGACTAGCTGAACGTACTAACAGGAAAGTGTTAGATGCCTTGAGAGTCACGTTGAATTTTTATAACAACAATTGGGATGATTTTATACCCTTAATTCAGTGTGCTATAAATTCTTCAATTAATGTTTCTACTGGTGACACACCTCACGCTATTCTTTATGGTACAGATAAGATCCTCCCTAATGAATTGATTAACGTACCTCCTACTCCCTTATATAACGTAGATGATTTTGTTCAAGTGAAGCGTAGACAAATGCAACTAGTATTCAAGAAAATACGAGAACAACTGTCCAAAGCAACAGCCGAGTTCACTCTAGCAAGGAATGCACGAGCTAAACCCAGTAAAATAACTATTGGATCTGTAGTAATGATACTTAACCAACACAGGTCTGGTCCTATGTACAAGTTAACTAAGAAATTTTTGGGTCCATATAAGGTAACTGAGCTTATCAAAGGTAACAAATACAGACTTAAGAACTTGTTAACAGGAGAGTTTATAAATGAACATTTAGACCACATGAAGTTAGCTAAAATGACTGTTGACGAGACTGATGAGGAAGATGACAATGAACTTACCCAGACAGATTCTCCTACTCGGACACCACCTTCTGTGGTTGACAGACCACTTGATGTTCAGCAACCCCATACTAGCAATTATAATCTTAGATCTAGACCTCTCGTTTCAACCGTGCACTCACCACATGTCCATTGGCTAGATGTTAACGAGGATATCTCTCAAGATGATAGTTTGTCACATGAAGTTTCATCTGTTCCGGACCTTCAGTCAGAGCCAGAGTTGTATAGTGCTCTGGATGAGCTAGGTGTAGATATCCGCAGAATTTATAATTGAGTGCACTCTGCAGTTATTCTGTTTGTTTTGAAAAAAAAAAAAGTAATTTGCAGTATTTCTACCACATGTGTCTTATTATTACCATTATATATAATGTATAGTTTTTCTCAACTTTATTTTGTTATAAATTAGATGCCATTGTTAAGTCTACTACCATTTGTATTTTTACAGTGCTTGTCATAAGAGTTATTATTGTTCTAGCAACCACATTGAGGCCAGTGAATCTTGACTGCTATCACGCAGATGTTAGTCTTCTTGATCCAGGTCTTGTATATGCTTGTAAATATATTGCACATTATACATATTGTACATACATTGCACATACACATACATTGCACATATTGTACATTGGTCTTGTAAATATATTGTATTATTTCAGAAAAAAAAAAAAAAAAAAAAAAATCATTATCTATCTTGAAATTCAATTGTGGTTGTTAGGTCAGAACTTTGTTCTATTAATGTAATAATTGTTTAATTTTGTATGGTTTTCAAGCACATGCCATTGACACATGTTAATAATTTTGTTTAGGCAATACCTTGAGTTGTATTGTTCATATCTGATCAGTAGACATACACATGTTCTTAATACTCTGGTTTAATCAAAGCATTGTTACCATGATTTTCACCTATTATGATGATTTTTTTTTCTTTTGGTGCATATGCAGAGTTGTTAGTATTACGCACACCTGATCTTCTTTCAATGTTTTATTATGCAAATTTCACATGTAAGCCATTATTGAATGCCACCGAGGTCCTTTCAGTATCATTGTATCTACATAGCTAGCCAGAGCTTGTCGACAAGGGACGTCGACTTGGTAGCGTGTCCGAGCGGTGTTATACTCAAATTCTGTCAGTTGAAATGTAACCAATCACAGGCAAGTAGACCTCTGACGTCATGCCAGACAGAGGAGCATCAAGCCATGCTCCCACCAGCCTCAGTTATCCTCACAGACTCAGAGTAGAAGGACCTCGGCTAGGCAGATATTTACCTTGCTATCTCAGTCAATAAATATATACAGAAGCGACTACTGAGTCTACATTCTACCCGAACAAGGCAAACGAATAGTGGCGGTGATGGCGGCTGGTGGTGGCGGTGATGGCGGCTGGTGGCGGTGATGGCGGCTGGTGGCGGGCGGTGGCGGGTGGTGGCGGCGGCTGGTGGTGGCGGCGGTGGTGGGTGGTGATGGCGGTTGTGGTGGGTGGTGGCGGTGGTGGTGGGTGGTGGTGGCGGCGGTGATGGGTGGTGGTGGTGGGTGGTGGCGGCTGTGGTGTGTGGTGGCGGTGGTGGTGGTGGGTGGTGGTGGCGGCGGCTGTGGTGGTGGCTGGTGGCGGCTGGTGGTGGTGGGTGGTGGCGGTGGCGGCTGGTGGTGGCGGCTGGTGGTGGCGGGCGGTGGTCGTGGGTGGCGGCTGGTGGTGGTGGGGTGGCGGATGGTGGTGGCGGCTGGTGGCGGCGGTTGGCGGCGGGTGGCGGCTGGTGGTGGTGGGTGGTGGCTGGTGGTGGTGGGTGGTGGCGGTGGTGGGTGGTGGTGGCAGTGGTGGGCGGTGGTGGGTGGTGGCGGCAGGTGGTGGCGGCCAGCTTGGACACACCCTTCACCACTGAAGGTCTGAGCACAACTAACCATATGTCTCTCTCACCACCAGCCCAGTGTTGCCAGCTCGTGCTCTCAAAATGTTTCCTTCAAAGATTGTATATTATCTTTGAACAACAAGTTTGATTATCAAGGAAATAATGCATATATTATTGTCACATTAATACTGTGCAATATCTTATTACATTCCTGCTAAATAATTATAATTTGAAACAGGACAAAAAGTCCAACATATATATAAAAACCAACATTAGAGATCACGAGGCCTAGGCCTATCTGTGACCACACATCCTGCCTCCCTGGCCAGTTACCCTCTCACACCTCACACTCTTAACTCACTCTCACTCTTACTCTTAATCACTCTTATGCACTATTACTCACTCTTACTCTCACTCACTCTTACTCACTCTCAGTCACTCTTACTCTCATACTCACTCTTACTCTCACTCTTGCTCTCAGTCAATCTTATTCTGTCACTCTTACTCACCCTCAGTCACCCTTACCCATTCATACTCACTCTCTCACTCTTACTCTCAATCACTCTTACTTTCACTCACTCTCAATTACTCTCACTCTCAATCACTCTTATTCTTACTCTTACTCCCAATCACTCTTACTCTCAATCACTCTTACTCTCACTCTTACTCTTACTCTCACTCTTACTCCCAATCACTCTTACTCTCAATCACTCGAACTCTCACTCCTACTTCCAATCACTCTTACTCTCAATCACTCTTACTCTCATTCTTACTCTTACTCTCACTCTTACTCTCAATCACTCTTACACTCAATCACTCTTACTCTTACTCACTCTTACTCTCCCTCTTACTCTCAATCATTCTTACTCTCACTCCTACTCCCAATCACTCTTACTCTCAATCACTCTTACTCTCAATCACTCTTACTCTCACTCTAACTCTCAATCACTCTTACTCTCAATCACTCTTACTCTCACTCTTACTCTCACTCTAACTCTCAATCACTCTTACTCTCACTCTAACTCTCAATCACTCATACTCTCACTCTAACTCTCAATCACTCTTACTCTCACTCTAACTCAATCACTCTTACTCTCACTCTAACTCTCAATCACTCTTACTCTCACTCTAACTCTCAATCACTCTTACTCTCATTCTCAATCACTCTTACTCTCACTCTAACTCTCAATCACTCTTACTCTCACTCTCAATCACTCCTACTCTCATACTCACTCTTACTCTCAATCACTCTTATTCACTCTGTCAATCTTACTCTCACTCACTCTCAGTCACTCTTACTTTTACTCACTCTCAGTCACTCTTACTTTTACTCACTCTTACTCAAACTTACACACTCTCTGGCACTCTCACTCACCTTCAGTCACTCTTACTCTTACTCACTCTTACTCTCAGTCACTCTTACTCACTCTTACCCACTCACGCTCACTCTAGTTAATAAGAACATGCCAATATAAGATAACAAAACGTTTTCAGATTCTTTCACACCACTTTCCAGCAACTTTTATAATTTATATAAAATATTTTAAGGAATAATACATAAATTATATATTTAAACATGATATTAGTGTTTAGTGGAATGCATAAGGAGTCAAATTGTGTTAAAAAGAGCGATTTTTAGAAAATTTGGAAAACTACTTTTTTCTGATCATATTATAACTAAATGGATTTTGAACGTTTCACTGAGCCAATAAATATCATTCACAATTTATTAATGAATTTTACAAAAAACACCATAAATTTTATATTTAAACATGTAAAAACTATTTGTAATACATTAGGAACAAAATAGTTGTAGAAAAACAATTTATTATAAAACCTTTGTGTTTGGATTTTTTTATTAAAAGTTTCTCAAAGGCTCTCCTGCATCATTCTCAATGCAAATCATTCACACACCTATAGGAAGAGATAGACGAACGTTTTCTAGATGATTTGTGTTTGCATGGCCTGCTGTGGAGGTGCAGGTGGGGCTAGCCCCAGTTCAATCTGCTTTAGCTCAACCTCTCTGTTAGCTTCAATTTCTTGCTGCTGCAGCTTAGCTTCCAGCTCGCGCTCCTCCCGTCTCAGCTGTGCTTCTCATTCACGCTCTTCCTGTCTCAGCTGTGCTTCTGCTTCTCGTTCTTCATGCTTCAGCTGTGCATCTCATTCTTCATGCTTCAGCTGTGCTTCCAGTTGCAGCTTCATTATCTTCAGTTTGACGCTGCGCCAGCTGCCGCTGGATCCCCTACTGCTTCCACCAATGCTTAAGTTCTCCCCTGCACTGACAGGTGTCTGTGGCCGTTCCACCCTCAAAGCCTCATCTCGGGCCCTGAGCTGTGCCACAATCTCAAGCCTCCTCTCTCCCACTTTGGAGGATCTCAACTGTATCCCAAAGTGGTCAGCTATCAACTGCAGCTGCGCCTTGGAGCAACCCTCCAGCACCTGCTCATCCCTGGTATCAATAAACTTTGCCACCTTATCGTCCTCCATACTTGTGCTATGAGTGAATACCTGTTACCTGTACCTATGGCCACTATTAAGCACCACAATCTCAATCGTTATGCTTGATCGTGATCCTTGATCGTAATCCTGGCGAGGTCGCCAATGTCGGGGTTACTCTAAATCTCGTACTTAAATCCTGGCAATATTGCCAATGTCAAGGTTCCTCTCCCTCTCAACAGTCACCACCAAGTAGTAGTAGCGATAACTGTTACTTACTGTAGCCCTGCGGGTCTTCACTCCATCCTCGAGGTGCCACTGTTCACCTGGAAAGTTTCCCAGTCTATCTCCGGCCAGACTTATAGCCTGAAGACGAGTGGGAACACAATCTACTCTCTTGATCGTGTGCCCGCCCCAACAAAGGGCTCTACTGCTAACTGAAAGGTCGGCAACTGGTGTTCTCCGTGTCCAGTAACACGTCAGTGGTATTGTGGAATTGTGGCAGTAGTGGCAGAGAGCACACTAGTTAACTCTAGAAACAGGCAGGTATATATCTCAATCACTCTCTCTCTTTCAATGGACTCAATAGCAAAAAGTAATGGAGGGATAACACAAACACGAAGGTGGTTTTGTATTTTACTAAAATTATTAAAGTATTATAGCTCTGGATCAACAACAAGGCAACGAAGTACATGGCAGCAAATCACTCCTTCTCCGTAATCTGGAACACTACGCGACGGCAACACTCCCCCACTGCCACGCCCCCTCACTGGTATACTCTCTGTACTTGTTGTCCTGGCGTTTAGCGCCTATTTCTTCAAATTCACGGTATCCACAATACCGGCAATAAACACAGTAATCACTACAATGGTAGTAAACACCATAAATTACTATACTGTCAATAAACACAGTAAATCGCAATACTGCCAATAAACACAGTAACTCACTGTACTGACATTAAACACAGTAGATCACAATACTGTCCATAAACACAGTAGCTCACTATACTGGCGATAAACACAGTAAACCACTATAATGGTCCCAAACACAGTAAATAACTTCAATGGCAATAAACACAGTAAATCATTGTACACATGAAAATACTATTCAATACTCCAGCATATAATTATATATAGATCATTTCATCAATATTAGTAATAATGAGTCAATATGGGGCACACAGCTTTATACTAATAAATGGTACATTTATATATATATATTCTCTGACGCAAACTTATAATATTAATGTCACATGAATGTAAATGTCCTCAACAGAGCAAACTCTTCGATAAATCACAGGTGCACTCACACACCATATATATATTTCGTGAGAGCTCTCTGCACAACTGTGCCTTACTATGACACAGACATTGGTGAGCCCTGCTCACAACATTGAAGATACTCTGGCTAAATGGGAATGGGGAGGGAAAACTGAATTACCTACTTCCACCTCAATGATGTGGACTTGTCCTCTGTTGAGAGTTGAATTGTAGCTCCTGGTCCCGGCTCTCGACTCGTTATAGGGAACGCCCCCACACACACACTGATGATCTCTCCAGGAACCCAATCAACACCCAAAAACACATCTTCATCATGCTCTATCCTCTGCAGGCCCGTGCTCCTCCACAACCTCTTGAAGGGTTGGAGTCGGTCTCCTGGCCGTCGACTTCTCCTTACAACTACGTCCGCAGTCCTTTCTCTCGGCTGCAGTCGTTCTGATTCCCAGTTAGCTTCGTTCTTCTCCTGCCTCTCGGTTGATTGGCCCAGCCGCTACGTCATCACCTAAACTGGTGAAACTGCACAGTCGTCCCAGACGTCACTGCTCAGACTTCACTTCTTGCAACACACCTGTCACTGGAGCACTTGCTGCTCATTTCTCGTAAATTCCTTCTTCGGTCCAACACATAGAATACAGGAAGACCTCACAGGGTGCTTGTAGACTACAGGATGACACGTAAATCCACCGGATCGGGGCAAAACTGTCAGACTGCCAGGACCCCCTATCGCACATCCGACCTCCTCGACGTGTCGTGTCAAACTCCTGGGCGCCACGGCCCGCGTCGTCCGGACCCCCCTGCACTCGTGACGTCATACTTGCCAGGGGCGTTTCTCATTGGCTCCCTGTGCCACATCACTGTTCTTAACCAATCTGGTGCCACTGACGTCATAACATTTTGGCGGCAAAACGTAAGGGCAGGCGCCATCTTGGCGTCCTAAAGGGCCTAAACCACTGGCCAAAACACTCTTCTTTTGCGAATTTCTCGCCAACGTGAGAACACTTCACGCTCCCACATATGTCAAATTGTCCCCTGGAATGTAGAGAACATTCAGGTAAAGTGGATATGACTCTTACAGCTGGCGTGGGAGAAATATAAGGGAGGGGGAACACCGTCACAGTACACAATATACCTAAGTGTCACCAAGACATCTATAAGGTACACAATATACCTAAGTGTCATTAAGGCATCCAGAAGGTACATGTGAGAGCTATTTATTTGGGTGAGGACACTAATACAAATGTCCTCAGTGCGAAAGGACTGCACAAGCCAGAACGTTAAGTGCCAGACTAGATTAAATATTTTTAAACTAAAATAAATTGAGGGAGCAGCCACAAGGGTTTAAAAACAATTGGGACCCTTATCCAGTAGGTTGTGATCTTCTCAAGTGATTAGTGCAATGATAAGGGTAGCTCACATGTTCTCACATCAAAATTAATTTTATATGTGTGGCTATGGATCGGGTTCGAATCCAGAAGATGCCTTCGTTAAAGTTTGCAAGAACAGTTCAATATGTTGCAGCGTGTGTGGGACAATAATATTGGAAGGTATTGACATAAAGACACTATTCTTTTGCCAACAATAACCATTTATTCATAAAGAACTAAATCCAATAGAAAGCACAACAATCTTGAGGTTATGTTAATGTTCTTCCATGACACTTAACCCCTGTGCTGCGCCAACCGAGAAAACTCGGTCAGTGGGAAACAGCACCAACCGAGAAAAAACCTTTCTAACATTTCGTACTCGTTCAAAATGCGTGTGTGGTAGATTGTGCACGAAATGGACTCTTGGGACCTCCAGTGAGAGGCAGCCATCTTGGAAAAAAAATCCCAGAATGTCCTTGGGCTGCTGGCTGGGTTAGTACTGAGTGAGCAACCATGGGTAGCGCACGTGCCTCTGGCTCCCAAACATCTGTCCGACTTGGTGTTGATAGATCGCGCTCTGTCGGTGAAATTCAGACCTTATTGTCTGAAGAACATAAGGGTCATGATATTTATGAAGCTTGGCGCAATAAGGACCTAACACAAACTACCATACTACCTAACACAAACTAACACATACTACCTGATTGGCTCAACCAGACATTAGGGGGATTTGGCAGAGACCTGCAGGCAATGCAGGGAGAGCCGGTCGGCCGAGCGGACAGCACGCTGGACTTGTGATCCTGTGATCCAGGGGTCGATCCCGGGCGCCAGTGAGAAACAATGGGCAGAGTTTCTTTCACCCTATGCCCCTGTTACCTAGCAGTAAAATAGGTATCTGGGTGTTAGTCAGCTGTCACGGGCTGCTTCCTGCGGGTGGAGGCCTGGTCGAGGACCTGGCCGCGGGGACACTAAAGCCCCAAAATCATCTCAAGATAACCTCAAGAAGAAGATGCAAACATTAATACAGAACTAAAGAAGTGAGTTAGAGGAAGCCAGAGAGGAGATAAAGAGAGTCAGGGAAAATCAGAATTCAAACCAGCACAGGGTATGCAACCTCCTGGAAACAGGGGACGAAGCTGATGGAAGGCTCCTTCCAGAGGGACTCTTTTGCAGAAATACTGCAGAACAACCCAAGTGCCAAGGCCGCTCTAGAGGCAGCAGCTATGAAAGCAGCTACCTCACTGGAAGCTGCAAAATGCACTGAACAAATGCTGGAAAGGAAACGATCAATTATAGTTGTAGGAGTACAGGAACCAGAGGGATCCAATCGGGAGAAGTGGAGGAGGGACCGAGCAACCATGACAGAGATCTTGGAGGGACTGGATATGGAGGAGGTAGATGGAAACATAGGGAAGGTTTTCAGGCTGGGCATCTACAAGAGGGAAAGGAAACGATTGATAAAGGTAGTGCTCACGAACGAGGCAACAAGGGACAAAATCCTATCCAGGAAGAGCAGACTTGTGAGGTTAGGGGGATACAAGGACGTCTTTCTGCAAAGGGACATGACAAGGGAGGGGAGAAGGAAGGCTGTAGAAACAAGGAGGAGACGCAAAGAAAGGGGTGGGGATATGGGAGCCACAGGACTCAGCTCAGTGTCTCCAGGAACCTCAGAAGGGAGTGGGAATCCCCCCACCAGCAGACCAGCATCCCCAGGGAGGATTGTAACAGAAGCCTTCCACCAACCAACCCCCAACAGTCACCTGCACCTCCCCAGACAGTAAAGTCCCCTTCAGACCATGCCCCCCATTTTTCCCGATCCCAGACCCTCCCATGTTCCCCCCATGCCCTTTTTCTCCCCCAGCCCCTACCCAAGACCCTCACTGTTCCTGCACCCCATGCCCTTCCCTATTTCTCCAGCCTGTGCCCTTCCCAGTTTCCCCATCTCAAGTTCTCCTCCATACTCCACCCCCTCCCTACAGGCTCCCCTCCCCTTGCCAACCCCTGACCTCCCAGTCTACCCTGCATACCCCAACCCATGACCTCCCACCACATGCCCCTCCAACTCCCCCATCACATGACCCAACTAATCCCCAACCCCGGACCCCTTCAGCCGCTTCACGAAAGCCCCCCTGTTCCAGACCCTCCCAGCCCCCTCACATCCCAGAACCCCCAGGTCCCCCATCAGTCTAGTATGACCCCTCACTGGACTGCCACGAACATAAAAGGAATATTAAATGAGGAAGATACATCAAGGACAAGGGTTATTAATTTATAAAAAATAATAAAAATCATTATAACACTGCCACCACCTTCCCGACCAACCATACCTGAATGTGTCTATCACCGATCCCCCAGGAAGGCAAGGAATCAGTAATCATGGGACTCCGGGTAATATGAACTTCAGTACTAAATTTTGGGAAATTAGTTTGTTTAATTTTTCTTTGCTTATTTAAATCCAAGGGCATCTTTAATATCTATTAAATGGAGGAGAACATGGGGGTTTCCAATTCAACACATAAAAATGACAAAGTAGAGAAATATATCAAAGGAGGAGTTAAGTGAATACCACTGGACAAGTTATACAATTTATTTTATGAATCATGTAAATTAAGATAATTTGAACATATACCCTATTCTATTCCCCTAGAGGCACAATGGATATCTATAGAGGACATGAGATCAAGTGCACAATACCTTAAAACCGCACTGAGGCCAAGATATTGATGGCTGCCCTCAGCCCCTTGGATGCGGGCTTGCGTCCCCTAGTCCCGATACACTCCCAAGACACACTACCCAAATTTTGTTTTGCCAGCTTACCGGTGGAAATGATTGCTCCTCCCACCATCTAATACAGCCCCAGGGTTCCACCCCTTAATTTGGCAATGGCCAACCATTTAACAATTAGGCCTGAGGTCTGGCTCTATAGGGCCAATAAGGACTTGGCACTTATCTACTGCCAATCACCTTCCATGATCTGCCGTGGAAGGATAGATGAATTTTTGAAGATTGAGTCAGCTCTCTCCAGCTATTTGAAGGGAACAAAGCGCCTCTATCGAGCCCCGTGCACCTCCGAGCAATGTTTACCACACTGATAAATTATGTTCAACCCTCTCTCCTCCAAGATAAAGAGTAGGGACATTTGACTTGCCTGGTATGGGGAAGGGACCGGTGAGAGGGGACTGCCAGAAAGCTTTTGACACATTACCACATGTACTGGTGCCCAAACTGGAGATGCAGGCAGGAGTGAAAGGGAAGGTACTCTACTGGATAAGAGAGTACCTAAGCAACAGGATACAGAGAGTCACCGTGAGAGGTGAGGTCCCGGAGTGGCGGGGAGTCACCAGTGGAGCCCCACAGGGATCAGTCCTTGGACCAATACTGTTTCTGATATACGTAAATGACCTTCCAGAAGGAATTGACTCGTTTCTCTCGATGTTTGCTGATGACGCGACAATTATGAGGAGGATCAGGACAGAGGAGGATAGTATGAGGCTACAAGAGGACCTAGACACTCTGAAGGAATGGTCTGACAAATGGCTACTAAAGTTCAACCCAAGTAAATGTAAGGTAATGAAACTAGGAGGAGGAACTAGGAGGCCAGTCACTGGCTACTGAATGGGAGATGAAGTCCTTCACGAAACGGACAGAGAGAAAGATCTGGGAGTTGATATCAGGCCAAACCTGTCTCCTGAAGCCCACATCAAAAGAATAACATCAGCGGCCTATGCGAGGCTGGCTAACATCAGAACTGCTTTCAGAAACCTGTGTAAGGAATCCTTCAGAACCTTGTATACCACATATGTAAGGCCAATCCTGGAGTATGCAGCCCCAGCATGGAGTCCGTACCTAGTCAAGCACAAGACGAAGCTGGAAAAAGTTCAGAGGTATGCCACTAGGTCAGTCCCAGAACTAAGAGGCATGAGTTATGAGGACAGACTACGTGAACTGCACCTCACGTCGCTGGAAGACAGAAGAGCTAGGGGAGACATGATCACCACATACAAAATTCTCAGGGGAATTGACAGGGTGGACAAGGATGGATTATTTAACACGGGTGGCACACGCACAAGGGGACACAGGTGGAAGCTGAGTACCCAAATGAGCCACAGAGACATTAGAAAGAACTTTTTCAGTATCAGAGTAGTAAATAAATGGAAGCCTCCACCTCATCACTAGGAAGTGATGTGGTGGAGGCTGACTCCATACACAGTTTCAAATGTAGATATTACAAGAGCCCAGTAGGCTCAGGAATCTGTACATCAGTTGATTGAAAGTTGAGAGGCGGGACCAAAGAGCCAAAGCTCAACCCCCGCAAACAAAACTAGGTGAGTACAATGGTCGGATGCAAGTGATACAGCACTGATGAGGACGATATATCGACCATATCCTGTTGTAGCTCTGAGAGCCACCCTTGCCTTCTCCAATTTGTATAAATGTACATAGATGAATCGTTTTCTGGGTTCTAGTGAAGATGCATCTGATACAAGTAGCATAGATGAACAGTGTTAGCGGCTTCCTTGGTGGTGTTTTCCATAGATATTTTCTAGAATAACGCAATCTTTTCCGGAATGACTGAGTCTCTTCCAGAATACCTGAATCTCTTCCAGTGAGGCACCTTACAAAGCAATCTTTCCAAGACTTCCTGACAAATTGACCTTTTCCAATAATCTTTTCAAGACTACTTTACGCATCACAAGTTTGGCTACATACCACCTACAGATACTAAAGCCAAAGGTGTACGCGAGTGCTTTATTTGCAAGCACACAGAACGAAGAACCAGGAAGCGAAAATCTATCTGTACCTGGCACAACGAGAGCGAAGTCGCGCTGTGTACCAGGGACTACTTCATTGATTATCACTCACTTCCGAAGTACTGAGTGTGTAATACAGTGTGTTACTGTGTAGATAGTGTGTGAAACTGTACATATTTAAATTTTGGTGAATTTTTAACAATAAATATTGCGACAATAAACATTTATTTTGGACACATTACTGACACATGTATCACAGTTCCATGGAACATTATGAACGTTCTACGGTACACATATTGTAAAGGGAACAAATATTCATCATATATATGATAAAACAAAAACAAATGAAACTGCATTGGAAATACATTGAACAAATAATTGAAAATATATATGTTGCCCCTCGCAGTATTGAATGGCCCATGTGACCGTCTCCTGAACTTCACCCACAAGCGACCAGCCCATGACGCTCCCTTCTCCACGTTCCCACAGCCAAAGTAAGTGGAATTTTTTATTTTTACGTGTACGTGTTCAGGAAAGGGATTTTATCGTTTTGCCAAAAAATAAAAAGCAAACACTTGATCTTATGCACACAGAGGGAATGTCACGATAAACTCGGCGAATCACAGTGGTTAAAGACAGCTATCCAGACAGCAAGTTTAGCAAGAGTCCATCTCCTTTGTCACTCTTAAAATGGCAACAGATTCTAATCTGTGCCACTTCAGGCTTATATGATGAAAAACTGAACTATAGAACTACTGAAGTACTTGGTAATTAAATATGTTAATTTACTGTCAACCGGAAGGTCAACAGCAAAGGTAATCTACGTTAATCACAATCTTGTATCTCAGACAATCAAATACATCAAAATAATAATTCGCTATCATAACTACTCAGTCACTCTGACCAATTAAACACTCAGTGAGTAATTGCATTAATTACTGTCAAACGGACATATAATTAATCGAGAACGAATTACGTTACCACAACACTGTCACTCACGACAGCTTGCCAAACAAAACTATGTCACTTCACTTTATGACATTAATTACCCTTAATTACTTCTCACTGAATCCTTAATTAGCAACTAAAGATCACATAAAGTCCTTGTCACGCAGACAAGCAAAACAGTAATAAGTTGCTTCACTACTCAGTGCTAATATATCACACTGAACGACAAATCACAACACAACACAGTCGTAAATAATAATCACAAGAATATTAATCAATAAACACAGTAATTTCTTACACAGGGTATGACAACAGATAACCCCTTACCTCTCTTGAATCACTGGTTTTTCTTGGATTTAGAAAACACGTTCATGGAATTCTCTACACAGATCGGTATAATATTGAACCGAAAAAATCAATAGAATAATTGTACCTCTGACTATAATTGAGTTCCCTGGTGTATTACATACACAACATTAACTACTTTATCACAGTAGTTCCCTTCAACGTACTGTGGTCGCTCTTTACTGGTGCGTCTTCCTCGACTATGCTTCCTTCACCTAACCAGGTGCTCTAGGAAAACGTTCTACCGGAAGTTGACTTAACATCAACCAAAGAAACTTCAGCACCAAATACAGAAATATGAGTAATCACTTAGACCGGCCTTCTCAAGCACACTTCTCTCATACATACTGGCACTGAATACGGCAGTTGACTGAAGTTCATCCAAACTTCCTCCACACATTGTTATAGGAGACCATGTGTAGTGTGACCCGGTGTTGAAACGGGGTGCTGATCAGGTTACCTTACCTTGAGGTTACCTTGAGATGGTTTCGGGGCTTAGAGTATCTGCGGCCCGGTCCTCGACCAGGCCTCCTCAGCACAATGTTTTCTGTTTGGACACTGCCACATGTGATGACGAGTCTGACGCAGCACAGTGTGGCGCGGCAAGGCAAACTGTGCAGGTTCCCTCAACTGACAAGACTGGCGAGGGATGGCTCCCCACACACGAGAGCATTATTTTATCGCTCAAACGATAGTGAGCTGCCCCTCAGCTCTTGTGAGGAAGAGAGAGTTAGCACACATGGTGTACCTTGTAGCGCTTTACTCTGATGAAAACCTTGTGTTCAAGTTACACGGAGTGGTTCAACGGATTGGGCGGGAATTTCTGTCCCCCAGAACTGGCTGAAGCCAAACTATTTTCCTAATTAACGAATTCGCAGCTACTGGGCACAGTCTCTGATCCCTTCAGATTACTGCGTGTCACACTAGGTTGACAGATGGTCACAATATGAGCAGATGCACTAAAAAGAAGTCTGCCTTACACTGTGTGTGACCTCGTGGTGAGTTACAGTATATATTCTGCTTCCTTTCACTATTAAATTATCGTAATTCCTATCGCCGCAATCCCATATTCTGCTTGATGAACCCGCAATGACAGAACAGTGACCCAACTGTTACCACAGTCTCCGTGGTGTAGTGGTAAGACACTCGCCTGGCGTTCCGCGAGCGCTATGTCATGGGTTCGTATCCTGGCCGGGGAGGATTTACTGGGCGCAATTCCTTAACTGTAGCCTCTGTTTAACGCAACAGTAAAATGTGTACTTGGATGAAAAAACGATTCTTCGCGGCAGGGGATCGTATTCCAGGGACCATAGGATTAAGGACTTGCCCGAAACGCTACGCGTACTAGTGGCTGTACAAGAATGTAACAACTCTTGTATATATCTCAAAAAAAAAAAAAACAATGATAAATGAGTTACTAACTGTCCCCCTAGACAGTATTTCTCGTCGTTTGGTCGAACCACGAGAAAACATGTCTGACAAACACAGCAACATGGGGCTGAATGTCTACCCAGGGCAGGGCAGGAGTGGGCCATGCTTTTCCCGTCTGTTCTACGAGTTGACCAATCAGCAGCTAGGCCTATGGATGCAATGAGGTGCCCCACGAATCACAATGCTACCTTCAGTCACGTGGTGCCTTGTGACGTTAGTACTGGGAGGCCTGGTGTTTACACAAGCGACTAGAACAGTTGGTTCTACTACCACCACCAATACCTGTTTCTCCTCTCTCCATACACTAAAATGTTAAATATATGATAATGGCTGCACCTCTTCTCACAGAAAAGCATCGGCGGCCTCCATAGTCTTACTGAACAGTCCTGGGTCAACGTTCTTCATATACATCAAACAAGAGATGTCTATGAAGAACTACAGAATCTAGAGTGAGTGCACTTTGGTGCACTCGTGTCAGGGTGCAACCTGACGACTTGCGCTCCAACACATAGTCTAAAAGCTAGCTGGTAATCCCTCCCCCCACAGTACACAACTTACCTACATGTCACTAAGGCATCCATAAGGTAAACTTTCCTACATGTCAGTAAGATATCCATAAGGTGTACAAGTTATCTACGTGTAACTAAGACTCCATAAGGTACACAACTTACCTATGAATCACTAAGACTCCATAAGGTACACAACTTACCTATGAATCACTAAGACTCCATAAGGTACACAACTTACCTATGAATCACTAAGACATCCATAAGGTACACAACTTACCTACGTGTCACTAAGGCATCCATAAGGTGTACAACTTACCTACGTGTCACTAAGACATCCGTAAGGTACACAACTTACTTACGTGTCACTAAGACATCCATAAGGTACACAACTTACGTACGTGTCACTAAGACAACCATAAGGTGTACAACTTACCTACGTGTCACTAAGACATCCATAAGGTGTACAACTTACCGACGTGTCATTAAGACATCCAGAAATTGTACAACTTACCGACATGTCACTAAGACATCCATAACGTACACAACTTACCTACGTGTCACTAAGATATCCTTAAAGAACACAACTTTAGCATGTCCCAAAGACTCCAAAAAGTTCTTATGTAAATATAATTCCCCTGTGTCACTAAAGACACTGTTACTGGACTCGATGGTCACAGCCTAACAGAAATGTGTTACTATTAAACACACACCCAACAGTCACTGTCAATGACGTGACACGCCTTGAAGTGTCAAATACTATCCCTCCTACCCGAGTTGACAGCTTAACTCTTCCACAGTCACAATTGATCCAGACACAGAGACAGCTCATTGCCAGGTACACTCTGGTTGATCCAAAATTGGGTTCTTATTATATTCACCTAAACATATAGTTCCAGTTTACAAAATATGACAGGATCCTCTACTCACAATATTTACTCCTTCAACTGTTCTCAGACATACATACACCCCGACGATGGTGGTGGCCCCAGGCAGTGTCGCCTGTTGTTACCCCAAGCAGTATAGCCTGTGGCTGACCCCAGGCAGTACCGCCTGTGGTGACCCTAGGAAGTCCCACCTGTGGCTGACCCCAGGCAGTACCGCCTGTGGTGACCCCAGGCATTACCGCTATTGGCTGACCCCAGGCAGTGCCACCTGTGGTAACCCAAGGCAGTGGTGACCACAGGCCGTGCCGCCTGTGTTGACCCCAGGCAGTGCCTTCTGTGGCTGACCCCATCCAGTTCCGCCTGTGGTGACCCCAGGCAGTGCCACCTGTGGTGACCCAAGGCAGTGGTGACCACAGGCCGTGCCGCCTGTGTTGACCCCAAGCAGTGCCTTCTGTGGCTGACCCCATCCAGTTCTGCCTGTGGTGACCCCAGGCAGTGCTGCCTGTTGCTGACCCCAAGCAGTGCCACCTGTTGGTGACCCCAGGCAGTGCCATCTGTTATGACCCCAGGCATTGCCGTCTGTAGTGACCCCAAGCAGTGCCGCCTGTGGTGACCCCAGGCAGTGCCGCCTGTGGCTGACCCCAGGCAGTGTCGCCTATAGCTAACCCCAGGCAGTGCCACCTGTGGCTGACCCCAGGCAGTATATGCCGCCTGTGGTGACTCCAGGCAGTGCCACCTGTGGCTGACCCCAGGGAATGCAACCTGTGGTGACCCCAGGCAGTGCCGCTGGTGGTGATCCCAGGCACTGCAACCTGTGATGAACCCAGGCAGTGCTGCCTGTGGCTGACTCCAGGCAGTGCCACCATTGGCTAACTCCAGGGAGTGCCGCCTGTTGCTGACCCCAGGCAGTGCCGCCTGGGGCTGACCCCTGGCAGTGCCACCTGGGGCGGACCCCTGGCAGTGCCACCTGTGGCTAACTATGCAGTGTCGCCTGTGGTGACCCCAGGCAGTGCCGCCTGTGGCTGACCCAGGCAGTACCACCTGTCGCTGACCCAAGGCAGTGCCGCCTGTGGTTTACCCCAGGCAGTGCCGCCTGTGGCTGACCCCAAGCAGTGCCACCTGTGGCTGACCCCAGGCAGTGTTGCCTGTGGTGACCCTAGGCAGTGCCGCCTGTGGTGACCCTAGGCAGTTCATCCTGTGGCTGACCCCAGGCAGCAGGCAGTGTCGCCTTTGGCTGACCCGAGGCAGTGCCACCTGTGGCTGACCCCAGGCAGCATATACCGCCTTTGGTGACTCCAGGCAGTGCCACCTGTGACTGACCCCAGGCAGTGCCACCTGTGCAGACCACAGGCAGTGTCGCCTGTGGTTGACCCCAGGCAGAGCCGCCTGTGGTGACCCCATCCAGTTCCACCTGTGGTGACCCCAGGAGGCGCCGCCTGTTGTGATCCCAGGCAGTGCCGCCTGTTGTGACCCCAGGCATTACCGCCATTGGCTGAACCCAGGCAATGCCACCTGTGGTGACCCTAGGCAGTACCGCCTGTTGTGACCCCAGGCAGTGCATCCTGTGGCTGACCCAAGGCAGTGCCACCTGTGGTGACCCCAGGCAGTGTCACCTGTTGCTGACCCCAGGCAGTGCCACCTGTGGTGACCCCAGGCAGTACAGCCTCAGGTGATCCTAGGCAGTGCCGCCTCTGGTGACCCCAGACAGCGCCGCCCGTGGTTACCCCAGGCTGTGCCGATGGTGGTGATCCCAGGCAGTGCCACCTGTGATAAACTCAGGCAGTGCTGCCTGTGGCTATCCCCAGGCAGTGCCACCTGTGGCTGAACTCAGGCAGTGCCACCTGTGGCTAACTCCAGGCAGTGCCGCCTTTGGCTGACTCTAGGGAGTGCCACCTGTTGCTGAACCC
>NC_059625.1:14738242-14888242 GCF_020424385.1 Procambarus clarkii | reverse complement strand
TCATAACACCAAGGCACACCTGGTGCATATAGTCAATGGGAAACGCTGCAATTAAGTCTATGTTCAAGTCACAGAATGGTGATTTACCATGATGATGTTGCGAGTTAGATTGATTACGGAAGCGTGTGTCTGTTCTAATGGTTAAATTTGTTCCTTCTGGATATGTCATTTTCCCCATCCAAGTACCTTTCTGTTCACATTTGTCACAGCCATAATAACCTGAAAACAGTTTTATGGACTTCACCATAGCCTTAGCAGGTGCATCACAAATTACACATTGTAATTTTATGTTGATAATTCTGTTACCATACTGAATTCCATGCAACAAAAGGTCATCCATATCAGATATAAAATCTTATAAGAAATTTAAATCACTTGGCTTAGAACGTCCATACATGAGGACAACTGGAAAGACTTTCAAAGGTTTAATATTCATTACTGCACAGAGAACTGGCCACAAAGCATCATTTTTGCTTCTAAATATAGGAAGGCCATCAATGTTACATGACAATAATAATTCTCTCAGTCCTTTTATAGTTGCTTTTGGATATCTACTTATGTTTTTTAACAGTTCCTCTTTTAACCCAAAGTAGACATATTTCATTCCAGATTTTTGCTGAGTTTCTATGTACCTTTCAGAACTGATTAGTGTCCGAGCTGTTTTTGGTAAGTAGTCAATTCCCATTTGCCTCAAAATTTTTAATAATTCATCAACAGCATTGTGTGTAACACCATTCTTGTTTACCCACTGAATTAATAAATTCTGTGGGTAAACAAGTAAATGATGATTATCATGGTCATCATTCTCCTCCTCACTTTGAGAATTAGATAATACATCATGAATATCAGTAAGATTCATGTGTAAATCATCAATTTCAGAGCCTAATCCATACTCTTGATTTGACTCGGCTTCAAAAGAACTAATGTCATTGTCTGACGACTCAATCTCTGAACTTGATGCTGCCTCAGTAAGATTAATGGGTTCACTAGTGTGTACAGCTGTATTTGGATGCATTTTGTGTATACGTTTTAGCCTTCTTGATACTTGCATCCATCTGTTGTTGTATTGGAGTCGCTTTTTTCGCTTATACTCGTACATTCTGTTAAAGAGTGTCAAATTTCTACATTAGACTACCATATTACCTATATTATTGTTAATAATGTATTGACAGATGCAATATGTATTAAAATTCTAAAAATAAGTCATTCATTATATACAATGTGTGATAGTTAAAGCTGGTGCATATAACATCCTTGTCAGGCAAATGCAAAAGTGAACACTTCCAGAATTGGAGACATGCAGAAATGTAACATGTGGAAATAGAGGCATGCCAAAACAAAGACATGCATAAATTCAAATTCTTATCTAAATAATTTCTAGTGATTATTATATAAATTATTCCATCAGTACTAGATCAAATATTCAATACCATCCTCCCTTTGGAAAGAGTAATCATGTCCTGTTGGACATTAATTATATGTTGAGATATAATCTAAAAGAAAATAGGGACATTGAAATTGTTGTTAAACTCTATTTCAATAAAGGACACTATAGGGAAACTCGAACCCTGTATTACAAGTGTAAGTGAAAATATTGGAAAAAATAATTAAAGCTAAATGTGAAGAACACCTGGAGATATGGTGCCCATATCTAAAGAATCATATCAACTGGAAAAGGTATAGACATGCCAATAAGTGGCTCCCAGGTTAGAGGCATAAAATGCCAAAACTAGATGGTAGAATAAAAAGAAGATATTGTAAAAGGTAACCAAACAAAGATGCCACAGAAATATTAGAAAATTAACTTTCGCAAGCAGCATGGTAGACACGGTTGGAACAAGTTAGGTGAGAGGGTGGTGGAGGCCAAAACCATCAGTAGTTTCAAAGCATTATATGACAGTGCTGGGATGGGACACCATAGGCGTAGCCACAAATAATAGAATTTGGCGGTTCATATCACATTTTTTAAAATTAGAATTAGAATTTTTTAAAATTAGAATATAAATTCAGAGCTGCTCATTACAAAATACTCTTTAAAAAATTGCTTCTTAACAATAAGAGCATTTCAATATATCCATAATCATCTGT
Organism: Procambarus clarkii; assembly: GCF_020424385.1. Taxonomy (NCBI): domain Eukaryota; kingdom Metazoa; phylum Arthropoda; class Malacostraca; order Decapoda; family Cambaridae; genus Procambarus; species Procambarus clarkii. The sequence goes on along the minus strand of NC_059625.1, from coordinate 14,886,154 downwards.
ATCAAACCTTATTACAGGTAAAACCAGTAGGCAGTCTACTGTATTTTATGAAACCCTTATTAGAATAATAGATCTCGTAATAATTTTGCAAAAATAGTGGCATTTACTATTTTTAAAAGATTATTAAAAAATTTACCGATATGGTGCATTCGGAAGACAAACCCAATTTTTCACTTTTGACAATTGAGCACCTGTTACATCCAGATTCTAGGGAGGAAAGGAAGGACGATCTTACTGGATCCCATAGTCTCTCCGAGGCACAAGCCAGGCTTTTACACAACCCCCCCCCCCTGCACCCGAGCTTAATTGTCAAAAGTGAAAAATTGGGTTTGTCTTCCGAATGCACCATATCGGTAATTTTTTTAATAATCTTTTAAAAATAGTAAATGCCACTATTTTTGCAAAATTATTACCTATATTATTATTACCGTAATAATTTTGCAAAAATAGTGGCATTTACTATTTTTAAAAGATTATTAAAAAAATTACCGATATGGTGCATTCGGAAGACAAACCCAATTTTTCACTTTTGACAATTGAGCACCTGTTACATCCAGATTCTAGGGAGGAAAGGAAGGACGATCTTACTGGATCCCATAGTCTCTCCGAGGCACAAGCCAGGCTTTTACACAACCCCCCCCCCTGCACCCGAGCTTAATTGTCAAAAGTGAAAAATTGGGTTTGTCTTCCGAATGCACCATATCGGTAATTTTTTTAATAATCTTTTAAAAATAGTAAATGCCACTATTTTTGCAAAATTATTACGAGATCTATTATTCTATAGAATAATGCATATAAATGCATATATGCATATAAATAAAAAACAAGTAAATGTAAATAATTTTACCTTGCACCTAGATCCACCAAGCCTGTATGGCACGCGTTTCAGTACTTTGGAAATCTAGAACAATCTAGAATCTCTAATCTGCAATGAAACAATACATATTATTGCACTTACCAAAACATGGATGAATGTAGAAAATACAGAACTATTAGCTGAATATCAAATAAATGGATTTAATCTATTTCACACAGATAGATATATTAGATATTATATTATATTCCTTTCCTCCCTAGAATCTGGATGTAGCAGGTGCTCAATTGTCAAAAGTGAAAAATTTGGTTTATTTAACATACACGCCATAGACCGGCTTGGTAAAAAAAAGTTCGTAAAACCCAGGGGCCATAGACCGGCTATGAAAGAAAATTTGAGAAAACCCTGGGGCCATAGAACGGCTATTTAAGCCCCTTGAACAGACCTGTGCATGGACCACTGAGGCATCGAAAAAAAACACGGGCCATAGACCGGCTTGGGAAAAAAAAGTTCGTAAAACCCAGGGGCCATAGACCGGCTATTTAATCCCCTTGAACGGACATGTGCATGGACCACTGAGGCATCGAAAAAAAACACGGGGTATAGACCGGCTTGGGAAAAAAAGTTCGTAAAACCCAGGGGCCATAGACCGGCTATTTAATCCCCTTGAACGGACATGTGCATTGACCACTGAGGCATCGAAAAAAAACACAGGCCATAGACCGGCTTGGGAAAAAAAAGTTCATAAAACCCAGGGGCCATAGACCGGCTTGGGAAAAAAAAGTTCGTAAAACCCAGGGGCCATAGACCGGCTATGAAAGAAAATTTGAGAAAACCCTGGGGCCATAGAACGGCTATTTAATCCCCTTGAACGGACCTGTGCATGGACCACTGAGGCATCGAAAAAAAACACGGGCAATAGACCGGCTTGGGAAAAAAAAGTTCGTAAAACCCAGGGGCCATAGACCGGCTATGAAAGAAAATTTGAGAAAACCCTGGGGCCATAGAACGGCTATTTAATCCTCCTTGAACGGACCTGTGCATGGACCACTGAGGCATCGAAAAAAAACACGGGCAATAGACCGGCTTGGGAAAAAAAAGTTTGTAAATCCCAGGGGCCATAGACCGGCTATGAAAGAAAAGTTGAGAAAACCCTGAGGCCATAGAACGGCTATTTAATCCCCTTGAACAGACCTGTGCATGGACCACTGAGGCATCGAAAAAAAATACGGGCCATAGACCGGCTTGGGAAAAAAAAGTTCGTAAAACCCAGGGGCCATAGACCGGCTATTTAATCCCCTTGAACGGACATGTGCATGGACCACTGAGGCATCGAAAAAAAACACGGGCCATAGACCGGCTTGGGAAAAAAAAAGTTCGTAAAACCCAGGGGCCATAGACCGGCTTGGGAAAAAAAAGTTCGTAAAACCCAGGGGCCATAGATCGGCTATGAAAGAAAATTTGAGAAAACCCTGGGGCCATAGAACGGCTATTTAATCCCCTTGAACGGACCTGTGCATGGACCACTGAGGCATCGAAAAAAACACGGGCCATAGACCGGCTTGGGAAAAAAGCAAAATAGCTGGTCTATGGCCCGGCTGATGGCTGTGCAACTATGCTGTGCATAGTTATCGACCTAGGTTAGACTATGTATGTTTAAATCTCTGATTTAAACAGAGCCAGTGTTCAGTCAAATAACTGAATTTATCAAATCTTATCCTTGTATAATATACAAGCTGATGTGAGATCCCTGTCTACAGGTGGACTGGAACTTCTACCAACTAATCCATACATCCCACCTGTCCCTTACAGCCCACAATCTATCATTAGGAAAACCATGTGAGAAATCTTTAAGGAATTCTGATAAAGAAAGAGATCTAGGGGTGGTTCTAAATAGAAAACTATCACCTGAGGACTGTCATGTTCACAGAAAATGGTACCATCCGTTTTCTATGTGCGGCGGCTGAGACGCCAGAGAGAGAGAAGGTAAACAATAGAGCGTACAGGACGCCCGCCAAGCTTGGTAGCTACTAGTCATGTAATCATATTAAGTATTAAAGTCAGTAACCAAGTCATGACTTTACATCAACCCTACAACCAAGACTTCCTCAGTAACACACAAACACCACATTGGCGTCGAGGATGAATTGTGAACGCAGGTATTTGTTCAGTTTCAAACACAAGGGAGAAGCATGCTGCCTGGAGGAGGAAGAGAAGCTGTGAGCGCCATACCCGATGCTGTATGCTAACCGATGCTGTGTGCTAACCAATGCTGTGTGCTAAACGATGCTGTGTGCTAACCAATGCTGTGTGCTACCCAAGCTGTGTGCTACCCAAGCTGTGCTGAAGAAACTGTGTACTGAGGAATCTGCCGATGTTGTGTACGAAACGACGCATTGATGTGTACAAAACCTGATGTTTTGGTTACGAAACGACGCTTCGTGCTACAAAATTCTTCACACTGAACTGACTGCTGTGCCAACTGCTGTGCTGCTGCTGTGAGTAGGAACAACACATGTACACAAGGGCTAGGTAAGAAGTCAGTTGCTGCTATATTGTGCACTGTTGTGAACTTTTGCATTAAAATGCTTGTGTGCTTTGCAAAATTAAAGTAATTACAGTGAATTCTTGACTAACATATACAGTGCAGTAAGTGTTTAATATTCTGAGGAACATTTAAGTGATAAGTTACATTTATTCAGTAAAAATGGCAAATATACCTCAGTTTCCTGCATTTGATCCTGACTGTGACCAGACAAACCTGTCACAGAGGTGGGTCAAATGGCTTAAAAGGTTTGAAAATTTGTTGATAGTTTCTGACATCAAAAGTGCTGAAAGAAAGCGTGCCTTTCTACTTCATTATGCAGGCGATAGAGTTTGTGACATCTTTGACACACTGAAAGACACTGGTGGTGCCAAAGATTATGACACTGCCAAAGCCAAACTAACAGAGCATTTCAAACCAAGGCAAAATACTGCAATGGAAATTATGCATTTCAGGAGAGCAAAACATCTCTCTAATGAAACTGTGGATCAATACCACACACGTCTGCAGGGTTTAGCAGCCCATTGTGAGTTTGCTGATGTTGACAAAGAGATCAAACAGCAAATAATTGAATCATGCACATCTACACGTCTTCGTCGAAGAGCTCTAGAACTTGTTGATGATGACAGTTCTCTTACCAAGATACTGGATATGGCTCGTCGAATGGAAGATGCTGCACGTGATGCTCGTGTCATGGAGTGCAGTGCTAATAACGGTTCTGCCACTGTTACTAACAGTGATGAGGTACGTAAGGTTCAGGGAGGACACCGTGATCAAAGAAGATATCATGGCAAACCTTAACAGTAAATTTAGCCGAGAACCACGTCACAACTGGGGTCAAGGAACAAGGCTCAAGCAGTCACAACGACCCACATCAGAGGGTGTCAACAATAAATGTTACAATTGTGGAGGAGACTACCCACACCAAGATAATGTTTGTCCTGCTCAAGGTAAGAAGTGCTATGAGTGTGGAAAACTAGGTCATTTTGGTGCTATGTGTCGTTCCGCACTAAAGAAACTACAGTTAGTGAATAAAAGCACTGTACGAGGATCAGGTCATAGGGGTCGAGGTGGTAAACACAATATTGCACCTCATATCCAGAATGTTAATAATATACAAGACAACATTTCATTACAACCAGTCTCAGATGACAGTGAATGTGATTATACTTATGGAGTACAAGCAATCACAGAATGGAATAATCTTCCAAACAACCCAGAGACATGTGTATACATTGCTGGTATTTGTCTCAAAGTTCTCATTGACACTGGATCAAACATTGATACCATTGCTGAGTGCCACTATGAAAAATTTAAAAAACAGTTCCCAAAGCTTGAAAACTATAATGGCAAAGCCACTGCCTATGCTTCAAAGGTAGCCTTGCCAGTGATTGGAACTTTCACTGCAGAGATTAAGTCAAAGAATGCAATGCTCATTACTACATTCCATGTTGTTAGGAATGCAAAGGAGTCTTTACTCAGTTACAAGACTTCAACCAAATTGGGGCTACTTCAGCTTTCTAATGCTGTAGCAGTGGAATCTGCAAACAATGTTGATGGTATTGTTGCTGAATTTTCTGATCGATTTAAATCCATAGGTTGTTATACTGATAGCAAAGTACATCTGCATATCAACCCAGATGTAATTCCAGTTGCCCAACCACATCGCCGACAACCATTCCATACTCGCAAGAAAGTCGATGCCGAACTGGATAGGCTGATGGAACTAGATATCATTGAACCAGTAACAGGCCCAACACCATGGGTAAGCCCAATTGTCACTCCACCAAAGCCGAAGAATCCAGATGAGATACGCATTTGTGTGGACATGCGTGTTCCCAACAAGGCAATAATGCGTGAACGCCATCCTACACCGACTGTAGATGATATGATCTACAAGCCTTGCCAGTGATTGGAACTTTCACTGCAGAGATTAAGTCAAAGAATGCAATGCTCATTACTACATTCCATGTTGTTAGGAATGCAAAGGAGTCTTTACTCAGTTACAAGACTTCAACCAAATTGGGGCTACTTCAGCTTTCTAATGCTGTAGCAGTGGAATCTGCAAACAATGTTGATGGTATTGTTGCTGAATTTTCTGATCGATTTAAATCCATAGGTTGTTATACTGATAGCAAAGTACATCTGCATATCAACCCAGATGTAATTCCAGTTGCCCAACCACATCGCCGACAACCATTCCATACTCGCAAGAAAGTCGATGCCGAACTGGATAGGCTGATGGAACTAGATATCATTGAACCAGTAACAGGCCCAACACCATGGGTAAGCCCAATTGTCACTCCACCAAAGCCGAAGAATCCAGATGAGATACGCATTTGTGTGGACATGCGTGTTCCCAACAAGGCAATAATGCGTGAACGCCATCCTACACCGACTGTAGATGATATGATCTACCGCTTGAATGGTGCAACTGTATTCAGCAAGTTAGATTTAAACAAGGGCTATCATCAGCTTGAACTTGATGATGAGAGTCGCTTCATCACAACGTTTACGACACATCGAGGTCTGTATAGGTACAAGCGCCTGAGTTTTGGTATTAACAGTGCTGCCGAGGTATTCCAGCACACCATCAGCCAGGTATTGCAAGATATACCTAATGCTGACAACATGTCTGATGACATCATTGTTTATGGCCGTACCCAAGCTGAACACGACAAAGCTCTTCGTGCAACATTGCAACGCTTACGAGAAAAGAATCTGACGTTAAGCCGAGCAAAGTGTGAGTTCAATAAACGTAAAATTGAATTCTTTGGACATGTACTTAGTGACAAAGGTCTGTCTCCAGATCCTAAGAAAGTTGCAGATATCAAGAATGCTGCACCTCCTTCAACGTCCACTGAAGTACATAGTTTTCTGGGAATGGCAAACTACTGTTCTCGCTTCATTCCAGATTTTGCTACCATTACAAAGCCTCTACGTGAGCTCCTGAAGAAAAATGCATCATGGTACTGGAGCGAGATCGAGCAAAATGCATTTGATGCTGTGAAAGATGCACTAGTAGAGAATGCGACTGCTGCATACTTTGATCCATCAATGGACACTGAGTTAACGGTGGATGCTAGTCCTGTTGGTTTAGGTGCTGTGTTAGCCCAACACAAACCTGGTCAACCAGATTCCAGAGTAGTAATTGCCTACGCCAGCCGTTCTCTCACAGATGTTGAGCAACAATACAGTCAGACAGAGAAGGAAGCTCTTGCTCTTGTATGGGGCTGTGAACACTTCAATGTGTATCTGCTTGGTGCACCCTTCACCACGATAGTCACTGACCACAAACCGTTGGAGACCATCTTCAATAATCCAAAGTCCAAACCACCAGCTCGCATTGAGAGATGGGCTCTTCGTCTGCAACCATACAACTTTACGGTGAAATACAAGCCGGGTGCAGGCAATCCCGCTGATTACATCAGTCGACATCCTGCCAACAGTTTCACCATCACCAAGCATCAGCAAGTTGCCGAGGAATATGTACACTCTGTAACCTGTGATGCAGTCCCTAAGGCTCTTACTCTTGATGAAATCCGTACTGCAACCCTAGAGGACCCAACTCTGCAAGCAACAGTGGATGCATTGACTAAGAAAAAGTTTCCACGCATCCCACCCTCAGGAGTTGACCAAGATGCATTCAAAGCACTTGAACGCATCCAGACAGAATTAAGTGTTACGCAACAACGCGACACTGTGCTGCGAGGTACTCGTATCGTGATTCCAGCTGTTCTCCAGCAACGTGCTCTGAAGCTTGCACATCAAGGACACCAAGGTCTTGTTAGGACGAAACAGCTGCTACGAGAAAAGGTGTGGTTTCCTGGCATTGATCGTCAAGCAAAGGATATGCATGATGCCTGTGTCCCTTGCCAAGCTGCAGTGGATACTTCAAGACCAACACCTCTACAACCTTCACCACTACCTGCTGCACCATGGACGGAAGTATCGATGGACTTCTGCGGACCACTACCAACTGGAGAGTACTTGATGGTAGTCATTGATGATCACTCACGTTATCCAGAAGTAGAAATCATCACTTCCACATCTGCAAAGGCTGTCATCCCGAAACTCGACAAGATCTTTTCAAACTTTGGCATTCCTGAAGTTGTCAAGACAGACAATGGACCGCCATTCAATGGACAAGACTTCGTCAACTTTTCTGAGCATATTGGATTCAAACACTGCTGTGTGATGCCACTACATCCTCAAGCAAATGGAGAAGTTGAGAGATTCATGCAACCTCTCATGAAAGCGGTACGCTGTGCTCATGCCGAAGGACGATCCTGGAAACAAGCTATGTATGCTTTTCTCAGGAACTACCGTGCAACACCACATGGAACACTGGGCAAGTCGCCTGGCGAACTTTTATTTGGACGTCCTATGAGAATCGCACTACCCGTCATGCCAGCCGAGGTAACGGATAAACGTCTCGCTCAGAAGGATGCACTAGCCAAGGGCAAAATGAAAATTGCTCATGATCAACGTGCAAAGGAACAGTTCATAAAGGTTGGTGACACTGTTCTCGTTAAAAAGAAAAAAAGAGGGAAAGTTAGATTTGCCGTATGATACAAAACCATATAAAGTGATTAGTGTAAAAGGAACTATGGTAACAGCTAGTAATAGAGATCATAGTATAACACGTAATATGGCTTATTTCAAAGTGATTCCAACTAGTGTAGAAAATGATGAAGTGCAAAGTCGTGCAAAAGAAAAAGAAAAAATTAGTTATAACCCGACAAACAATTCATCAAGGGATGTTATTGCATTTAAGGACTCTCGTTCTAAACGTCATGTTAAACGCCCTACACGATTTGATGATTAATTGTGTTCCTATGTAATGAAAAGTATTTACTTATTATGCTAAACTAAATTTAATATTGTTTGAATAATGCAGATATCTCATTCAATATTTTGTAACTTTGTAGTACAGTTTCTTTCATGTTTGTTTAACATTGCATATGTATTTTTAACATTGAAATCCTTTGTGGAAAAGATTAAGTTGTTTAAATTCTTTGTGTGCTTAATTAATGTTAAATGTATGCAGTATCTCTTGATATGGTAATAGCTTACTTTGTGTCAATAACTTTGCTTTGTGCTACAAGCATGGTAGACATCCTGTATTCATTCTTTTTAAAGAAAAGGAGGGATGTCATGTTCACAGAAAATGGTACCATCCGTTTTCTATGTGCGGCGGCTGAGACGCCAGAGAGAGAGAAGGTAAACAATAGAGCGTACAGGACGCCCGCCAAGCTTGGTAGCTACTAGTCATGTAATCATATTAAGTATTAAAGTCAGTAACCAAGTCATGACTTTACATCAACCCTACAACCAAGACTTCCTCAGTAACACACAAACACCACAAGGACCACATAAAGAACATTGTGTGAGGAGCCTATGCCATGCATTCCAACTTCAGCAGCATGTTGTGGGGTGCCCATATTGTGTGCCATCACATTTAAACCAACCAAGCCCACAAATATGTCAACATGGACCAGCATTACACCGTCTAACATACTCTGTCAGATGTAACAACTAAATTTGTGAATTCAAGACCTAATCTATTGCATAACACAGTGTTAGTACGAGAAAAAACATTACTTACATTCGAAGCCGTGTTTTAAAATGGCGCGGACCTTGTTCTACTGACGCTCCAAACTGTGTGTTCATTTGCGTATGATGAACGTGTGACAATTTACTACAACAATTATTTAATTATTCTTATTCTTTATTTTACTATTTTTAGGGTACATGAAATTTTCAACTTATTTGCACACAATAATATAATTGCATTGTCATAATTGCAATTTTCCGTAATTGCATTACGGAAAATACGATGACATGAACGAAGTCAAAGTGAAGTTGAAGTCAAAGTCATTCGCCAAACGTATTAGTCATTTTTTTTCTCCCAAACAATAGGGGATAACAAATCCACAGAGAATATAAGTGTACAGTAAAGTCAATTTTATTCAGGAAAGTACATACATAGTTGATTTACAAACATAATGTTGGATTTATAGATAGAGCTAGTGCATACAATACCTAAAGCCACTATAGTAGGTGTAACGATTCTATTGTTATGTAAAGTAGGGTGACAAATAAACACTAAGATACTATATATATATTTGGTCGAATATACAGAAGTACACCGGTGATACTTTGGTGTGAGTTGAGCGCACTGAGCGTCGGTACAGTATCTCGCAAGTGTCTGCTCTAGACCACACTTGAAAGTAGACTAGTTAATGTTTGCTATTCTTGCTGCTTATATTGCTCGGGCAACACCTCACCGTGTTACCCGGGCAACGCCTCACCTCATTCATCTCCAAAGGTTGACAGGAATATTAACACTATATTTGGAGTGAGTATATTATTGGGATAATCTACTCGCTACAGAACTCCCCCTCCCAGGGGATGAAAGGAAAAATACTTGATCAAGGAACTTAGCTGGTCGGTGAATTGTACGCCCTTGCTCGCGTTACATAACCATCAAAGTTAACTTCCTCCTCTTCGCTGATGTCATTTAACTGGGGTCGTAGGGTGGGAGGTCTAACAGGATCGTCCGTCGTCGTAGGATCAGGTTGTGGTGCAGCTGGTAACTGGGGTTGTAACATGGGAGGTCGTACAGGATCGTCCGTTGTCGTAGGTGGCGGTGCTGCTGGTAACTGTGGTCGAAAAGTGAACTGCGTAGTCGGCGGATGTGTCTCTGGATTTAGCAGTGTCGCAGACGTTGAGACGAAGCCTGAAGCAGAGCAGAGAGCTGAGTGAGGCCGGAGTCGTGGAGCTCTATGTGGGAGCGTGGCGGCTCGATTGAGATTTGTGAGTGTCTAAACTTGGGGAGCGAGAGCGTGGCGGCTCGATGCGGTCATAGTCTGCTGTCTGCTCTGTGTCGAAGCTGTAGCGTCTTGGGTTGATTAGGACTGTACACGCCGAGTACTACATTGTTGACTGTGGAAATTGTAGTCTGGTACCAAAAGATGTAGGCAGTGTGTGGACAAGCTCGGTGTAGCAGGAGAGAAGAATGTGCATAATTGTTGCGTCCTTGGGTCGCTGGTGGAGCATTTAGATCCAGGGCGGATGGGCTCGGGCACCAGGACATTAGGAGGTAATGTAGGCACGTAGTTTAGGACAACGAGGTAATCACTGCTTGAGCTGAATTGTCCTGGAGGCGACGAAGAGTCGGAAACGCAAGCTGTAAGTCCTGTACTGCGCAAAGTGCTTGAGTCGGCAGAGTATCAGAATGCAGTGAACGTGTAGATGAATCTGACGAAAGAGCAGCTTTCGTGGGCGCCCCTGTAGAACAAGCAGTGCCCTGGCAGCGACGGAGAGTCGGCAGGACAGGCTGTAGATCACACATTATGTAGTTACTGATGAAGCTGCCAGATGAGTGAGTAGTGATCGTGGAGCAGCAAGCCGTAGTAGATGAAAATGCAGAGACGCTCGCGATGAAAATCATAGCTATGGCAAGGGTGTTGGCAACGTTCCATGACAGGTGGCTGCGGTCCACAGAAAGCAGCAGCAGTGGAGGTCCAGTGAGAGTCCATGTTGTAGTTCATCGTGGCTGGGTATCGTCGAAACTCTCTGGGGTCACCAATGTAACGGTTCTATTGTTACGTAAAGTATGGTGACAAATAAACACAGACACTAAGATACTATATATATATTTGGTCGAATATACAGAAGTACACCGGTGATACTTTGGTGTGAGTTGAGCGCACTGAGCGTCGGTACAGTATCTCGCAAGTGTCTGCTCTAGACCACATTTGAAAGTAGACTAGTTAATGTTTGCTATTCTTGCTGCTTATATTGCTCGGGCAACACCTCACCGTGTTGCCCGGGCAACGCCTCACCTCATTCATCTCCAAAGGTTGACAGGAATATTAACACTATATTTGGAGCGAGTATATTATTGGGATAATCTACTCGCTACATAGGCATAGCATTTCAGGCAACCGGGCAGTATATATGGACCCCTTATTCAAATCTCTGAATATGTTAGATATTAAGTCCCTGCACAAACTCTCATGTGTATTTTATATATATATAAAACGCTGCATTGTAATGTCAATCCTGACCTTAAAAGCTTCCTAGAAGGTTGTAACAGATCCCATGAGCACCACACCAGAAACAAATACCTATTTGATATTCCAAGAGTACGACTTAGTCAAACTAGAAATGCTTTACAAATCAAGGGACCTCGAATGTGGAATGACCTTCCCAATTATGTTAAAAACTGTACCTCTCCCAACCAGTTTAAGATAAATAAAGATAAATTTATAAGTTAAGAAAAATTCCACAAATCAACAACCCTGTTACTGACCCAGTATTTACCCAAGTCTTTCCTAAATCTAAACTTATCCAATTTATACCCATTGTTTCGTGCTCTATCTTGTGTTGACAATTTTAATACCCTATTAATATCCCCTTTGTTATATCCATTCAGGAAATTGTGGTTGATCTCGAACCCATTGATAATGTGACGACTTATACAGAATTTTGTAACTATATCATCAAGATTGTAACCAGCTTAGCTAAATGTAGTGTGGGGGTTCAGTCCCTAAGCCCATATATGTGCCTCTCTAACCATTTAGGTTACAGGGCAAAAACATAAAAACAAAGGTAACTGCAGAAGGCCTATTGGCCCATACCAGGCAGCTCCTATCTATAACAGATAAACACTAAGTACTACCTAATTAACTCAATGTAACCTACCTAACCACCAAAATGTCAATCCATATCTTTTATTTTAAACAATGCTGTTTTGTTGACCAAATTGTATTTTTACTCTTTTTCTGTCATGTTTCTCCCACCCCTGTTTTTTCCCTTTTTTCTTATTTTTTCTCAACATAATTCATACTTTAATTAGGCGGATCAGGACATCACCTGATCAAACACATCAAACATCGTTTGACCACCATCAAACACACATTTCGTGTGTGTTTGACGCTCACTGATATGTACCAGCGTTGTTTTATATATGGTGCTATTCTATCTTACGCTTTGTTGCTCTTTTTTACCTACGGGCTCATAGAACATTCTATTGCGAAAACATTGGCACAAAAATGAATGACGTACATACAATAATAATGTCAGGACAGTGAAATAATTATAAACTTTCAAAGCGCTGTATCGCCCATGTGTCGTCGTGTCACCAATACTGGGTAACAGTTCCGCCACTTCCCACACTCTTGCGGGTGGGCAGCGACCATTATTCTACGTTTATATTCATATCACCGTGTTGGGAATTTCATTGCGAGTACATTGATACCAAAATTAACGCTGTAGGACAAGTGTGGAAGTGATAACAATCCCAAGAGTAAAAACATTTTGTTGCTCTTGGGCACTCACGGCGAGTCATCTACGTAGGTATTTATTGGGTGCTGGTATTCATATAACTTTTGGTGACCGTTTTTACTGATGTTCTTCTAGAGAATGTTATTGCGAACACGTTGGTACCAAAATGAAATACATAGCTCGAGAACTAAGGTCAGGAGAGTAAAAAGAGTATACACATTTTTGTTTTGACGCTTAATTAAGGTTATTGTGAGTACTCATCGCCTGCCTAGAAACTGGAATTAAACTGGAAACTGGAACTAGTAATTCCATCTATCATCATACTATCATACAAGAGGAGCCACACATCTATGGATCATCCAATAAAATCAGCAGACTTCTAGATGTTACTACTGCTCGGCTTAGACTCGGTTACAAGTATCTCTGGGAATTCTCATTATCTGCTGATGTAGACCTGACCAAATGTAAACTGTGTCAACAAAATTATTCGCACACCCTCCGTCACTATGTGATGGAGTGCGAAAAGATACATGAATTTAGAGACAATTCTATAACCAATGTTCCAGCGATGTGTCAATATTTCATTCAAAATGATCTGCTACCAGAAATTTTAGCCAAATATCCCCAGTTTGCTAACTGTAGATAACAACTAAGTGATTGTAACCTATCCACCGCTGCCCACTGGATGGGGGGCGGTGTGCAGGACAAACATATAAATTTTGATACTAGCTCTCCACATATGTCAGTTGCTTAATTTAGAACCTGTACTTGAGGTCGATCTCGAACCCATTGTTGATGTGATGACTTATATTGAATTTTGTAACTAGCTCATCAAGATTGTAACTTGCTTAGCGAAATGAATTGTGGGGTTCAGTCCCTGAGCCCATTATGTGCCTCTGTAACCCTTTTCACAACCGCCCACAAGATGGGTATAGGGTGCATAATGGGGTGGGGTGACTTGGCCAAACGTGCCACATCAAAACCACAAGTTGACATTGAATGTGAATTAACAATGAGACAAGTAAGATTTATACTAATACATTTATACTAACTTTGTTGAGCATTGACCATTTATACATCAAATCTGTTGATGTGAGCACTTTAGTTTAGTCTGCCGTTTAAAGAAAAAAAGAGCATATCAATGGTATATCACAGAAAACGAATTTATCATAAACTCATGTATTTGTCTTATCATATTGAACTGCATTCATATTTTTAATATATAACAATATGAATATACAAATTTCTATAAATCCCCTACCATGTTGGAATCTGTGAAAATGAATGAGCAAATGTGCTGGCTGAAGGCGCTGAAGGAAACCACATTGGTTTCATTTTGGATACAAATGTCCATGGAGATTCAAAATGGAAACTAATTATATAGTTGAACCTGCAGAGAGGAGTTTAAGAATCTGTGTTGAGAGTGATGGACACAGCCTTCACAATTATACTTCAGAGAATGTAAACATCTAAGAGTCATTAGAAATATGTGTAGAATAATAAACCCTACATTGTTTGAGTTAGGGAAAACACCATTTGTCATATATAGATACTAGCTGTTCCTAAAGATTCACCCATTTTGCACCAGCAAGATAACATATAAGATTTTAAGAGTTGACGAATGTTAATCTTCTTGTTTGATAAACTGTGAACTTGAGACATAGTTAATAAGAACACGACAATATAAGACAACAAAAAGTTTTCAGATTCTTTCACACCACTTTCCAGCAACTTTTATAATTTATATAAATTATTTTAGGGAATAATACATAAATTATATATTTAAACATAATATAGTGTTTAGTGGAATGCATAAGGAGTCAAATTGTGTTAAAAAGAGCGATTTTTAGAAAATTTGGAAAACTACTTTTTTCTGTTCATATTATAACTAAATGGATTTTAAAGGTTTCACTCAGCCAATATATATCATTCACAATTTATTAATGAATTTTACAAAAAAACACCATAAATTTTATATTTAAACATGTAAAAACTATTTGTTTTACATTTGGAACATAATAATTGTAGAAAAACAATTTTAAATAAAACCTTTGTGTTTGGATTTTTTGAGTAAAAGTTTCTCAAAAGCTCTCCTGCACCATTCTCAATGCAAATCATTCCCACACCTATGGGAAGAGATAGGCGAACGTTGTGTAGATGATTTGTGTTTGCTGGGCTGTGGCTGACTCCAGGCAGTGCCGCCTGGGGCTGACTCCAGGCAGTGCCGCCTGTAGCTGACCCTAGGCAGTACCACCTGTGGCTGACCCAAGGCAGTGCCGCCTGTGGTTGACCCCAGGCTGTGCTGCCTGTGGCTGACCCCAAGCAGTGCCACCTGTGGCTGACCGCATGCAGTGTCGCCTGTGGTAACTTAGGCAGTGCCGCCTGTGGCTGACCCCAGGCAGTGTTGCCTGTGGTGACCTTAGGCAGTGCCGCCTGTGGTGACTCCAGGCAGTGCCGCCTGTGGTGACCCCAGGCAGTGCCGCCTGTGGCTGACCCCAGGCAGTATATACCATCTGTGGTGACTCCAGGCAGTGCCACCTGTGGCTGACCCCATGCAGTGCCACCTGAGGTGACCCCAGGCAGTGTCGCCTGTGGCTGACCCCAGGCAGTGCCGCCTGTGGTGACCCCAGACAGTGCCGCCTGTGGTGACCCCAGGCAGCGCCGCCGGTGGTGACCCCAGGCAGTGATGCCTGTGGCTGACCCCGGGCAGTGCCGCCTATGGTGATCCCAGGCAGTGCCACCTGTGATGAACCCAGGCAGTGCCACCTGTGGCTGAACCAAAGTAGTGCCA
Organism: Procambarus clarkii; assembly: GCF_020424385.1. Taxonomy (NCBI): domain Eukaryota; kingdom Metazoa; phylum Arthropoda; class Malacostraca; order Decapoda; family Cambaridae; genus Procambarus; species Procambarus clarkii. Next base: position 14,870,710 of record NC_059625.1, on the reverse strand, counting down.
CCATTGGCTGAACCCAGGCAGTGCCACTTGTGGCTGACTCCAGGCAGTGCCGCCTTTGGCTGACTCCAGGCAGTGCCGCCTGGGGCTGACATCTGGCAGTGCCACCTGTGGCTAACCCCATGCAGTGTCACCTGTGGTGACCCCAGGCAGTGCCGTCTGTGGCTGACCCCAGGCAGTACCACCTGTCGCTGACCCAAGGCAGTGCCGCCTGTGGTTGACCCCAGGAAGTGCCGCCTGTGGCTGACCACAAGCAGTGCCACCTGTGGCTGACCCCATGCAGTGTCGCCTGTGGTACCTCAGGCAGTGCCACCTGTAGCTGACCCAAGGCAGTTCATCCTGTGGTGACCCTAGGCAGTGCCGCCTGGTGTGTTCCCAGGCAGTGCCGCCTGTGGTGACCCAGGCAGTGCTGCCTGTGGCTGACCCCAGGCAGTGCCACCTGTGGCTGACCCCAGGCAGTACCGCCTGTGGTGACCCCAGGTAGTGTCGCCTGTTCCTGACCCCAGGCAGTGCCACATGTGGTGACCCCAGTCAGTACAGTTTCTGGTGATCCCAGGCAGTGCCGCCTGTGGTGACCCCAGGCAGTGTCGCCTGTGGTGATCCCAGGCAGTGCCACATGTGATGAACCCAGGCATTGCCACCTCTGGCTGACTCCAGGCAGTGCCGCCTGTAGCTGACCCCAAGCAGTACCACCTGTGACTGGCCCCATGCAGTGCCGCCTGTGGTAACCCAAGGCAGTGCCGCCTGTGGCTGACCTCAGGCTGTGTTGCCTGTGGTGACCCTAGGCAGTGCCGCCTGTGGTGACCCCAGGCAGTGCCGCCTGTGGTGACCCCAGGCAGTGCCACCTATGGCTGACGCCAGGCATTGCCACCTGTGGTGACCTCAGGCAGTGTCGACTGTAGCTGACCCCAGGCATTGTCGCCTGTGGCTGACCCAAGGCAGTGCCACCTGTGGTTGACCCCAGGCAGTACCGCCTGTTGTGACCCCAGGCAGTGCATTCTGTAGCTGACCCTAGGCAGTGCCATCTGTGGTGACCCTAGGCAGTGTCGCCTGTTGCTGACCCAAGGCAGTGCCACCTGTGGTGACCCCAGGCAGTACAGCCTCTGGTGATCCTAGGCAGTGCCGCCTGTGGTGACCCCAGGTAGTGCCGCCTGTGGTGACCCCAGGTAGTGCCGCCTGTGGTGACCCCAGGCAGTGCCGCTGGTGGTGATTCCAGGCAGTGCCACCTGTGATGAACCCAAGCAGTGCTGAGAGTGCCTAACCCCAGGCAGTTCCAACTGTGGCTGAACCCAGGCAGTGCCACCTGTGGCTGACTCCAGGCAGTGCCGCCTTTGGCTAACTCCGAGGAGTGCCGCCTGTTGCTGACCCCAGGCAGTGCCACCTGGGGCTGACCCCTGGCAGTGCCACCTGGGGCTGACCCCTGGCAGTGCCACCTGTGGCTAACTATGCAGAGTCGCCTGTGGTGACCCCAGGCAGTGCCGCCTGTTGCTGACCCCAGGCAGTGTTGCCTGTGGTGACCCTAGGCTGTGCCGCCTGTGGTGACCCTAAGCAGTTCATCCTGTGGTGACCCTAGGCAGTGCCTCCTGTGGTGACCCCAGGCAGTGCCATCTGTTGTGACCCCAGGCAGTGCCGCCTGTGGTGGCCTCAGGCAGTGCCGCCTGTTGCGGTCCCCAGGCAGTGCCGCCTGTTGCGGTCCCCAGGCAGTGCCGCCTGTGGTGACCCCAGACAGTGCCGCCTGTGGTGACCCCAGGCAGCGCCGCCGGTGGTGACCCCAGGCAGTGATGCCTGTGGCTGACCCCGGGCAGTGCCGCCTATGGTGATCCCAGGCAGTGCCACCTGTGATGAACCCAGGCAGTGCCACCTGTGGCTGAACCAAAGTAGTGCCACCATTGGCTGAACCCAGGCAGTGCCACTTGTGGCTGACTCCAGGCAGTGCCGCCTTTGGCTGACTCCAGGCAGTGCCGCCTGGGGCTGACATCTGGCAGTGCCACCTGTGGCTAACCCCATGCAGTGTCACCTGTGGTGACCCCAGGCAGTGCCGTCTGTGGCTGACCCCAGGCAGTACCACCTGTCGCTGACCCAAGGCAGTGCCGCCTGTGGTTGACCCCAGGAAGTGCCGCCTGTGGCTGACCCCAAGCAGTGCCACCTGTGGCTGACCCCATGCAGTGTCGCCTGTGGTACCTCAGGCAGTGCCACCTGTAGCTGACCCAAGGCAGTTCATCCTGTGGTGACCCTAGGCAGTGCCGCCTGTGGTGACCCCAGGCACTGCCGCCTTTGGTGACCCCAGGCAGCGCCGCCTGTTGTGACCCCAAGCAGTACCGCCTGTGGTGGCCCCAGGCAGTTCCGCATGTTGTGACCCCAGGCAGTGCCACCTGTATTGACGTCAGGAAGTGCCGCCTGTGGTGACCCCAGGCAGTGCCGCCTGTGGTGACCCCAGGCACTGCCGCCTTTGGTGACCCCAGGCAGCGCCGCCTGTTGTGACCCCAGGCAGTGCCGCCTGTGTTGACCCCATCCAGTTCCGCCTGTGGTTACCACAGGCAGTGCCGCCTGCGGTGACCCCAGGAGGTACCGTCTGTTGTGACCCCAGGCAGTGCCGCCTGTGGTGGCCTCAGGCAGTGCCGCCTGTTGCGGTCCCCAGGCAGTGCCGCCTGTTGCGGTCCCCAGGTAGTGCCACCTAGTGGTAGTGCCGTCTGTGGTGACCCCAGTCAGTGCTGCCTGTGGCTGACCCCAGGCAGCAGGCAGTGTCGCCTGTGGCTGACCCCAGGCAGTGCCACCTGTGGCTCACCCCAGGTAGATAATAACGCCTGTGGTGACTCCAGGCAGTGCCGCCTTTGGCTGACTCCAGGGAGTACCGCCTGTTGCTGACCCCAGGCAGTGCCGCCTTTGGCTGACCCCTGGCAGTGCCACCTGGGGCTGACCAGTGGCAGTGCCACCTGTGGCTAACTATGCAGTGTCGCCTGTGGTGACCCAAGGCAGTGCCGCCTGTGGCTGACCCCAGGCATTACCACCTGTGGCTGACCCAAGGCAGTGCCACTTGTGGTTGACACCAGGCAGTGCCACCTGTGGCTGACCCCAGGCAGTACCGCCTGTGGTGACCCACGGCAGTGCCACCTGTGGCTGACCCCAAGCAGTGCCACCTGTGGTGACCCCAGGCAGTGTCGCCTGTTGCTGACCCCAGGCAGTGCCACCTGTGGTGACCAAAGGCAGTACAGCCTCTGATGATCCCAGGCAGTGCCGCCTGTGGTGACCCCAGGCAGTGTCGCCTGTGGTGATCCCAGGCAGTGCCACCTGTGGTTATCCCAGGCATTGCCACCTGTGGCTGAGCCCAAGTAGTGCCACTTGCGGCTGAACCCAGGCAGTGCCACCTGTGGCTGACTCCAGGCAGTGCAGCCTGTGGCTGACTCCAGGCAGTGCCGCCTTTGGCTGACTCCAGGGAGTGCCGCCTGTTGCTGACCCCAGGCAGTGCCGCCTGGGGCTGACCCCTGGCAGTGCCACCTGGGGCTGAACCCTGGCAGTGCCACCTGTGGCTAACTATGCAGTGTCGTCTGTGGTGACCCCAGGCAGTGCCGCCTGTTGCTGACCCCAGGCAGTACCACCTGTGGCTGACCCAAGGTAGTGCTGTCTGTGGTTGACCAAAGACAGTGCCGCCTGTGGCTGACCTCAAGCAGTGCCACCTTTGGCTTACCCCAGGCAGTGTGTCCTGTGGTGACCCAAGGCAGTGCCGCCTGTGGTGACCCTAGGCAGTTCATCCTGTGGTGACCCTAGGCAGTGCCGCCTGTGGTGACCCCAGGCAGTGCCGCCTGTTGTGACCCCAGGCAGTGCCGCCTGTTGTGACCCCAAACCGTGTCACCTGTTGCTGACGCAAGGCAGTGCCGCCTGTGGTGACCCTAGGAAGTTCCGCCTGTGATGACCCCAGGCAGTGCCACCTGTGGTGACCCAAGACAGTGGTGACCACAGGCAGTGCCGCCTGTAATGACCCCAGGCAGTGCCGTCTGTGGTAATCCCAGGCAGTGCCGCCTGCGGTGGCCCCAGGCAGTGCCACCTGTTGTGATCCCAGGCAGTGCCACCTGTGGTGACCCCAGGCAGTGCCGCCTGTGGTGACCCCAGGCAGTGCTACCTGTGGCTGACCGCTGGCAGTATATACCGCCTGTGGTGACTCCAGGCAGTGCCACCTGTGACTGACCCCAGGCAGTGCACCCTCTGGTGACCCCAGGCAGTGCCGCCTTTTGCTGACCACAGGTAGTACCGTCTGTGGTGACCCCAGGCAGTACCGCCTGTGGCTGACCCCAGGCAGAGCTGTCTGTGTCTGACCCCAGGCAGTGTCGACTGTGGTACCTCAGGCAGTGCCACCTGTAGCTGACCCAAGGCAGTTCATCCTGTGGTGACCCTAGGCAGTGCCGTCTGGTGTGTTCCCAGGCAGTGCCGCCTGTGGTGACCCAGGCAGTGCTGCCTGTGGCTGACCCCAGGCAGTGCCACCTGTGGCTGACCCCAGGCAGTACCGCCTGTGGTGACCCCAGGCAGTGTCGCCTGTTCCTGACAACAGGCAGTGCCACATGTGGTGACCCCAGTCAGTACAGCCTCTGGTGATCCCAGGCAGTGCCGCCTGTGGTGACCCCAGGCAGTGTCGCCTGTGGTGATCCCAGGCAGTGCCACATGTAATGAACCCAGGCATTGCCACCTCTGGCTGACTCCAGGCAGTGCCGCCTGTAGCTGACCCCAAGCAGTACCACCTGTGACTGGCCCCATGCAGTGCAGCCTGTGGTAACCCAAGGCAGTGCCGCCTGTGGCTGACCTCAGGCAGTGTTGCCTGTGGTGACCCTAGGCAGTACCGCCTGTGGTGACCCCAGGCAGTGCCGCCTGTGGTGACCCCAGGCAGTGCCACCTATTGCTGACGCCAGGCATTGCCACCTGTGGTGACCTCAGGCAGTGTCGCCTGTAGCTGACCCCAGGCATTGTCGCCTGTGGCTGACCCAAGGCAGTGCCACCTGTGGTTGACCCCAGGCAGTACCGCCTGTTGTGACCCCAGGCAGTGCATTCTGTAGCTGACCCTAGGCAGTGCCATCTGTGGTGACCCTAGGCAGTGTCGCCTGTTGCTGACCCAAGGCAGTGCCACCTGTGGTGACCCCAGGCAGTACAGCCTCTGGTGATCCTAGGCAGTGCCGCCTGTGGTGACCCCAGGTAGTGCCGCCTGTGGTGACCCCAGGTAGTGCCGCCTGTGGTGACCCCAGGTAGTGCCGCCTGTGGTGACCCCAGACAGTGCCGACTGTGGTGACCCCAGGCAGTGCCGCTGGTGGTGATTCCAGGCAGTGCCACCTGTGATGAACCCAAGCAGTGCTGAGAGTGGCTAACCCCAGGCAGTTCCAACTGTGGCTGAACCCAGGCAGTGCCACCTGTGGCTGACTCCAGGCAGTGCCGCCTTTGGCTAACTCCGAGGAGTGCCGCCTGTTGCTGACCCCAGGCAGTGCCGCCTGGGGCTGACCCCTGGCAGTGCCACCTGGGGCTGACCCCTGGCAGTGCCACCTGTGGCTAACTATGCAGAGTCGCCTGTGGTGACCCCAGGCAGTGCCGCCTGTTGCTGACCCCAGGCAGTGTTGCCTGTGGTGACCCTAGGCTGTGCCGCCTGTGGTGACCCTAAGCAGTTCATCCTGTGGTGACCCTAGGCAGTGCCTCCTGTGGTGACCCCAGGCAGTGCCATCTGTTGTGACCCCAGGCAGTGCCGCCAGTTGTGACCCCAAGCAGTGTCACCTGTGGCTGACGCAAGGCAGTGCCGCCTGTGGTGACCCTAGGAAGTCCTACCTGTAGCTGGCCCCAGGCAGTACCGTCTGTGGTGACCCCAGGCAGTACCGCCTGCGGTGACCCCAGGCATTACCGATATTGGCTAACCCCAGGCAGTGCTACCTGTGGTGACCCAATGCAGTGGTGACCAAAGGCAGTGCCGCCTGTGGTAACACCAGGCAGTGCCGTCTGTGGTAATCCGAGGCAGTACCGCCTGTGGTGGCCCCAGGCAGTTCCGCATGTTGTGACCCCAGGCAGTGCCACCTGTATTGACCTCAGGAAGTGCCGCCTGTGGTGACCCCAAGCAGTGCCGCCTGTGGTGACCCCAGGCACTGCCGCCTTTGGTGACCCCAGGCAGCGCCGCCTGTTGTGACCCCAAGCAGTACCGCCTGTGGTGGCCCCAGGCAGTTCCGCATGTTGTGACCCCAGGCAGTGCCACCTGTATTGACCTCAGGAAGTGCCGCCTGTGGTGACCCCAGGCAGTGCCGCCTGTGGTGACCCCAGGCACTGCCGCCTTGGGTGACCCCAGGCAGCGCCGCCTGTTGTGACCCTAGGCAGTGCCGCCTGTGTTGACCCCATCCAGTTCCGCCTGTGGTTACCACAGGCAGTGCCGCCTGCGGTGACCCCAGGAGGTACCGTCTGTTGTGACCCCAGGCAGTGCCGCCTGTGGTGGCCTCAGGCAGTGCCGCCTGTTGCGGTCCCCAGGCAGTGCCGCCTGTTGCGGTCCCCAGGTAGTGCCACCTAGTGGTAGTGCCGTCTGTGGTGACCCCAGTCAGTGCAGCCTGTGGCTGACTCCAGGGAGTGCCGCCTGTTGCTGACCCCAGGCAGTGCCGCCTGGGGCTGACCCCTGGCAGTGCCACCTGGGGCTGAACCCTGGCAGTGCCACCTGTGGCTAACTATGCAGTGTCGTCTGTGGTGACCCCAGGCAGTGCCGCCTGTTGCTGACCCCAGGCAGTACCACCTGTGGCTGACCCAAGGTAGTGCTGCCTGTGGTTGACCAAAGGCAGTGCCGCCTGTGGCTGACCTCAAGCAGTGCCACCTTTGGCTTACCCCAGGCAGTGTGTCCTGTGGTGACCCAAGGCAGTGCCGCCTGTGGTGACCCTAGGCAGTTCATCCTGTGGTGACCATAGGCAGTGCCGTTTGTGGTGACCCCAGGCAGTGCCGCCTGTTGTGACCCCAGGCAGTGCCGCCTGTTGTGACCCCAGGCAGTGCCGCCTGTTGTGACCCCAAACCGTGTCACCTGTTGCTGACGCAAGGCAGTGCCGCCTGTGGTGACCCTAGGAAGTCCCGCCTGTGATGACCCCAGGCAGTGCCACCTGTGGTGACCCAAGACAGTGGTGACCACAGGCAGTGCCGCCTGTAATGACCCCAGGCAGTGCCGTCTGTGGTAATCCCAGGCAGTGCCGCCTGCGGTGGCCCCAGGCAGTGCCACCTGTTGTGATCCCAGGCAGTGCCACCTGTGGTGACCCCAGGCAGTGCCGCCTGTGGTGACCCCAGGCAGTGCTACCTGTGGCTGACCGCAGGCAGTATATACCGCCTGTGGTGACTCCAGGCAGTGCCACCTGTGACTGACCCCAGGCAGTGCACCCTGTGGTGACCCCAGGCAGTGCCGCCTTTTGCTGACCACAGGTAGTACCGTCTGTGGTGACCCCAGGCAGTACCGCCTGTGGCTGACCCCAGGCAGAGCTGTCTGTGTCTGACCCCAGGCAGTGTCGCCTGTGGCTGACCCCAGGCCGTGTCGCTTGAGGCTGACCCCAGGCAGTGCCGCCTGTGGCTGACCCCAGGCAGTGTCGCCTGTGGCTGACCCCAGGCAGTGTCGCCTGTGGCTCACCCCAGGCAGTGTCGCTTGTGGCTGACCCCAGGCAGTACCGCCTGTGGCTGACCCCAGGCAGTGTCGCCTGTGGCTGTCCCCAGGCAGTGTCGCCTGTGGCTGACCCCAGGTAGTGCCGCCTGTTGCTGACCCCAGGCAGTGCCGCCTTTGGTGACGCCAGGGAGTGCCGCCTTTGGCTGACTCCAGGTAGTTCCGCCTGTGGTGACCACCGGCAGTACCGCATGTGGCTGACCCCAGGCAGTACCGTCTGTGGCTGACCCAAGCAGTACCGCCTGTGGCTGACCCCAGGCATAGCTGTCTGTGGCTGACCACAGGCAGTGTCGCCTGTGGCTGACCCCAGGCAGTGTCGCCTGTGGCTGACCCCAGGCAGTTTCGCTTGTGGCTAACCCCAGGCAGTGCCGCCTGTGGCTGACCACAGGCAGTGCCGCCAGTGGCTGACCCCAGGCGGTGCATTCTGTGGCTGACCCCAGGCAGTGCCGTCTGTGGGTTACCCCAGCCAGAGCCATCGGTGGCTGACCCCAGGCAGTGCCGCCTGTAGTGACCCCAGGCAGTGTCGCCTGAGGCAGACCCCAGGTGCTACTTGTGGCTGAACCCAGGCAGTACCGCCTGTGGTGACCCCAGGTAGTGCCGGCTGTTGTGACCCCAGGCAGTACCGCCTGTTGTGACTCCAGGCAGTGTCACCTGTGGCCGACCCAAGGCAATGCCGCCTGTGGTGACCCTAGCAAGTCCCTCCTGTGGTGACCCCAGGTAGTACCGCCTGTGGTGACCCCAGGTAGTACCGCCTGTGGTGACCCCAGGCAATCTCGCTTGTGGTGACCCCAGGCATTACCGTCATTGGATGACCCCAGGCAGTACCGCCTATAGTGACCCCAGGCAGTGCCGTCTGTGGCTGACCCAACGCAGTCTCGTCTGTAGCTGACCCCAGGTAGTGCCTTCTGTGGCGGACCCCAGATGCCGCCTGTGGCAGACCTCTGGCAGTGCCGCCTGTGGTGGCCCTAGGCAGTGCCGCCTGTGATGACCCCAGGCAGTGCCGCCTGTTGTGACCCCAGGCAGTTCTGCCTGTTATGACCCCAGGCAGTGCCGCCTACGGTGACCCCAGGTAGTGCTACCTGTGGCTGTCCCCAGGCAGTGCCGCCTGTGGCTGACCCCAGGCAGTGCCGCCTGTGGTGACCCCAGGCAGTGTCGCGTGTGGCTGACCCCAGGCAGTGCCACCTGTGGCTGAGCTAATGCAGTGTCGCCTGTGGTGACCCCAGGCAGTGCCGCGTGTGGTGACCCCAGGCTGTGCCGCCTTTGGCTGACCCCAGGTAGTATATGATACCGCCTGTGGCTGACCCTAGACCGAGCCGTCTGTGGCTGACCCCTGGAAGTGTCACCTGTGGCTGACCCCAGGCAGTGTTGCCTGTGGCTGACCCCAGGCAGTGCCGCCTGTGGCGGACCCCAGCCAGTGTCGCCTGTGACTGACCCAAGGTAATGCCGCCTGTGGCTGACCCCAGGCAGTGCCGTCTGTGGCTGACCCCAGGCAGTGCCGTCTGTGGCTGACCCCAGACAGTGACATCTGTCGCTGACCCAAGCAGTGCCGCCTGTCGTGACCTCAGGCAGTGTCGCCTGAGGCAGACCCCAGGTGCTCCCTGTGATTGACCCCTGGCAGTGTTGCCTGTGATGAACCCAGGCAGTGCCGCATGTGGCTGAGCCCAGGCAGTGCCGCCTGTGGCTTAACCCAGGCAGTGCCGCCTGTGGCTGACCCCAGGCAGTGCCGCCTGTGGCTGATCCCAGGCAGTGTCGCCTGTGGTGACCGCAGGCATTACCGCCTGCGGTGACCCCAGGCAGTGCCGCCTGTGGCTGACCCTAGGCAGTACCCGCTGTGGCTGACCCCAGGCAGAGCCGTCTGTGGCTGACCCCAGGTAGTGTCGCCTTTGGCTGACCCCAGGTAGTACCGCCTGTGGTGACACCAGTCAGTACCACCTGTGGTGACCCCAGGCAGAGCCGCCTGTGGCTGACCCCAGGCAGTACCGCCTGTGGCTGACCCCAGTCAGAGCCGTCTGTGGCTGATCCCAGGCAGTGTCGCCTGTGGCTGACCCAAGGCAGTGTCGTCTGTGTCTGATCCAAGGCAGTGTCACCTGTGACTGACCCAAGTCAGTGCCGCCTGTGGTGATCCTAATAAGTCCCGCCGGTGGCTGACCCCAGGCAGTACCGCCTGTGGTGACCCCAGGCATTACCGCCTGTGGTGACTTCAGGCAGTACCGCCTGTGGTGACCCCAGACAGTACCTCCTGTGGGGACCCCAGGCATTACCGCTATTGGCTGACCCCAGGCATTACCGTCAGTGGTGACCCCAGGCAGTGCCGTCTGTGGCTGACCCCAGGCAGTGCCGTCTGTGGCTGTCCCTCGGCAGTGCCGCCTGTGGTGGCCTTTGTAAGTCCGCCTGTGGCTGACCCCAGGCAGTGCCGCCTGTGGCTGACCCCAGGCAGTGTCGCCTGTGGCTGACTAAAGGCAGTGTCGCCTGTGGCTAACTCAAGTCAGTGCCACCTGTGGTGACCCCAGGCAGTGCCGCCTGTGGTAACACCAGGCAGTGCCGCCTGAGGAGATCCCAGGCAGTGCCACCTGTGATGACCCCAGGCAGTGCTGCCTGTGGCTGACCCCAGGCATTGCTGTCTGTGGCTGACACCAGGCAGTGCCGTCTGTGGCTGACCCCAGGCAGTGCTGCCTGTGGCTGACCCCAGGCAGTGCTGTCTGTGGCTGACCCCAGGCCAGTGCTGCCTGTGGGTGACCCAAGGCAGTGCTGCCTGTGGCTGACCCCAGGCAGTGCTGCCTGTGGCTGACCCCAGGCAGTGCTGCCTGTGGCTGACCCCAGGCAGTGCTGTCTGTGGCTGACCACAAGCAGTGCCGCCTGTGGCTGTCCCTCGGGAGTGCCGGCTGTGGTGGCCTCTGGCAATGCAGCCTGTGGCTGACCCCAGGCAGTGCCACTTGTGGCTGACCCCAGGCAGTGCCGCCTGTGATGACCCCAGGCAGTGCCACCTGTGGTGACCCCAGGCAGTGCCGCCTGTGGCTGACTCCAGGCAGTACCACCTGTGGCAGACCCCAGGCAGTGCCACCTATGGCTGACCCCAGGCAGTGCCGCCTGTGGCTGACCCCAGGCATTGCCGTCTGTAGCTGACCCCAGGCAGTGCCGCCTGTGGCTGACCCCGGGCATTGCCGCCTGTGGCTGACCCCAGGCAGTTCCGCCTGTGGCTGACCCCGGGCATTGCCGCCTGTGGCTGACCCCAGGCAGTGCCGCCTATAGCTGACGCCAGGCCGTGCCACTTGTGGCTGACCCCAGGCAGTGTTGCCTGTGGTTGTCCCTTGGCAGTGCCGTCTGTGGCTGACCCCAGGCAGTTCCGCCTGTGGCTGACCCCAGGCATTGCCGCCTTTGGTGACCCCAGGCAGTGCCGCCTGTGGCTTACCCCAGGCAGTGTCGCCGTAGGCTGACCCCTGGCAGTGTTACCTGTGGCTGACCCCAGGCAGTACCGCCTGTGGTGACCCCAGGCCGTGCCACCTGTGGTGACCCCAGGCAGTGCCGACTGTGGTGACCCTAGGCAGTGCCGCCGGGGGTGATCCCAGGCAGTGTTACCTGTGATGACTCTAGGCAGTGCCGCCTGTGGTGATCCCAGGCAGTGACGCCTGTGGTGTCCCCAGGCAGTGTAGCCTGTGGCTGACCCCAGGCAATGCTGCCTGTGGCTGACCCCAGGCAGTAGAAGCTATTTATTGGCTGCCCCTAGGCAGTGCCACCTGTGGTGACCCCAGGCAGTACAGCCTGTGGTGACCCCAGGCAGAGCCGCCTGTGGTGACCCAGGCAGTGCCACCTGTGATGACCTAAGGCAGTCCCGCCTGTTGCTGACCCCAGGCAGTACCACCTGTGGTGACTCCAGGCAGTGTCGCCTGTGGCTGACCCCAGGCAGTGCTGCCTGTGGTGCGCCCAGGCAATGCCGCCTGTTGTGACCCCAGGCAATGCCGTCTGTTGTGACCCAAGGCCATGCCGCCTGTGGCTCAACCCAGGCAGTGCCTCCTGTGGCTGACCCCAGGCCGTACCGCCTGTGGCTGACCCCATGCAGTGCCGCCTGGGGCTGAATTCAGGCAGTGCCACCTGTGGCTGACCCAAGGCAGTGCCGCATGTGGTGTCCTCAGGAAGGGCCGCCTGTGGTGACCCCAGGCAGTGCCGCCTTTGGTGACGCCAGGCAGTGCCGCCTTTGGCTGACCCCAGGTAGTACCGCCTGTGGTGACCCCAGGCAGTAACGCCTCTGGTGACCCCAGGCAGTACCGCCTGTGGCTGACCCTAGGCAGTGTCGCCTGTGGCTGACCCCAGGCCGTGTCGCTTGTGACTGACCCCAGGCAGTGCCGCCTGTGGCTGACCCCAGGCTTTGCCGCCTGTGGCTGACCCCAGGCAGTGCCGTCTGTGGCTGACCCCAAGCAGTGCTGTCTGTGGCTGACCCAAGGCAGTGCCTTCTGTGGCTGACCCCAGGCAGTGCCGTCTGTGGGTGACCCAAGCCAGTGCCATCTGTGACTGACCCTAGGCAGTGCCGCCTGTAGTGACCCCAAGCAGTGTCGCCTGAGGCAGACTCCAGGTGCTGCTTGTGGCTGACCCTTGGCAGTGTTGCCTGTGGTGACCCTAGGCAGTGCCGCCTGTGGTGACCCCAGGCAGTGGCGCCTGTGGCTGGACCCAGGCAGTGCCGCCTTTGGTGACCCCAGGCAGTGCCGCCTTTTGTGACCCCAGGCAGGTCCGCCTGTTGTGACCCCAGGCAGTGTCACCTGTGGCCGACCCAACGCAGTGCACCCTGTGGTGACCCCAGGTAGTACCGCCTGTGGTGACCCCAGGCAGTGCCGCCTGTGGTGACCCCAGGTAGTGTCGCGTGTGGCTGACCCCAGGCAATGCCACCTGTGGTTGACCCGAGGCAGTGCCACCTGTGGTGACCCCAGGCATTGTCGCCCGTGTCTGACTCAAGGCAGTGCCACTTGTGGTGACTCCAGGCAGTGCCGCCTGTGGTGACCCCAGGCAGTGGCGCCTGTGGTGATCCCAGGCAGTGCTACCTGTGATGACCCCAGGCAGTGCTGCCTGTGGCTGACCACAGGCAGTGCTGTCTGTGGCTGACCCCAGGCAGTGCCACCTGTGATGAATTCAGGCAGTGCCGTCTGTGGCTGAACCCAGGCAGTGCGAACTGTGGCTGGCCCCCGGCAGAACCGCCTGTGGCTGACTACAGGCAGTGCCGCCTGTGGCTGATCCCAGGCAGTGCCGCATGGGCTGACCCAAGGCAGTGCCACCTGTGGCTGAACTAATGCAGTGCTGCCTGTGGCTGACCCCAGGCAGTGCTGTCTGTGGCTGACCCCAGGCCAGTGCTGCCTGTGGGTGACCCAAGGCAGTGCTGCCTGTGGCTGACCCCAGGCAGTGCTGCCTGTGGCTGACCCCAGGCAGTGCTGCCTGTGGCTGACCCCAGGCAGTGCTGTCGGTGGCTGACCACAAGCAGTGCCGCCTGTGGCTGTCCCTCGGGAGTGCCGGCTGTGGTGGCCTCTGGCAATGCAGCCTGTGGCTGACCCCAGGCAGTGCCACTTGTGGCTGACCCCAGGCAGTGCCGCCTGTGATGACCCCAGGCAGTGCCACCTGTGGTGACCCCAGGCAGTGCCGCCTGTGGCTGACTCCAGGCAGTACCACCTGTGGCAGACCCCAGGCAGTGCCACCTATGGCTGACCCCAGGCAGTGCCGCCTGTGGCTGACCCCAGGCATTGCCGTCTGTAGCTGACCCCAGGCAGTGCCGCCTGTGGCTGACCCCGGGCATTGCCGCCTGTGGCTGACCCCAGGCAGTTCCGCCTGTGGCTGACCCCGGGCATTGCCGCCTGTGGCTGACCCCAGGCAGTGCCGCCTATAGCTGACCCCAGGCCGTGCCACTTGTGGCTGACCCCAGGCAGTGTTGCCTGTGGTTGTCCCTTGGCAGTGCCGTCTGTGGCTGACCCCAGGCAGTTCCGCCTGTGGCTGACCCCAGGCATTGCCGCCTTTGGTGACCCCAGGCAGTGCCGCCTGTGGCTTACCCCAGGCAGTGTCGCCGTAGGCTGACCCCAGGCAGTGTTACCTGTGGCTGACCCCAGGCAGTACCGCCTGTGGTGACCCCAGGCCGTGCCACCTGTGGTGACCCCAGGCAGTGCCGACTGTGGTGACCCTAGGCAGTGCCACCTGTGGTGACCCCAGGCATTGTCGCCCGTGTCTGACTCAAGGCAGTGCCACTTGTGGTGACTCCAGGCAGTGCCGCCTGTGGTGACCCCAGGCAGTGGCGCCTGTGGTGATCCCAGGCAGTGCTACCTGTGATGACCCCAGGCAGTGCTGCCTGTGGCTGACCACAGGCAGTGCTGTCTGTGGCTGACCCCAGGCAGTGCCACCTGTGATGAATCCAGGCAGTGCCGTCTGTGGCTGAACCCAGGCAGTGCTAACTGTGGCTGGCCCCCGGCAGAACCGCCTGTGGCTGACTACAGGCAGTGCCGCCTGTGGCTGATCCCAGGCAGTGCCGCATGGGCTGACCCAAGGCAGTGCCACCTGTGGCTGAACTAATGCAGTGTCGCCTGTGGTGATCCCAGGCAGTGCCGTCTGTGGCTGACCCCAGGCAGTGCTGCCTGTGGCTGACCCCAGGCAGTGCTGTCTGTGGCTGACCCCAGGCCAGTGCTGCCTGTGGGTGACCCAAGGCAGTGCTGCCTGTGGCTGACCCCAGGCAGTGCTGCCTGTGGCTGACCCCAGGCAGTGCTGCCTGTGGCTGACCCCAGGCAGTGCTGTCTGTGGCTGACCACAAGCAGTGCCGCCTGTGGCTGTCCCCCGGGAGTGCCGGCTGTGGTGGCCTCTGGCAATGCAGCCTGTGGCTGACCCCAGGCAGTGCCACTTGTGGCTGACCCCAGGCAGTGCCGCCTGTGATGACCCCAGGCAGTGCCACCTGTGGTGACCCCAGGCAGTGCCGCCTGTGGCTGACTCCAGGCAGTACCACCTGTGGCAGACCCCAGGCAGTGCCACCTATGGCTGACCCCAGGCAGTTCCGCCTGTGGCTGACCCCAGGCATTGCCGTCTGTAGCTGACCCCAGGCAGTGGCGCCTGTGGCTGACCCCGGGCATTGCCGCCTGTGGCTGACCCCAGGCAGTTCCGCCTGTGGCTGACCCCGGGCATTGCCGCCTGTGGCTGACCCCAGGCAGTGCCGCCTATAGCTGACCCCAGGCCGTGCCACTTGTGGCTGACCCCAGGCAGTGTTGCCTGTGGTTGTCCCTTGGCAGTGCCGTCTGTGGCTGATCCCAGGCAGTTCCGCCTGTGGCTGACCCCAGGCATTGCCGCCTTTTGTGACCCCAGGCAGTGCCGCCTGTGGCTTACCCCAGGCAGTGTCGCCGTAGGCTGACCCCTGGCAGTGTTACCTGTGGCTGACCCCAGGCTGTACCGCCTGTGGTGACCCCAGGCCGTGCCACCTGTGGTGACCCCAGGCAGTGCCGACTGTGGTGACCCTAGGCAGTGCCGCCGGGGGTGATCCCAGGCAGTGTTACCTGTGATGACTCTAGGCAGTGCCGCCTGTGGTGATCCCAGGCAGTGCCGCCTGTGGTGTCCCCAGGCAGTGTAGCCTGTGGCTGACCCCAGGCAATGCTGCCTGTGGCTGACCCCAGGCAGTAGAAGCTATTTATTGGCTGCCCCTAGGCAGTGCCACCTGTGGTGACCCCAGGCAGTACAGCCTGTGGTGACCCCAGGCAGAGCCGCCTGTGGTGACCCAGGCAGTGCCACCTGTGATGACCTAAGGCAGTCCCGCCTGTTGCTGACCCCAGGCAGTACCACCTGTGGTGACTCCAGGCAGTGTCGCCTGTGGCTGACCCCAGGCAGTGCTGCCTGTGGTGCGCCCAGGCAATGCCGCCTGTTGTGACCCCAGGCAATGCCGTCTGTTGTGACCCAAGGCCATGCCGCCTGTGGCTCAACCCAGGCAGTGCCTCCTGTGGCTGACCCCAGGCCGTACCGCCTGTGGCTGACCCCATGCAGTGCCGCCTGGGGCTGAATTCAGGCAGTGCCACCTGTGGCTGACCCAAGGCAGTGCCGCATGTGGTGTCCTCAGGAAGGGCAGCCTGTGGTGACCCCAGGCAGTGCCGCCTTTGGTGACGCCAGGCAGTGCCGCCTTTGGCTGACCCCAGGTAGTACCGCCTGTGGTGACCCCAGGCAGTAACGCCTCTGGTGACCCCAGGCAGTACCGCCTGTGGCTGACCCTAGGCAGTGTCGCCTGTGGCTGACCCCAGGCCGTGTCGCTTGTGACTGACCCCAGGCAGTGCCGCCTGTGGCTGACCCCAGGCTTTGCCGCCTGTGGCTGACCCCAGGCAGTGCCGTCTGTGGCTGACCCCAAGCAGTGCTGTCTGTGGCTGACCCAAGGCAGTGCCTTCTGTGGCTGACCCCAGGCAGTGCCGTCTGTGGGTGACCCAAGCCAGTGCCATCTGTGACTGACCCTAGGCAGTGCCGCCTGTAGTGACCCCAAGCAGTGTCGCCTGAGGCAGACTCCAGGTGCTGCTTGTGGCTGACCCTTGGCAGTGTTGCCTGTGGTGACCCTAGGCAGTGCCGCCTGTGGTGACCCCAGGCAGTGGCGCCTGTGGCTGGACCCAGGCAGTGCCGCCTTTGGTGACCCCAGGCAGTGCCGCCTTTTGTGACCCCAGGCAGGTCCGCCTGTTGTGACCCCAGGCAGTGTCACCTGTGGCCGACCCAACGCAGTGCACCCTGTGGTGACCCCAGGTAGTACCGCCTGTGGTGACCCCAGGCAGTGCCGCCTGTGGTGACCCCAGGTAGTGTCGCGTGTGGCTGACCCCAGGCAATGCCACCTGTGGTTGACCCGAGGCAGTGCCACCTGTGGTGACCCCAGGTATTGTCGCCCGTGTCTGACTCAAGGCAGTGCCACTTGTGGTGACTCCAGGCAGTGCCGCCTGTGGTGACCCCAGGCAGTGGCGCCTGTGGTGATCCCAGGCAGTGCTACCTGTGATGACCCCAGGCAGTGCTGCCTGTGGCTGACCACAGGCAATTCTGTCTGTGGCTGACCCCAGGCAGTGCCACCTGTGATGAATCCAGGCAGTGCCGTCTGTGGCTGAACCCAGGCAGTGCTAACTGTGGCTGGCCCCCGGCAGAACCGCCTGTGGCTGACTACAGGCAGTGCCGCCTGTGGCTGATCCCAGGCAGTGCCGCATGGGCTGACCCAAGGCAGTGCCACCTGTGGCTGAACTAATGCAGTGTCGCCTGTGGTGATCCCAGGCAGTGCCGCCTGTGGTGACCCCAGGCAGTGCCGCCTTTGGCTGACCCCAGGTAGAACCGCCTGTGGTGACCCCAGGCAGTACCACCTGTGGTGACCCCAGGCAGTACCGTCAGTGGCTGACCCCAGGCAGTACCGCATGTGGCTATCCCCAGGCAGTGCCGCCTGTGGTGACCCTAGGAAGTCCCGCCTGTGGCTGGCCCCAGGCAGTGCCGCCTGTTGCTGACGCTAGGCGGTGCCGCCTGTGGTTGACCCCAGGTGGTGCCGTCTGTGGGGACCCCAGGAAGTACCACCTGTAGCTGACCCCAGGTGGTGCCGCCTCTGGTTGACCCCAGGTGGTGCCGTCTGTGGGGACCCCAGGCAGTACCACCTGTAGCTGACCCCAGGAGGTGCCGCCTTTTGTGACACCAGGCAGCAGCCGCTTGTAGCTGACCACAAGCAATGCCACCAGTGGCTGACCCTATGCATTATCAGTTGTGGTGACCCCAGGCAGTGCCGCCTGTGGCTGACCCCAGGCAGTGTTGCCTGTGGTGACCCCAGGCAGTGCCACCTGTTGTGATCTTAGGCAGGTCTGCCCGTTATGAGCTCAGGCAGTGCCTCCTGTGGTGACCCTAGGCAGTGCCTCCTGTGGTGATCCCAGGCAGTGAAACCTGTAATGAACCCAGGCAGTGCCACCTGTGATGAACCCAGGCAGTGCCGTCTGTGGCTGACCCCAGGCAGTGCCGTCTGTGGTTGACCCCAGGCAGTGCCGTCTGTGGCTGACCCCAGGTAGAGCCGTCTGTGGCTGACCCCAGGCAGTGTCGCCTTTGGTGACCTAAGGCAGTGTCGCTTGTGGCTGACCCCAGGCCGTGTTGCCTGTGGTGACCCCAGGCAGTGCTGCCAGTTGCTGACCCCAGGCAGTGTCGCCTGTGGCTGACCCCCGGCAGTGCCACCTGTGGCTAACCCCATGCAGTGTCGCCTGTGGTGACCCCAGGCAGTGCCGCCTGTGGTTGACCCCAGGCAGTACCACCTGTGGCTGACCCAAGGCAGTGTCACCTGTGGCTGACCCAAGGCAGTGTCGCCTGTGGTGACCCTAGGAAGTCCTGCTTGGGGCTGATCCTAGGCAGTACCGCCTGTGGTGACCCCAGGCATTACCGCCTGTGGTGACCCCAGACAGTACCGCCTGTGGTGACCCCAGGCAGTACCGCCTGTGGTGACCCCAGGCAGTGCAGTCTGTGGCTGACTCAAGGCAGTGCCACATGTGGTGACCCAAGGCAGTGCCGCCTGTGGTGACCCCAGGCAGTGCTGCTTGTGGCTGACCCCAGGCAGTGCTGTCTGGGGCTGACCCCAGGCAGTGCCAACTGTGGCTGACCCCAGGCAGTGCCGCCTGTGGTTGAAACCAGGCATTGCCACCTGTGGCTGACCCCAGGCAGTGCCGCCTGTGGCTGACGCCAGGCATTGCGCCTGTGGCTGACTCCAGGCAGTGCCGCCTGTGGCTGACCCCAGGCAATGCCGCCTGTTTCTGTCCCTCGGCAGTGCCGCCTGTGGCTGACCCCAGGCATTGTTGCCTGTGGTGACCCCAGGTATTACCGCCTGTGGCTGACCCTAGGCAGTACCGACTGTGATGACCCCAGGCAGTGCAGCCTGTGGCTTACCCCAGGCATTGCCACCTGTGGCTGACCCCAGGCAGTACCGCCTGTGGTGACCCCAGGCGTTGCCACCTGTGGTGACCTCAGGCCGTGCCACCTGTCGTGACCCCAGGCAGTGCTGCCTGTTGTTGATCCCAGGCAGTAGAAGCTATTTGGTGGCTGCCCCCAGGCAGTGCAACCTGTGGTGACCCCAGGCAGTACAGCCTGTGGTGACCCCAGGCAGTGCCACCTGTGGTGACCCCAGGCAGTGCCACCTGTGCTGACCCCAGGCAGTGCCGCCGGTGGCTGACCCCAGGCAGTGCCACCTTTGGTGACTCCAGGCAGTGTCGCCTATGGATGACCCCAGGCAGTGCTACCTGTGGTAACCCCAGGCAATGCCGCCTGTTGTGACCCCAGGCAGCCCCACCTGTGGCTGGCCCCAGGCAGTGTCACCTGTGGCTGACCCCATGCAGTGCCGCCTGGGGCTGACTTCAGGCAATGCCACCTGTGGCTGACCCCATGCAGTGCCGCCTGGGGCTGACTTCAGGCAATGCCACCTGTGGCTGACCCAAGGCAGTGCCGCCTGTGTTGACGCCAGGCAGTGCCGCCTTTGGCTGACCCCAGGTAGTACCGCCTGTGGTGACCCCAGGCAGTACCGCCTGTGGTGACCCCAGGGAGTACCGCCTGTGGCTGACCCCAGGCAGTACCACCTGTGACTGACCCCAGGCAGAGCCGTCTGTGGCTGACCCAAGGCAGTGTCGCATGTGGTGACCTCAGGAAGTGCTGCCTGTGGTGGCCTTTGGCAATGCCGTCTGTGGGGACCCCAGGCAGTGCCGCCTGTGGCTGAACCCAGGCAGTGCCGCCTATAGCTGAACCCAGGCAGTGGCGACTGTGGCTAAACCCAGGCAGTGCCGACTGTAGCTTAACCCAGGCAGTGCCGCATGTGGCTGACCCCAGGAAGTGCCGCCTGTGGCTGACCCCAGGCAGTGTCGCCTGTGGCTGACCCCAGGCAGTGCCGCCTGTGGTGACCCCAGGCAGTGCCGCATGTGGCTCACCCCAGGCAGTGTCGTCTGTGGCTGACCCCAGGCAGTGCCGCCTGTGGTGACCCCGGCCAATGCCACCTGCGGCTGACTCCAGGCAGTGCCGCTTGAGGCTGAACCCAGGCAGTACCGCCTGTGGCGACCCCCGGCAGTACCGCCTGTGGTGACCCCAGGCAGTACCGCCTGTGGCTGACCCCAGGCAGTGCCACCTGTGGCTGGCCCCCGGCAGTACCGCCTTTGGCGACCCCCGGCAGTACCGCCTGTGGTGACCCCAGGCAGTACCGCCTGTGGCTGACCCCAGGCAGTACCGCCTGTGGCTGACCCCAGGCAGTGCCACCTGTGGCTGGCCCCCGGCAGTACCGCCTGTGGCTGACTCCAGGCAGTGCCACCTGTGGCTGACCCCAGGCAGTGTCCCCTGGGGCTGACCCCAGGCAGTGTACCCTGGGGTTGACCCCAGTCAGTGCCACCTGTGGCTGACCCCATGCAGTGTTGCCTGTGGTGACGCCAGCTAGTGCCGCCTGTGGCTGACCCCAGGCAGTACCACCTGCGGCTGACCCCAGGCAGTGTCGCCAGTGGTTGACACTAGGCAGTGCCGCATGTGGCTGACCCAAGGAAGTGTCGCCTGTGGCTGACCCCAGGCAGTGCCGCCTGTGGCTGACCCCGGTCAGTGCCGCCTGTGGGTGACCCCAGGTAGAGCCGTCTGTAGCTGACCCCAGGCTGTGTCGCCTTTGGCTGACCCCAGGTAGTACCACCTGTGGTGACCCCTGGCAGTGTCGCCTGTGGCTGACTCCAGGCAGTGCAGATTGTGGCTGACCCCAGGTGCTGCCTGTGGCTGACCCAAGGCAATGTTGCCTGTGGTGACCCTAGTCAGTGCCGCCTGTGGTGACCCTAGGCATTGCATCCTGTTGTGACCCTAGGCAGTGCCGCCTGTGGTGACCCCAGGCAGTGCCGCCTGTTGTGACCCCAGGCAGTGTCACCTGTGGCTGACCCCAGGCAGTGCCGCCTTTGGCTGACCCCAGGTGCTGCCTGTGGCTGACTCCAGGCAGTACCGCCTGTTGTGACCCCAGGCAGTGTCACCTGTGGCCGACCCAAGTCAGTGCCGCCTGTGGTGACCCTAGGAAGTCCCGCCTGCGTCTGACCCCAGGCAGTACCGCCTGTGGTGACCCCACGCATTACCGCCCGTGGTGACCCCAGGCAGTACCGCCTGTGGTGACCCCAGGTAGTACCAACTATGGTGACCCCAGGCAGTACCGCCTGTGGCTGACCATAGGCAGAGCCGTCTGTGGCTGACCCCAGGCAGTGTCGCCTGTGGCTGACCCCAGGCAGTGTCGCCTGTGGCTGACCCAAGGCAGTGTCGCCTGTGGCTGACCCCAGGCAGTGTCGCCTGTGGCTGACCCAAGGCAGTGCCGTCTGTGGCTGACCCCAGGCAGTGTCGCCTGTGGCTGACCCAAGGCAATGTTGCCTGTGGTGACCCTAGGCAGTGCATCCTGTTGTGACCCTAGGCAGTGCCGCCTGTGGTGACCCCATGCAGTGCCGCCTGTTGTGACCCCAGGCAGTGTCACCTGTGGCTGACCCCAGGCAGTGCCGCCTTTGGCTGACCCCAGGTGCTGCCTGTGGCTGACTCCAGGCAGTACTGCCTGTTGTGACCCCAAGCAGTGTCACATGTGGCCGACCCAAGTCAGTGCCGTCTGTGGTGACCCTTGGAAGTCTCGCCTGTTGCTGACCCCAGGCAGTACCGCCTGTGGTGACCCCACGCATTACCGCCTGTGGTGACCCCAGGCAGTACCGCCTGTGGTGACCCCAGGCAGTGCCGCCTGTGGTGACCCCAGGCAGTGCCGCCTGTGGTGACCCCACGCATTACCGCCTGTGGTGACCCCACGCATTACCGCCTGTGGTGACCCCAGGCAGTGCCGACTGTGGTGACCCCAAGCAGGACCGCCAGTGGTGACCCCAGGCAGTCCTCCTGTGGTGATCCCAGGCAGTACCGCCTGTGGCTGACTCCAGACAGTTCCGCCTGTGGCTGACCCCAGGCAGTGTCCCCTGGGGCTGACCCCAGTCAGTGCCACCTGTGGCTGACTTCATGCAGTGTTGCCTGTGGTGACCCCAGCTAGTGCCGCCTGTGGCTGACCCCAGGCAGTACCACCTGTGGCTGACCCCAGGCAATGCCGCCTGTGGTTGACCTCAGGCGGTGCCGCTTGTGGCTGACCCCAAGCAGTATGGATTTTGGTGACCCCAGGCAGTGTTGCCTGCGATAACCCTAGGCAGTGCCGCCTGTGGTGACCCCAGGCAGTGCATCCTGTGGTGACCCTAGGCAGTGCCGCCTCTGGTGACCCCAGGCAGTGCCAACTGTGGCTGACCCGAGGCAGTGCCGCATGTGGTGACTTCAGGAAGTGCCGCCTGTGGTGGCCTTTGGCAATACCGCCTGTAGTGACCCCAGGCAGAGCCGTCTATGTCTGACCCCAGGAAGTGTCGCCTGTGGCTGACCCCAGGCAGTGTCGCGTATGGCTGACCCCTGGCAGTGCAGCCTGTGGCGGACCCCAGGCAGTGTCGCCTGTGGATGACCCCAGGCAAAGCCGCCTGTGGCTGACCGGAGGCAGTGCCGTCTGTGGCTGACACCAGGCAGTGCCGTCTGTGGCTGACACCAGGCAGTGCCGTCTGTGGCTGACCCCAGGAAGTGTCGCCTGTGGCTGACCCCAGGCAGTGTCGCCTATGGCTGACCCCTGGCAGTGCCGCCTGTGGCGGACCCCAGGCAGTGTCGCCTGTGTCTGACCCCAGGCAGTGTCGCCTGAGGCAGACCCCAGGTGCTCCCTTTGGCTGACCCCAGGCACTACCGCCTGTGGTGATCCCAGGCAGTGTCGCCTGTGGCAGACTCAAGGCAGTGCCACCTGTGGTGACCCCAGGCAGTGCCGACTGTGGTAACCCCAGGCAGTGCCGCCTGAGGTGATCCCAGGCAGAGCCACCTGTGATGACCCCAGGCAGTGCTGCCTGTGGCTGACCCCTGGCATTGCTGTCTGTGGCTGACCCCAGGCAGTGCCGTCTGTGGCTGACCCAGGATGTGCCGCCTATATCTGTCCCTAGGCAGTGCCGCCTGTGGCTGACCCCAGGCAGTGCCGCCTGTGGCTGACCCCAGGCATTGTCGCCTGTGGCTGACTCAAGGTAGTGCCACCTGTGGTGACCCCAGGCAGTGCCGCCTGTGGTGACCCCAAAAAGTGCCGCATGTAGCTGACCCCAGGCAGTGCCACCTATGGATGACCACAGGCAGTGCCACCTGTGTCTGACCCCTGGCAGTGCCGCCTGTGGTTGACCCCAGGCATTGCCGCCTCTAGCTGACCCCAGGCAGTGCCGCCTGTGGCTGACCCAAGGCCTTGCCGCCTGTGGCTGACCCCAGGCAGTTCCGCCTGTGGCTGTCCCTTGGCACTGCCGCCAGTGGCCGACCCCAGGCATTGCCGCCTTTGGTGACCCCAGGCAGTGCCGCCTGTGGCTTACCCCAGGAAGTGTCGCCTGTGGTGATCCCAGCCAGTGCCGCCTGTTGTGACCCCAGGCAGTACCGGGTGTTGTGACCCAAGGCAGTGCCGCCTGTGGTGATCCCAGGCAGTGCCGCCTGTGGCTGACTCAAGGCAGTGCCGCCGGGGGTGATCCCAGGCAGTGCCATCTGTGGTGACGCCAGGCAGTACAGCCTGTGATGATCCCAGGCAGTGCCACATGTGATGACTCCAGGCAGTGCCACCTGTTATGACCCCAGGCAGTGCCGCCTGTTGCTGACCCCAGCCAGTGCCATCTGTGGCTGACCCCAGGCAGTGCCGCCTGTAGTGACCCCAGGCAGTGTCGCCTGAGGCAGACCACAGGTGCTGCTTGTGGCTGACCCCAGGCAGTGTTGCCTGTGGTGACCCTAGGCAGTGCCGCCTGTGGTGACCCCAGGCAGTGCCGCCTGTGGCTGAACCCAGGCAGTGTCGCCTGTGGTGACCCCAGGCAGTGCCGCCTGTTGTGACCCCAGGCAGTACCGCCTGTTGTGACCCCAGGCAGTGTCACCTGTGGCCAACCCAAGTCAGTACCGCCTGTGGCCAACCCAAGTCAGTACCGCCTGTGCCCAACCCAAGTCAGTACCGCCTGTGGTGACCCCAGGCAGTGCCAACTGTGGCTGACCCAAGGCAGTGCCGCCTGTTGTGACCTTTCGCAATGCCGCCTGTGGTGACCCCAGGCAGAGCCGTCAGTGGCTGACCCCAGGCAATGCTGCCTGTGGCTGACCCCAGGCAGTAGAAGCTATTTGGCGGCTGCCCCTAGGCAATGCCATCTGTGGTGACCCCAGGCAGTACAGCCTGTGATGATCCCAGGCAGTGCCGCCTGTGGTGACCCCAGGCAGTACCACCTGTGATGACTCCAGGCAGTGCCGCTTGTGGCTGAACCCAGGCAGTGCCGCCTATGGTGATCCCAGGCAGTGCCGCCTGTTGTGACCCCAGGCAGTACCGCCTGTTGTGACCCCAGGCAGTGTTACCTGTGATTGACCCCAAGCAGGGCCGCCTTTGGCTGACCCCAGGTGCTGCCTGTGGCTGACTCCAGGCAGTACCGCCTGTTGTGACCCCAGGCAGTGTCACCTGTGGCCAACCCAAGTCAGTACCGCCTATGGTGACCCCAGGCAGTACCGCCTGGGGTGACCCCATGCATTACCGCTATTGACTGAGCCCAGGCAGTATCACCAGTGGTGACCCCAGGCAGTGCCGTCTGTGGCTGACCCCAGGCAGTCCGCCTGTGATGAACCCAGGAAGTGCCACCTGTGATGAACCCAGGCAGTGCCACCTGTGGCTGGCACCCGGCAGTACCGCCTGTGGCTGACTCCAGGCACTGCCTCCT
Organism: Procambarus clarkii; assembly: GCF_020424385.1. Taxonomy (NCBI): domain Eukaryota; kingdom Metazoa; phylum Arthropoda; class Malacostraca; order Decapoda; family Cambaridae; genus Procambarus; species Procambarus clarkii. Next base: position 14,846,356 of record NC_059625.1, on the reverse strand, counting down.
GTGGCTGACCCCAGGCAGTGTCCCTGGGGCTGACCCCAGTCAGTGCCACCTGTGGCTGACCCCCATGCAGTTTTGCCTGTGGTGACCCCAGCTAGTGCCCCCTGTGGCAGACCCCAGGCAGTACCACCTGTGGCTGACCCCAGGCAGTGCCGCCTGTGGTTGACCCCAGGCGGTTCCGTTTGTTGCTGACCCCAAGCAGTGCCACCTGTGGCTGACCCCTATGCAGTATCGCTTTTGGTGACCCCAGGCAGTGCCGCCTGTGGCTGACCATAGGCAGTGTTGCCTGTGATAACCCTAGGCAGTGACGCCTTTGGTGACCCAATGCAGTGCATCCTGTGGTGACCCTAGGCAGTGCCGCCTCTGGTGACCCCAGGCAGTGCCACCTCTAGTGACCCCAGACAGTGCCGCCTGTTGTGACCCCAGGGGGTACCGCCTGTTGTGACCCCAGGCGGTACCGCCTGTTGTGACCCCAGGCAGTGCCAACGGTGGCTGACCCAAGGCAGTGCCACCTGTGGTGACCTCAGGAAGTGCCGACTGTGGTGGCCTTTGGCAATGCCGCCTGTGGTGACCCCAGGCAGTGCCGCCTTTTGCTGACCACAGGTAGTACCGTCTGTGGTGACCCCAGGCAGTACCGCCTGTGGCTGACCCCAGGCAGAGCTGTCTGTGTCTGACCCCAGGCAGTGTCGCCTGTGGCTGACACCAGGCAGTGTCGCTTGTGGCTGACCCCAGGCAGTGCCGCCTGTGGCTGACCCCAGGCAGTGTCGCCTGTGGCTGTCCCCAGGCAGTGTCGCCTGTAGCTGACCCGAGGTAGTGCCGCCTGTTGCTGACCCCAGGCAGTGCCGCCTTTGGTGACGCCAGGTAGTTCCGCCTGTGGTGACCCCCGGCAGTACCGCATGTGGCTGACCCCAGGCAGTACCGTCTGTGGCTGACCCAAGCAGTACCGCCTGTGGCTGACCCCAGGCATAGCTGTCTGTGGCTGACCCCAGGCAGTGTCGCCTGTGGCTGACCCCAGGCAGTGTCGCCTGTGGCTGACCCCAGGCAGTTTCGCTTGTGGCTAACCCCAGGCAGTGCCGCCTCTGGCTGACCACAGGCAGTGCCGTCAGTGGCTGACCCCAGGCAGTGCATTCTGTTGCTGACCCCAGGCAGTGCCGTCTGTGGGTTACCCCAGCCAGAGCCATCGGTGGCTGACCCCAGGCAGTGCCGCCTGTAGTGACCCCAGGCAGTGTCGCCTGAGGCAGACCCCAGGTGCTACTTGTGGCTGACCCCTGGCAGTGTTGCCTCTGGTGACCCTAGGCAGTGCCGCCTGTGGTGACCCCAACCAGTGCCACCTGTGGCTGAACCCAGGCAGTACCGCCTGTGGTGACCCCAGGTAGTGCCGGCTGTTGTGACCCCAGGCAGTACCGCCTGTTGTGACTCCAGGCAGTGTCACCTGTGGCCGACCCAGGGCAGTGCCGCCTGTGGTGACCCTAGCAAGTCCCTCCTGTGGTGACCCCAGGTAGTACCGCCTGTGGTGACCCCAGGTAGTACCGCCTGTGGTGACCCCAGGCAATCTCGCCTGTGGTGACCCCAGGCATTACCGTCATTGGATGACCCCAGGCAGTACCGCCTATGGTGACCCCAGGCAGTGCCGTCTGTGGCTGACCCCACGCAGTGTCGTCTGTAGCTGACCCCAGGTAGTGCCTTCTGTGGCGGACCCCAGATGCCGCCTGTGGCAGACCTCTGGCAGTGCCGCCTGTGGTGGCCCTAGGCAGTGCCGCCTGTGATGACCCCAGGCAGTGCCGCCTGTTTTGACCCCAGGCAGTTCTGCCTGTTATGACCTTAGGCAGTGCCGCCTACGGTGACCCCAGGTAGTGCTACCTGTGGCTGTCCCCAGGCAGTGCCGCCTGTGGCTGACCCCAGGCAGTGCCGCCTGTGGTGACCCCAGGCAGTGTCGCGTGTGGCTGACCCCAGGCAGTGCCACCTGTGGCTGAGCTAATGCAGTGTCGCCTGTGGTGACCCCAGGCAGTGCCGCGTGTGGTGACCCCAGGCAGTGCCGCCTTTGGCTGACCCCAGGTAGTATATGATACCGCCTGTGGCTGACCCTAGGCCGAGCCGTCTGTGGCTGACCCCTGGAAGTGTCACCTGTGGCTGACCCCAGGCAGTGTTGCCTGTGGCTGACCCCAGGCAGTGCCGCCTGTGGCGGACCCCAGCCAGTGTCGCCTGTGACTGACCCAAGGTAATGCCGCCTGTGGCTGACCCCAGGCAGTGCCGCCTTTTGTGACCCCAGGCAGGTCCGCCTGTTGTGACCCCAGGCAGTGTCACCTGTGGCCGACCCAACGCAGTGCCGCCTGTGGTGACCCCAGGTAGTACCGCCTGTGCTGACCCCAGGCAGTGCCGCCTGTGGTAACCCCAGGCAGTGTCGCGTGTGGCTGACCCCAGGCAATGCCACCTGTGGTTGACCCGAGGCAATGCCACCTGTGGTGACCCCAGGCATTGTCGCCCGTGTCTGACTCAAGGCAGTGCCACTTGTGGTGACTCCAGGCAGTGCCGCCTGTGGTGACCCCAGGCAGTGGCGCCTGTGGTGATCCCAGGCAGTGCTACCTGTGATGACCCCAGGCAGTGCTGCCTGTGGCTGACCACAGGCAGTGCTGCCTGTGGCTGACCCCAGGCAGTGCCACCTGTGATGACCCCAGGCAGTGCCGCATGGGCTGACCCAAGGCAGTGCCACCTGTGGCTGAACTAATGCAGTGTCGCCTGTGGTGATCCCAGGCAGTGCCGCCTGTGGTGACCCCAGGCAGTGCCGCCTTTGGCTGACCCAAGGTAGAACCGCCTGTGGTGACCCCAGGCAGTACCACCTGTGGTGACCCCAGGCAGTACCGTCTGTGGCTGACCCCAGGCAGTACCGCATGTGGCTGACCCCAGGCAGAGCCGTCTGTGGCTGACCCTAGGCAGTGTCGCCTGTGGCTATCCCCAGGCAGTGCCGCCTGTGGTGACCCTAGGAAGTCCCGCCTGTGGCTGGCCCCAGGCAGTGCCGCCTGTTGCTGACGCTAGGCGGTGCCGCCTGTGGTTGACCCCAGGTGGTGCCGTCTGTGGGGACCCCAGGCAGTACCACCTGTAGCTGACCCCAGGCGGTGCCGCCTGTGGTTGACCCCAGGTGGTGCCGTCTGTGGGGACCCCAGGCAGTACCACCTGTAGCTGACCCCAGGAGGTGCCGCCTTTTGTGACACCAGGCAGCAGCCGCTTGTAGCTGACCACAAGCAATGCCACCCGCGGCTGACCCTATGCATTATCAGTTGTGGTGACCCCAGGCAGTGCCGCCTGTGGCTGACCCCAGGCAGTGTTGCCTGTGGTGACCCCAGGCAGTGCCACCTGTCGTGACCCCAGGCAGTGTCGCCTGTGGGGACCCTAGGCAGTGCCGCCTGTGGCTGACCCCAGGCAGTGTTGCCTGTGGTGACCCCAGGCAGTGCCGCCTGTATCTAACCCCAGGCAGTGTCGCCTGTGGGGACCCTAGGCAGTGCCGCCTGTGGTGACTCTAGGCAGTGCCGCCTGTGGAGACCCCAAGCAGTGCCGCCTGTGGCTGACCCCAGGCAGTGCCGCCTCTGGTGACCCCATGCAGTGCCGCCTGTTGTGACCCCAGGCATAACCACTTTTGGCTGACCCAAAGCAGTGCCGCCTGTGGTGACTCCAGGCAGTACCGCCTGTAACTGACCCCAGGCAGAGCCGTCTGTAGCTGACCCCAGGCAGTGTCGCCTGTTGCTGACCCCAGGCAGTGTCGCCTGTGGCTGACCCCAGGCAGTGTCGTCTGTAGCTGACCCCAGGCAGTGCCTTCTGAGGCGGACCCCAGGTGCCGCCTGCGGCAGAACCCTGGCAGTGCCGACTGTGGTGACCCTTGGCAGTGCCGCCTGTGATGACCCCCAGGCAGTGCCGCCTGTTGTGACCCCAGGCAGTGCCGCCTGTGGTGATCCCAGGCAGTGCCACCTGTGATGACCCCAGGCAGTACCGTATTTAGTGACCTCAGGCAGTGCCACCTGTGTCTAACCCCAGGCAGTGCCACCTGTGGTGACCCCAGGCAGTGTCGCCCGTGGCAGACTCAAGGCAGTGCCACTTGTGGTGACCCCAGGCAGTGCCACATGTGGTGATCCCAGGCAGTGCCACCTGTGATGACCCCAGGCAGTGCTGCCCGTGGCTGACCCCAGGCAGTGCTGTCTGTGGCTGACCCCAGGCAGTGCCTCCTGTGATGACCCCAGGCAGTGTCGCCTGTGGCTGACCCCAGGCAGTCCGCCTGTGGTGATCCCAGGCAGTGCCACCTGTGATGACCCCAGGCAGTGTCGCCTGTGGCTGACCCCAGGCAGTCCGCCTGTGGTGATCCCAGGCAGTGTCACTTGTTGCTGAACCTAGGCAGTGCCGCCTGTGGCTGAACCCAGGCAGTGCCACCTGTGGCTGGCCCTCGGCAGTACCGCCTGTGGCTGAACTAATGCAGTGTCGCCTGTGGTGACCCCAGGCAGTGCCGCCTTTGGCTGACCCCAAGTAGTACTGCCTGTGGTGACCCCAGGCAGTACCGCCTGTGGCTGACCCCAGGCAGAACCGCCTGTTGCTGACCCCAGGCAGAGCCATCTGGGGCTGACCCCAGGCAGTGTCGCCTGTGGCTAACACCAGGCATTTCCGCCTGTGGCTGTCCCCAGGTGTTTCCTGTGGTGACCCTAGGCAGTGCATCCTGTTTAACCCTAGGCAGTGCCGCCTGTGGTGACCCCAGGCAGTGCCGCCTGTTGTGACCCCAGGCAGTACCGCCTGTTGTGACCCCAGGCAGTGCCGCCTGTTTTGACCCCAGGCATAGCCACCTGTGGCTGACCCAAGGCAATGCCGCTTTGGTGGCCATTGGCAATGTCGCCTGTGCTGACCCCAGGCAGTACCGCCTGTGGCTGACCCCAGGCAGTACCGCCTGTGGCTGACCCCAGGCAGTGTAGCCTGTGGCTAACCCCAGGCAGTACCGACTGTGGCTGACCCCAGGCAGTGCGGTCTGTAGCTGACCACAGGCAGTGCCGTCTGTGCCTGACCCCAGGCAGTGCCGTCTGTGGCTGACCCAAGGCAGTGCCGCCTGTAGTGACCCCGGCAGTGTCGCCTGAGGCAGACCCCAGGTGCTGCCTGTTGCTGACCCCTGGCAGTGTTGCCTGTGGCTCAACCCAGGCAGTGCTACCTGTGGCTGACTCAAGGCAGTGTTGCTTGTGGCTGACCCCAGGCAGTGCCACCTGTGGCTGACCCAAGGCAGTGCCGCCTGTGGTGACCTCAGGAAGTGCCGCCTGATGTGGCCTTTGGCAATGCCGCCTGTGGTGACCCCAGGCGGTGCCGCCTGTGGTGTCCCCAGGCAGTACCGCCTTTGGCTAACCCCAGGTAGTACCGCCTGCGGAGACCCCAGGCAGTACCGCCTGTGGCTGACCCCAGGCAGTACCGCCTGTGGCTGACCCAAGGCAGTGTAGCCTGTGGCTAACCCCAGGCAGTACCGCCTGTGGCTGACCCCAGGCAGTGCCGCCTGTGGCTGACCCCAGGTGTTGCCTGTGGATGACCCCTGGCAGTGCCGCCTGTGGTGACCCTAGGCAGTGCCGCCTGTGGTGACCCTAGGAAGTCCCGCCTGTGGCTGACCCTAGGCAGTGCCGCCTGTGGTGGCCTTTGGCATTGCCGCCTGTGGCTGACCCCAGGCAGGGCCGCTTGTGGCTGACCCCAGGTAGTGCCGCCTGAGGCTGACCCCAGGCAGTGTCGCCTTTAGCTGACCCCAGGCAGTGCCACCTGTGACTGACCCCAAGCAGTACCGACTGTGGTGACCCTAGACAGTGCTGCCTGTGGTGACCCCAGGCAGTGCCGCCTGTGGTGACCTCAGGCAGTGCCGCCTGTGGTGATCTCACGCAGTGCCGCCTGTGGCTGACCCCAGGCACTACCGCCTGTTGTGATCCCAGGCAGTGTCGCCTGAGGCAGACCCCAGGTGCTGCCTGTGGCTGACCCCTGTCAGTGCCGCCTGTTGTGACCCCAGGCAGTGTCGCCTGTGGCTGACCCCAGGCAGTGCTGCCTGTGGTGACCCCAGGCAGTGCTGCTTGTGGTGACCCCAGGCAGTGTCGCCTGTGGCTGACCCCAGGCAGTGCCACCTGTGTTGACCCCAGGCAGTATCGCCTGTGGCTGACCCCAGGCAGTGCCGTCTGTGGCTGACCCCAGGCAGTGTCGTCTGTGGCTGACACCAGGCAATACCGCCTGAGGCTGACTCCAGGCAGTGTCACCTGTGGCTGACCCCATGTAGTGCCACCAGGGGCTGACTCCAGGCAGTGCCACCTGTGACTGACCCAATAGGCAGTGCCGCCTTTGGTGACCTCAGGAAGTGCCGCCTGTGGCTGACCCCAAGCAGTACCGCCTGTGGTGACCCCAGGCAGTACCGCCTGTGGTGATCGCAGGCAGTGCCGCCTCGGTGACACCAGGCAGTACCGCCTTTGGCTGACCCCAGGTAGTACCGTCTGTGGTGACCCCCAGGCAGTGTCTCCTGTGGCTGACCCCAGGCAGTGCCGCCTGTGGTTGACTCCAGGCAGTGCCGTCTGTGGTTGACCCCAGGCAGTACCGCCTGTGGCTGACCCCAGGCATTACCGCCTGAGGCTGACCCCAGGCAGTGTCACCTGTGGCTGACCCCAGGCAGTGTCTTCTGTGGCTGACCCCAGGCAGTGCCGCCTGTGGTTGACCCCAGGCAGTGCCGCTTGTGGCTGACCCCAGGTAGTGCCGCCTGAGGCTGACCCCAGGCAGTGTCGCCTTTAGCTGACCCCAGGCAGTGCCACCTGTGACTGACCCCAAGCAGTACCGACTGTGGTGACCCCAGACAGTGCTGCCTGTGGTGACCCCAGGCAGTGCCACCTGTGACTGACCCCAAGCAGTACCGACTGTGGTGACCCCAGGCAATGCCGCCTGTTGTGACCTCAGGCAGTGCCGCCTGTGGCTGACCCCAGGCACTACCGCCTGTTGTGATCCCAGGCAGTGTCGCCTGAGGCAGACCCCAGGTGCTGCCTGTGGCTGACCCCTGTCAGTGCCGCCTGTTGTGACCCCAGGCAGTGTCGCCTGTGGCTGAACCCAGGCAGTGCTGCCTGTTGTGACCCCAGGCAGTGCTGCCTGTGGTGACCCCAGGCAGTGTCGCCTGTCGCTGACCCAGGCAGTGCCACCTGTGTTGACCCCAGGCAGTATCGCCTGTGGCTGACCCCAGGCAGTGCCGTCTGTGGCTGACCCCAGGCAGTGTCGTCTGTGGCTGACACCAGGCAGTACCGCCTGTGGCTGACTCCAGGCAGTGTCACCTGTGGCTGACCCCATGCAGTGCCACCAGGGGCTGACTCCAGGCAGTGCCACCTGTGACTGACCCAAGGCAGTGCCGCCTTTGGTGACCTCAGGAAGTGCCGCCTGTGGCTGACCCCAAGCAGTACCGCCTGTGGTGACCCCAGGCAGTACCGCCTGTGGTGATCGCAGGCAGTGCCGCCTCGGTGACACCAGGCAGTACCGCATTTGGCGACCCCAGGTAGTACCGACTGTGGTGACCCCAGGCAGTGTCTCCTGTGGCTGACCCCAGGCAGTGCCACCTGTGGTTGACTCCAGGCAGTGCCGTCTGTGGTTGACCCCAGGCAGTACCGCCTGTGGCTGACCCCAGGCATTACCGCCCGTGGTTGACCCCAGGCAGTTCCGTCAGTGGCTAACCTCAAGCAGTGCCGTCTGTGGATGACCCCATTCAGTGCCGTCTGTGGCTGACCCCAGGCAATGCCGTCTGTGGCTAACCTTAGGCAGTGCCGCCTGTAGTGACCCCACGCAGTGCCGCCTTTTGTGACCCCAGGTACTACCTCCTGTTGTGACCCCATGCAGTGTCGCCTGAGGCAGACCCCAGGTGCTGCCTGTGGCTGACCCCTGTCAGTGCCGCCTGTTGTGACCTTAGGCAGTGTCGCCTATGGAGACTCCAGTCCAGGCAGTGCCGCCTGTGGTGACCCCAGGCAGTATAGCATGTGGTGACCCCAGGCAGGGCCGCCTGTGGTGACCCCAGGCATTACCGCCTGTGGTGACCCCAGGCAGTACCGCATGTGGTGACCCCTGCCATTACCGCTATTGGCTGACCGCAGGCAGTACCGCCTGTGGTGACCCAAGGCAGTGCCACCTGTGGCTGACCCCAGGCAGTATCGCCTGTAGTGACCCCAGGCAGTACCACTTGTGGCTGACCCCAGGCAGTGCCACCTGTGGCGACCCATGGCAGTGTCGCCTGTGGCTGACCCCAGGCAGTGCCACATGTGGTGACCCATGGCAGTGTCGCCTGTGGCTGACCCAAGGCAGTGCCACCTGTGGTGAACCCAGGCAGTGCAAGCTGTGATGACCTGAGGCAGTGCCATCTGTGGCTGAACCCAGGCAGTGCCGCCTGTGGCTGACCCTATGCAGTGCCGCCTGGGGCTAACCCCAGGCAGTGTCACCTGTAGCTGACCACATGCAGTGTCGCCTGCAGTGACCCCAAGCTGTGCCGCCTGTGGCTGACCCCAGGCGGTGCCGAATGTGGCTGACCCCAAGCAATGCCACCTGTGGCTGACCCCATGCAGTATCGCCTGTGGTGTCCCCAGGCAGGGCCGCCTATGGCTGACTCCAGGCAGTGCCGCCTGTTGTGACCCCAGGCAGTGTCACCTGTGGCTGACCCCAGGCAGTGCTGCCTGTGGTGACCCCAGGCAGTGCTGCCTGTGGTGACCCCAGGCAGTGTCGCCTGTGGCTGACCCCAGGCAGTGCCACCTGTGTTTACCCCAGGCAGTATCGCCTTTGGCTGACTCCAGGCATTGTCACCTGTGGCTGACCCTATGCAGTGCCACCAGGGGCTGACTCCAGGCAGTGCCACCTGTGACTGACCCAAGGCAGTGCCGCCTTTGGTGACCTCAGGAAGTGCCTCCTGTGGCTGACCCCAAGCAGTACCGCCTGTGGAGATCGCAGGCAGTGCCGCCTCGGTGACACCAGGCAGTGCCGCCTATGGCTGACCCCAGGTAGTACCGCCTGTGGTGACCCCAGGCAGTGTCTCCTGTGGCTGACCCCACGCAGTGCCGCCTGTGGTTGACTCCAGGCAGTGCCGCCTGTGGTTGACCCCAGGCAGTACCGCCTGTGGTGACGCCTGGCAGTACCGCCTGTGGCTGACCCCAGGCAGTACCGCCTGTGGCTTACCCCAGGCAGTGCCGTCTGTGGCTGACCCCAGGCAGTGCCGTCTGTGGCTAACCTTAGGCAGTGCCGCCTGTAGTGACCCCAGGAAGTGTCGCCTGACGTAGACCCCAGGTGCTGCCTGTGGCTGACCCCATGCAGTATCGCCTGTGGTGATCCCAGGCAGGGCCGCCTTTTGCTGACTCCAGGCAGTGCCGCCTGTGGTGACCCTAGGCACTGCCGCCGATGGTGAACCCAGGCAGTGCCCCTTGTGATTGATCCCAGGCAGTGCCGCCTGTGGTGACCCCAGGCAGTGCCACCTGTTGCTGACCCCAGGCATGTGCCACCTGTAGTTGACCCCAGGCAGTACCGCCTGTTGTGACCCCAGGCAATGCCGCCTGTGGCTGACCCCAGGCAGGGCCACTTTTGGCTGACCCCAGGCAGTGCCGCCTGTGGCTGACCCCAGGCAGTGCCGCCTGTGGCTGACCCCAGGCAGTGTCGCCTTTGGCTGACCCCAGGCATTGCCGCATTTGGCTGACCCCTGGCAGTGCCGCCTGTGGTGACTCCAGGCAGTGCCGCCTGTGGTGACCCCAGAAAGTGCCGCATGTAGTGACTCCAGGCAGTGCCTCTTGTGGTGACCCCAGAAAGTGCCAACTGTGATGACCCCAAGCAGTGCTGCCTGTGGCTAACCCCAGGCAGTGTCACCTGCAGTGACCCCATGCAGTGTAAGCTATTTGGTGTCTGACCCCAGGCAGTGCCACCTGTGGTGACCCCAGGCAGTACAGCCTGTGGTGACCCCAGGCAGTGCCGCCTGTTGTGACCCCAGGCAGTGCCACCTGTGATGACCTCAGGCAGTGCTGCCTGTGGCTGACCCCAGGCAGTGCCGCCTGTGGTGACCCCAGGTAGTGCCGCCTGTGGCTGACCCCAGGCAGTGCCGCCTGTTGTGAACCCAGCCAGAACTGCCTGTTGTGACCCCAGGCAGTGCCACCTGTGGCTGACCTCAGACAGTTCCACCTGTGGTGACCCCAGGCAGTGCCGTCCTGTGGTTGACCACTGGCAGTGCCGTCTTTGGCTGACCCTAGGCAGTGCCGTCTGTCGCTGACCCCAGGCAGTGCTGCCTGTGGCTAACCCCAGGCAGTGCCGCCTGTAGTGACTCCAGGCAGTGTCGCCTGTGGCGAACCCCAGGTGCCGCCTGTGGCTGACCCCAGGTGCCGTCTTTGGCTGACCCCAGGCGGTGCCGTCTGTGGCTGACCCCAGGCAGTGCCGCCTGTGGCTGACCCCAGGCAGTGCCGCCTGTGGCTGACCCCAGGCAGTGCCGCCTGTACTGACTCCAGGCAGTGTCGCCTGTGGCGGACCCCAGGTGCCACCTGTGATGACCTCAGGCAGTGCTGCCTGTGGCTGACCCCAGGCAGTGCCGCCTGTGGTGACCCCAGGTAGTGCCGCCTGTGGCTGACCCCAGGCAGTGCCGCCTGTTGTGAACCCAGCCAGAACTGCCTGTTGTGACCCCAGGCAGTGCCACCTGTGGCTGACCTCAGACAGTTCCACCTGTGGTGACCCCAGGCAGTGCCGTCCTGTGGTTGACCACTGGCAGTGCCGTCTTTGGCTGACCCTAGGCAGTGCCGTCTGTCGCTGACCCCAGGCAGTGCCGCCTGTGGCTGACCCCAGGCAGTGCCGCCTGTACTGACTCCAGGCAGTGTCGCCTGTGGCGGACCCCAGGTGCCGCCTGTGGCTGACACCAGGTGCCGTCTGTGGCTCACCCCAGGCAGTGCCGCCTGTGGCTGACCCCAGGCAGTGCCGCCTGTACTGACTCCAGGCAGTGTCGCCTGTGGCGGACCCCAGGTGCCGCCTGTGGCTGACACCAGGTGCCGTCTGTGGCTCACCCCAGGCAGTGCCGCCTGTGGCTGACCCCAGGCAGTGCCGCCTGTGGCTGATCCCAGGCAGTGCCGCCTGTAGTGACTCCAGGCAGTGCTACCTGCCATGGGTCAGGTGGCACTGCCAGGGGTGCCATCTGACACCCCTGGCATTGAGGGTTCCAGGAGGCATAAACATTGAGGGTGCGGCTAGCTATGTGGTTGACATAAAATAATATCAATGGGGAGAATGATGTTTGGGGAGAATGACACTTGATTAGACTAGAATGTTGATATGTGGGGAGAATGATACTAGATTGGAAAAGGTTTTGAAACATCTGCAGGAGCACAATGTGAAAATTAATGAGGGTAAAGTGGTGTTAGAGACCAAATCTATTGAGTATCTGGGGTATCATATTTCAAGTAAGGGCTTTACTCCTTCTCACAAAAATGTAGTGCAGTAGTGGACGACACAGTTCCTACAACAGTGGGAAAAAAACAGTCTTTTGTGAGGATTGTGAATTACCTTTATAAGATCATTAAGAAGTTTTCGATAAAATTTGCTTCCTTGTATGAATTGTGGAAAAAAGTGGCTAGATTTAGGTGATGAGTAGAGGAAGAGGCCTTCAGGATGTAAAGGCACTAGTAGGTAAGGTTTGCGTGTAAGAGCACGGTGGAAAACCCGTGTAAGGGCACAAGCTTGGAAGCCATGCTCTAGAGTACATACTAACAAATCCCGTCCTTACTTCCTTACTTATGATATAGATAAGTTATTTAAAAAAAAATATTAAGAGTTGGAAGGATAATTTACTATTATCAGAGAAGGTTGCTTGGGTGCTGCCTGCACTCAAGCAGCAGCCAAACTATCCAGCCTCTTGAAAAAGGTTAATGACACTCCCAGAACAATCCAAGCATGGCGCAACCTTCTCCTGTTTGGTAACATATGCCTAGCTGTCCCTGCAAGGAGAGACAAATCACTAGCTTCCTCAGTCGTTTGGGCTATAAATAGTTTTCCTAGAGAGGAGAACCAGGCACCCCTCCTCACCCGTGCCAAAAACACCCACCACAGGAAAGGTATCGACAGCAGAACCGAGGCATCCAAAATCAGAGCAACAGTCAATAGAAGAAGGCAACACAGTATGGGCGATCAGAATCATCACCAGCGAGGACACAGTTGCCACCAGACACGCCGATACAACACAAGCCCTAAGAGAAAAACACCCACCCAGAGCTCGACTTGACGACAGGGTTCCACTAGTCGTTGTCACCAGAGCAGAAACCCTGTGGGTGCTCGAATCTGTGGTGTATAAAGTAGCTTAATCCTTCCCATCAGGATCAGCAGGCAGGTTCACAGGACTAAAACCCAACCACATCAAACAAATGCTCAACCCTGCACTGGGTGACATTGCACAGGACCTCCTGGTGGAATGGAGACTTCAGGCTGAAGGCGCAAGGAACATAAGGAGTCAGCAGGCCGTTGAGTCGCTTCGCCAGTCTGTACGTGGGTGTGGGTATCTACAGATACCCGTGCTCTCAGCCACAGCTCAGAATGGAAGCAAGTCGACGAAGAACTCTGTAGGGTAAGGCAGGTCCTAGTCAATAACGGCTTCTCCAATGGTTTCATCGAAGACATCATAAGAAGGAAAGTGAAAAGCCATGCAACCTCTGAAGAGACAACTAACACAACACCTATACCCCCTATTAGACTATTTTACAGGAACTTCTTTTCCACAGCTCATAAAACGGAGGAAAGGGTCCTGAAAGATATTGTTAATAGAAACGTTATCCCTACAGACAAAAATCAGAGGATACAACTGACGATTTACTATAAAACCAGAAAAACGGCCAGCCTACTCATGAGAAACTCTCCAGACACAAAACAGAACGCTTTAAAAGAGACTAACGTCGTCTATGCCTTCAAATGCCCACTTGGGGACTGTAAGCTCCAAAAAACCCAGTATATAGGCAAGACAACAAAATCTCTTTCTAGGCGTTTAACGATGCATAAGCAACAGGGCTCCATTAAGGAACATATAATCTCTTCCCATAACCAAACCATCGCCAGAGAAATCCTAGTAAACAACACAGAAATCATTGATAGATACAGCGATAGCAGGCGGCTTGACGTTTGCGAGGCACTACACATCAAGAAGTCAACACCAGCAATCAACAGCCAATTATTGCACAACTATATTCTACCCACCTCAAGACTCCGCTCCAATATAGAAGCATCAAGAAATATGGACCAATAGGCTTTCTACAAACACTTCTATTCAATACCCATTGTTTCTGTTCTGTCTTGTGTTGATACTTTTAATACCCTATTAATATCCCCTCCTGTTCTGTCTTGTGTTAATGCCACATCACCCTTCCCACCTCACTCAAATGTAGATATAATATTAGAGAGACGTAAGTTCTAATCAGTTGTGTATTTGTGAAGTCTTTGAAAATGTAATAAGTTTTACGAAACGCGCCCGTGTCGCGTCAGACTAGAAATAAAAATGAATTTTGGAGAAGTGATTTTTTATTTACCTCCAACAGTGAAGCGTAATGTACGAAAGATTGAGAAAATTTGTGTTAGAATTATTAATCTTACTTTTTCGGTCATATTTAATAATATATGTCTACAGGAAAGACTGCTACCAAAATATACTAATATATATATATATATATATATATATATATATATATATATATATATATATATATATATATATATATATATATATATATATATATATATATATATATATATATATATATATATATATATATATATATATATATATATATATATATATATATATATATATATATATATATATATATATATTATTAAATATGACCGAAAAAGTAAGATTAATAATTCTAACACGAATTTTCTCAATCTTTCGTACATTTCTTTTCACTGTTTGAGGTAAATAAAAAATCAATATATATATAAGGTTTTCACACTGCAGTCTACACTAAAGAAACGAATATAGGAATGTGCCTAAATGCCAATTGTGACTTCTCAGACAGGTACAAGAGGAGTGTCGTTAACGCATATGTCGACCGTGCTCTCAGCCACAACTCAGAATGGAAGCAAGTCGACGAAGAACTCTGTAGGGTAAGGCAGGTCCTAGTCAACAACGGCTTCTCCAATGGTTTCGTCGAAGACATCATAAGAAGGAAAGTGAAACGCCATGCAACCTCTGAAGAGACAACTAACACAACACCTATACCCCCTATTAGACTATTTTACAGGAACTTCTTTTCCACAGCTCATAAAACGGAAGAAAGGGTCCTGAAAGATATTGTTAATAGAAACGTTATCCCTACAGACAAAAATCAGAGGATACAACTGACGATTTACTATAAAACCAGAAAAACGGCCAGCCTACTCATGAGAAACTCTCCAGACACAAAACAGAACGCTTTAAAAGAGACTAACGTCGTCTATGCCTTCAAATGCCCTCTTGGGGACTGTAAGCTCCAAAAAACCCAGTATATAGGCAAGACAACAACATCTCTTTCTAGGCGTTTAACGATGCATAAGCAACAGGGCTCCATTAAGGAACATATAATCTCTTCCCACAACCAAACCATCGCCAGAGAAATCCTAGTAAACAACACAGAAATCATCGATAGATACAGCGATAGCAGGCGGCTTGACGTTTGCGAGGCACTACACATCAAGAAGTCAACACCAGCAATCAACAGCCAATTAATGCACAACTATATTCTACCCACCTCAAGACTCCGCTCCAATATAGAAGCATCAAGAAATATGGACCAATAGGCTTTCTACAAACACTTCTATTCAATACCCATTGTTTCGTGTTCTGTCTTGTGTTGATGAAATTAATACCCTATTAAATACCTCTTGTTCTGTCTTGTGTTGATGAAACCACCCTATTAATGCCACCTCACCCCATCCACCTCACTCAAATGTAGATATAAAATCGGAGATGCGTAAGTTCTATTCAGTTGTGTATTTGTAAACTAAAGTCTTTGAAAATGTAATAAGTTTTACGAAACGCGCTCGTGTCATATATATATATATATATATATATATATATATATATATATATATATATATATATATATATATATATATATATATATATATTGTGACGATAATCTCTTTCAAGAGAGATTGAGCCTGCTCTTCCCTACATCATTACGTCGTAACATACAAGATACTATATAGAAGATACGTCCACCAGTATCGCCAAACGTTTTGCCCAGGAAGCAAATCGTACCCTGCACACCCCGACACCTGGCCACAGCCCGCCGTAACCAGCAAACTGCTCATCCTCTGCCTGCCTGTTGCTGATTGGCTGGTGTCTCGTCGCACCTGCACTCCGCCACCACCACGAGTCGACGTCTGGGCAGCAGCACGCCAGACTCGTCAGAATATCTTTGTGCTCCATGAAGTTGACATCTCTCGCTGGTAGACTAAGCCTTGGCTTTCGTGTACTAAGGGAGGTGGCAGCTTGAAGCCAGTATTCCAGCACCCATTATTTATTTTATTTTGCTATCACTGTAACTTACTTGTCTTAGCGTAACTTTTCATTTGCCAGTGATTATTCATGTTATTTTGTTTGTTGACTTGTCCTGCATTTTATGAGATTGCCTTTATTCATGTCTTGTTTTCTAGAGTAATTAAAATTTCATTGTTTATATACTTGTGTTTTGTGTGTCTTCCCATTACCTTACCACAGACGAAAGGACAAACTTTTCTCTTTTTTTTTGTGATGTGACGAGGCCCTGCCCCCAGCTTTTGAAACAGCCGAACACCAACGCTTTACCGTCACATTACGTGGGGGCCTGTCCACGGAGCTTCACTCAGGTACTGGTGCCAAGTAGTAAATTTGTGGTAAGCGTATTTGGCTTTGGTAACGTAGCTTTTCACTATTTTCAATATTCAATTTTATTTTCATATGGTGCTGTGTGTATTGTGCATTCCGAGAGTAGCATATGGTGAAGGTGAGACAACTTTGGATTACGTGGTGACTGTAGGCCTCAGTCATTCTCTTAATTGGTCATCTCTCCCTCCGTGTTATTACTCGTGTTTACCATCTTTTGTCCCTAGGATATTTCTCATATTTTCGGCAGATCATCATATTGGTACCCTGGTACTGTGGTCTGTCCCCGGGTCAAGTGCACCTAATCTTCTGCAATCTGACAGTAGGAGGATAAAGAGGGCCATAGTTCCTCTCGCACGAACTTTAGTTGCTGAATTGGGACCTCAGCAGCAGTTCTCGTCACCAGTTGACACCTCGCACCCCTACACGTCGGTCAGAGATGATGATATTTACATTGGTAGGGAATTAGCCTTCTTTTTCAGAGCACAAAAGTTCGCTAATTCTGTAAGTATCATATTAATTTCAGTGGGAAAAACTTGCTTATGTCCTATAGAGACTCGGCAAGGTATGCCTACATTCTTGGACTACCTATTTTACTTTTGAGGCAATTAACTGTTTCATTTGTTTTAGAAACTCAGTTTCGCTTGTTTAGTAGGATTTTCTTGCCCTTATCCTCTTACATGAGTACCGGGTACAAGATTTCCTGCGACCTTGATTTATTAATCATTTATCATCTTGAAATTAACATTAATTGTTAACGATTCCACAGGATAGGTACCAGTTGCCACGTTGTCCTGTTTCTGACATTCACCATATCACAACAGTATATTCGTTGTGCATTTATTTGCTAATTTCACCATGTTTCGTCTCCAAGCTTTCCGTGCAGATCCAGCAGGTGAAATAGGGACTTTAAGTCGTGCCAAGAGGACTGAATTACAAACTCTTGCACATGAGTATCAACTAGAAGTTCCCTACCAAGCCAACAAAAATGAAATACATAACCTGTTACTGGATCATCTCTTAGAGGAAGGTAAGATAGACTCTGAAACTCACGAAACTTACTTTATTGCAGATAAAACTGATTTGGCAACGATGAAACTCAAACTAGAGCTGGCCAAGATCGAACGCGAGCAGCAAAGAGAAGCCCTCGAGCAACAAAGGGAAGCAGCTGCCATCGAAAGGAAGAAAAGGAACGAGAAGCTGCCTTGAGGAAGGAAGAACAAGAACGTGAAATCGCCCTCAAGGAACGTGAGATTGCAATACTCCGTGAGCGGGAACGAGTACAGCTTGAAACAAAACAACGCCAATTGGAGATGCAACACGAACATGACAAACAACAAGCAACTCTGGCTATGGAATGTCGTCAACGAGAATTCGCGTTGGAAACTTCACACCTCGCTCAACGCCAGCAAGCTACCGCCAATCTTCCCGTCAGTTTCAATATATCACATGCAAGTAAGTTAATGCCACCATTCGTAGAGACAGAAGTTGATGTGTTTTTTACCACCTTTGAAACCCTTGCTAATCAACTTAGTTGGCCTGCCGACCAATGGGCAACCCTTCTCAGAGTACATCTTACAGGTAGAGCTGCAGTTACACTCAGTACTTTGGCGTCTGAGAATGACTACCAGACTCTGAAACAAGCAGTGTTGGACGCCTACCTTCTCTCCACCGAAAGTTATCGAAGGAAATTCCGTGACCACCTGAAGGCAAGTACCACTACCTTTCTCGAATTTGCTAATACCAAAAGGAGATATTTTATGAAATGGCTGGAAGCAGCACATGTCTCTACCTTTGCAGAACTCGTCAACCTCATGCTAGTTGAAGAATTCTTGAGGCGTGTGCCGCCTCCTGTCCGTCTATATTTAGCAGATAAAGAAGAAACCGACTACCTAAAGTGTGCTAAGTCGGCTGACACTTACAGCCTCATCCACCGGCTGACACCAGAACCATCTTCCAGTAAGAAGTCGTGGTACAGTTACGAGAAAGTGAGTACCGATCAAGCTGGCTCGCAATTGTACTGTAAGTATTGTAGACTCTATGGACATACCATAGATAAATGTGGTAAGTCTCAATACAAAGGAAACACCGAATCACCTAAACCCAAACAGACTCCTCCTAAGTCCGGTAAGCCTGTGATGAATGTTGGTGTTCATGGTAATGATCTTTCTCTTTTCAGTAAACACCTGTATACTGGAACTGTCTCTACCAACGGCTCAAATCCGGAGGGACGTTTCAAACTGAAGATCTTGAGGGACACAGCGGCTCTTCAATCGATTATTTTGAAGTCGGCTGTGCCCAATATCGCCTACACCGGAGAAACTGTCTTCATCACTGACCTCACTGCTACCACTCCTTATCCTCTCGCCAGAGTCCACCTGGATTGTCCCTTCGTGACCGGAGAAGTCCAAGTCGCCATCAGGGAAAAGCCTTTTCCCATGCCTGGAGTGCAACTTCTCCTGGGCAACGACTTGGCAGAAGACCTGCAACCGACCAACCTGATCGTCATGGACAAACCCCAGGTGTGTACCTCTGTAATGGATAATCCCATCTTTGAGTATGTTCCAGCAAAGGTTCAAGAGAGTGATGAAGTTTCTCCTCCGGTTTTAGTGACCACCCGTGCACAAGCTGCACGACCACAGCCAGCTGACTCTACTGCTACCGCTGTCCCTCAAGACCCTCAGAAACTACCCCCGAATCTGACCAAGTTGGAGTTCCGTAAGTTACAGAGGGAAGATCTTACCTTGACACCATTATTTTTCCAGGCTGAGACTCAACCTGACAGTATTCCTGGGTTCTTCCTAGAGAACGAGTTGCTCTACCGCAGATATAGACCCAGTAAACTGAAGGAGGAGGACGATTGGGCCAACGTCGAACAACTAGTGATTCCTGCCAGCCTGCGGCCCACTATTCTACACCTGGCCCACGGAGCACTCTCCCACTACGGATTTAACAAGACCTACCATGGAATCCGTCAAGACTACTACTGGCCAGGTATGGTAAATAGCGTCAAACAGTACGTCAAACAGTGTCATACATGTCAGATGGCAGGTAAACCGAACATCTCTATTCCCAGAGCACCACTGACTCCCATACAGGTGCCTGCGGAACCTTTCCACAGACTTATTATAGACTGTGTTGGTCCTTTACCTCGGACCAGTTCAGGTAACGCCTATATCTTAACCATCCTGTGTCCTACCACCAGATTCCCCATAGCAGTTCCAGTAAAGAACATTACGGCTGCTACGGTTGTGAAACACTTATTGAAGATCTTCACCCAGTATGGATTTCCAAGGGAGGTTCAGAGCGACTGTGGCACCAACTTCACCAGTGATCTCTTCAAGAGGACACTGGAAGAGTTCAACATCAAACAGGTATTGTCCAGCCCCTATCATCCTGCTTCACAGGGTTCTCTTGAGCGTAGTCATCAGACTATTAAAGCACTCCTGAAGAAGTTTTGTAATGAAACCTCTAAGGATTGGGATAAGCAAATTGACCTAATAATGTGTATCTTTAGAAGTCTTCCCAATGAGTCCCTAGGAGTATCTCCTTATGAGATGCTCTACGGACGTAAGTGCCGTACTCCTCTCAAGGCTTTCAAAGACTCTCTACGTGATGCCACCTTCAGTGAGCATCAGAATGTGCCCCAGTTTCTTCAAAACCTACAACACATTCTAGAGAGGGTCCACAGTTTTGCCCAAGATAATCTATTGAAAGCACAGGAGAGGATGAAGACTCATTACGACCAGACCAGCAAAGTAAGGAAATTTAAACCGGGAGACTTCGTACTTGCTTATTTCCCTATCCCAGGTTCTCCTTTACAAAACAGGTTTTCAGGACCCTACCGCATCAAGGAGTGCAGAAACAACCATAACTACGTTCTAGAGACTCCAGATAGGCGGCGGAAGACCCAGTTGTGCCACGTCAACCTCCTGAAGCTATATAACGGTACTCCTCCCACTGTCATGATTAACTACTCTTCCTTTAAAGAGCCATACATCCACAGTGAGACCTTCCCTGCTTCTCCTCCCGAAAGCACTGACAAGGAGTCAGCGCTTTCTAATTCGGAAATCCTAACTGATCTTCCCAATTATTTTCAGGACAATCATAGTGCACCTCTCGTCAAGATCTTCAAAGAACATCAAGAGTTGTTCCGAGATGATCCCCAAGAGTGTAATGTTACCCAGCACGACATCCAACTGCTCCCTGACACCCGGCCGATTCGTCAACCCTTCTACCGAATCAGCCCTAGCAAGAAGGAAGTCATGCGTGCTGAGGTGCAGTACCTCTTGGATCATGGACTGGCTACACCTTGTGAGTCCCCCTGGGCCTCACCCTGTATCTTGGTGCCAAAACCCCAAGGTAAGGTGAGACTGTGTACGGATTACCGTAAATTAAATAATGTGACTGTCAAGGATGCATACCCCTTGCCAAGGATAGATGACATTCTTGACGCCATTGGTAATGCCCAGTACTTGTCCCAAGTGGACTTGCTTAAGGGATATTACCAAGTGTGTCTAACAGAGCGAGCCAAAGAAATATCTGCCTTTATCACTCCCTTTGGACTTTTCAGATATGAACGCCTTCCTTTCGGACTATGTAATGCCCCGGCCACCTTTCAGAGAGCTGTCAACCGCGTCATCCAGGGCTTGGATAACACCTACGCCTATTTGGATGATATCGTCGTAGCATCCAACACCTGGAGCGAACATCTGCTCCAGCTGCAACGACTGTTCGCCAAGCTCCTGACAGCCGGCCTCACCATCAACCTGGGCAAGTCCACCTTCGCCAAAGGTAAAGTGCGTTATCTGGGTCATGTAATTGGGAGTGGCAGCCTAGCTCCGTTAGACACACACACTCAAGCCATCCAGCATTATCCACAGCCTACCACCAGGAAGCAGCTCCTGCGCTTCCTTGGTCTTGCCTCCTACTACCGTAGGTTTGTGAGAAATTTTAGTACAGTAGCCACACCATTAATCATTTTAACCAGTCCCAAGCAACGGTATAATTGGACCATGCAGCAAACCGTTGCTTTCGAACAACTCAAATTCCTCCTCTGTTCTAATCCCATTCTCGCCTCGCCAGATATCACCAAGCCTTTCGTCCTTCATGTCGACGCCAGTGGTACCGGCATCGGTGGTGTCCTGATGCAGCAACGAGGCGAGGAGGTTCTACCTGTCAGCTACTACAGCTACAAGTTGAAACCCCACCAGAGGAACTACAGCACTATTGAAAAGGAGCTACTCTCCATCGTCCTGAATCTCCAGCACTTTGCTCCATACCTACAAGGTGCCAGGTCTACCACCATCTTCTCAGACCACAATCCTCTCCGCTTCTTACATCAAGCCCAATTCCATAACCAGCGTCTTCTACGATGGGCTTTATATCTGCAAGATTTCAACCTGGAGATCCGCTATATCAAGGGTTCTGACAACATCATAGCCGACGCCCTCTCCAGAGTCTATGAAGTAGAAGCAACTCCAACTATCACTCCACCACATGAAGACGTAACTTCTTCCAGAACCGCAGGCTTCGGGGGAGAGTTGTGACGATAATCTCTTTCAAGAGAGATTGAGCCTGCTCTTCCCTACATCATTACGTCGTACATACAAGATACTATATAGAAGATACGTCCACCAGTATCGCCAAACGTTTTGCCCAGGAAGCAAATCGTACCCTGCACACCCCGACACCTGGCCACAGCCCGCCGTAACCAGCAAACTGCTCATCCTCTGCCTGCCTGTTGCTGATTGGCTGGTGTCTCGTCGCACCTGCACTCCACCACCACCACAAGTCGACGTCTGGGCAGCAGCACGCCAGACTCGTCAGAATATCTTTGTGCTCCATGAAGTTGACATCTCTCGCTGGTAGACAAAGCCTTGGCTTTCGTGTACTAAGGGAGGTGGCAGCTTGAAGCCAGTATTCCAGCACCCATTACATATTTTATTTTGCTATCACTCTTTTTGCCTACTTGTCTTAGAGTAACTTTTCATTTGCCAGTGATTATTCATGTTATTTTGTTTGCTGACTTGTCCTACATTTTATGAGATTGCCTTTATTCATGTCTTGTTTTCTAGAGTAATTAAAATTTCATTGTTTATATACTTGTGTTTTGTGTGTCTTCCCATTACCTTACCACAGACGAAAGGACAAACTTTTCTCTTTTTTTTTGTGATGTGACGAGGCCCTGCCCCCAGCTTTTGAAACAGCCGAACACCAACGCTTTACCGTCACAATATATATATATATATATATATATATATATATATATATATATATATATATATATATTATATATATATATATATATATATATATATATATATATATATATATATATATATATATATATATATATATATATATATATATATATATATGTCGTACCTAGTAGCCAGAACGCACTTCTCAGCCTACTATGCAAGGCCCGATTTGCCTAATAAGCCAAGTTTTCCTGAATTAATATATTTTCTCTAATTTTTTTCTTATGAAATGATAAAGCTACCCATTTCATTATGTATGAGGTCAATTTTTTTTTATTGGAGTTAAAATTAACGTAGATATATGACCGAACCTAACCAACCCTACCTAACCTAACCTAACCTATCTTTATAGGTTAGGTTAGGTTAGGTAGCCGAAAAAGTTAGGTTAGGTTAGGTTAGGTAGGTTAGGTAGTCGAAAAACAATTAATTCATGAAAACTTGGCTTATTAGGCAAATCGGGCCTTGCATAGTAGGCTGAGAAGTGCGTTCTGGCTACTAGGTACGACATATATATATATATATATATATATATATATATATATATATATATATATATATATATATATATATATATATGTCGTACCTAGTAGCCAGAACGCACTTCTCAGCCTACTATGCAAGGCCCGATTTGCCTAATAAGCCAAGTTTTCCTGAATTAATATATTTTCTCTAATTTTTTTCTTATGAAATGATAAAGCTACCCATTTCATTATGTATGAGGTCAATTTTTTTTTATTGGAGTTAAAATTAACGTAGATATATGACCGAACCTAACCAACCCTACCTAACCTAACCTAACCTATCTTTATAGGTTAGGTTAGGTTAGGTAGCCGAAAAAGTTAGGTTAGGTTAGGTTAGGTAGGTTAGGTAGTCGAAAAACAATTAATTCATGAAAACTTGGCTTATTAGGCAAATCGGGCCTTGCATAGTAGGCTGAGAAGTGCGTTCTGGCTACTAGGTACGACATATATATATATATATATATATATATATATATATATATATATATATATATATATATATATATATATATATATATATATATATATATATATATATATATATATATGCCGGTCGTGATGGTCAAGTGGATTAAGGCGTCTTGTACATACCAGTTGCGTTGCTTCTGGGAGTATAGGTTCGAGTCACTTCTGGGGTGTGAGTTTTCAGATATATATATATATATATATATATATATATATATATATATATATATATATATATATATATATATATATATAATGTAGGTATATATGTGTATATATGAACAACTCGATAAATAATAATATTAAAAAAAGAGCCTTAAACAGAACAACATGTGTGGAAGCATCGGAGTGTGTATATATGAATGCTACACAGTATTCATCTATAGACATCCATATATGGTGAAACACATGTGAAGAACCTCTCACACACTCACAGCTCCTTGACAAGAGGGAGCCAGCTTAGCTGCGAACACCCACACATCGTGTCAGCAAGGTGGACAGCCTGCCTACTTTCATACCTCTCGCTGTATTTCCCACATCTATACTTCCCTTCACCTATGTCTCTCTATCCTCTTTACTCAAAAAAACAAAAAAAACTCCATGACTCCACACTGCCAACCCACCTGTTTTGATAAGTTTTCACATAGATGGTACACCGTAGGCACTTCCGGTCACTCCCACGTCTGCTTGGTGTATTCACGGTGAATATGGTTGAGTCCTGGTACGGTGAGGCCAAGATGTCTCAGGGTAATGGCTGAGAAGGCAGCAGCTCCTCCGCCACACGTCCGTCTCCTAGACCTCTCTCCTATATATAGCATATTTTACATATATATATATATATATATATATATATAATATATATATATATATATATATATATATATATATATATATATATATATATATATATATATATATGAGATGCATCATGAGCATCGATGTCTTCAATCCTCTCGTTCATCCTCTTCAGGTCAGTGATCTTCTTACCGAGGACCCCGTCGATGGCATTCCTTCCAAGAGGAGCACCTAGGAGTGTGCTGTCCTCAGGGTTGGTTGTATGAATGTCAGGCAAAACAACCTTTATTTGCTCTATTATGTGCTGGTGGGTTGAGGTTATTTCGCACTTGGAAGGGTTCAGGGTGAGGCCTAGGCTTGCTCCTTGCTCCTGGATTATTCTTATGTCGTCCAAGAGTGAGGCTGGGGAGCCGGCTAGAGTACCATCATCCAAAAACCAAATGTTGAGCTCACTGGACAGGTTATCGGTGACTTCCTTGATAACTAGGCAGAACAGAAAAGGAGCAAGGGGGTCACCTTGTTGGACACCTTCTTGTGATTCAATTTCATGTTCCCCAAAAAGCAGAGTTAGATTCTTGCTGTAGCATGAGTTTACAAACGGGTAGAGGGAAGGAAAAAGGCGATGAACTGCACTGAGTACTGCATCCCTTCTAACCAGATTGAAAGCATTTTTGAAGTCCAGCTTTATCAGGGCTTTTTCATTCGTAATTTTGGCAATGCAGGCTCTAGCTGCATGAGCTGCTGCCTCACACCCTTGGGGAATGCCAAACCCAAGCTGTTTTGGCTTCAGCATGTCGGCTGCTGCCTGACTAACTGCTCTAGCAGCAGCCTTAGCGACGAAACGCCGGAGTGAATTGCCTACAGCTATCGGTCTGATTCTTCCATCTTTTTTCCTCAGGGCACAGAGGGTAGCGCCAAAGAGAGGTCGTATGGTCTCTGGTATGTTGCTAGCTATACATGTGTTGGCGAATCTAGTTAGTTCCACCAGGAGGCCCTGTGCAATGTCTCCCAGTGCAGGGTTGAGCATTTGTTTGATGTGGTTGGGTCGTAGTCCTGTGAACCCACCTGCTGATCCTGGTGGGAAGGATAAAGCTGCTTTGTGCACCATGGATTCGAGCACACACAGAGGTTCTGCTCTGGTGACACCGACTAAGGGGAACACTGTCGTCACGAGGAGCTCTGGGTGGGTGTTTTTCCCGCAGGGCTTGTGCTGTATCGGCATCCCTAGTGGCAACTGTGTCTTCACTGGTGATGACTCTGATCTCCCCTATTGTGTTGCCTTCTTCTATGTTCTTGCTGACTGTTGCTCTGATTTTGGATGCCTCGGTTCTGCTGTTGATACCTTTCCTGCAGTGGGTGTTTTTGGCACGGGTGGGGAGGGGTGCCTGGTTGTCCTCTCTAGGAAAACTATTTATAGCCATAATGACCGAGGAAGCTAGTGATTTGTCTCTCCTTGCAGGGACAGCTAGGCATATGTTTCCAAACAGGAGAAGGTTGTGCCATGCTTGGATAGTTCCGGGGGAGTCATTGACCTTTTTCAAGAGGCTGGATAGTTTGGCTGCTGCCTGGGGCCAGGCAGCTTTGGGGATGTGCTGCAGGGTTCCAACCGATGTTGCTTTGATGGCTTCTAGCAGATTCTCAGTCGAAATGAAGCTGTTGGAGGTGTTTTCCCTGACTGCTGGAGTGGGGCCTTGATTGATACCCTCTTTGGGAGGGCGCCACATACCCGGACAATCGGTTCCGTTGTGAGCATGCTTGCGCACATCTCCGTTGCGCTTGAGTCTCCACACCTTGTCACACACTTGGCATGTGCCATACCTGTCGTCGATTGATGGCTCCTCTTGGCTGAGAGAAGCCTGGCTATCAGTCGTGACCTGCGACATCAGCGGGCGCTGGGCGGGCGCTGGGCAGGCGCTGGGCGGGCGCTGGGCGGGCGTTGGATGGGCGCTGGGCAGGCGCTGGGCGGGCACTGGGTGGGCGCTGGGCGGGCGCTGGGTGGGCGCTGAGCGGGCGCTGGGCGGAAGTAGCGTGAGGGGGTGGACACAGGGAGGTAGCGGTCGCGATTGGGGGTGGGGCAGGGGGAAGAGGGTGACTCTTGGGTTGGGTGATGGTACACACTGGCGGGTATGGGGAGTGGGGGGAGGGCAGAGGGGTGACACTAACACGTTTGTATAATCTCGTGAAAATATATATATATATATAAATATATATATATTGTGACGATAATCTCCTTCAAGAGATTGAGCCTGCTCTTCCCTCCACAAATACGTCGCAACAAATATATATAACTACTATGGAAGAAATGTCCAACAACGACAACAACACCAGCAAGGTTTGCCAGAGAGCAAAACGTATGCAGCCAGGGACACCTGCTCGGACTCAAACCGCCAAACTACCTGTCTTACTACCGGCTCCGCTGATTGGTCGCCGGTCTGGCTGCAACTGCACTCGCCCCCCCCCCATACTACTTGATGTCTGGGGTCGCCACGACCTCAGACCTCAGAATATTCAGTGCTTCCACGGTTACCACTTCTCCCGGCTAGACGTTAGCGTGTACTGAGAGAGGTGGTAGCTTAAAGCCAATATTCCAGCACCTCACATTTATTTTTGTATTGCACTTCTTGTTATTTTGTCTTAACGTAACTTTTCATTGTGTCATTTAATTATTCTTATTATTTTGATTGATTGATTTTATTATAAGAATTTGTTTGTCCATTTTTTCATGTTTTGATTTATTTAACGTAAGGTGCATTGGACATAAGAAGTCAGCAAGCCATTGATTCGCTCCACCAGTCTGTACGTGGGTGTGGGTATCTGGCTGATGATTGGCCGAAGTGGGTTTCCAGGCTTATGTGTCTTGACATTTCCATATGCGTATCCAGGTTTATATTCCTCAATAATCTTTAGCAGGTGGAGTCCTGATTTCTTGGCGTTCACAGTTTCGATTAATTTGCTGACCTTTGCTTTCAATTCGGCTCTAGTGTCCTTTGTTACCCTTTGGAATTTAGTTTGGTCAGAGAGAATGAGGTTCATTTTCGCTAGATATTCGTCTTTTTTAAGAATGACATATATTGGCGACTTGTCACCTCTTCTGATGACTATCTCCCTATTCTCACGAAGGCTCTTAGCTGCCGTTTTGAGCTCGGGGGACAGTCCCCATACTGTCCCCCGAGCTGTATAACTGTATAACATACTGTATAACTGAAAACTTCACACCCCAGAAGTGACTCGAACCCAGACCTCCAGGAGCACTATGTAACAGGTGTACAGGAGGCCTTAACCACTTGACCGTCAGTGACCATACAAGAGACGATGGTAGCCGAGGCTATTTGCCCATCGTCCGGAAATCACTTTTATGGTAATCTTGGGCATAGCTATTTTATCGAGTCATCTCTCTTTGTGGGTCTACGTGAGCCACACAATAAGAAAATTGTGAGCAACACAATAAATTTGATAAAATAACTATGCCCACGATTACCATCAAAGTTTTAATGTTGATGGTAATCAACGTTATAGCAAATTGTAACAATTTTATTACAAGTTGCAACAAACGGAAAATAGAGACAGGTGCCTTGTGTTTGAAGAGAGCTCCCAGGGAGAACATCAACCAACAGCCCACACAGTCCGTAAGGCAAAGTACCTTACAAAGCTTCATTTCGATAGATAACCTATTAGAAGCTATCAAAAAAAATCGGCCAGAATCTTACAACACACTCCCAAACCAGCTAGCCCACCCCCAATGCACCAGCCAAACTATCGGCGCTCCTGAGAAAGGTTAACAGCTCTACAGGAACGACCTAAGCATAGCACAACCTCCTACTGTTTGGCAACATATGTCTAGCCACCCCTGCAAGAAGAAACAAAACCTTAGCTGCCTCAGTCATCAAAGCCATAAATGATTTTCACAACTGGAGGACAACCAGGTGTGCCTTCACACTCGTGGGAGAAACGCCCACTGCAGGAAGAGCAACAATAGTGTATCCGAGGCATCGAAAATTAGAGCAACATCACCAAGAAAATAGAAGAAAGAAACACAATTGGAGCAACAAGAGTCATCACCAGTGAGGAATCAATTGCTAACAGAGATGATACAACAGCTCAAGCCTAAGGGACAAACACCCACCCAGAGCTCTACGTGAGGATGACATTTTACAAGTTGGGGCTACTGGAGCAGAACCTTTCTGGGTGGCCGAACCTGTGATCCATAAAGCTGTCTTGTCTTTCCTAACAGGATCAGCAAATGGGTTCATAGGAATAAAGCACAACGACATCAAACAAATGCTCAACCCTGCACTGGGTGATATTGCACAGGGCCTCCTGGTAGTAGAACTAATCAGATTCACCAACACATGTCTAGAACATAAGAACATAAGAACAAAGGCAACTGCAGAAGGCCTATTGGCCCATACGAGGCAGCTCCTATTTATAACCACCCAATCCCACCCATATACTTGGCCTCAAAATAACAATTCACTTAGGGTATAATACACTAACAGTAGAAGTCTAAGAAATAAAATTAACGAATTAAATGCTCTTGTCTGCACAGAAAAAATAGATATTATTGCACTTACCGAAAGGTGGATGAATGTAGAAAATAGAGAACTATTAGCTGAATATCAAATAAATGGATTTAAACTATTTCACACAGATAGATATATTAGATGAGGAGGGGGAGTAGCCATATATGTTAGGGACAATTTGAAATGTAGTCTCAAAGAGGGAATCAAAACTGAGCCACACACAAAAACTATTTAGATAGAATTAAACGAAAAAGCAAATAATATTATAATAGGAGTTATATATAGGCCACCAAATTTAGACAGAATGGAAGCAAAGCATCTATGGGATGAAATATCTAGAACATCTAGATCTAACAGTATATATGTCATGGATGACTAATTTTAGTGGAATAAACTGGGTGAACAAAACAGGGAATAGTGAAGCCGAAGATTTTCTAGAATTAATTGACGATTGCTTTCTTACGCAACACATTAAGGAACCAACGCGGGAAAATAATATTTTAGATTTAGTGTTAACTAACAGGGAAACACAAATTAATGACATCGAAATAGGGAGTGAGCTAGGGAACAGTGATCACAAAGTTATCAGATTTAGCATAGAATGGAATAGACCTGTAGGAGAAAATTCTGTTAAAGTGCCAGATTTTCGAAAAGCTGATTTTAATAGCCTAAGAAATTTTTTGGGTCAAATAGATTGGAAACTCTTGGGTATGGGGTGTGGGCCGGTCTTAGAGCGAGACATGAACCCAGCGATAGGTGACGTAAAAGTGGATTTCGATGTGGATTTAATATATAACTTATTTAAGCATATTCTAAACAAAGCACAGGAACGTAGTATACCATACAAATTGAATAGATCGAATACTAATGACCCAAAGTGGATAACAAATAATTTAAAGAACCTTATAGGTAAAAAGAGAGCTTGGTAGTGAAGGATTAAGAATGGGGAAGTCAGTTTAGAACAGGAATTCATACATTTGGTTAGAAAAGTTAAAAAAGAGATTAGGAAAGCAAAAAGAAACTATGAAGTTCGCATAGCAGATTTAGCATAGAATGGAATAGACCTGTAGGAGAAAATTCTGTTAAAGTGCCAGATTTTCGAAAAGCTGATTTTAATAGCCTAAGAAATGTTTTGGGTCAAATAGATTGGAAACTCTTGGGTATGGGGTGTGGGCCGGTCTTAGAGCGAGACATGAACCCAGCGATAGGTGACGTAAAAGTGGATTTCGATGTGGATTTAATGTATAACTTATTTAAGCATATTCTAAACAAAGCACAGGAACGTAGTATACCATACAAATTGAATAGATCGAATACTAATGACCCAAAGTGGATAACAAATAATTTAAAGAACCTTATAGGTAAAAAGAGAGCTTGGTAGTGAAGGATTAAGAATGGGGAAGTCAGTTTAGAACAGGAATTCATACATTTGGTAAGAAATGTTAAAAAAGAGATTAGGAAAGCAAAAAGAAACTATGAAGTTCGCATAGCAGAGCAAGCAAAGTCAAATCCTAAAGGTTTTTTTCAGTTATATCGAACTAAAACTAGGGAAAGGATAGGTCCATTAAAATCTGAGACAGATCAAATAACGGATAATGACAAGGAGATGAGTAGTATTTTTAACAAATACTTTATATCTGTATTTACTAAAGAAGAACTTAACAATATGCCTTCAGCCGAACAAGTCTATGTGGGTGGGGATGAGGACAGGTTGACTAGTTTAGCAGTTACCAGGAGGATGTAATTAAACAATTAGAAAAAAACATAAGAACATAACATAAGAACAAAGGTAACTGCAGAAGGCCTATTGGCCCATACGAGGCAGCTCCTGTTCTATAACCACCCAATCCCACTCATATACTTGTCCAACCCGCGCTTGAAACAATCGGGGGACACCACCTCCACCACGTTACGCGGCAATTGGTTCCACAAATCAACAACCCTGTTACTGAACCAGTATTTACCCAAGTCTTTCCTAAATCTAAACTTATCCAATTTATACCCATTGTTTCGTGTTCTGTCTTGTGTTGATATTTTTAATACCCTATTAATATCCCCCCTGTTTGGTCCATTCATCCACTTGTAAACCTCTATCATGTCACCCCTAACTCTTCGCCTTTCCAGTGAATGCAACTTAAGCTTTGTTAATCTTTCTTCAAATGAAAGATTTCTAATTTGGGGAATTAACTTAGTCATCATACATTGGACACGTTCAAGTGAATTTATATCCATTCTATAATGCGGCGACCAAAACTGAACTGCATAATCTAAATGGGGCCTAACCAGAGCAAGATATAGCTGAAGAACCACACCAGGTGTCTTGTTACTAACGCTTCGATTAATAAATCCCAGTGTCCTATTTGCCTTATTACGAACATTCATGCATTGATCCTTTTGTTTTAAATTCTTACTAATCATAACTCCCAGATCCCTTTCGCAATCCGACTTCGCAATCTCAACACCATCTAGCTCGTATCTTGTAACTCTATCATCATTACCTAGCCTCAGAACTTTACATTTATCAGCATTAAACTGCATTTGCCAATCCTTTGACCATTTCAAAACCCTATCTAGATCAACTTGAAGTGATAGTGAGTCCTCCTCCGAATTAATTTCCCTACCGATTTTCGTATCATCGGCAAATTTGCAAATGTTGCTACTCAAACCTGAATCTAAATCATTTATATATATTATAAACAACAGAGGTCCCAGGACAGAGCCCTGAGGTACTCCACTAACAACATTATCCCACTCTGACTTAACCCCATTTATACTAACTCTCTGTTTCCTTTGGAATAGCCATGCCCTAATCCAAGTTAATATAGCACCCCCAATACCATGAGCTTCTATTTTTTTAATTAGTCTTTCATGTGGCACTGTATCAAAAGCTTTGCTAAAGTCAAGGTACACAACATCACAATCCTTACCACTATCAACTGCCTCAACTATGCTGGAATAAAAAGTTAGCAAATTTGTTAAACATGAACGGCCATTTGTAAAACCATGTTGCGACTCATTTATTAATTTATGTTTTTCAAGATGGAGACGAATTGTATTTGCAATTATTGATTCAAGTAACTTTCCCACAATAGACGTTAGGCTAATTGGCCGATAGTTTGACGCAAGTGATCTATCTCCTTTCTTAAAAATTGGTACCACATTAGCTACCTTCCATGACTCTGGCACTCTGCCTGACTCTATTGATTTATTAAATATGGTAGACAGTGGCTCGGAAAGCTCCTCTTTGCATTCTTTAAGCACCCTGGCAAACACTTCATCTGGCCCTGGGGATTTGTTTGGTTTTAGTTTTTCTAATTGTTTAATTACATCCTCCCTGGTAACTGCTAAACTAGTCAACCTGTCCTCATCCCCACCCACATAGACTTGTTCGGCTGAAGGCATATTGTTAAGTTCTTCTTTAGTAAATACAGATATAAAATATTTGTTAAAAATACTACTCATCTCCTTGTCATTATCCGTTATTTGACCTGTCTCAGATTTTAATGGACCTATCCTTTCCCTAGTCTTAGTTCGATATAACTGAAAAAACCCTTTAGGATTTGACTTTGCTTGCTCTGCTATGCGAACTTCATAGTTTCTTTTTGCTTTCCTAATCTCTTTTTTAACATTTCTAACCAGTTGTATGAATTCCTGTTCTAAACTGACTTCCCCATTCTTAATCCTTTTGTACCAAGCTCTCTTTTTACCTATAAGGTTCTTCAAATTATTTGTTATCCACTTTGTCCAACCCGCGCTTGAAACAATCGAGGGACCCCACCTCCACCACGTTACGCGGCAATTGGTTCCACAAATCGACAACCCTGTTACTGAACCAGTATTTACCCAAGTCTTTCCTAAATCTAAACTTATCCAATTTATACCCATTGTTTCGTGTTCTGTCCTTGTGTTGATACTTTTTAATACCTTATTAATATCCCCTGTTTGTTATGTCCATTCATCCACTTGTAAACCTCTATCATGTCACCCCTAACTCTTCGCCTTTCCAGTGAATGCAACTTAAGCTTTGTTAATCTTTCTTCATATGAAAGATTTCTAATTTGGGGAATTAACTTAGTCATCCTACGCTGGACACGTTCAGTCGGTCAGGTGAAGTCACAGTGAGAGGTTGTGTTAACCGGAGCTCCTGAGTGTTGTTATATTATCATAGCAATATGGAAGTTGTAGTGAAGGACCTGGTGACTCTAGTGGGAGCCCTGAGGACAGAGTTGGACTCTCTGCGGGAGGAGGTGCGTCAGCTTAAAAAACAACGAGAAGTAACGAAGGAGGAGACCAGCAGTAAAGGGACCTCGTCTTGGAGAGTTGCGAAAGACAGGGGCCTTAAGAAGACTTTGATAAAGCCGCCTTCAAACGCCATAGCAACTTCAAATTCATTTGACGTTTTGGAGGACGAGTGCTGTGGAGAGACTGTGGATCGCGCAAAAGGGAAAGCAACGAAGAGAAAGGAAGCGCAGGCCCCTCAGAAAGTAAAGGAA
Organism: Procambarus clarkii; assembly: GCF_020424385.1. Classification (NCBI taxonomy): domain Eukaryota; kingdom Metazoa; phylum Arthropoda; class Malacostraca; order Decapoda; family Cambaridae; genus Procambarus; species Procambarus clarkii. The sequence continues at coordinate 14,813,458 of NC_059625.1, read as the reverse complement.
GTACCTAAGCAAACATTAGTTGTGGGAGATTCCCAGATAAGGTATTTGGATAGAACGTTTTGTGCTAGAGATAGGGGGAACAGGTTAAGGGTTTGCTATCCCGGAGCTGGCATTGGTGATATTATAAACAACATGAATGATATTATGGCTGGTAATGGGAACAATCCCATTATTTGCATTAGCGTGGGAGGAAATGATGTTGGTCGAGTCAGGAGTGAGGAACTGATTCAGAGGTATAAAACAGCCATAGAGTTAGTTAGGAGCAAGGGAGGAATCCCGATCATATGTGGCATTCTTCCAAGAAAGGGAGTGGGAAATGAATGGATATCGAGGGCACTTGGTGTCAATTGCCGGCTGGAAAGATATTGCAAATCAAATGCAATATCTTTCATAGACAACTGGGAACACTTCTATGGAAGAAATGAAATGTATGCTCGTGATGGGGTGCATCTATCGAGAGCTGGGGTTGTTGCTGTTGCGAACTCGCTAGAAGAAGTGGTTAGAGGTGTTTGTTTGGGTTTAAACTGTTAGTAGATAGAGGTATGGGAATTGATTTGGAGGAAGGAGGTAATAAAAGTATGTGTTTGTGGGAGAAAGGAATTGGCAAAACGATCAGGGAAAGAGAAGGTCCGCAAAATAACAATTCACTTAGGGTATATTACACTAACAGTAGAAGTCTAAGAAATAAAATTAACGAATTAAATGCTCTTGTCTGCACAGAAAAAATAGATATTATTGCACTTACCGAAACGTGGATGAATGTAGAAAATAGAGAACTATTAGCTGAATATCAAATATATGGATTTAAACTATTTCACACAGATAGATATATTAGACGAGGAGGTGGAGTAGCCATATATGTTAGGGACAATTTGAAATGTAGTCTCAAAGAGGGAATCAAAACAGAGCCACACACAGAAACTATTTGGATTGAATTAAACGAAAAAGCTAATAATATTATAATAGGAGTAATATATAGGCCACCAAATTTAGACAGAATGGAAGCAAAGCATCTATGGGATGAAATATCTAGAGCATCTAGATCTAACAGTATTTATGTCATGGGTGACTTTAATTTTAGCGGAATAAACTGGTTGAACAAAACAGGGAATAGTGAAGCAGAAGATTTTCTAGAATTAATTGACGATTGCTTTCTTACGCAACACATTAAGGAACCAACACGGGAAAATAATATTTTAGATTTAGTGTTAACTAACAGGGAAACGCAAATTAATGACATCGAAATAGGGAGTGAGCTAGGGAGCAGTGATCACAAAGAAATCAGATTTAGCATAGAATGGAATAGACCAGTAGGAGAAAATTCTGTTAAAGTGCCAGATTTTCGAAAAGCTGATTTTAATAGCCTAAGAAATTTTTTGGGTCAAATTGATTGGAAAGGCTTGGGTATGGGGTGTGGGCCGGTCTTGGAGCGAGACATGAACCCAGCGATAGGTGACTTAAATGGGGATTTCGATGTGGATTCAATATATAACTTATTTAAGAATATTCTAAACAAAGCACAGGAACGTAGTATACCATACAAATTGAATAGATCGTATACTAATGACCCAAAGTGGATAACAAAGAATTTGAAGAACCTTATAGGTAAAAAGAGAGCTTGGTACAAAAGGATTAAAAATGGGGAGGTCACTTTAGAACAGGAATTCGTACAACTGGTTAGAAATGTTAAAAAAGAGATAAGGAAAGCAAAAAGAAACTATGAAGTTCGCATAGCAGGGCAAGCAAAGACAAATCCTAAAGGGTTTTTTCAGTTATATCGTACTAAGACTAGGGAAAGGATAGGTCCATTAAAAACTGAGACAGGTCAAATAACAGATAGTGATGAAGAGATGAGTAGTATTTTTAATAAATATTTTGTATCTGTATTTACTAAAGAGGAACTTAACAATATGCCTTCAGCCGAACAAGTCTATGTGGGTGGGGACGAGGACAGGTTGACGAGTTTAGCAGTTACCAGGGAGGATGTTCTTAAACAAATAGTAAAACTCAAACCAAACAAATCCCCAGGGCCGGATGAAGTGTTTGCTAGGGTGCTTAAAGAATGCAAAGAGGAGCTTTGTGACCCACTGTCAACCATATTTAATAAATCAATAGAGTCAGGCAGAGTGCCAGAGTTTTGGAAAGTTGCTAATGTGATACCAGTTTTTAAGAAAGGAGATAGATCACTTGCGTCTAACTATCGACCAATTAGCCTAACGTCTATTGTGGGAAAGTTACTCGAATCTATAATAGCAAATAAAATTCGTCTTCATCTTGAAAAACATAAATTAATAATTGAGTCGCAACATGGTTTTATAAATGGCCGTTCATGTTTAACAAATTTGTTATCTTTTTATTCTAGCATTGTTGAGGCAGTTGATAGTGGTAAGGATTGCGATGTTGTATACCTTGACTTTAGCAAAGCTTTTGATACAGTGCCACATGAAAGACTGATTAAAAAAATAGAGTCTCATGGTATTGGGGGTGCTATATTAAGCTGGATTAGGGCATGGCTATACCAAAGGAAACAGAGAGTTAGTATAAATGGAATCAAGTCAGAGTGGGAAAATGTTGTAAGTGGAGTGCCTCAAGGCTCTGTCCTGGGACCTCTGTTGTTTATAATATATATAAATGATTTAGATTCAGGTTTGAGTAGCAACATTTGCAAATTTGCCGATGATACGAAAATCGGTAGGGAAATTAATTCGGAGGAGGACTCACTATCACTTCAAGTTGATCTAGATAGGGTTTTGAAATGGTCAAAGGATTGGCAGATGCAGTTTAATGCTGATAAATGTAAAGTTCTGAGGTTAGGTAATGATGATAGAGTTACAAGATACGAGCTAGATGGTGTTGTGATTGCGAAGTCGGATTGCGAAAGGGATCTGGGAGTTATGATTAGTAAGAATTTAAAACAAAAGGATCAATGCATAAATGTTCGTAATAAGGCAAATCGGACACTTGGATTTATTAATCGCAGCGTTAGTAACAAGACACCTGGTGTGGTTCTCAAGCTATATCTTGCTCTAGTTAGGCCCCATTTAGATTATGCAGTTCAGTTTTGGTCGCCATATTATAGAATGGATATAAATTCACTTGAACGTGTCCAGCGTAGGATGACTAAGTTAATTCCCCAAATTAGAAATCTTTCATATGAAGAAAGATTAACAAAGCTTAAGTTGCATTCACTGGAAAGGCGAAGAGTTAGGGGTGACATGATAGAGGTTTACAAGTGGATGAATGGACATAACCGGGGGGATATTAATAGGGTATTAAAAGTATCAACACAGGACAGAACACGAAACAATGGATATAAATTGGATAAGTTTAGATTTAGGAAAGACTTGGGTAAATACTGGTTCAGTAACAGGGTTGTTGATTTGTGGAACCAATTGCCGCGTAACATTGTGGAGGTGGGGTCCCTCGATTGTTTCAAGCACGGGTTGGACAAGTATATGAGTGGGATTGGGTGGTTATAGAATAGGAGCTGCCTCGTATGGGCCAATAGGCCTTCTGCAGTTACCTTTGTTCTTATGTTCTTATGTTCTTATAACCAGAGCAATATAGCTGAAGAACATCAGGGTTTGTTCGATTAATCCCATTCCTATTTCTTATTCATAATCAGATTTTAAATTTTACTAATCATAACTCCCAGATCTCTTCGCAATCTCAACACCATCTAGCTCGTATCTTGTAACTCTATCATCATTACCTAGCCTCAGAACTTTACATTTATCAGCATTAAACTGCATCTGCCAATCTTTTGACCATTTCAAAACCCTATTTAGACTAACTCTCTGTTTCCTTTGGAATAGCCATGCCCTAATCCAACTTAATATAGCACCCCCAATACCATGAGCCTCTATTTTTTTAATCAGTCTTTCATGTGGCACTGTATCAAAAGCTTTGCTAAAGTCAAGGTACACAACATCACAATCCTTACCACTATCAACTGCCTCAACTAGGCAGTTGATAGTGGTAAGGATTGTGATGTTGTGTACCTTGACTTTAGCAAAGCTTTTGATACAGTGCCACATGAAAGACTGATTAAAAAGATAGAGTCTCATGGTATTGGGGGTGCTATATTAAGCTGGATTAGGGCATGGCTATACCAAAGGAAACAGAGAGTTAGAATAAATGGAATCAAGTCAGAGTGGGAAAATGTTGTAAGTGGAGTGCCTCAAGGCTCTGTCCTGGTACCTCTGTTGTTTATATTATATATAAATGATTTAGATTCAGGTTTGAGTAGCAACATTTGCAAATTTGCCGATGATACGAAAATCGGTAGGGAAATTAATTCGGAGGAGGACTCACTATCACTTCCAGCTGATCTAGATAGTTTTTTGAAATGGTCAAAGGATTGGCAGATGCAGTTTAATGCTGATAAATGTAAAGTTCTGAGGTTAGGTAATGATGATAGAGTTACAAGATACGAGCTAGATGATGTTGAGATTGCGAAGTCGGATTACGAAAGGGATCTGGGAGTTATGATTAGTAAGAATTTAAAACAAAAGGATCAATGCATAAATGTTCGTAATAAGGCAAATCGGACACTTGGATTTATTAATCGCAGCGTTAGTAACAAGACACCTGGTGTGGTTCTCAAGCTATATCTTGCTCTATTTAGGCCCCATTTAGATTATGCAGTTCAGTTTTGGTCGCCATATTATAGAATGGATATTAATTCACTTGAACGTATCCAGCGTAGGATGACTAAGTTAATTCCCCAAATTAGAAATCTTTCATAAGAAGAAAGATTAACAAAGCTTAAGTTGCAATCACTGGAAAGGCGAAGAGTTAGGGGTGACATGATAGAGGTTTACAAGTGGATGAATGGACATAACAGGGGGATATTAATAGGGTATTAGAAATATCAACACAAGACAGAACACGAAACAATGGGTATAAATTTGATAAGTTTAGATTTAGGAAAGACCTGGGTAAATACTGGTTCAGTAACAGGGTTGTTGATTTGTGGAACCAATTGCCGCGTAACATTGCTGGAGGTGGGGTCCCTCGATTGTTTCAAGCGCGGGTTGGACAAGTATATGAGTGGGATTGGGTGGTTATAAATAGGAGCTGCCTCGTATGGGCCAATAGGCCTTCTGCAGTTCCCTTTGTTCTTATGTTCTTATGCAAGTGATCTATCTCCTTTCTTAAAAACTGGTATCACATTAGCAACTTTCCAAAACTCTGGCACTCTGCCTGACTCTATTGATTTATTAAATATGGTTGACAGTGGGTCACAAAGCTCCTCTTTGCATTCTTTAAGCACCCTGGCAAACACTTCATCCGGCCCTGGGGATTTGTTTGGTTTGAGTTTTACTATTTGTTTAAGAACTTCCTCCCTGGTAACTGCAAAACTCGTCAACCTGTCCTCGTCCCCACCCACATAGACTTGTTCGGCTAAAGGCATATTGTTAAGTTCCTCTTTAGTAAATACAGATACAAAATATTTATTAAAAATACTACTCATCTCTTCATCACTATCTGTTATTTGACCTGTCTCAGTTTTTAATGGACCTATCCTTTCCCTAGTCTTAGTACGATATAACTGAAAAAAACCTTTAGGATTTGTCTTTGCTTGCCCTGCTATGCGAACTTCGTAGTTTCTTTTTGCTTTCCTTATCTCTTTTTTAACATTTCTAACCAGTTGTACGAATTCCTGTTCTAAAGTGGCCTCCCCATTTTTATTCCTTTTGTACCAAGCTCTCCTTTTACCTATACGGTTCTTCAAATTCTTTGTTATCCACTTTGGGTCATTAGTATTCGATCTATTCAATTTGTATGGTATACTACGTTCCTGTGCTTTGTTTAGAATATTCTTAAATAAGTTATATATTGAATCCACATCGAAATCCCCATTTAAGTCACCTATCAAATAACAGATAGTGATGAAGAGATGAGTAGTATTTTTAATAAATATTTTGTATCTGTATTTACTAAAGAGGAACTTAACAATATGCCTTCAGCCGAACAAATCTATGTGGGTGGGGACGAGGACAGGTTGACGAGTTTAGCAGTTACCAGGGAGGATGTTCTTAAACAAATAGTAAAACTCAAACCAAACAAATCCCCAGGGCCGGATGAAGTGTTTGCTAGGGTGCTTAAAGAATGCAAAGAGGAGCTTTGTGACCCACTGTCAACCATATTTAATAAATCAATAGAGTCAGGCAGAGTGCCAGAGTTTTGGAAAGTTGCTAATGTGATACCAGTTTTAAGAAAGGAGATAGATCACTTGCGTCTAACTATCGACCAATTAGCCTAACGTCTATTGTGGGAAAGTTACTCGAATCTATAATAGCAAATAAAATTCGTCTTCATCTTGAAAAACATAAATTAATAATTGAGTCGCAACATGGTTTTTAAATGGCCGTTCATGTTTAACAAATTTGTTATCTTTTTATTCTAGCATTGTTGAGGCAGTTGATAGTGGTAAGGATTGCGATGTTGTATACCTTGACTTTAGCAAAGCTTTTGATACAGTGCCACATGAAAGACTGATTAAAAAAATAGAGTCTCATGGTATTGGGGGTGCTATATTAAGCTGGATTAGGGCATGGCTATACCAAAGGAAACAGAGAGTTAGTATAAATGGAATCAAGTCAGAGTGGGAAAATGTTGTAAGTGGAGTGCCTCAAGGCTCTGTCCTGGGACCTCTGTTGTTTATAATATATATAAATGATTTAGATTCAGGTTTGAGTAGCAACATTTGCAAATTTGCCGATGATACGAAAATCGGTAGGGAAATTAATTCGGAGGAGGACTCACTATCACTTCAAGTTGATCTAGATAGGGTTTTGAAATGGTCAAAGGATTGGCAGATGCAGTTTAATGCTGATAAATGTAAAGTTCTGAGGTTAGGTAATGATGATAGAGTTACAAGATACGAGCTAGATGGTGTTGTGATTGCGAAGTCGGATTGCGAAAGGGATCTGGGAGTTATGATTAGTAAGAATTTAAAACAAAAGGATCAATGCATAAATGTTCGTAATAAGGCAAATCGGACACTTGGATTTATTAATCGCAGCGTTAGTAACAAGACACCTGGTGTGGTTCTCAAGCTATATCTTGCTCTAGTTAGGCCCCATTTAGATTATGCAGTTCAGTTTTGGTCGCCATATTATAGAATGGATATAAATTCACTTGAACGTGTCCAGCGTAGGATGACTAAGTTAATTCCCCAAATTAGAAATCTTTCATATGAAGAAAGATTACAAAGCTTAAGTTGCATTCACTGGAAAGGCGAAGAGTTAGGGGTGACATGATAGAGGTTTACAAGTGGATGAATGGACATAACCGGGGGGATATTAATAGGGTATTAAAAGTATCAACACAGGACAGAACACGAAACAATGGATATAAATTGGATAAGTTTAGATTTAGGAAAGACTTGGGTAAATACTGGTTCAGTAACAGGGTTGTTGATTTGTGGAACCAATTGCCGCGTAACATTGTGGAGGTGGGGTCCCTCGATTGTTTCAAGCACGGGTTGGACAAGTATATGAGTGGGATTGGGTGGTTATAGAATAGGAGCTGCCTCGTATGGGCCAATAGGCCTTCTGCAGTTACCTTTGTTCTTATGTTCTTATGTTCTTATCGCTGGGTTCATGTCTAGCTCCAAGACCGGCCCACACCCCATACCCAAGACTTTCCAATCAATTTGACTCAAAAATTTTCTTAGGCTATTTAAATCAGCTCTTCGAAAATCTGGCACTTTAACAGAATTTTCTCCTACAGGTCTATTCCATTCTATGCTAAATCTGATTTCTTTGTGATCACTGTTCCCTAGCTCACTCCCTATTTAGATGTCATTAATTTGTATGTTCCTAGCTGGCAACATACCAGAGACCATAAGACCTATATTTTTTGGAGCATCTCTCTGTGCTCTAAGGAAAACGGAAGGAGGGATCAGACCAATAACTGTGGGCCATTCACTCCAGCCTCTCATCGCAAAGGCTGCTGCGAGAACAGTTAATCAAACACCGGTCAACATGCTAAAGACAAAACATCTGGGGTTCATCATTCCTCAAGGGTGTGAGGCAGCAGCTCACACAGCTCGAGCTTTTATTGCTAACATCGCAGAAGAAAAGGCCATGATCAAGCTAGATTTAGAAAATGCCTTCAATTTAGTGCGAGGGTAGGCTGTAATAAGTGCGGTTCATCGTCATTTCCCTTCCCTCTACCGTTTTGTACATTCATGCTACAGTATGGATCTAAAGCTACTTTTTGGCGAATATGAAATTGACTCGCAAGAAGGCGTTCAACAGGGTAACCTCCTTCCTCCTCTCCTTTTCTGCTTACTCATCAAACAAGTACCAGAAGTCCTGTCCAGCGAGCTTAACATAAGAACATAGGAATGAAGGTAACTGCAGAAGGCCTATTGGCCCACACCAGGCAGCTCCTATTTATATTCACCCAATCTCATTCATATATATGTCTAACCTCTGCTTTAAACAGTCAGGGGATCCTACTTCTATTATGTTACAAAAGAACATAAGAATAAAGGTAAGTGCAGAAAGCCTATTGGCCCATATAGGGCAGCTCCTATTTATAACCATCTAATCCCACTCATATACATGTCCAAACCCCGTTTGAAACAATCGAGGGACCCCACCTCCACCAAGTTAGGTGGTAATTGGTTCCACAAATCAACAACCCTGTTACCGAACCAATATTTACCCATGTCTTTCCTAAATCTAAATTTATCCAATTTACACCCATTGCTTCGTGTTCTGTCTTGTGTTGATACTTTTAAGTCAGTCAGGCGTAGTCACAGTGAGAGGTTGTGTTAGCTGGAGCTCCGATTCTAATAACATTATTATTGCAATAATGGAAGGATTAGTAAAGGATTTGGTGAGTCTGGTTGGAGCTCTGAGAGCAGAGATGGATTCCCTGCGGGAGGAGGTACGACGGCTGAGACTTCGGGAGGAAACGAAGGAGGAGGCCAGTGTTGACGGGACCAGTATTAAGAAGTCCTCGTCTTGGCAAGTTGTGAAAGACCTTGGAAGACCTTAAGAAGACTTTGGCAAAACCGACAACTAATAGCCTACACCTAAGGACTTTTAACGCATTTGACGTATTAGAGGACGAGTGCTGTGTTGAACCTGTTGTTCAACGAGGTGGCAAAGACAAAGTAACGAGGAGCATTGAAGCGCAGGTCCCTCAAACTGCTCGAAAGGAAAAGGGAGAATCGAAGCGAATTTTGGTTGTGGAGATTGTTACGGACCCGAGTCCAGCGTCCGAGCCCGGAGCAGTGACGACCACGTCATCTGTGGGTCAGCTCCCGAAACCCCCTCCAAATGGACGACGCCACCTAGTGAGGACGAGATATACCGGCCACAGGGGCTGGTTTCCCGTCTTAATCAGCTCGTGACATAGCCGCTGCTGACCTCTGGTGAGGTGACGCTTAGACAGCAACGCCATCTATGGAGTGGATAGGTGGACGTTTGTGTCTAAGCCGGTAAGTGAGTTGCCCTAGAGTGTAACCAGTACTAATGACGTGTCTGATTACAGAGTCGACCTGGGACTGCTGTATTCGACGTTGGATCAGTCTACCCAAGGCAACCTAAGTCTCTCCACGTGTTTGCTGTAGAAGCTGTGAGTCACCCCCCTGGATGAACACTGTTGTGTTAGCCTGCCTGTGACGTGGCAGAACCTGGAATTGTCGTACCCGGGGCTGACTGGTGGAGAAGACTAGCCACTGGGGTGTTGTGGTGAGGAGAGTGATCTGTGGAATCACACGAGGCGCCTGCCTAGGGCTCGCAACCCTAGTATCGGTCGTGGAGTGGCCTACGCAGCGTAGCTGATTGGAACCTGCCAGCTACAGGCTGGATATGTGGTTGAAGGCCTCCACAACGGGGCACCCAGTGGGACTGTGATTTGGCTGGCTTGTGGCCAGGGTAGACTCGTCTAGAGAATCTGAGGAGTCATCGTGAGGCCACGAGAAGAAGACCAGGGCTACTCATCGTGAGCACCGTGGAGCAACCCGTGTCTTCGGAGGAAGACGAGTTATTGTAAATAAGAAGTGTAGTAATAGCAACCCCGCGTGTGACTGTGATATATTTATTTATGGTGGTGGTAGCAATATATATTTAATTTTGTGTATTTGTATCCCTTCTCCTTTAATTTACTTGCGTTACGGAACACACCCCTTGAAAGCCACTATTAACTTGGGGCCGGATACCCAAACTCTAATAATATCAGAGAAAGAACCCAGTTGCGACCCAATAGGGTCGTAACATAATTGGCATCCCCAGCGGGATCCGACCCCTTGTCAAGTATGTTTGACAGGGGTGGGGAAGTGGCGCAATCCCTGTAAATAATTCCCCCTGTGTGTGACTATTAGGACGTTATACGTCCTGTGTGGTGCTCGGTGTGATTCAGTGCAATATTGTAGAGTGAAGTGCTCGCTGTGATTAAGTGCAATATTGTGTAGTGCAGTGCCAGGTGTAATTACGTGCAATATTGGCAAGTGAGGCACTAAGTGCGATAAAGTGCAATATTGACGTAGAACAGTGCTCGGTGCGTTAAGGGCTAAAGTGAAGTGGTGTGTTAAGTGCTAGTGTTCCATCTAAGTGACAATGGCAGAAAAAGCGACCATCGACGATCTGGACGATGTTCAGGCCTTTCTGAACAGGGAGGACTGTCTTGCCAGATTGAAATATCTGGGCAAACAGGAACTCGTATTAGTAAGTGCCTACCTGGAGATTAAGATACGTGCCAGTGATTCCCGTGTGGAGATCTTGTCCAAGGTTCACTGGCATTTGAAGGCCGAAGAGAAACAGGAAGGCGAGGCACAAATTACGAAAGAAAGTGAGGAAGTAGCTTCCACCGAAATGGAAGATAAGGGCATTGACATTGACAGTGATGCAGGTGAGCTAAATATAAGTTTACTTACAGTCAAAATGCGTGCCTTAGAGATAAATCGTGAGATAGAATGGAAGAAATTAGAATTAGAACGAGAATTAAAAGATAAAGAAATGGAGATGAAAAATAAAGAAATGGAGATGAAAGATAAAGAATTGGAGATGAGGCGTTTAGAATTAGAAAGAGAAAGAGAAGAGCAAGCGAGAGAAGAAAAAGAAAAAGAAAGACAACATGAGCTAGAAGTATTACGATTAAGTGGTGGAAGGCAAAGAATGGAAACAAGTATTTTCGATCCGGTGAGGGACATCAAAATGGTCCCGAAGTTCAACGAGAAGGAAGTTTCGAAGTTCTTCGCGGCCTTCGAGAAAGTCGCAGCCTCTTTGGAGTGGCCAAAGGAGAATTGGGCCATCATGATACAGTCTGTCTTGACTGGGAAGGCGCAAATCGCCTACTCCACGTTGTCCCTTGATGACTCTGGCGATTACGACAAGGTGAAGAAGGTGGTGCTCATTGCGTACCAATTGGTACCTGAGGCTTACAGGCAGAAGTTCAGGCACCTGAAAAAGACCTCAGAGCACACGTTCACCGAATTCGCCACTAGTCCGAAACACCGGAGTCCGAGGAGGAATATGGTGTGTTGGACTTGTGGGCAGAAAGGGCATATAACTGCTATGTGCCGAGGCAGAAGAGGTAGCGGCACACGTTGGGTGGTGATGTTGATGAGCTGTGTAACACCACCAGCAGGAAGCCAGTCTATGACTAGTCAGGAAGAACCAGGATTGTTCGCCCCTCACACTTCAAACGGGTATGTAACGAGTGATCATATTGGTAGCTCAGTTGTAGTGCTCAGAGATAGTGGAGCAGCCCAGTCCCTGATCATGAGAAACTCGTTACCCGAGGGAGTGAGGGTAAATGGGCGACAAAAGGTTGTCCTGGTTGGGTTTCCTAGGACGCAGTATGTCACCCCCTTAGTGCCGGTACATCTAGACTCGCCTCACTTCAGCGGCACATTTGCGTTGGCAGTAGTCGATACCCTACCTATAACTGGGGTTGACGTGATACTAGCCAATGACTTGGTGACAGATTGGAACAACAATCATCCCAAGATTGTGGACGAGTCAGCCGGAACAACAAGGTCAGAGGTAACAGCAGGCATTGGTAATATCCAGGTACAGACAGTCCCGGAATTAAATATGTTTAATCCTTCCTCTCACCCACAGATCAACAGCATTATAGCAGAGTCTCCTGATTCTTCTCCCGACGAGGAACATGTGGTTAAGGAGGCAGAAGCGACTAAGCGAGAAGAGAGGCCTCGTGTACAAGCACCCACGGATACCAAAGAGTCTGGAGTGAAGGCACGATGAGTACTTGCGGTATGGCAAGGTACAACGTTCATTGAACCGGCCAGCGATTCCCCAGACGTCGGAGGTATGTGAGGTATGTGTGAAGGTTCAAGTGCCCTCTTCGGTCCAAACCAGGCTAATGGATGTAGCCGGCTATGGACATTTAAGGCTCAGGAAGCTTATCCCTCGGTTGGCCATATGTTTCTTAGCAGTATTTTGTTTTGTTCTCGTGTGTGTTCTCAGTAAGGACCAGTGGACGACCCGACAGATGATGGCTCCCTTGAACATCGTGAAGAGATCTCAGGGATTGGAAATTTGCACTGCGAGTGTTGCAGTCAAAGAAGGGACCTGGAAGGTGATGGTAGATACAGGAGGTACGAGAGGTGGTATTATGAGTGACTGTTTCCGACAGGTTGACACCCCCCCGCATGATTGCTGAGCCTAGAGGTAGCATTATGCGGAACGTTGGTCGACCTAACGGTGGCAGAGCAGACACCATCTGCGGTGTACGAACAGCCCTGTTGGGACTAGGTGTGGGCCTAGTAGAGGCATATGCTGTAAGTACTGACTTACCCAAGGTAGCTGTCACTCTAAATTATCAGACCCCTGTATTCCAGGTTCCCGTCTCCCTGAAGGACTACCGGACCGGTACCAGAAATGCCGTCTGTGACCAGCCATCATCGGTGCCACGACACAGGGAAGTGTCGAGTCACCCCAGAGCGAGTCTATACCAATCCATGCTCGAGACACGTGAGATTATGCCCCTGCTTGACATCTTAGTGGAGGTGTGGAAGATCACTTCAGGCAGGTCATTGCCTTCCATCTTCAAGTTCCCTTTGTGCCTGAGTTTTTCATTAGGACAGTTCTGTGGACAAGACATCCTCGCCACTCCGGTTCGTAATGTACGTGAGTTCGTTTGGAAGAGTACCTATGTACTAATTTGTTTTTTTTTTTTTTTATAGAAACCCAAACCAAATTCTTTTTGGTGGGGAGGTGTTACGGACCCGAGTCCAGCGTCCGAGCCCGGAGCAGTGATGACCACGCCATCTGTGGGTCAGCTCCCGAAACCCCCTCCAAATGGACGACGCCACCTAGTGAGGACGAGATATACCGGCCACAGGGGCTGGTTTCCCATCTTAATCAGCTCGTGACATAGCTGCTGCTGACCTCTGGTGAGGTGACGCTTAGACAGCAACGCCATCTATGGAGTGGATACGTGGACGTTTGTGTCTAAGCCGGTAAGTGAGTTGCCCTAGAGTGTAACCAGTACTAATGACGTGTCTGATTACAGAGTCGACCTGGGACTGCTGTATTCGACGTTGGATCAGTCTACCCAAGGCAGCCTAAGTCTCTCCACGTGTTTGCTGTAGAAGATGTGAGTCACCCCCCACCCCCCACCCCCCCGGATGAACACTGTTGTGTTAGCCTGCCTGTGACGTGGCAGAACCTGGAATTGTCGTACCCGGGGCTGACTGGTAGAGAAGACTAGCCACTGGGGTGTTGTGGTGAGGAGAGTGATCTGTGGAATCACACGAGGCTCCTGCCTAGGGCTCGCAACCCTAGTATCGGTCGTGGAGTGGCCTACGCAGCGTAGCTGATTGGAACCTGCCAGCTACAGGCTGAATTTGTGGTTGAAGGCCTCCACGACGGTGCACCCAGTGGGACTGTGATTTGGCTGGCCTGTGGCCGGGGTAGACTCGTCTAGAGAATCTGAGGATTCATCATGAGGCCACGAGAAGAGGACCAGGGCTACTCATCGTGAGCACCGTGGAGCAACCCGTGTCTTCGGAGGAAGACGAGTTATTGTAAATAAGAAGTGTAGTAATAGCAACCCCGCGTGTGACTGTGATATATTTATTTATGGTGGTGGTAGCAATATATATTTAATTTTGTGTATTTGTATCCCTTCTCCTTTAATTTACTTGCGTTACGGAACACACCCCTTAAAAGCCACTACTAACTTTGGGCCGGATACCCAAACTCTAATAACATCAGAGAAAGAACCCAGTTGCGACCCAATAGGGCCGTAACAGAGATTCCCAGGTGAGGTATTTAGACAGAACGTTTTGTGCCAGAGATAGGGGGAACAGATTAAGGGTTTGCTATCCGGGAGCTGGAATTGGTGATATTGTTGGAAACATGAATGATATTATGACAGGAAATGGGAACAAACCAATTATTTGTATTAGTGTAGGGGGTAATGATGTTGGACGAGTTAGGAGTGAGGAACTAATACAGAGATTCAGGATAGCCATTGAATTAGTTAGGAGTAAGGGAGGAATCTCGATCATATGTGGCATTCTTCCAAGAAAGGGAGTGGGAAATGAATGGATGTCGAGGGCAATTGGTGTCAATTACCGGCTGGAAAGATATTGCAAATCAAATGCAATATCTTTCATATACAACTGGGAACACTTCTATGGAAGAAATGAAATGTATGCTCGTGATGGGGTGCATCTATCGAGAGCTGGGGTTGTTGCTGTTGCGAACTCGTTGGAAGAAGTGGTTATAGGTGTTTGTTTGGGTTTAAACCGTTAGTAGATAGAGGTATTGGAATTGATTTGGAGGAAGGAGATAATAAAAGTATGTGTTTGTGGGAGAAAGGAATTGGCAAAATGATCAGGGAAAGAGAAGGGCCTCAAAATAACAATTCACTTAGGGTATTTTACACTAACAGTAGAAGTCTAAAAAATAAAATTAACGAATTAAATGCTTTTGTCTGCACAGAAAAAATAGATATTATTGCACTTACCGAAAGGTGGATGAATGTAGAAAATAGAGAACTATTAGCTGAATATCAAATAAATGGATTTAAACTATTTCACACAGATAGATATATTAGACGAGGAGGGGGAGTAGCCATATATGTTAGGGACAATTTGAAATGTAGTCTCAAAGAGGGAATCAAAACTGAGCCACACACAGAAACTATTTGGATAATATTATACGAAAAACAAATAATATTATAATAGGAGTTATATATAGGCCACCAAATTTAGACAGAATGGAAGCAAAGCATATCTAGGGCATCTAGATCTAACAGTATTTACGTCATGGGTGACTTTAATTTTAGTGGAATAAACTGGTTGAACAAAACAGGGAATAGTGAAGCAGAAGATTTTCTAGAATTAATTGACGATTGCTTTCTTACGCAACACATTAAGGAACCAACACGGGAAAATAATATTTTAGATTTAGTGTTAACTAACAGGGAAACACAAATTAATGACATCGAAATAGGGAGTGAGCTAGGGAACAGTGATCACAAAGAAATCAGATTTAGCATATAATGGAATAGACCTGTAGGAGAAAATTCTGTTAAAGTGCCAGATTTTCGAAAAGCTGATTTCAATAGCCTAAGAAATTTTTTTGGTCAAATTGATTGGAAAGTCTTGGGTATGGGGTGGGGGCCGGTCTTGGAGCGGGACATGAACCCAGCGATAGGTGACGTAAATGGGGATTTCGATGTGGATTCAATATATAACTTATTTAAGAATATTCTAAACAAAGCACAGGAACGTAGTATACCATACAAATTGAATAGATCGAATACTAATGACCCAAAGTGGATAACAAAAAATTTGAAGAATCTTATTGGTAAAAAGAGAGCTTGGTACAAAAGAATTAAAAATGGGGAGGTCACTTTAGAACAGGAATTCGTACAACTGGTTAGAAATGTTAAAAAAGGGATAAGGAAAGCAAAATGAAACTATGAAGTTCGCATAGCAGGGCAAGCAAAGACAAATCCTAAAGGTTTTTTTCAGTTATATCGAACTAAGACTAGGGATAGGATAGGTCCATTAAAAACTGAGACAGGTCAAATAACAGATAGTGATGAAGAGATGAGTAGTATTTTTAATAAATATTTTGTATCTGTATTTACTAAAGAGGAACTTAACAATATGCCTTCAGCCGAACAAGTCTATGTGGGTGGGGACGAGGACAGGTTGACGAGTTTAGCAGTTACCAGGAAGGATGTTCTTAAACAAATAGTAAAACTCAAACCAAACAAATCCCCAGGGCCGGATGAAGTGTTTGCCAGGGTGCTAAAAGAATGCAAAGATGAGCTTTGTGACCCACTGTCAACCATATTTAATAAATCAATAGAGTCAGGCAGAGTGCCAGAGTTTTGGAAAGTTGCTAATGTGATACCAGTTTTTAAGAAAGGGGATAGATCACTTGCGTCTAAGTATCGACCAATTAGCCTAACGTCTATTGTGGGAAAGTTACTCGAATCTATAATAGCAAATAAAATTCGTCTTCATCTTGAAAAACATAAATTAATAATTGAGTCGCAACCAGGTTTTATAAATGGCCGTTCATGTTTAACAAATTTGTTATCTTTTTATTCTAGCATTGTTGAGGCAGTTGATAGTGGTAAGGATTGTGATGTTGTGTACCTTGACTTTAGCAAAGCTTTTGATACAGTGCAACATGAAAGACTGATTAAAAAGATGGAGTCTCATGGTATTGGGGTGCTATATTAAGCTGGATTAGGGCATGGCTATACCAAAGGAAACAGAGAGTTAGTATAAATGGAGTCAAGTCAGAGTGGGAAAATGTTGTAAGTGGGGTGCCTCAGGGCTCTGTCTTGGGACCTCTGTTGTTTATAATATATATATAAATGATTTAGATTCAGGTTTGAGTAGCAACATTTGCAAATTTGCCGATGATATGAAAATCGGTAAGGAAATTAATTCGGAGGAGGACTCACTATCACTTCAAGTTGATCTAGATAGGGTTTTGAAATGGTCGAAGGATTGGCAGATGCAGTTTAATGCTGATAAATGTAAAGTTCTGAGGTTAGGTAATGATGATAGTGTTACAAGATACGAGCTAGATGGTGTTGAGATTGCGAAGTCGAATTGCGAAAGGGATCTGGGAGTTATAATTAGTAAGAATTTAAAAATGATTTGGTGAGTTTGGTTGGAGCTCTGAGAGCAGAGATGGATTCCCTGCGGGAGGATGTACTACGGCTTAGACTTCGAGAGGAAATGAAGGAGGAGACCAGTGTTGACGAGACCTCATCATGGAGAGTAGTGAAAGACAGGGGTCTTAAGAAGACCTTGACAAGGCCGACTACAGACGCCCTAAGGACGGCAAATTCATTTGCCGTGTTGGAGGACGAGTGCTGTAGTGCGCCTGCAGCGAGGAACGGCGGAGCGCAGGCCCCTCAGGCTGCTCAGAAAGTTAGGGCGGTACCGAAGCGAATTTTGGTTGCGGGAGATTCCCAGGAAGTATTTAGACAGAACGTTTTGTGCCAGAGATAGGGGGAACAGATTAAGGGTTTGCTATCCGGGAGCTGGAATTGGTGATATTGTTGAAAAAATGAATGATATTATGACGGGAAATGGGAACAAACCCATTATTTGTATTAGTGCAGGGGGTAATGATGTTGGGCGAGTTAGGAGTGAGGAACTAATACAGAGATTTAGGACAGCCATTGAATTAGTTAGGAGCAAGGGAGGAATCCCGATCATATGTGGCATTCTTCCAAGAAAGGGAGTGGGAAATGAATGGATGTCAAGGGCACTTGGTGTCAATTGCCGGCTGGAAAGATATTGCAAATCAAATGCAATATCTTTCATAGACAACTGGGAACACTTCTATGGAAGAAATGAAATGTATGCTCGTGATGGGGTGCATCTATCGAGGGCTGGGGTTGTTGCTGTTGCGAACTCGTTGGAACCAGTGGTTAGAGGTGTTTGTTTGGGTTTAAACTGTTAGTAGATAGTGGTATGGGAATTGATTTGGAGGAAGGAGGTAATAAAAGTATGTGTTCGTGGGAGAAAAGAATTGGCAAAATGATCAGGGAAAGAAAAGGGCCTCAAAATAACAATTCACTTAGGATATATTACACTAACAGTAGAAATCTAAGAAATAAAATTAATGAATTAAATGCTCTTGTCTGCACAGAAAAAAATAGATATTATTGCACTTACCGAAACGTGGATGAATGTAGAAAATAGAGAACTATTAGCTGAATATCAGATAAATGGATTTAAACTATTTCACACAGATAGATATATTAGACGAGGAGGGGAGTAGCCATATATGTTAGGGACAATTTGAAATGTAGTCTCAAAGAGGGAATCAAAACTGAGCCACACACAGAAACTATTTGGATAGAATTAAACGAAAAAGCTAATAATATTATAATAGGAGTTATATATAGGCCACCAAATTTAGACAGAATGGAAGCAAAGCATCTATGGAATGAAATATCTAGAGCATCTAGATCTAACAGTATTTATGTCATGGGTGACTTTAATTTTAGTGGAATAAACTGGGTGAACAAAACAGGGAATAGTGAAGCAGAAGATTTTCTAGAATTAATTGACGATTGCTTTCTTACGCAACACATTAAGGAACCAACGCGGGAAAATAATATTTTAGATTTAGTGTTAACTAACAGGGAAACACAAATTAATGACATCGAAATAGGGAGTGAGCTAGGGAACAGTGATCACAAAGTAATCAGATTTAGCATAGAATGGAATAGACCTGTAGGAGAAAATTCTGTTAAAGTGCCAGATTTTCGAAAAGCTGATTTTAATAGCCTAAGAAATTTTTTGGGTCAAATAGATTGGAAACTCTTGTGTATGGGGTGTGGGCCGGTCTTAGAGCGAGACATGAACCCAGCGATAGGTGACGTAAAAGGGGATTTCGATGGGGATTTATTATATAACTTATTTAAGAATATTCTAAACAAAGCACAGGAACGTAGTATACCATACAAATTCAATAGGTCGAATACTAATGACCCAAAGTGGATAACAAATAATTTAAAGAACCTTATAGGTAAAAAGAGAGCTTGGTACAAAAGGATTAAGAATGGGGAAGTCACTTTAGAACAGGAATTCATACAGCTGGTTAGAAATGTTAAAAAGAGATTAGGAAAGCAAAAAGAAACTATGAAGTTCGCATAGCAGAGCAAGCAAAGTCAAATCCTAAAGTTTTTTTTTCAGTTATATCGAACTAAGACTAGGGAAAGGATAGGTCCATTAAAATCTGAGACAGGTCAAATAACGGATAATGACAAGGAGATGAGTAGTATATTTAACAAATATTTTATATCTGTATTTACTAAAGAAGAACTTAACAATATGCCTTCAGCCGAACAAGTCTATGTGGGTGGGGATGAAGACAGGTTGACTAGTTTAGCAGTTACCAGGGAGGATGTAATTAAACAATTAGAAAAACTAAAACCAAACAAATCCCCAGGGCCGGATGAAGTGTTTGGCAGGGTGCTTTAAGAATGCAAAGAGGAGCTTTCCGAGCCACTGTCTACCATATTTAATAAATCAATAGAGTCAGGCAGAGTGCCAGAGTCATGGAAGGTAGCTAATGTGGAACCAATTTTTAAGAAAGGAGATAGATCACTTGCGTCAAACTATCGGCCAATTAGCCTAACGTCTATTGTGGGAAAGTTACTTGAATCAATAATTGCAAATACAATTCGTCTCCATCTTGAAAAACATAAATTAATAAATTAGTCCCAACATGGTTTTACAAATGGCTGTTCATATTTAACAAATTTGCTAACTTTTTATTCCAGCATAGTTGAGGCAGTTGATAGTGGTAAGGATTGTGATGTTGTGTACCTTGACTTTTGCAAAGCTTTTGATACAGTGCCACATGAAAGACTGATTAAAAAAATAGAAGCTCATGGTATTGGTGGTGCTATATTAACTTGGATTAGGGCATGGCTATTCCAAAGGAAACAGAGAGTTAGTATAAATGGGGTTAAGTCAGAGTGGGATAATGTTGTTAGTGGAGTACCTCCGGGCTCTGTCCTGGGACCTCTGTTGTTTATAATATATATAAATGATTTAGATTCAGGTTTGAGTAGCAACATTTGCAAATTTGCCGATGATACGAAAATCGGTAGGGAAATTAATTCGGAGGAGAACTCACTATCACTTCAAGTTGATCTAGATAGGGTTTTGAAATGGTCAAGTGATTGGCAAATGCAGTTTAATGCTGATAAATGTAAAGTTCTGAGGCTAGGTAATGATGATAGATTTACAAGATACGAGCTAGATGGTGTTGAGATTGCGAAGTTGGATTGCGAAAGGGATCTGGGAGTTATGATTAGTAAGAATTTAAAACAAAAGGATCAATGCATGAATGTTCGTAATAAGGCGAAAAGGACACTGGGATTTATTAATTGAAGCGTTAGTAACAAGACACCTGGTGTGGTTCTTAAGCTATATCTTGCTCTGGTTAGGCCCCATTTAGATTATGCAGTTCAGTTTTTATCGCCGTATTATAGAATAGATATAAATTCACTTGAATGTGTCCAACGTAGAATGACTAAGTTAATTCCCAAAATTATAAATCTTTCATATGAAGAAAGATTAACAAAGCTTAAGTTGCATTCACTGGAAAGGCAAAGAGTTAGGTTAAAACAATAGGATCAATGCATAAATGTTCGTAATAAGGCAAATCGGACACTTGGATTTATTAATCGCAGCGTTAGTAACAAGACACCTGGTGTGGTTCTCAAGCTATATCTTGCTCTAGTTAGGCCCCATTTAGATTATGCAGTTCAGTTTTGGTCGCCATATTATAGAATGGATATCAATTCACTTGAACGTGTCCAGCGTAGAATGACTAAGTTAATTCCCCAAATTAGAAATCTTTCATATGAAGAAAGATTAACAAAGCTTAAGTTGCATTCACTGGAAAGGCGAAGAGTTAGGGGTGACATGATAGAGGTTTACAAGTGGGTGAATGGACATAACAAAGGGGATATTAATAGGGTATTAAAAGTATCAACACAAGACAGAACACGAAACAATGGGTATAAATTGGATAAGTTTAGATTTAGGAAAGACTTGGGTAAATACTGGTTCAGTAACAGGGTTTTTGATTTGTGGAACCAATTGCCGCGTAACATTGTGGAGGTGGGGTCCCTCGATTGTTTCAAGCATGGGTTGGACATGTATATGAGTGGGATTGGGTGGTTATAAATAGGAGCTACCTCGTATGGGCCAATAGGCTTTCTGCAGTTGCCTTTGTTCTTATGTTCTTATCAATCTTTCTTCACATGACAGGTTGCTAATTAGCAGGATTAACTTTGTCATCCTCCGCTGGACGCATTCAAGTGAATTTATATACATTCTATAGTACGGCGACCGAAACTGAACTGTATAATCTTAATGGGGCCTAACCATTTAGGCTGCATTCAGCTATATCTTCAGCAAGATATAGCTGAAGAACAAAATCAGGTGTCATATTATTAACGCTTCGATTAATAAATCCCAATGTCCTATTAGCTTTATTACGATCATTTATGCATTGATTTTTGGGTTTAAAATTTTACTAATCATAATTCCCAGATCCCTTTCGCAATCCGACTTCGCAATCTCAACACCATCTAGCTCGTATCTTGTAACTCTGTCATCATTACCTAGCATCAAAACCTTACATTTATCGGCATTAAACTGCATCTGCCAATCTTTGGACCATTTCAAAACCCTATTTAGATCGTCTTGGAGTGATAGTGAATCTTTTCTGTGTATAGTTCCCTCCTGATTTTTATATCATCGGCAAAGTTGCTGCTCAAACCTGAATCTAAATTATTTATATCTATTATAAATAACAGAGGTCCCAGGACAGAGCCTTGCGGCACTCTAATTTTCTCAGTCTGACTTAACCTCATTTATACTAACTCTCTGTTTCCTTTGGTATAGCGATGCCCTAATCCAACTTAATATAGCACCCCCCAATACCATGAGCCTCTATCTTTTTAATCAATCTTTCATGTAGCACTGTATCAAAAGCTTTGTTAAAGTCAAGGTACACAACATCATAATCCTTACCACTATCAACAACCTCACCTATGCTGGAATAAAATTAAAGCAAATTTGTTAAACATGAACGGCCATGTTGTGAATCATTTATTAATATATGTTTTTCAAGATGAAGACGAATTGTATTTGCAATTATTGATTCAAGTAACTTTCCCACAATAGATGTTAGATTAATTGGCCGATAGTTTGACACAAGTGATCTATCTCCTTTCATAAAAATTGATACCACATTAGCAACCTTCCATGACTCTGGCACTTTGCCTGTCTCTAATGATTTATTAAATATGGTAGACAATGACTCGCCATGCTCCTCTTTGCATTCCTTAATAAGCACCCTGCCAAACACTTCGTCTGGCCCTGGGGATTTGTTTGGCTTGAGTTTCACCATTTGTTTAATAACATCCTCCCAGGTAACTGCTAAACTAGTCAACCTGTCCTCTTCCCCACTCACACAGACTTTTTTGGCTGAAGGCATAATGTTCAGTTCCTCTTTAGTAAATGCAGAGATAAAATATTTATTAAAAATACTACTCATCTCTTCGTCATTATCAGTTGTCTGACCTGTCTCAGAATTTTAATGGACCTATCCTTTCCCTAATCTTTGTTCGATATAACTGAAAAAAACTTTAGGATTTCTCTTTGCTTTGCCTGCTATGCGAACTTCATAGTTTCTTTTTGCCCTCCTTATCTCTTTTTTAACGTTTCTAACCAGTTGGACGAATTCTAATTCTAAAATGACTTCCTCAATCCTAATCCTGTTGTACCTAGCTCTCTACCTACTTACAAGGTTCTTCAACATTTGGTTCTTAGATGATGGTACCCTTGCTGGTTCCCAAGACTCCCTCCTGGAGGACATCAGAATAATCGAGGAGCAAGGTGCAATTTTTGTCCTCATCCTAAACCATTTTAAGTGCGAAGTAATATGTTTCAACCAGGCCATCATAGAGAGAATAGAGGGTGTTCTGCCAAATATCCATATAAATGAACCTGAAAACAACACACTCCTAGGAGGCCCCCTGGGGTTTAAAGCCATCGATGATGCCCTTGATAAGAAAATCGCCGACCTGAAGAAGATGAATGGGAGGATTGAGGATATTGATGCTCATGATGCATTTTACCTCATCACCAGATGCCTGACCCTCCCCCAGGTTAACCTACTTTCTGAGGTGTTCACCATTCTACAGTAGCCAAAAACTAGGTTAATATGGCCTCTTACTGAAATCGATGATAGAAAAAGTCCTCAACCTCTCTCTCGATTACTTAAGAGTGGAAACAAGCCTCTTTCCCCGTAAGTGTTGGGGGGCCTTGGAGTGCGAACTGCAACGCAAATCGCTGTACCAGCCTTCCTGTCCTCCTCCTCGGCATCCGACAATTTTGTGAAGGAAATGCTACCTGCTACTTAGGTCAGCTGGCAGGTGTACTCGATACCAATTTAATACACTGTGCCACCAAGGAAGGCCTTTCGTGCAGGCCAGTCAGTTTAACCACCACCATCAAAAGCCCACAAGCAATCCAGCGGGGATGAACACCGAGACACTGGATCATTGTAGACATTGCACCCAGGCACTGCAGAGTGCCTGGGTGCTGCAACAACACAACAAGACATTGCTCGCCTCACAGCAGTAGCAGCCCCACATGCAGGTGACTTCTTGTTAGCAACAAGAAGGCATTACATTGGAGCACCATGAGGCATTGATGGCGAGGCAACTCCTCTTGTTCCAACAAGTACGTCTTGTCCAAACTTGACAAGCAACTGTGACACAACTGCCAGAGTGAACACATGCAGTGTTGTTGTTTTTGTCACTAAATACATGTTGAAACTGTTCAGCACAGTTGTATCCACATAGTGAAAAACATTTTCTTTGTCCACTTGACAAAGGGAGCCGGTCGGCCGAGTGGACAGCACGCTGGACTTGTGATCCTGTGGTCCTGGGTTCGATCCCAGGCGCCGTCGAGAAACAATGGGCAGAGTTTCTTTCACCCTATGCCCCTGTTACCTAGCAGTAAATAGGTACCTGGGTGTTAGTCAGCTGTCACGGGCTGCTTCCTGGGGGTGGAGGCCTGGTCGAGGACCGGGCCGCGGGGACACTAAAAAGCCCCGAAATCATCTCAAGATAACCTCTGACACTTTTCCGCACATATTCCACAGCACCAATCATCATGCCACATTTGTCAACCAAACGCTTATTTACATTATAGTTCAAGCTACAGTTTGATGTATACAATTTTCGTTTTGTTGTATGATAACCTTGCCACTGTCAACCATGTCGCAAGTGAGACCAGTCGTCAGCATGTTCACTTCACGTGTGTTTTTCCACCTCACTGCTAAAATTCTGTCACTTTTTAATAGCTGACACTCACCTACTGCAACAGTTTGATCAAACACAGGCATTTCTCGCCTTCGTAACTTGACTGTGTCACAAAATCCAGTATTATGATCTAGTAGGAACCTTGTCAGCAAGGGACTAGTATAATAATTGTCTGCATATATAATGTGCCTCTTGTTCAGTAGTGGCGCCATCAGCGTCTTTACCACACTGCCTGGAAATCTCAAGTGGAGCGTTACTAGGAATGTCTACTTCTGTGACAGCATAAAGTATCATATCTGTTACCATGACTGTTTCACACTCACCCACAACAAAGAAAATGAGTTCAAATCGGTGATGTTTAGAGGGAATATACTGCCTGAAGGCCAGACGGCCCTTGAAGAGTACAGGCTATTCGTCAATCACTATCTGCTGGCCTGGTTCACTGAAATCTTTGTACTTTCCCTTCAAATCACTGAACACGTGTCTCACTATCCGCAGTCTACAATTTGCAATATCATTATTACTATATTCCAAATGCAGACACTTGAGAATTAGCAGAATCCTGCCACGTGACATATACCTGCTGAGAACTGAGGATGGAACAAGACTGTCTTTATTCCAATGATTCTGTATGACATGTTTTCTTAATGTTTCATCATCATGTATAGGGCAAGAAAAACATACAAATATGCTACAGTTGAATCTTTCCAACGCTGCAAGGGAGAATGAGCAGACATTCTCTTCTTTAGAGTGAGTTTTGCCGCGTATCTATTCGTATCCAAAATTATGTGTGTGTCACTAACATCTCATCAAAATTTGCTGTAAAATAGTCCATTTTACACATATCTTCACCAGTTTAGGGAAAAGGTCAGTAACACCTACACCTGTAGCATCAAATGATGGTATTTGTAGAACAAAATTGCTACTATCATTCCACTGGCGTACAATAGTGCTGCTTGCGGCGTTGACTCCACCATCACCACTACCACGACGGGCATGAATCCTTCCTCCAACAGTACTACGTTTGCTTGGAGATGAAGCTCTTCTAACCTGCACAAGGCGAGCACCCACTGTTGAGGTAGAGGCTAATCTTCCCTCACTTTCTTTATGCAACATTGCACGGCGTCGTTTGGCAGGGTGTGGTGCTGAGACAGCACTCCTCCGCCCAGTAACACCACGAAACCTACTAATATATATATATATATATATATATATATATATATATATATATATATATGTATATATCGTACCTAGTAGCCAGAACGCACTTCTATGCCTACAATGCAAGGCCCGATTTGCCTAATAAGCCAAGTTTTCATGAATTAATATATTTTCTCTAATTTTTTTCTTATGAAATGATAAAGCTACCCATTTCATTACGTATGAGATCAATTTTTATTTATTGTAGTTAAAATTAACGTAGATATATGACCGAACCTAACCAACCCTACCTAACCTATCTTTATAGGTTAGGTTAGGTTAGGTAGCCGAAAAAGTTAGGTTAGGTTAGGTAGGTTAGGTAGTCAAAAAACAATTAATTCGTGAAAACTTGGCCTGTTAGGCAAATCGGGCCTTGCATAGTAGGCATAGAAGTGCGTTCTGGCTACTAGGTACGACATATATATATATATATATATATATATATATATATATATATATATATATATATATATATATATGTCGTACCTAGTAGCCAGAACCACTTCTCAGCTTACTATGCAAGGCCCGATTTGCCTAATAAGCCAAGTTTTCCTCAATTAATATATTTCCTCTAATTTTTTTCTAATGAAATGATAAAGCTACCCATTTCATAATGTATGAGGTCAATTTTTTTTTATTGGAGTTAAAATTAACGTAGATATATGACCGAACCTAACCAACCCCACCTAACCTAACCTAACCTATCTTTATAGGTTAGGTTAGGTTAGGTAGCCGAAAAAGTTAGGTTAGGTTAGGTTAGGTAGGTTAGGTAGTCGAAAAACAATTAATTCATGAAAACTTGGCTTATTAGGCAAATCGGGCCTTGCATAGTAGGCTGAGAAGTGCACATCAACATAACACCATCCTGACAGTACAGGACATCACTGAAGGTTTACATTCCATCATAAACAAACGACGAGCAAATGAGGAAGTTAAAGCCTCTTACAAGCCTTCAGAAATAGAAAATAAGAGTCAATTAAAGGGTAAAACAACTACCCCAAATAAACATCAGTCAATTACTCTAACATCAAGTTGCAGAAAATCTGACAATGCAGCAGCAACCTCCAAGCCTACTGTTACTAGTTCACCCAAACCGGTAACTTCCAAACGTGCAGTAGGCTGGGGGACATGTATGTTCTGCAAAAAGAAACATTCAACATACTGTTGTGCTAATTATCCAACCAGAGACACTCGTATTGAGCGACTCCAGGAATTAGGGAGATGTTCAAGGTGTCTCAAGTCACACAACATAGACTATTGTGATACCCAATTCAACACCTGCAACAGGTGTAGAAGAGGTAGACACCATGCAACACTGTGCAAATATACGAAATTAACGTATTCAAGACCCAAGGTGGAAGATAGCATTCCCACCACTGTACAGTACTGCAAGGTGCAACAAACAAAGAGTGTCCAATCGGCAAAGTCTAAAGGTAATACGACTTTGCCTACTGCCCAAATTACCATCCTGAATAAGAGGGCCAAGGTCCATACCCGTGGGTTGTTTGACCAAGGGTCCCAGAGAACATATGTCACTAAAAAGTTGGCAGATGAACTACAATTAAGGCCTGTAGCCCAGATGTCATTCAACATCTCAGGGTTTGTAAGATGCAGGACCTCAAGTCTACCAGGTGGTACAACCATCAGTACGTTTAGGCAGGTACGTCTGCAGAGTACAAGCCATTGTGGTGGACAAAATACCAGTAGACCTACAAGTTCAAGGTCTGAGAGCAACAGCCAAATTCCTGAGAAATAGAGGAATAAAATTGGCAGATAATATTAAGTCTGATCACCTCACCGACTTCGGTCTCCTTGTAGGGACAGACTATTGTCATCGATTCATCGGTAGCCCTACTAAATATCAGGGCATAACCATGTTAAACTCTGCAGGAGGTAAATTACTCTGAGGCCCAGTATCAAGCCTGAGGAGACCTATGCCTGCAGATAAACAATACCAATAGAAATCTGAATATGTCAGCTGATTATATTTCTCCAGTAGCATTATACTAAGGAGATTACAGCTGACTATAGCAACAGAGGTTGATGTTAGTATCATCATTTAAAGCTGAAGATGAGTTCATGAGGCCTCAGTGGCAAATCAGTGAACAGTAGCCTAAAACAGCTACAAGTCACTGTGACCAATGTCACTGAACCCACTGCAGTCTCAGAACCATACTTTACTTTAATGATGAGCTATTCAATCTTCTGAATCAATTAACTAAATTAAACCCCAATAAATCTGATGACTGATTTGATACATTTATTATTTAATCAAGATGTATTCCATGGGCCTCAGTGTTCATATATCAGTGGCCAGTTACCTGAAGAAACTTCAAGTTATATCTAAAGTCACTGATCTCACTGCAGTCCCTGAATCATACTTGACTGTAGTACTTGATCAAATTCAGTCGTCTGGGTTAAATAATATGTAATTAGGCTTGAATATTAGCCTTTCAAGAGTTGACAGGGAAATGAAATCGCATTAGACTTCTAACCCCTGCAACTCTAGTACGGGACATCCGTCCTGTACGAACAGACGCACAAATGTGTGATTACTAACTACTAACATCAAATTAATCAAATAATTCGAAGGAGGAGTATCGGTGTTCGTCTGTTCTAAAGAGGACTTCGATCCGTGAGCAGCCCCCTGGGGAATTATGTCGGAAAATCCGACACCATTTAATATATCATACAGACAGATAATAATAGCTGTGTTGTATAAACAAGTTAACCCATAGAAAACGTAACTTGTAGTGGAATTACTGTCTAAAGAAAACGGGATATCATCACCACATACTATTATATTCACCACCTATTATGGTGGGACTTATTCTTAAATACATTAGTCTTAGGACTTTACCATCATAAAAACATCTCATATAAATTAACTTAATTATCAATATTAAAGTAGAGTAAATGTGACCCTTCTATCACTTATTGACATCTGGACAATGTAGCCCAGGCGTCAGTGAGGAAGGAGGGCAGCAATTGTTTATATTAGACCAGAGGCTCACGGGAGCAAATTCGGCTCCTGTTAATTTTACTTGGACGAAGTGTTATGGAAACCAAAGGTATACCATTATCAACATGCTGTCAACAAATCAAGTTAAGTGTTCTTCCGAAACCCATGTATCTTTCATTTATGGCCATTAATGTCATTATATAGGGTGATCCGGTTAGAGTACGTGGTAGCCTCAAACTAAAGGTAATTAAGCCAGGTCTTCATTGTTCCATGTACAGTATTTTCTCTGATATACCTGTCATATATAGGATTCTGGCTTTACAGCTAGCGCCCTTTTGACAGGTCAAGACGAGGAAGCAAGACTTTGTGCACCAGTTACTGGGTGATGGAAGCTACCTCAAAGAGGATAATTTGGTGTCTACATCCTAGTTATACCTGTTTGAACTAAGGCCTGCTGTACTATAAGATAAGGAACCTTTTCAATGTATGTAGTTAATACTGTAGTTTGATTGGCTGCATATATATAAATTAATTTAATATAAACCCCCCTAATGTGTAGAGGATCGATTTGTGAGATTATGAGATTATTGCAGAAATACAGTCCACTTATCATTATACAAATTGCTATCGAAGTATATAAATTAACGTAAATATAAATTCATATAAATTAAATAAATATATATCTCACAGGTCGGTTCCCACAGTCAATATGGACGATGCTAGTCTCAACCGTGTGGCCTCCAACGTCGAACAGCCAAACAGACAGACAGACATTCTCACGTAAAGTTTGGAGTATGTAGCATGATACAAGTAATGTGTTTCCATTCAGTAAGATACATATTTTGAGTTTATATTTCTTGTGAATATTGTCACCATAAATATTAAACATTTATTGTTTTTTGATACCATGGGGACGTTTGAGAGCATTTGTGGCATATATGGCACTGGGGGAATACCCGGAGTTGCCTGAGTCTGTCAGTCTGTCTCCACTCTGTCTATCTCTCTATTTATCTATCCATCCACCTATCTCACTATTTGTCTAAACATTAATCTATATATCCTTTAATCTATTCTTATATACATCCATCTATCCATCAATCTGTGCATCTATACATCTATCCATTTATCTCTCCATCAACTCCCCCAACAATCAATATATCCATCTATCTGTCCGTCTATCTCAGTCTATCTATTCATCTATATAACTGGTATCTAACCATCAGCCTATTTAAGAATGTATCTATTCAATATCTACCCATCTAGCAATCAATAAATCCTTATATCTATATTTCTGTCTGTCCACTTGTACATCAATCCATTTGTCATACATCTACTCATCGATCTATTTATCTATACTTCTATCTACCCGTCGGTCCCTGTATCCATCGATCTATCCATCTATCTATACATCAATGCATCAACCTACACATCCATCCATCTATGCATCCATCAATCCATTCATCTGCCCTTTTCTCTGTCCATTTATCTATATATATACTTCCATCTTTGCATCTATTGCTCTATCCGTCCATCTGTGTAGCTATCTACCCATTAATTTATCCATCTAGCTTTCTATCCATTTATCCATTAATATTTCGATCTAGTTTTATTTCCATTAATCTATCCATCTAGCTTTCTATCTAATAATCTATCAATTTCGCTTTCTATCCATTAATCTACCCATCTATACATTAATCTATTCATCTATCCATCAATCTATCCATCTATTCATTAATCTATCCATCTATCTATCTATCTAGTAATCTTTCCAACTAGCTTTCTATTCATCTATCTAACTATCTTTCAAACTAGATTTCTATTCATCTATCTATCCATGCACTTAATTATCTTTCTATCCGTTAATCATGTCAACTATATTTCCATCTATTTTTTTCGTCTATCTATCCTTCTACCTAGACAACCATTAACCCATCCATCTAGTTATCTGTCTATCCATCTTTCCAGCCATATATCCGTCCATTTTTCTATTGTCTGTCTCTGTCACTAGATGTCTTTGTCTCTGCCTCTCTGTCTGTCTGAGGAAAAGTATAGTTGTCTGCGTGTTGAGTGTCTATAGCGAACCTTACCTCCTGTGGAGGTTAGTTTCAATTATAAATTGTTGGTGGACACAGTGGACAATATTTTATTGGAATAAATCTACAGCTGATATCTGGGAGGCCGCGAGTCACCAGTAATACTCCGCCAAGCAAAGTAGTACCTTCTCAGCTGGAGATTCTTAGGAATAATGTGAACCGGAATAGTCTAACTATGTGAGGGGAAAAAAGGACTCAATAAAAAATCATGCATGGGGAATATGGTAAATAAAGTCAATAAAGGGTTTGGTTGAAAATGTAAAGAATAGAGTATTAAGGGGCGATGACTCATGAGCGGTGGACGCCTTCTTGACTTGACTGGAGGTGTATCTTGGACGACCAGACCTTGCTATAGTCAGATAAGCCACCATACTATTTTAACAAGGTTGCAAGATCGGGTAGAGTACTCAAGCAATCTTTGGTGATGTTTTATAAGAGAGAGAGTCCAAGTTTCCTAGAGGTTTATATATGTGTCACCAGTAGGTAGGTGTAGTGGAGGTGTGCACGGTTCCAGGGTTGGGACTGTGAGCCATAAGGTATTCAGAGCCCGCTTGGGAGCTTTATTAACTAAGTTATAAATTTCAGAATGACCTTGAGTTGTAAGGAGTCCAAATTATGTCATATATTATCGTGTGTCTTATATGTATATATAAATTCTGTCTTTTGTGCTAGGCTGATTCCCTACTTCTTGATTTCCCCCAGGCTCAAGTAAAATAATTTATTCCCCTGCACAACATTTAAAAGTTCACACCCCCCCCCGCCACTCACCACCCACTTCGTGACAGTGTCAACAGTGAGAGGAGCTCCGTGGTGTCAAATGCTAAAACAAGAGTAGTTACCCCTTACTATGACAAAGATCGGTCGCTTGAGAAACCTTTCATGCTGTGGAAAAAATGATATTTTTAAGCATGTGCAAATTAATTAAAAGTTCTGTTAATGTTCCCAAAATCAGTGAATAATGGAGCATATTACTGATATGATTGTTTATGTTTGTTTTGAAAATTACTACTATAATTGTTTATGTTTGTTTTGAAAATATTTAGCTGTGCAACTGTCGGACAGTGTCAAAAACATTCATGGGGGGCATGAATGTGTCACTGGCAAGCTGTTCCTTTTGTACTCCTGGCGACCCCGACCACTTCAGTGTTTATCCCGTTGACCAGACCATTCTCTCTGCCAGTTTGGGTGAGGCCAGCCAGTACCATGTGGCCTCCCCCTTGGAACAGACAAACAATCTTCTCTCCTATAGTATGTACTAGAGAAGTCACCCATCGTTATCTCTGTCTGTCTGTCTCCCATCTCTCCATCTATATATCTATCCAACTATCTTCTTTTATCTATTCATTCATCTATCAATCCATCCATCTATATATCTATACCATATATCATCTATACATCATTCATTCCATCTACTTATCTAGCATTCCATCTATCAATCCATCCATCTATATATCTATACCATATATCATCTATACATCATTCATTCCATTGCACATCCAGCATTCCATCTATCAATCCATCCATCTATCTTTCCATCTAGCTATTCATGTTCTTTTATCATCTATAGATCATTGATCTCTCAGTCTATCTATCCATCTATTTAACCAACAATCTATCCATTCATTTAAGATATATTCATCAATCCATCCATGTACCTATCTTGCCATCCATATATCTATATCCATCTATCATTCTCTCCATACGTCTATTCGTGTATATGTCCATCTGCCTTATCATCTATCAATCTTTTTGTCAATGTATCCAAATATATATATCATCTATCCATCCACCTATCATTCTTTCCATCCATGTGTGCAGCCATCTATCCTTCAAGCAATATATCCATCAAGTTTTCTATCAATCAATCTGTTTTTCTATCTATCTATTTTTCTATCCTTCTATCTATTCATCTATTTATCTATCTATCCATGCACCAACTCATCTTTCTACCCATCTATCCACCCACTTATATTTCCATCTACCTATCCATCTAATTATTCGTCTATTCATCTTTTTACCTATACATCCATCCATCTTTTTATCACTAAACCTATACATCCATCCATCTATTCATCTCTCTATCCATCCATTTTTCTGTCCATCCATCTACTTTTTACCTATCTATCTATATATCCATCCACTTATCTCTCCATCCAACTATTCATCTGTCTACCTATCTATCCATATATTTACCTATTTATAACAGAGAAATAAATCACACAGAGAGAGTGGGGGCCTAATAACTCACAGCACATAGTTTCGAACCCTCATCACGGCTCCTATGGCTTATCTATTTATTCATGCGCCTATTCGTCTATCCATCCATCCTTTTACCTACTGTCTGTTTCATTCTCTTGCTCTATCTTTGTCTCTGCCTCTCTCTGTCTCCAGCTGTGTTTCTGTTTCTGAGTTTCTCTGTGTCTCTGTCTCTCTTTCTTTCTTTTATAAAAAATACGATAGTCTAAGTGTGAGTGGTCGACAGTGGGAGCAGCTCAGTGGTGTGAAGTAATAAAACACAATAGTTACCCTTACTCTGGTATAAGCAGTTGCTTGAGAAACTGTTGACGCTGAGGGAAAATTGTCTGTTTGATGCTAGTACGACCAAATTATTCACAACAGGAAATCTCTTAATTTTCATAAAATCAGTGAATAATGGTCAGAATTCTTTATGACAATATTTTATTTGAAAAGTTTGACCTCCTACTATAAACAGACAGTCATTCTCTCCTTTGGTAAAATTACAATTTCTCTCCTTTGGTAAAATTACAATATATAAATATTGCATTTTGTCACATGATAAGTGTGGTGTGTTGTGTGACATGAGTGTTATATAAATTTGGGATCCATAAGTGTGACTCTTACCGCCATTATCTGTAGCGTTGACGTCTGCTCCAGCGTCGAGGAGGACTTTCACAGTGTTTTCGTGACCACCATTGGCTGCCCTGTGAAGGGCTGTACTGCCTGTCAACAGATACCACAATTGGTATTATACATAAACTATTACTATTCCAGTACTTTATGTAATATATTGAAATAAGCTGTTAAAGATGAATATTTGTATATACTAGTGGCGTGTACCGACTCTACATATTATGCAAAACTATTTTCCACCCTAAATTTATGAGAGGAAGATCATGTTAAAATTGTTAAGAATATATCAATATTAAAATATCCGACATCTCACCGGTTCTCATTTGATAATTTATTATTTGTGACGTGACCGACAGTGGTGCTATTGTCATGTCCGAAACACTACCACCCAACCCACCACACTACCACACACCCCACCACACTACCACACACCCCACAACACTACCACACACCCCACCACACTACCACACACCCCATCTCACTACACACATCCTCACCACACTACCACGCACCCCAACACCCCCCACCACACTACCACACACCCCATCACACTACCACACAACCCCACCACACTACCACACACCCCCCCACACTACCACACACCCCCACCACACTACCAAACACCCCACCACAATACTAAACATCCCCTCCACACTACCACAAAATCCAACCAAACTCCTACACAACCCCACCAAACTACCACACCCCACCACACTACCACACACCCCACCACACTACCACAAACCCCACCATACTACCACACAACCCCACCACACTACCACACACCCCACCACACTACCACACACCCCACCATACTACCACACACCCCACCACACGACCAACCCCCCCATCACACTAACACACACCCCAATACACTACCACACACCCCACCACACTACCACACACCCCACCACACTACCACACACCCCACCACACTACCACATGACCCCACCACACCACCACACTACCACACACCCCACCACACTTCCACACACCCCACCACACTACCACACAACCTTCACACTACCACACACCCCAATACACTACCACACACCCTAACACAATACTACACATCCCCACCACACTACAACAAACACCACCACAATACCACACACCCCACCACACTACCACACACCCCACCACACTACTACACACCCCACCACACTACCACATGACCCCACCACAATACCACACCCCACCACCACACTACCACACACCCCACCACACTTCCACACACCCCACCACACTCCCATACAACCCCACCACACTACCACAAACCCCACCACACTACCAGAAACCCCACCACACTACCACACTCCCCACCACAGGTGGGTGTGGGGGCACCAGCAACAGGTGGGTGTGGGGGCACCAGAAACAGCTGGGTATGGAGGCAACAGGTGGGTGTGGGGGAAGGGCACCAGCAACAGGAGGGTGTGGCAGGCACCAGCAACAGCTGGGTGTGGGGGCACCAGCAACAGCTGGGTGTGGGGGAAGAGCACCAGCAACAGGTGGGTGTGGGGGGCACCAGCTGGGTATGGGGGCACTAGCAACAGCTGGGTGTGTGGGGCAACAGGTGGGTTTGGGGGGCACCAGCAACAGGTGGGTGTGTGGGGCACCAGCAACAGGTGGGTTTGAGGGGCACCAGCAACAGGTGGGTGTGTGGGGCACCAGCAACAGGTGGTGTGTGGGGCACCAGCAACAGGTGGGGTGTGGGGGCACCAGCAACAGCTGGGTGTGGGGGGCAGCAGCAACAGCTGGGTGTGGGGGGCACCAGCAACAGGTGGGTGTGTGAGGCACCAGCAACAGGTGGGTTTGGGGGGCACCAGCAACAGGTGGGTTTGGGGAGCACCAGCAACAGGTGGGTTTGGGGAGCACCAGCAACAGCTGGGTGTGTGGGGCACCAGCAACAGGTGGGTGTGGGGGCACCAGCAACAGGTGGGTGTGTGGGGCACCAGCAACAGGTGGGTGTGTGGGGCAACAGGTGGGTGTATGGGGCAACAGGTGGGTGTGGCAGGCACCAGCAACAGGTGGGTGTGTGGGGCACCAGCAACAGCTGGGTGTGGCAGGCACCAGCAACAGCTGGGTGTGGGGGGCACCAGCAACAGGTGGGTGTGGGGGGCACCAGCAACAGCTGGGTTTGGAGGGCACCAGCAACAGGTGGGTTTGGGGAGCACCAGCAACAGCTGGGTGTGTGAGGCACCAGCAACAGGTGGGTGTGTGGGGCACTAGCAACAGCTGGGTTTGGAGGGCACCAGCAACAGGTGGGTTTGGGGAGCATCAGCAACAGGTGGGTTTGGGGAGCACCAGCAACAGGTGGGTTTGGGGAGCACCAGCAACAGCTGGGTGTGGGGGGCACCAGCAACAGGTGGGTGTGGGGGGCAACAGCTGGGTGTGTGGGGCACTAGCAATGGGTGGGTGTGTGGGCACTAGAAATGGGTGGGTGTGGGGGCACCAGCAACAGCTGGGTGTGGGGGGGGCACCAGCAACAGGTGGGTGTGGGGTACCAGCAACAGGTGGATGTGTGGGGCACTAGCAATGGGTGGGTGGTGGGGGCACCAGGAACAGGTGGGTGTGGGGGGGGGCACCAGCAACAGCTACTTGTAGTGGGCACCAGCAGCAGGTGGGTGTGGGAGGCACCAGCAGCAGGTGGGTGTGGGGGGCACCAGCAAAAGGAGAGTGTCGGAGCCCCAGGAACAGGTGGGTGTGGGGGCACCAGCAACAGGTGGGTTTGGGGGGCACCAGCAACAGGTGGATGTGTGGGGCACTAGCAATGCGTGGGTGTGGGGGCACCAGCAACAGGTGGATATGGGGGAGGGGCACCAGCAACAGGTGAGTGTGGTGGCACTAACAACAGGTGGGTGTGGAGGAACCCGCAACAGGTGGATGTGTGGGCACCAGCAACAGGTGGGTATGGGAGACATCAGCAACAGCTGGGTGTGGGGGCAA
The DNA here is from genome assembly GCF_020424385.1 of Procambarus clarkii. Classification (NCBI taxonomy): domain Eukaryota; kingdom Metazoa; phylum Arthropoda; class Malacostraca; order Decapoda; family Cambaridae; genus Procambarus; species Procambarus clarkii. The sequence continues at coordinate 14,777,047 of NC_059625.1, read as the reverse complement.
CAGCAACAGGTGGGTTTGGGGAGCACCAGCAACAGCTGGGTGTGGGGGGGCAACAGCTGGGTGTGGGAGGCACCAGCAACAGGTGGGTGTGGGGCAACAGATTGGTGTGGGGGTTGCAACAGGTGGGTGTGGGGGGCACCAGCAACAGGTGGGTATGGAGGCACCAGCAACAGATTGGTGTGGGGGTGGCACCAGCAACAGGTGGGTGTGGGGGCCACCAGCAACAGATTGGTGTGGGGGTGGCATCAGCAACAGGTGGGTGTGGGGGGAAGCACCAGCAACAGGTGGGTGTGGGGCACCAGCAACAGATTTTTGTGGGGGTGGCACCAGCAACAGGTGGGTGTGGGGTCACCAGCAACAGGTGGGTTTGGAGGCACCAGTAAGAGATTGGTGTGGGGGTGGCACCAGCAACAGGTGGGTGTAGGAGGGCACCAGCAACAGTTGGTTGAGAGAGCACAAGCAACAGCTGGGTGTGGGGATCACCAGCAACAGGTGGGTGTGGGGGGCACCAGCAGCAGGTGGGTGTGGGGGGCACCAGCAGCAGGTGGGTGTGGGGGGTACCAACAACAGGTGAGTGTTGAGGCACCAGCAACAGGTGGGTGTCGGGGCACCAGGAACAAATGACTTTGGGGGCACTAGCAACAGGTGGGTGTGGGGGCACCAGAAAAAGCTGGGTATGGAGGCAACAGGTGGGTGTGGGGGAAGGGCACTAGCAACAGGAGGGTGTGGCAGGCACCAGCAACAGCTGGGTGTGGGGGAAGAGCACCAGCAACAGGAGGGTGTGGCAGGCACCAGCAACAGGTGGGTGTGGGGGGCACCAGCTGGGTATGGGGGCACTAGCAACAGCTGGGTGTGTGGGGCAACAGGTGGGTTTGGGGGCACCAGCAACAGGTGGGTGTGTGGGGCACCAGCAACAGGTGGGTTTGAGGGGCACCAGCAACAGGTGGGTGTGTGGGGCACCAGCAACAGGTGGGTGTGTGGGGCACCAGCAACAGGTGGGTGTGGGGGCACCAGCAACAGCTGGGTTTGGGGGGCAGCAGCAACAGCTGGGTGTGGGGGGCACCAGCAACAAATGGGTGTGACAGGCACCAGCAACAGGTGGGTTTGGAGGACACCAGCAACAGGTGGGTGTGTAAGGCACCAGCAACAGGTGGGTTTGGAGGGCACCAGCAACAGGTGGGTTTGGGGAGCACCAGCAACAGGTGGGTTTGGGGAGCACCAGCAACAGCCGGGTGTGGGGGCACCAGCAACAGGTGGGTGTGGGGGCACCAGCAACAGGTGGGTGTGTGGGGCACCAGCAACAGGTGGGTGTGTGGGGCACCAGCAACAGGTGGGTGTGTGGGGCACCAGCAACAGGTGGGTGTGGCAGGCACCAGCAACAGCTGGGTGTGGCAGGCACCAGCAACAGGTGGGTGTGTGGGGCACCAGCAACAGCTGGGTTTGGAGGGCACCAGCAACAGGTGGGTTTGGGGAGCACCAGCAACAGCTGGGTGTGTGAGGCAACAGGTGGGTGTGTGGGGCACTAGCAACAGCTGGGTTTGGAGGGCACCAGCAACAGGTGGGATTGGGGAGCACCAGCAACAGGTGGGTTTGGGGAGCACCAGCAACAGGTGGGTTTGGGGAGCACCAGCAACAGCTGGGTGTGGGGGGCACCAGCAACAGGTGGGTGTGGGGGGCAACAGCTGGGTGTGTGGGGCACTAGCAATGGGTGGGTGTGTGGGGCACTAGAAATGGGTGGGTGTGGGGGCACTAGCAACAGCTGGGTGTGGGGGGGCACCAGCAACAGGTGGGTGTGGGGGCACCAGCAACAGCTGGGTGTGGGGTACCAGCAACAGGTGGATGTGTGGGGCACTAGCAATGGGTGGGTGGTGGGGGCACCAGGAACAGGTGGGTGTGGGGGGGGGGGCACCAGCAACAGCTACTTGTAGTGGGCACCAGCAGCAGGTGGGTGTGGGAGGCACCAGCAGCAGGTGGGTGTGGGGGGCACCAGCAAAAGGAGAGTGTCGGAGCCCAGGAACAGGTGGGTGTGGGGGCACCAGCAACAGGTGGGTTTGGGGGGCACCAGCAACAGGTGGATGTGTGGGGCACTAGCAATGCGTGGGTGTGGGGGCACCAGCAACAGGTGGATATGGGGGAGGGGCACCAGCAACAGGTGAGTGTGGTGGCACTAACAACAGGTGGGTGTGGAGGAACCCGCAACAGGTGGATGTGTGGGCACCAGCAACAGGTGGGTATGGGAGACATCAGCAACAGCTGGGTGTGGGGGCAACAGCAACAGGTGGGTTTGGGGAGCACCAGCAACAGCTGGGTGTGGGGGCAACAGCTGGGTGTGGGAGGCACCAGCAACAGGTGGGTGTCGGGCAACAGATTGGTGTGGGGGTTGCAACAGGTGGGTGTGGGGGACACCAGCAACAGGTGGGTATGGAGGCACCAGCAACAGATTGGTGTGGGGGTGGCACCAGCAACAGGTGGGTGTGGGGGCCACCAGCAACAGATTGGTGTGGGGGTGGCATCAGCAACAGGTGGGTGTGGGGGAAGCACCAGCAACAGGTGGGTGTGGGGCACCAGCAACAGATTTTTGTGGGGGTGGCACCAGCAACAGGTGGGTGTGGGGTCACCAGCAACAGGTGGGTTTGGAGGCACCAGTAAGAGATTGGTGTGGGGGTGGCACCAGCAACAGGTGGGTGTAGGAGGGCACCAGCAACAGGTGGTTGAGAGAGCACAAGCAACAGCTGGGTGTGGGGATCACCAGCAACAGGTGGGTGGGGGGGCACCAGCAGCAGGTGGGTGTGGGGGGCACCAGCAGCAGGTGGGTGTGGGGGGTACCAACAACAGGTGAGTGTTGAGGCACCAGCAACAGGTGGGTGTCGGGGCACCAGGAACAGATGACTTTGGGGGCACTAGCAACAGGTGGGTGTGGGGGGCACCAGCAACAGGTCGGGGTGTTGGGGGGCACCAGCAACAGGTGGGTGTGGGGGGCACCAGCATCAGGTAGGGTGGTGGCACCAGCAACAGGTGGGTTTGGAGGGCACCATCAACCAGTGGGGTTGTGGGGGGCACCATCAACAGATGGGTGTGGGGGGCACCAGCAACAGGTGGGTGGGGGGGGCACTAGCATCAGGTGGGTGTGGGGGCACCAGCAACAGGTGGGTGTGGACAGGCACAAGCAACAGGTGGGTGTGGGGGTGCACCAGCAACCTTTGGGTGTGGGTGCACCAGCAACAGATAGGTGTGGGGGTGGCACCAGCAACAGGTGGGTGTGGGGGGCACCAGCAGCAGATTGGTGTGGGGGTGGCACCAGCAATAGATTGGTGTGGGGGTGGCACCAGCAACAGGTGGGTGTGGGGGGCACCAGCAACAGATGGGTGTGGGGGGCACCAGCTACAGGTAGGTGTGGACAGGCACAAGCAACAGGTGGGTGTGCAACAGCAACCTTTGGGTGTGGGTGCACCAGCAACAGATGGATGTGGGGGTGACACTAACAACAGTGTGTGATAATCACTGAAACAGTCAACAGATCACAAGGCAACTTTGCACTCAACGCACCAGGTGCAAATGGATCTTCGCTTCTGTTCCCTACATTGCGTATTCTTGCAAACAACGCAGGGATGTTTACCCTTTTCTCGTGTGCCTTTGCTTGGCATATAACCATGCTTGTGTACAGCAAAGTTTTCTTTACCCCTGAGTCTGTCTGGAACTGAGTGAGGCCTTGTTACTGGCACTTTCCCCCCCATGCGTCACAACATTGCCCTCCACCCATACCTCACCAGTAGTTGTGACACTAGAGCAACACTGAATGTACGGATAGGTTGTCTCCTGCCCTATTTCACGAGATACGTGTTGAAACAGTTCAGCACTGCAACGTCAACGAGGTGGAAAACAATGTCTTTGTCCACTTCACAGATTTTCTTACGCACTCGACGGCACCAACCATCATTTCACATTTATCTACAAACTGCATATATACATTATAATAAATGACACAATCAGGTTCATACATTAGCAACTTTGTTGCAAAGTTCACTTTGCAACAAAGTTGTTAAGTGAATAGTTGTCTAACATGACACCAGTGTGAATAGTTGTCAATATATTCACCTCGCGTCTGTCCCTCCAGCACACTGATAACATTTTATCACATTTTCTAAGTTGGCAATCAGCCACTGCAATACCAATGCCAGACACTAGCATTTCCCTCCTGTGGGCCTTAACAGTGCCACATATGCCGATGTTGTGGACAAGGAGGAATCTGGTTAGCAAGGTGCTGGTATAATAATTGTCTGTGAACAGGATATGCTCATTGTTCAGCAACGGTTCCCTGAGTGTTTTCACGACACTGCTTGAGAAGCCGTGTGGATCTTGACCATCTCGACATGTAAGTTGCTGTACACAACTACCATGTCGTAGCTCAGTCGATTAAGGCAGCGTCTGGGATGCTTTCGGATGGAGGTTCGAATCTTCGTCACGGCCTTTGTGGATTTGTTCATCTGGTGCCGCTTTGATGGAATGTACTGCTTGAACGCGAGTTGTCCCTTGAAGAGGACTATCTATTCATCAGTCAAGACACTCTGTGCTGGTACAAAATAGTCATGAAACTTTCCTCTCAATTCAATATATATCTTCCTCGTTTTCCACAGTCTGTCGTGTCAGTCTTCCTTAGCATTGTTCTCAAAGTGGAGGCACCTGAGAAGCAGCAGGAACCTATCACGAGACATGTCCCTGTAGAATAAGGGGTAGGAATAAGGCTGTCTCTATTCCAAAAATCCTGGATCATGTGTTTATCTGCAGGCCTCATCATCATGGTCAACGCTAAAATCACATACATCTCCTCAATAGTCGTGTCTTTCCAACGTGTCAATCGAGAGGCAGGTATAATTCCAGAATCAATGAGTTCCAGAGCGTATTGGTTCGTCTCTGCAACGAGATGGTCCATGAATGGTTGATCGAAATATGCCATAAAATAATAAATTTCAGGCATATCCTCATTAGTATAGAGGAATAAGGGTATCACACCAACATCTGTATAATCAAATGCTGGAATTTGTGCGACAAAATTCTCACAATCCTGCCAAACAGTTACACCCATATTTTTGGTTTTGGTGCTAACACCACGATCAACACCAGCACGAGCACCACCAGCACAGGTGCCAACACCACGATCAACACCAGCACGAGCACCACCAGCACAGGTGCCAACACCACGATCAACACCAGCACGAGCACCACCAGCACAGGTGCCAACACCACGGTCAACACCAGCACGAGCGCCACCAGCACAGGTGCCAACACCACGGATACTACGTCTTGTGCTAAAGCTGTGCGGGGGCATACCAGGAGATAAGACTATTTTGCATAGTACAGGCCTACCACAAACACTTGATGACGAGGACGCATTGTCGTCAGGCCGCATGAGATGCTGGCGCTGCCTTGGGCAGGGGCAGTGCTTGTGCTGGGGCAGCAAAACTCGGCATAGTAACACCATAGCCCCCTTGTGTTCAGTTCATCAACACTGCTTGTATCTGAGCCTATGGCATTGAATCCAGAAAATGACTCATAACATGTAGTATCACCCAGTAGACTTACGTCCGGTGACAGATTGTGATAGTAACTCCAGTGGTGTTGACCCAGGGTAGCGTGGGAGGCCGGGCGAGGTGCGTGTACTGTACACGCACCTCGTCCACCGCATACTCCCCATCACTCGTGTCAGACCGCTGTGTTAGGTACTGTGACGGTGTCCCACCCTTATGTCTTTCCTATCCCGGCATCAAGAGTCATATATCTGCGACTTGCACGTTCTCTAATGCTCAGGGAACATTTTGATATATATAAAGGTATAGAAAGTTATCGTGTTGGCAGTGAATTTGCCGATTTAGTTTGGTTTTACAAGTAGCTTACGCCCTTTTGGTGTTACAAAATGACGTCGAGGCTTTCCACTTCCCGCAAAAGGAGCGTGATGCCTGCCGTAAGTTGATTGGCCAGGTAGGGTCACTTGACAATATAGACCAATGACGAGGAGCCCTCGGGCGGCGTGACGTCACAAGGCGGAGGGCTCTGGGAGACCCAGCGCCCCCCCGCGGGCTCAGTGCGTCACAACCGTCATCGAGAGTGGATATGCTCGAATAAGTTCCCAATTTGGAGGCTAGGAAGCCCCATCCAGTAAACCCAAGCAGCCGCATTAGTACCACAGACGTCATGGGAGATTATCTGATTCCTGTGAAGTACATGGAAGGAGAGCTTGGCTGGTGTTAGAGCGCCAAGAGCTCTTTTACTGATAGTCTGCGGAGGTGAACGTCGGAAGGGGTTCGGGAAGACAAGCGGGCCACGTTCAAACTCGTCAGGCGAGCTGCTGTGCTGTGTGTCAAGTCCACTGGAAGACTGAGTAGAAAACAATGAACCTGACTGAAAGTTTGTCTACAGTTCCAGTGTGGGAAGAAGAAGACGACATGCACAGGGACCTGTCTCCAGTACATCAGGAGGAGGAGGAGGACCCGCCTACAGAGTGTGAGTATGGCGAGGACGCGCATCTACAAGTCCACTGAGGACCTTGTGTGTACAGGACCTTAATCAACAGAGGACCGAACGCCAGGACTGAGGACCTCAGTGACCCTCGCCAGAGGATATGTCAACTATGTAGTAGAAAGAGTTAAGGTACATAAATTCCCTCCCATTACCCCTTGGTCTAGGTGAGCTAGGGAATCATTCATGTCGTGAGCATTGTTTTTATTATTACTGCCAGTGTGGTAGCGTTAGGTTAGGTGCCAGGTAATTCATATATACATGAGGTAATATATATTAATGTATGTGTGTGGGCGCTGTGTCATTTTGGGCAGCTAGAGGAAGTGGCTGGATTCAAGAGGCCAGGATCGAAGTTTTGAATCGTCCAGCTGACTGTGTTGCCAGAGGCGGGTGAGGAGTGTGGCCGCCGTCTGACATCTCCACGTATATTATTCTTTATGCGGATCCAGTGTAGTTTTATTCAGTAAACTTATCATCAATTTTTATACTGTTTGAGTGAGCCTTCGTCTCTCGGGCTATTTGAGTAGACCATTTATGCGGCACTGCATTGCATTTGACATTGAATCCTTGGTTTGTGATAACAAATAAGACCAATGAGGTGTGCTGCAGGGACACGAGTATGAACACCCAGCTGTCGACCTTGACTTAAAGAGGTAAGGATTTACCTGTGCATTCTTCCAGTGTCCCAGCGGGCAAGTCCGACCGAGAGCAACAGAGGTGAGGTTGGATTCCCCACTCGCCAGGGATGCAATTCAAGGCCAGCCCTTGGTAGACTGGGGGGCCCCTAGGGTGGGCAGTGGCTCCCAAGTACAGAGGGGGCGAAGACCCGCGGGAATAACCCTAACTACTAAAGGAAGGAAGGAAGGAAGGGGTGAAAATGATGACAGTGGTGACCTTGACAGGATCACGAGTAATAGTGTTGCCAAGGATTGCAAGTGCAGTGACAAGCCTATCAAGGTCGATATTGAGTGGCGATTTTGGTCTGTGATTTTAGTTTACACTGCTCGCTAGTGTATTCCCGTGTGTGCAATTACTCACTCAATAGCCTAGAGATGGAGGATGAAAAGGTAACTAAGTTTGTGGAGTCGAGGGACGAGGGGGTGCTGGAAGAGTGCACCAAGGCCCAGCTGCAGCTAGTGGTCGTGCAGAAGGGGGGGCGACGACCCACGGGAATAACCCTCACTCCACCGTCCCCTCGTCCTCCTCACTATTCCCCACTCCACCATCCCTTCTTCCTTCCCACCATGTCCCTTTGTCCTCTCCTCCCCACCATTCTCCATTCCCCAATCCACTCGTCCCCACCATCCCAAACTCCCCCATCCCCTCGTCCTTCCCCACCATTACCCCCTCCCTTGTCCCGTCGTAAACCTCCTCCCTTGTCCCGTCGTAAACCCCCACCATCTCTCACTTCCGTCCCCTCGTCATCCCCACCATTCCCGACTCTATCGTCCGATGCCTTCCCAAATGGTCTGATGTTCCCATCAGAAAATTGGGAACATCAAGTGATCTGATGTTCCCATCACTGAAATATAAAAAACAGATAAAAAATGAAATTAAAATATGAAAAAATAAAAAAATTAACTATACTCATGAAATGAACAGTATGGTAAAAAACACAGCTTTATTCCAACTCAATTCATACAAAATAATTTAATCAAAATGAAAATAAATCAAAAGCTGTGAAAATTCAATTTATCAATTCAATCAGAAACATTGAAATTTAATTGTAACATATTTAGTATAGCATGTGTGTTGCTCTTACATGCAACAGATGGCGTTTTTTTCAAGAAAAGCATAGTTTTACCTGTCACAGGTGTGGTATCGATACTTATACTTACAAAATGAATGGTATGGTAAACAACACAGCTCAATTCCAACACAATGTCACACAAAATACTTCAATAAAAATAAAATAAATCAAAATCTATAAAAATAAAATTTATCAATGCAATCGGAAACATTGAAATGAAATTTGTGACATTTATTATAGCTTGAATATTGCTATTATGTGCAACAGATGGCACAGTTTTTCAAAAACGCATGTTTTTACCTGTCACAAGTGTTACATCTATATTGTAGGTATATAAAAAGGCGCGCCTAATGGACTGCAACATTGTGTAAAAATTTCAAAGCAATCAGGGAAGAATTTTCAGAAATTACAGCATGAGTTACTCTTACATCCAACAGATGGCGCTGTTTTTAAAAAATAACAGGTTTTTCCTGTCATAGGTGAGTCATGTATATAGTAAATATATAAAAAGACGCGCCTATTCAAATGCAACGTTGCGTCAAAATTTCAAAGCACTCGGTAAAGAGGTTTCGAAGATTTCCCTCACCTAAAAAAACAGTTTTTCAGAAAAAGAATGTTTTTTTACGTTACAGACGTGACATCTATATAGCAGCTATATTAAAACCTGCTCGGATGCGAATGGAACATTGCGTGAAAATTTCAAAGCAATCGGTGAAGAACTTTCGGAGATTAGCAATTTTGAACAAACGAACATTTCCATTTTTATTTATATAGACTAGCAGTACTGGGCCACAGCAACCTTCCCTGTCCCCCAGTCCTCCCCACCTTTCCCTCCTTCACCCAACTCCTCGGCCTCCCAACCATTCCCCACTCCACTGTCCACTCTTCCTTCCCATGAGCCACAGCAACGCGTGGCTGGGTACTGCTAGCCTATATAAATAAAAATGGAAATGTTTGTTGGTTCAAAATTGCTAATCTCCGAAAGTTCTTCACCGATTGCTTTGAAATTTTCACACCATGCCCCACTCCCCTGTCCCTTTGTCCTCCCCACCATTCCCCATTCCCCCGTCCCCTCGTCCCCACTATCCCAAACTTCCTCGTCCCCTTGTCCTTCTCCACCATTCCACCATTACCCCCTCCCTTGTCCCCTTGACCTCCCCAACCATCTTTCACTTCCGTCCCCTCGTCATCCCCAGCATTCCCGACTCTCTCGTCCGATGCCTTCCCAAATGGTTCGATGTTCCCATCAGAAAATTGGGATAATCAAGTGATCTGATGTTCCCATCACTGATATATAAAAAAAAGATAAAAAATAAATGTATATATGAAAACATAAAAAATAAACTATACTCACGAAATAAACAGTATGGGTAAAGAACACAGCTCAATTCCAATGCAATTCACACAAAATAATTAAATCAAAATGAAAATAAATCAAAACCTATGAAAATACAATATATAAATTCAATCAGAAACATTGAAATTGAATTGTAACATATTTAGAATAGCATGTGTGTTGCTCTTACATGCAACAGATCACTCTGTTTTTAAAGAAAAGCATAGTTTTACCTGTCACAGGTGTGGCATCTATACTTATACTTATGAAATGAATCGTATGGTAAACAACTCAGCTCAATTCCAACACAATGTCAAACAAAATACTTCAATAAAAAATAAAATAAATCCGAAATCCTTTTCCGATTGCATTAATAAATATTATTTATATAAAATAAAATTTATTAATGCAATCGGAAACATTGAAATGAAATTCGTGACATATTTAGTATAGTGTGAATGTTGCTATTATGTGTAAAAGATGGCACTGTTTTTCAAAAATGCATGCTTTGTAGCCTCTTACCGAAATCCTTGAACATATTAATTAAATACCCAGTTGAGGTTGACTTACTCAGGGTAAAGTTCTACACCACGAGCCTTACTTTGGATCATAAAATTATAACAGGGCACCAAGAACACAAGGTAGTAAAACTTCTAGTTCTTCTAGGGAAATGTATACAACCATTGTTTGTATTTGTTGTGGAATCACTGCCGACAGTCCTTCAAGTGACTGGCCTCGGAGCAAAGCAAGATTCAATAAACAAAATGGGGCTTATCTTAGCAGACCACCAGATAAATTCCATATACATAACGGATATTGGCATCCTTACGGGTGCTAATTAAAACAATTCATTTATCTTGGGGGGAAACAAACATTAGAAATGTACTTGTTAGAGTCTACAGGAGGGGAAGTTAATGTCCCGGCCAGTGTTACGCTTTAGGACAACAACTCCTTTTGAGTAGAAATATTCTGAAACTGTCATAGTACCATGACTGAGCCAAGAACAATCGCTCTAAGAAATCAGTCACACAATTGATGATGGACTGGAGTTAATACATAAACAGTAGGATCTAGACTCTATAGGAAATTTTCCTGAATCACTTAACAAATGGAAGAATAAGTACTTTCTTAAGGTTGAAATTTAGCACCAGGGGCGTCTATAGTGAGTTAATGCTTGTTGGCCCAAAAGCCACTGATCATTGTGACACAATCCATGACCGCTGTTGATAAACCAGCGGCCAACGCCATAAACTGTACAGCTTCTCTCAACTTAGGAAGCTGATAAAAATCATATACAGGTACAGAAGATGGAGGCGATGAGTCACAATAACGTGGCTAAAGTATGTTGACCAGACCACACACTAGAAGGTGAAGGGACGACGATGTTTCGGTCCGTCCTGGACCATTCTCAAGTCGATTGTGATGAGGACGTAGAGACAGGCAATAAATAGGCAAGAGAGAGCTGAGGAGCAAAGTAAGGTGTGGGGATTGAAGTAATAATAAGAACTGCAGAGGGCCTATTGGCCCATACGAGGCAGCTCCTATTATAACCACCGAATGAGGAGATAGTAATAGGAATTAGAAGAGGATAGCAAGGGAGCGTAAGAGAAGACAATGAACAGAAAAAGGGAGAAGAGACAGTGAAAGAAAAGATAAATGGAAGGGGTAAGCTTATGTTAAGTACGTTACGTTTGTTAGAAAGATTAGAGCATTTGAGTATATACTGTGAAAGGGAAGAGTCCACAGCAACAAAGCCAGGACTCAAGTTCATGTTGGGTACATTGTGTATTAGAGCCGATTCTACAAGACGGCGCCTGTGTAGAGTAGAGGCAGGAAAGATTATTTTGGAGGAAGACCAATCAATGGGATGATTAGAATCCCTCACATGGCAGAAGAGAGCATTGTTAGTGTCTGCAGACTTAACACTTCACTTCTATTCTCTATATCTACGAGAATATCTTAAAGAATTGCCTTTATCTACAAATCATTCTCTCGCCTTCCAGAACACACTATACACCAGTGTATGATATCACATCAAACTTTTTAGCTACTCTGTGGACAGGTATTGTGGTGAAATAAAATAACTATAAAAGAACTAAATAATAAACAAACCAAACAATAAACAACTCGTCATCAGGGGGAAACACCACGTGCATCAAGCTGTGCGATTTCAGCAGTTTTGGATACCCATGGACCTTTGCATGGTCTATTAAAACAGTATAAACATTGAGATACACTGTTTAAAGTAAACTAAGGGTGCTAAACCTTTGAAAAACAATAGTTAAGTGGAGTGTGTGGCCACACCGAAGGCCCTCCAGCAAAGGAGCCAGACACAATTATGCAAAATCAACACCACCTCATTATTTAACTCCATAAAAATACACTACGAAGCTCACTGAGAGATCTACATAAGTCCTAACAATGATCTACCATATGATGAAAGAGTTTGGGCACCCGGGGCCAGATTCACGAAGGTACTTATGAATGGTTTTTCTTCTTAGCAACGAATGGTTTTCTTCTTAGCGCCTTCGTGGCGGCTACGTCGGTATTCAGGTAGCTACACTAAGAAGAAAAACCTTCGTAAGTTTGGTCCATCATCTAAGTGTGGTGTCGACCACTCGACGTAACGTAACTTGACGTAAACTGGATATAACTCAATTTTTCTCTACTACATAACACTGGGATCAATTTTAATAAAAACAAAAGATTATTAGTTGGCGAATCTCGTGAAGAGGAGTCCTTCGTGTTAGTTATATATGCATTCTCTGCTTGAAACTTGAAGTAAATATGTCTTTTATGATAGTAGAATAAGTTTTATAATAGCAAGATATTATACCGGTAGTTATTAAGTAAATAAACACTGGTGAACATGAAATATGAGAGAAGGTTATGAGCCCTGCCTGATGGGAGCATTTATTAACACCAAATGCCCCTGTTCACCTAGTAATCAGTAAGGGTGTCTTGAGGTTATCTTGAGGTTATCTTGAGATGATTTCGGGGCTTTTTTTTTTTTTTTAGTGACCCCGCGGCCCGGTCCTCGACCAGGCCTCCACCCCCAGGAAGCAGCCCGTGACAGCTGACTAACACCCAGGTACCTATTTTACTGCTAGGTAACAGGGGCATAGGGTGAAAGAAACTCTGCCCATTGTTTCTCGCCGGCGCCTGGGATCGAACCCAGAACCACAGGATCACAAGTCCAGCGTGCTGTCCGCTCGGCCGACCGGCTCCCCGTATAGTACCTTAGCTATACATACACACTTTTAATTTATTTTGTTTGGTTTTAGTTTGAAATTAAATTTGGGCGAGACATAAAAGAAAAATGTCCTGCACAAATGATGTTAGGTTAGGGTAAAAACTTCTCATTGAATACTTAGAGCTATAATTATGACTATTTGGACTATTAAAGAAGAGAGAGGGAAGTAGGGGTTCAAGACCTCTTCCTGTTATACACTTTGGGTGTGTGGAACTAGTAATTATCAAAAGAAGGCACCATGCTGGGAAGGCTATGTAGCAGTAAGGCAGTGAGGTGAGGCAGCTACTTATTTGAGGAATGCTTATTTTATTTACCTTATAAGCTAAGGCAGCTTATTTTATTTGAGGAATGCTCAGCTGATTCCTTTACATTTAGCATGGAACAAATTTGTGTCCAAGACCTCTTCCTGTTACACAATTTAGCTGTGTAACAATCGGTAAGTAATTATCAAAAGAAGGCACCAAGCTGGGAAGGCTATGTAGCACCATTGTGTGTAGCAATAAACGTAATTTTTTTGTTTAACAAATAATGCACCTGTGAGAAACAAATCCTGTCAGCTGTAAAAATATTGATGCAGTTATTTAAATAAAAAATATAATGAAAGAAATATTACTGGTTTATTTTCATCCTATATTTTTGTACTATACAGTACAGTATATCCAAAGAAGTGAAAAATTGAGACATAATGCACAATTTCATGAATGATTCAAAAGAAATATGACTACTGTATTACATATCAACATGAGATCTTAATGATCCATGGTTAACATGATTTAATAAGGATAATATTGGTAATAACACAAACTATAATTTATAATCTTTATTACTGATACTTTTGTATTAAGAAGCTTAGGTATACATAGCAATGTGCTGCTACCCTATTCTATATGGAAGATTACACAGTGTAGATAAAAAAAACTAGCTCTAAGTTCATCTAATACTCCCATCTCACAGGATGGTTAGTCATATATGGAATCAGGGGAGAAAATACATGCCTCAATACAAAAAACATATCAACTCTGACTAAACAATAACATCACAATTTTCACAAGAGGTAAGCACTGAATCATGGAAACATTATATTATAACTACTCTTACTAGTTTCTACAAGACTCCTCTCAAATAATGTATTTTGTTAACATGCTTAGGTATACACAGCAATGTGCTGCTTCCCTATTCTGTATGAAGGACCACACAGTGTAGATCAAAAAACAGCTACAAGCTCATCCAACATCCTCACCTCACAGGATTGCCAGTCATACATGAAATCAGGAGAGAACAAAACACTTAAGGCTGATCTATTAGCCTCCATTGGCAAAATGTGGGTGCAGCACAAGAATATCTTCCAATATTCTTGAGTGTATGAAGTAATTACAGAGCTCAAAGTACATCATACCATTTGGTATGAAGTCACTGATAACAGGGCAATCACATATATAATGTTGTAGAGTATGTCCTCTCAAGTAGGACTGAATACAGATGTTTTTTTTTACCCAGATGGTTAAAACCCCATGGAACCGCCTACCTGCTGAAGCCGTACCTGTCAAAATCCAGCTAAAAAATAACATTAGAAAAATTGGTGGGACTTAACAAGCCCCTGGCTTTTTGTCCTCGTCGAGGCCACTAGATAGTTAGTGGCCCTTGGGTAAATTTAGGTAAATAAATATTTAAATAGATACCATCGCTTCTCAAGTCATGGGTTCGTATCCTGGCCGGGAAGGATTTACTGGGCGCAATTCCTTAACTGTAGCCTCTGTTTAACGCAACAGTAAAATGTGTACTTGGATGAAAAAACGATTCTTCGCGGCAGGGAATCGTATTCCAGGGACCTGCCCGAAACGCTACGCGTACTAGTGGCTGTACAAGAATGTAACAACTCTTGTATATATCTTAAAAAAAAAAAAAAAAAAAGTCTTGGGCGCAACAAGGGTAGCTATACACTATCTCTTAGAATTACATAGGTAAACAAAAAATGCAACATATTTGTATACTACAATGTCGGTGCTGACTGTACAAGTAGAAAAAAACATTGTTTTACTTAGATATATACTAATTTTATAAGAAAATTCGACGTAAATATATCGCAAGTTGTCACGGATATGGCAGCGTCGTGATTGGCTACAGCTGTAAGATGAAAAATGTTACCTTCTCTCTGATTGGCCAAACTAAAAGCCTAGTGACATCTAGGGAGACCTAAATGAACTACTTAGAAATCTTCGTAACTTTACTTCTCTGGATCGCTCTTTGGCGCATTCTGAGCAGGCACTTAGGAACCTTCGTAGCAAACCTACTTACAAAGAAATACATGGAGCTTCGTGAATCTAGGTCCCACAATCCTATATTGTATATTATAATATACATAATAATATATTATATTGTAATGTTATAATGTATATTATACATGATAATATATATTATATTATAATGTATAATATACATTATAGTATATGTTATGGGAACAGTTCGTGATAGTTATTTTTGTCAGGGATCATTGTTAAGATGTTTCACTATATGTTCTTTTTTCAGGAACTCGGACATAACACAGGCTTTTAAGCCAACCTCAGTTAGTCAATTACTTGCCACACAATTAAATATAACTAACTTGGTTAACCAATGTTTATCAAATAAATATTTGAAATATATTACAATGGTTTAGAGATAAATAAAAATATACATTTTGCAATAGATAAATTCACAACGATAAAATATTAAGTCTTGTCATTGTTGATAATATCATTCATGTGTTCAAAATATCCGAATTAAAAAAAAAATATTTTATCTTAATTATCAGTGCATGCTGTGTTATACATAAGTTTAATTTTACAATAAAGTATAGAAATTTATTTCATCCGGCGGGTAAGTGAAGGCAGCACCATTCCTGCTGCGTCTTCCTAAATGTGAGCCACCTAGAGAACACTGAGACAACCCCATACAGTCCACTATAGAACAAAGACGACTACAGTTTACTTAGTGGTAACTGGATATGACTAATGAACAAATCCACAAGGGCCGTGACGAGGA
Source organism: Procambarus clarkii (assembly GCF_020424385.1). Lineage (NCBI taxonomy): Eukaryota > Metazoa > Arthropoda > Malacostraca > Decapoda > Cambaridae > Procambarus > Procambarus clarkii. Next base: position 14,761,174 of record NC_059625.1, on the reverse strand, counting down.
TACGAACCTGCGTCCGGGAGCATCCCAGACACTGCCTTAAAAATCGATTGAGCTACGACAGGGTTAAAAAAGAGTTGAAACCGAAGTTCTACTGAACTTAATGGATCCCGCAACCTCTCCGAGAGACAAACCAGGGTTTTACCCCCTGGTAAAACTCACCCCTGCACTCGAGCTATGTCAATAGGCCGTTCTCCCTCTTCGCCCTATATGAGCCAATATAATGAGCCTATAATAAGCCATCATTACACACAGAAATCACACTAACGTGATGAATCAAATGAACAAACCCTTGTGGATTTGTTCATTTGATACATCACGTTAGTGTGATTTCTGTGTGTAATGGATATGACTACTATCACTCTAGACAGCAAAAATGTTGTTATCGTTCTTTTTATTTAGTAATACATCTTTTAATTTTAATCATTCTTAACCATGGCATAATTTGCACCTGTTTGGCAATATTTGCTTAAGCGTACCTGCAAGAGGAGGCAAGTCACTAGCCTCATCAGTCATTAAGGCAATAAATAATTACCCCAGAGCTGACAACTTGATCCCCATCCCTTCTCAACACAAAAGCTGACTTGGATGACCGAAGAGTTCCAATGACAATTTTTAACTAGGAACACAAGTTACCCAAAAATTGAAGAGGGCAACACAATAGGGACAATTCGGTTACTTACCAGTGAAGACACAATCGTACCTAGAAATGCTGCTACTGCCGCCTCACTGAGAAAGAAGCACCCTTCCAGAGTACCATGGGAACCCACTGCTCGGAACACAAATGTCCTAGACACGGGACCTCTTTTCATCCAAGCGTCAGAGGTGTACCACTCTATCATGTCATTACCGCCAGGCTCAGCAGGGGGATACACTGCAGTAAAACCTCAGCATTTCAAGGAGATGGCAAACCCTGTTCTCGGCGAAATTTTTGAGCCAATACTGTCCAAGGTCACGAAGTTTGTCAACACTTGCCTCTCTGAGCTGATTCCAGATACAGTTATACCCTTCTTCTTCTTCTTCTCCGGAGCATCCCTTTGTTCTCTTAAGAAGAAGGATGGTGGGGTCAGACCCATTGCCGTGGGTAACACACTTCGGTGCCTCCTTGCCAAGGCAGCTATCAGAAACATTAGCACGGAAGCTGCAGCTAAGCTTCGACTCCATCAACTAGGTATTGGTGTCCCCCATGGCTGTGACGCAGCAGCTCATGCAGCACGAACTTATATTAATTATGCACCTCCCAGAAAATAATTGACTAATTAAATTAGACTTTAAAAATGCCTTCAACAAGGTAAAAAGGGATGTCGTGCTGGAAGCACAATTATTTGCGTGTTTCCATTGTGTGGGCAACACTCCACTTAGGAATGATTTGTTAAACAGGTGGAGTAGTGGATTCCCAGACACTTCACACAATGCATTGAGTATGTCATAGGTGACGCCATCTTCACCAGGTGTTGTACATATACCCTTTTTCATAGCTCCCTTTACTTCCTGGGCTGTAATTGGTTCCCCATACTCATCATCACTAGGTTGTGCTCTTGTTATCCTAATCCTTCTGTCATTATGTCGCAGGAGCTGTTCCCTGCTTACTTCTGCAGGGAGGCAGGAAGAGGATGCTGCATCACTCCACTTGTGAATTAGAACTTCACTCTTACCCTGGGGGTCTCTCCTACCCTGATGTTATCCTCTTGATATGAGCTTCAGGGGAAGCTGTGTGTGTACTCACCTAATTGTGCTTGCGGGGGTTGAGCTCTGGCTCTTTGGTCCCGCCTCTGAACCGTCAATCAACTGGTGTACAGATTCCTGAGCCTACTGGGCTCTATCATATCTACATTTGAAACTGTGTATGGAGTCAGCCTCCACCACATCACTTCCTAGTGCATTCCATTTACTAATTACTCTAACACTGAAAAAGATTTTTCTAATGTCTCTGTGGCTCATTTGGGTACTCAGCTTTCACCTGTGTCCCCTTGTTCGGGTCCCTCCAGTGATGAATAGTTCATCCTTGTTTACCCGGTCGATTCCCCTGAGGATTTTGTAGGTTTTGATCATGTCCCCCCTTACTCTTCTGTCTTCCAGTGTCGTAAGGTGCATTTCCCGGAGCCTTTCCTCATAACTCATGCCTCTTAGTTCTGGGACTAGTCTAGTAGCATACCTTTGGACTTTTTCCAGCTTCGTCTTGTGCTTGACAAGGTACGGGCGCCATGCTGGGGCCGCATACTCCAGGATTGGTCTTACATATGTTGTGTACAAGATTCTGAATGATTCCTTACACAGGTTCCTGAACGCCGTTCTGATGTTAGCCAGCCTCGCATATGCCGCAGACGTTATTATCTTTATGTGGGCTTCAGGAGGCAGGTTTGGTGTGATATCAACTCCTAGATCTTTTTCTCTGTCTGTTTCATTAAGTACTTCATCTCCTATTCTGTATCCTGTGTCTGGCCTCCTGTTTGCACTGCCTAGTTTCATTACTTTGCATTTACTCGGGTTGAACTTCAACAGCCATTTGTTGGACCATTCACTCAGTCTATCTAGGTCATCTTGTAGCCTCCTACTATCAGCCTCTGTTTCAATCCTCCTCATAATATTTGCATCGTCGGCAAACATTGAGAGGAACGAATCTATACCCTCTGGGAGATCATTTACATATACCAGAAACAGTATAGGTCCAAGGACTGACCCCTGCGGGACTCCACTTGTAACGTCTCGCCAATCTGAGACCTCACCTCTCACACAGACTCGTTGTCTCCTGTTGCTTAGGTACTCCTCTATCCACCGGAGTACCTTCCCTTTCACTCCAGCCTGCGTCTCCAACTTTCGCACTAGCCTCTTGTGTGGCACTGTATCAAAGGCTTTCTGACAATCCAAAAATATGCAGTCTGCCCACCCTTCTCTTTCTTGTGTGTGTGTGTGTGTACTCACCTAGTTGTGCTTGCTGGGGTTGAGCTCTGGCTCTTTGGTCCCACCTCTCAACCGTCAATCAACAGGTGTACAGATTCCTGAGCCTATTGGTCTCTATCATATCCACACTTGAAACTGTGTATGGAGTCAGCCTCCACCACATCACTTCCTAATGCATTCCATGCATTAGGAAGGCACATGCAGGTATTCCATGCATTAGGCACACACATGCATGTGTGTGTGTGTGTGTGTGTGTGTGTGTGTGTAATTACCTAAGTGTAGTTACAGGATGAGAGCTACGCTCGTGGTGTCCCGTCTTCCCAGCACTCTTTGTCATATAACGCTTTGAAACTACTGACTGTCTTGGCACCTTCTCACTTAACTTGTTCCAACCGTCTACCACTCTATTTGCGAAAGTGAATTTTCTTATATTTCTTCGGCATCTGTGTTTATCTAGTTCATATCTATGACCTCTTGTTCTTTGAGTTCCAGGTCTCAGGAAATCTTCCCTATCGATTTTATCAATTCCTGTTACTATTTTGTATGTAGTGATCATATCACCTCTTTTTCTTCTGTCTTCCAGTTTTGGCATATTTAATGCATCTAACCTCTTTTCGTAGCTCTTGCCCTTCAGTTCTGGGAGCCACTTCTTAGCATGTCTTTGCACCTTTTCTAGTTTGTTGATGTGCTTCATAAGATATGGGCACCACACAACCGCTGCATATTTCTAGCTTTGGCCTAACAAAAGTGGTGAACAATTTCTTTAGTTTATCGCCATCCATGTATTTAAAAGCAATTCTGAAGCTAGAAAGCGTGGCATAGGCTCCTCGCACAATAATCTTTATGTGGTCCTCAGGTGATAGTTTTCTATCCAGAACCACCCCTAGATCTTTTTCTTTATCAGAATTCTATAAAGATTTCTCACATAATATATAGGTTGTGTGGGGTCTATGTTCTCCTATTCCACATTCCATAACATGGCATTTATTAACATTAAATTCCATTAGCCAAGTGGTGCTAATTTACTTATTTTGTCCAGGTCATCTTGAAGAGCATGACAATCATTTAAGTTTCTTATCCTTCCTATTATCTTAGCATCATCAGCAAACATGTTCATATAATTCTGTATACCAACTGGTAGATCATTTATGTATACAATAAACGTCACTGGTGGAAGAACTGAACCCTGTGGTACTCCACTTGTGATATTTCTCCAGTCCGATACAATGCCTCTGATCACTGCCCTCATTTTTCTATCAGTCAGAAAATTTTTCATCCATGTTAGAAGTTTACCTGTCACCCCTCCAATATTTTCCTGTTTCCAGAACAACCTCTTATGTGGAACTCTGTCGAAAGCCTTTTTTAGGTCCAGATAGATGCAATCAACCCAACCATCTCTTTCCTGTAATATCTCTGTTGCTCGATCATAGAAACTGAGTAAATTCGATACACAGGATCTTCCAAATCGAAAACCATACTGTCTGTCTGATATTATATCATTTCTCTCCAGGTGTTCTACCCATTTAGTTTAAATTATTTTTTCCAATATTTTGACTATTACACTTGTCAATAATATCAGTCTATAATTAAGGGGGTCCTCCCTGCTTCCACTTTTGTAGATTGGAACTATGTTAGCCTTTTTCCACACATCAGCTACAACTCCTGTAAACAGGGATGCCTGAAAAATCAGTTGAAGAGGAATGCTGAGCTCAGGTGCACATTCTCTCAGAACCCATGGTGAAACTCCATCTGGACCAACTGCCTTGTTCTTATTTAGCTCCTTGAGCATTTTTTCCACTTCGTCTCTAGACACCTCTATGTGCCTCTAGACACCTCTATGTGCTCTATGTTTTTCTCTGGAATTCTTATTGTATCTGGTTCCCTGAAGATTTCATTTTGTACAAACACACTTTGAAACTTTTCGTTAAATGTTTCACACATTTCCTTTTCATTTTCCGTGAATCTATTTCCCATTTTCAACCTCTGTATATCATCCTTTACCTGCAATTTGTTGTTTATGAATTTATAGAATAGGCCTGGTTCAGTTTTACATTTGTCTGCAATCCCTTTTTCAAAATTTCTTTCTGCCTCTCTCCTCACTGCCGTGTAGTTGTTTCTCGCATCTTTGTATCGCTGGTATGTTTGGGGGTTCGGCCTCTTCCTGTATTGATTCCATTTTTGTGTCTTTTGGTCTCTGGCCCTCTCGCACTTTCTGTTGAACCAATCCTGTTTCCTAGTTCTGCTTCTCTGTTTTGATATAAATTTTTTTGTGCCTGTTACGACCCTCTCGGGACGCAACGGGGTCCTTTCTCTGATGTTGTTAGAGGAAGATATATGTATCCGTTCCCGAGCCAGTAGTGGCTATCAAGGGATGAGATCCGTGACGCAAGTAACTTAAAGGGAGTAGGGAAAGAAAGCTAAGAACTTAATATTATAATTAGTACCATCATCATTTAAATATATAAAATAAAAGAGTGCACAAGGGGGAGGGGTAATAACACTTAACAAGGGGATTAATCCACAATATAGTCTTCTGCTGAAGACGCTGGTGCCACACCACTTGGTGCCGAGTCCGCGGTGCTTTCTTCGTGGCCTCAAGACGTGTCCTCTGAGAATGCCGAGCCTACCCGGGCCACAGGTCAGCCAAAACGCAGGTCCACTGGGGGCACCGTCGTGGAGGCCGTCAACCACACGTCCAGCAGGTCTGCTGGCAGGTACAGAGCCACCAAGGCTGGTACGGCCACTCCACGAACGATATAAGGGGTACGCCCTAGACAGGAGTCTCGTGTGATATCACAAATCACCCTCCTGTCCTCAATACCCCAGTGGATGATCGTCTCCAACAGTCGGTCCCGGGTAAATCCTTTCACCGCCACTCCAATGGCAGGCTAACACACCCACCACAGTGTTCTTCCGGGGGGACGACGTCACAACAGCTGCAGCAAACTTCACAGTATGGAGACTGGCTGCCTCGGGTAGACTGACTCAATCTTCAACACAGTGGTCCCAGGTCGACTATGTAAGCAGACACGTCATCAATAACCGGGACACTAATACTTACGGGCTCGGGCACAAACACCTGACGTATCCGGTCCATAGATGGCGCTGTCGTCGGAGCACCACCTCACCAGAGGTCAGGAGCGGCGGTGATGTGCGCTGAACCAGACTGGAAACTGGTCCTCGAGGCCAGTACACGCTGTCCTCACCAGGTGTCGTCGTCCGTTTGGCGGGGGTTTCGGGAGCTGACTCACAGATGGCGTCGTTGTCACTGCTCCAAGCTCGGACGCTGGATCCGGGTTCGTAACACCTCCCCACCAAAAAGAATTTGGTTTGGGGTTCTATAAAAATAAACACAAACCAAATTAGTACGGCGACACTGTTCCAAATGGACACACACGCATTATAATCTGGAATGGTGAGGCTGTCTCGTCCACAGAACTGTCCTAAAGAAAATCCCTGGCACAAAGGGACTTTGAAAATGGCAGGCGATGACCTGCCTGAAATAATCTTCCACATCTCCTCTGCGATGGCAAACAGGGACATCATCTCACACCTCTCGAGTAAGGATTGGTTTCGACACGATTTGGGGTGACTCGACACTTCCTTATGTCGTGGCACCGATGATGGCTGACCACAGACGGCATTTCTGGTGCCGGTCCGATGGTCCTTCAGGGAGACAGGAACCTGGAATACAGGGGTCTGATAATTCAGAGTGATAGCGACAGCGGGTAAAACAGTACTTACAGCATACTCTGCTAGGTCCACACCTAGTCCCAACGGGGCTGTTCGTACGTCGCAGGTGGCATTCGCTCTGCCACCGTCAGGTCGACCAACGTTCCGCATAACGCTGTGTTGAGGCTCAGCTGTCACGCGGGGGGTGTCAACCTGTCGGAAACAGTCACTCATATTATCACATATTGTACCTCCTGTATCATCTATTACCTCCCAGGTCCCTTCTTCAACTGCAACACTTGCAGTACAAATCTCCAATCCCTGGGACCTCTTCACGATGTTCATGGGAGCCATCATTCGTCGGGTCGTCCACCGGTCCTCACTGAGAGCACAAACAAGAACACATACGAGAATCAAACAAAATACCGATAGGAAACATTTGGTAAGTCGAGGGATAAGTTTCCTGAGCTTGTCATGTCCATAGCCGGCACCATCCACTAGCCTGGCTTGGACAGAAGAGGGCACTAGACCTTTTGAACACACCTCACATACCTCTGATGTCTGGGGAATCTCTGGCTGGTCCACTACACGCTGTAACTTGCCATACCGCAAGCACACCTCAGCCTTCGCTCCAGACTCGTTGGTATCCGTGGGTGTCTGCACACAAGGCCTCTCTTCTTGCTCAGGTACCTCTGCCTTCTTAACCTCATGTTCCTTGTCGAGAGAATTAGGAGACTTTGCTAGAATATCGTCGATCTGCGGGTGAGAGGACAAATTAAATATGTTTAAATCCGGGTCTGTCTTTACCTGGACATTACCATTGCCTGTTACCTCAGACCGTGCTGTTCCGGTAGACTCGTCCGCAACCTTGGGATGATTGATGCTCCAATCTGTCACCAAGTCGTTGGCTAGTACCACGTCAATCCCAGCCACAGGGAGGGTATCGACTACTGCCAACGCACATGTGCCGCTGAAATAAGGCGAGTCGAGATGTACTGGCACTAAGGGGGCGATGTACTGCGTCCTTGGAAACCCAACCAGGACAACCTCTTGTCTCCCATCCACACTTACTCCCTCGGGTACCGAGCTCTTCATGATCAGTGACTGGGCTGCTCCACTATCTCTGAGCACTACTACAGATGTACCAGTATGATCACCCGATACATACCCGCCTGAAGTGTGAGGGGAAAACAATCTGGGTTCTTCCTGCGTCGTCGTCGACTGGCTTCCTGCTGGTGATGTTCCACAGCTCATCAACATCACCTCCCTTCGTGCGCTGCCACCTCTTCTGCCTCGGCACCTAGCAGCTATATGCCCTTTCTGCCCACAAGTCCAGCACACCATATTCCTCCTTGGACTACGGTGTTTCGGACTACTAGGACTTGTTGTTCGGGGGCTACTTGGGGGCGTCTTCTTAGCACTTCGTGGGACGGGAGTCTCTTCATTGTCCTGAGGTCTGTCAAACCGGCGCTGGTAATTCCTTGGGACGTACTTAGCAGACGGCCTATGAGTCAGGATATACTCTTCAGCCATGGTGGCTGCTGCACTCAAGGTCTCCACCTGCTGTTCCTCTAAGTACGTCTTGAGGTCCCCAGATAAACAATCCTTGAAGTCCTCAAGCAGAATCAGCTGCTCGAGGTCTTCCTTGGTCTCCACCTTCCGAGAGGCACACCATTCTTGAAAAAGTCGCTCCTTGATGGTGGCGAATTCGGTGAAAGTGTGCTCTGAGGTCTTCTTCAGGTTTCTGAACTTTTGCCTATATGCCTCAGGTACCAATTGGTACGCCATGAGCACCACTTTCTTCACCATATCGTAATCGCCGGAGTCGTCAAGGGATAACGTAGAGTAGGCGATTTGGGCCTTCCCAGTCAAGACTGACTGTATCATGATGGCCCAATTCTCCCTTGGCCACTCCAAAGAGGCAGCGACTTTCTCGAAGGCTGCGAAGAACTTCGAAACTTCTCTCTCGTTGAATTTGGGGACCATTTTGATATTCCTTACCGGATCGAAACCGCTTACTCCAGTTTGTCTCTGTCCAGCGCCTAGTCGTAATACTTCTAGTTCATGTTGTCTCTGTCTTTCTTTTTCTTCTCTTTCTCGTTCTTCTCTCTCTCTTTCTCGTTCTTCTCTCTCTCGTCTCTCTTCTCTTTCCCGTTCTTCTCTTCTTTCTTCTCTTTCTAATTCTAAACGCCTCATTGCCAATTCTTTATCTTTTAATTCTCGCTCTAATTCTAACTTCTTCCATTCAATTTCTCGATTAATTTCCAAGGCACGCATCTTGACAGTTAGGAAGCTGATATTAAGCTCACCTGCATCACTGTCAACGTCGCTGCCCTTATCTTCCTTTTCCGTGGAAGCTATCTCCTCACCTTCCTTTGTACTAGGAGTCTCGCCTTCCTGTTTCTCTTCTGCCTTCAGGTGCCGGTGAACCTTGGACAAGATCTCCACACGGGAATCACTGGCACGGATCTTGATCTCCAGGTAGGCGCTCACTAGTACAAGCTCTGGTTTGCTCAGATACTTTAATCTGGCAAGACAGTCCACTCTGTTCAGAAAAGCCTGAACATCATCCAGATCATCGATGGTAGCTTTGTCTGCCATCGTCACAGATGGAACACTTAACCAGCACTTAACACACCGCTTACACGTTAGCACTTAACACACCGAGCACTGTTCTACGCCAATATTGCACTTTATCGCACCAAACACTGCACTTGCCAATATTGCACGTAATCACTTCGGGCACCACACTACCCAATATTGCACCGAGTCCAAGCGAACACTTCGCTCTACAATATTGCACTAAATCACTGAGCACCGCACTAGTCAATATTGCACTTAATCGCTTAATCACAGCGAGCACCGCACTGCACAATATCGCACTTAGTCACTCTGAGCACTGCACAGGACATATAACGTCACAATCGTCACACACAGGGGGAATTATTTACAGGGATTACGCCACTTCACCACCCCTGTCAAACATACTTAACAAGGGGACGGATCCCGCTGGGGATGCCAATTATGTTACGACCCTCTCGGGACGCAACGGGGTCCTTTCTCTGATGTTGTTAGAGGAAGATATATGTATCCGTTCCCGAGCCAGTAGTGGCTATCAAGGGATGAGATCCGTGACGCAAGTAACTTAAAGGGAGTAGGGAAAGAAAGCTAAGAACTTAATATTATAATTAGTACCATCACCATTTAAATATATAAAATAAAAGAGTGCACAAGGGGGAGGGGTAATAACACTTAACAAGGGGATTAATCCACAATATAGTCTTCTGCTGAGGACGCTGGTGCCACACCACTTGGTGCCGAGTCCGCGGTGCTTTCTTCGTGGCCTCAAGACGTGTCCTCTGAGAATGCCGAGCCTACCCGGGCCACAGGTCAGCCAAAACGCAGGTCCACTGGGGGCACCGTCGTGGAGGCCGTCAACCACACGTCCAGCAGGTCTGCTGGCAGGTACAGAGCCACCAAGGCTGGTACGGCCACTCCACGAACGATATAAGGGGTACGCCCTAGACAGGAGTCTCCTGTGATATCACAAATCACCCTCCTGTCCTCAATACCCCAGTGGATGATCGTCTCCAACAGTCGGTCCCGGGTAAATCCTTTCACCGCCACTCCAATGGCAGGCTAACACACCACAGTGTTCTTCCGGGGGGACGACGTCACACCAGCTGCAGCAAACTTCACAGTATGGAGACTGGCTGCCTCGGGTAGACTGACTCAATCTTCAACACAGTGGTCCCAGGTCGACTCTGTAAGCAGACACGTCATCAATAACCGGGACACTAATACTTACGGGCTCGGGCACAAACACCTGACGTATCTGGTCCATAGATGGCGCTGTCGTCGGAGCACCACCTCACCAGAGGTCAGGAGCGGCGGTGTTGTGCGCTGAACCAGACTGGAAACTGGTCCTCGAGGCCAGTACACGCTGTCCTCACCAGGTGTCGTCGTCCGTTTGGCGGGGGTTTCGGGAGCTGACTCACAGATGGCGTCGTTGTCACTGCTCCAAGCTCGGACGCTGGATCCGGGTTCGTAACAGTGCCTTTATCATATATTTCATAAAACTTGACATACATCTTATTCACTTCCTTGCCTAGCAACAAGTCTGTCCAATTATACCCACTAAAAAAAATTCTAAGGTTGCCATAATGTCCTCTCCTAAAGTCAGGTTTTTCAATTGCATCAACCTTCATATTTTCTTCCAGATTATAACGCATTACATACTTTATTTCCAAAAAGACATGGTCACTTTTACCCAAGGGAGGAAGGTACTGAATGTCAAATATTTTTTCCTCCTTCCTGGTAAATATCAAATCTAGCATGGAGGGAACGTCCCCTTCCCTCATCCTCGTAGCTTGTTTAACATGTTGATACAAGAATGTTTCCAGGATGAGGTCTACAAATTTACAGGTCCAGAAATCTTCTATTTTAGCTTCATATGCTTCCCAGTCTATGGCTTTCAAGTTGAAGTCGCCGACTATCAACAGCCTTGAACTATCGTTATCCGCTCTCACTATGATCTCTCTCATTATTGTTATAAGACCTTCTCTTTTACTATCTAGCTCCTTCTTTGACCATGGGCTGCTTAGCGGTGGACTGTATGCATTTATGATCATTAGTTTATCATCCTCATGGCAGATGAGGATGTGTGTGTGTGTGTGTGTACTCACCTTGTTGTGCTTGTGGGGGTTGAGCTCTGGCTCTTTGGTCCCGCCTCTGAACTGTCAATCAACAGGTGTACAGGTTCCTAAGCCTATTGGGCTCTATCATATCTACACTTGAAACTGTGTATGAAATCAGCCTCCACCACATCACTGCCTAATGCATTCCATTTGTCAACTACTCTCACACAAAAAAAATCTTTCTAATATCTCTGTGGCTCATTTGGGTGCTCAGTTTCCACTTGTGTCCACTAGTACGTTTGCCCCTTGTGTTAAATAGCCCGTCTTTATCTACCCTGTCAATTCCTCTGAGAATCTTGTACGTGGTGATCATATTCCCACTAACTCTTCTGTCTTCTAGCAACGTGAGGTTTAATTCCCGTAGTCTCTCCTCGTAGCTCATACCTCTCAGCCCGGGTACTAGTCTGGTGGCAAACCTTTGAACTTTTTCCAGTTGTGTCTTATGCTTGACTAGATATGGACTTCATGCTGGGGCTGCATACTCCAGGATTGGTCTGACATAGGTGTTATACAAAGTTCTGAATGATTCCACACACAAATGTCTAAATGCCGTTCTTATGTTAGCCAACCTGTCATATGCTGTTGATGTTATCCTCTTGATATGGGCTCCAGGGGACAGGTCTGGCGTGATATCAACCCCCAAGTCTTTCTCTCTCTCTGACTCGTGTAGAATTTCATCCCCCAAATGATACCTTGTAACTGGCCTCCTGCTCCCTACACCTATCTTCATTACATAACATTTTCATGGGTTACACTCTAACAACCATTTGTTTGATCATTCCTTTAGTTTGTCTAGGTCTTCTTGAAGCCTCAAGCAGTCCTCCTCTGTCTTAAACCTTCTCATAATTTTGGCATCGTTAGAAAACATTGAGAGGAATGAGTCTATACCCTCTGGGAGATCGTTCACATATATCAGAAACAGGATAGGACCGAGTACAGAGCCCTGTGGGACTCCACTGGTGGCTTCACGCCAATCTGAGGTCTCACCCCTCACTTTAACTCCTTGCTTCCTATTGCTTAGGTATTTCCTTATCCACTGGAGCACTTTACCAGTTACTCCTGCCTGTCTCTCCAGCTTATGTACCAGCCTGTTATGGGGGACTGTATCAAAGGTTTTCCGATAGTCCAAAAAATCCAGTCTGCCCAGCCTTCTCTTTCTTGCTTAATCTTTGTAACCTGATCGTAGAATTCTAGTAAGCCAGTAGGCAAAATTTACCCTCCCTGAACCCATGATGGCGCTTTGTCACGAAGTCCCTTCTCTCCAGATGTGTTACTAGGTTTTTTCTCACGATCTTCTCCAACACTTTGCATGGTATACAAGTTAAGGACACTGGCCTGTAGTTCAGTGCCTCTTGTTTGTCACCCATTTTGTATATTGGGACCACATTCGCCGCCTTCCATATTTCTGGTAGGTCTCCCGTTTCCAGTGACCTACTATACACTATAGAGAGTGGCAAGAAGAGTGCCTGTGCACACTCTTTCAATATCCATGGTGATATCCCGTCTGGACCCACAGCCTTTCTCACATCCAGATCCAACAGGTGTGTCTTGACCTCATCTCTCGTAATTTCGAACCCTTCCAAGGCCGCCTGGTTTACTGCCCCCTCTCCTAGCGCAGTGACCTCTTATGTTCGATTGTGAAGACCTCCTGGAACCTCTTGTTGAGTTCCTCACACACCTCTTTGTCATTCTCTGTATACCTGTCCTCGCCTGTTCTAAGTTTTATTACCTGTTCTTTCAATGTTGTTTTCCTCCTGATGTGGTTGTGGAGTAGCTTTAGATCGGTCTTGGCTTTGCTTGCTATATCATTTTCCTAATTTTTCTCTGCTTCCCTTCTCACACTGACATACTCATTCCTGATTCTCTGGTATCTCTCTCTGCTTTCTGGTGTTCTGTTATTTCGGAAGTTCCTCCACGCCCGTTTGTTCAGTTTCTTCTCTTCCATACATGCCCTATTATACCATGGATTCTTCTTTTGCTTCTCGGATTTTTCCCTTTTGGCCGGGATAAACCTGTTTACTGCCTCCTGACACTTTTGGATGACATAGTCCATCATGTCTTGTACCGACTTAGCTCTGAGGGCAGTGTCCCATGGAATATCCCTTAGGAAACTTCTCATCCCCTCATAATTTCCCTTTCGGTATGCCAGCCTTTTGTGTCCTAGTTCTTTTTCGGGGGAGATAATTCCTAGCTCTACCAAGTACTCAATGATCAATAGACTGTGATCACTCATTCCTAAGGGTGCTTCCATCTTAACCTCCCTTATATCCCACTCAATAAGGGAAAATATCAGATCAAGCACAGCTGGTTCATCTTCCCCTCTCATTCTTGTCGGTCCCTTGATATGCTGGCTAAGAAAGTTTCTTGTTGCCGCATCCAGCAGCTTAGCTCTCCATGTGTGTGTGTGTGTGTGTGTACTCACCTAGTTGTACTCACCTAGTTGTGTCTGCAAGATCGAGCATTGACTCTTGGATCCCGCCTTTCGAGCATCGGTTGTTTACAGCAATGACTCCTGTCCCATTTCCTTATCATACCTGGTTTTAAAATTATGAATACTATTTGCTTCCACAACCTGTTCCTGAAGTGCATTCTATTTTCCCATTACTCTCACTCTAAAAGAAAACTTCATAACATCTCTGTGACTCATCTGAGTTTCAAGCTTCCATCCATGTCCCCTCGTTCTGTTACTATTCCGTGTGAACATTTCGTCTATGTCCACTCTGTCAATCCCTCTGAGTATCTTATACGTATTTGTCATGTCCCCCCTCTCCCGTCTTCTTTCCAGTGTCGTAAGGCACAGTTCCCTCAGGCGCTCCTCATACCCCATCCCTCGTAGCTCTGGGACAAGTCTCGTTGCAAACCTCTGAACCTTTTCCAGTTTCATTATATGATTCTTCAGATGGGGACTCCATGATGAGGCGGCATACTCTAAGACTGACCTCACGTAGGCAGTGTAAAGCGCCCTAAATGCCTCCTTACTTAGGTTTCTGAATGATGTTCTAACTTTTGCCAGTGTAGAGTACGCTGCTATCATTATCCTATTTATATGTGCCTCAGGAGATAGATTAGGTGTTACGTCCACCCCCAGGTCTCTTTCGCGCGTCGTCACAGGTAGGCTGTTCCCATTCATTGTGTACTGTCCCTTTGGTCTCCTATCTCCTAGTCCCATTTCCATAACTTTATATTTGCTCGTGTTGAATTCCAGTAGCCATTTCTCTGACCATCTTTGCAACCTGTTCAGGTCCTCTTGGAGGATCCTGCAATCCTCATCTGTCACAACTCTTCTCATCAACTTTGCGTCATCCGCAAACATCGACATGTAAGACTCTACGCCTGTAAACATGTCGTTAACATATACAAGAAATAGAATTGGTCCCAGCACCGATCCTTGTGGTACTCCACTTGTTACTGTTCGCTAGTTCGACGTCTCACCCCTTACCGTAAATCTTTGGTTCCTTCCTGTTGGGTAGTTCCTTATCCATGCTAGGACCTTTCCCCCCACCCCTGCCTGCCTCTCGAGCTTGAACAGCAGTCTCATGTGCGGTATTGTATCAAAGGCTTTTTGGCAGTCCAGAAATATGCAGTCTGCCCAACCATCTCTGTCCTGTCTTATCCTCGTTATTTTACCATAGAATTCCAGAAGGTTTGTTAGGCACGATTTCCCTGTCCAGAACCCATGTTGATGTTTGTTCACAAACCTAATGTTCTCCAGGTGTGCAACCAGTCGTAGCCTAATTATTCTTTCCAGTATTTTACAGGGGATGCTTGTCAGTGATACAGGTCTATAGTTAAGTGCCTTCTCCCTATCACCTTTCTTGAAGATCGGCACGACATTTGCCTTCTTCCAGCAACTGGGCAATTCTCCCGACATAAGTGACTCATTAAAGATCATTGCCAGAGGCACGCTGAGGGCCTGCGCTGCTTCTTTTAGTATCCACGGTGATACTTTGTCTAGTCCAACTGCTTTAGTTGCATCTAGAGTTGTCAACTGTTTCATTACCTCCTCTGCTGTCACCTCTATATCTGATAGTCTTTCATCTAGGGTAACCCCTTCCAACAATGGGAGCTGCTCAGGCTCGGTAGTGAACACTCCATGGAAACTGGCATTCAGTGCCTCGCAGATTTCCTTGTCACTTTCAGTATATGCCCCCTCTGTCTTCCTTAGTCTTGTCACTTGGTCGTTCACCGACATTTTTCTTCTTATATGACTGTGTAGTAACTTAGGTTGTTTTTTCGCTTTGATCGCAATATCGTTCTCATAGTCCCTTTCCGATGTTCGTCTTATGGTAATGTAATCGTTCCTAGCTCTGTTGTATCTGATCCTGTTGTCCTTTGTCCTTTGTCTTCTGTACTTCCTCCACTCCCGCCTGCTGGCCATTTTTGCTTCCTGACACTGTCTATTAAACCATGGGTTATTATATTCCTTCTTATTTTTTCCCTTTACTGTTGGTATAAATCTCTCTTCGGCCTCCTGGCATTTCTGTATGACTAGGTCCATCATATCTTGGACTGTTTTTCCTCTAATTTCTTCCTCCCACTGCACTTCACCCAGATAGTCCCTTATCCTCTTATAGTCCCCTTTCCTGTAGTCAACTCTCCTTTCCCAGTTCTCTTGTCCCATGGTCATAAGTTTGAATTCCATCATGTAGTCAAAGACTAGGACACAATGGTCACTGGCCCCTAGAGGTATTTCATGCTCTAAATTCTCGATATCTTCTACGTTCTGGGTGAAAATCAGGTCTAATAGGCTCGGTGCATCTCCTCCTCTTTCCCTTGTGTCTTCCTTCACATGTTGTGTTAGAAAATTCCTGTCTATAACATCTACTAATTTTGCTCCCCACGTTTCGTCCCCTCCATAGGGATTCCTTGATTCCCAATTTATCTCTCCATGATTTAGGTCCCCCATGATCAGCAGCTTCGCTCTCATTCTGTGGGCTAGTGTTGCTGCCTTCTGCAGTTCATCTATACATGCCTTGTTGTTGTCATCATACTCCTGCCTGGGTCTTCTACTGTTTGGTGGGGGATTGTAGATTACCAAGATCACAATCTTCCTCCCATCTACTGTCAGAGTTCCATGTATGAAGCTTGTGCACTCATTGGTAACTCGATTTCCCAGGTCTTCAAACTTCCATTTCTGCTTTATTAGGAGTGCCACTCCCCCTCCCTGTCTCTGTGTCCTCTCTTTTCGTATCACCTGGTACCCTTCTGGAAAGATTGCATCTGAGATCATGTCATTTATTTTAGTTTCCACAATTGCAACTATGTCACGATCTGCTTCACTCACTCTTTCTTTTATCTCTTCTGCTTTATTAGATACCCCATCAGCATTGGTGTACCAAATCTTGAGATTCTTCATGGAAACTCTTGTACCAGAGTTCTCCCTTTCTCTGGGGGTCTGGGGGGATCTGGGGGTGTCTGGGGGGTGACTGGGGGCAGGGGGGTTCGGGGGATCTGGGGGGTGTCTGGGGGATGACTGGGGGCGGGGAGGATCCGGGGGATGTCCGGGGGGATCCGGGGGGTGTCTGGGGGGGTCCGGGGGGTGTATGGGGGTGAAAGAGGTCAGGAGGGGTGCTTGGGGGGCTAATGGGGGCTGGGCTTCTAGGAAGGTAGGTAGGAGGGTCTGGGGTAGGGCCTGGGTAGGTAGGTCTGGAGTAGGAAGAGCATACTGGGTCTGAAGATTAGGAAGGGCATAGAGGGGTTGGGAGATAGCGTAAGGTTGGGAGTCAGATAGAGGTTGAGAGGTTGGGAGGGGGAAGGATAGAGGGGGTGGGGGGAACCTCCCACCCCCCTCGCAAGGGTGGGGGGTCCCACCCCCCTCGCAAGGGTGGGGGGTCACATGGAAGGAGAGGGGATGAGGAGGGGTGAGGGCTAGGTAGGTTTTGGGGTTGAGGGGATGAGGGCTGGGTGGGTTCTTGGGGTTGAGGGGATGAGGGCTGGGTGGGTTTTGGGGGTTGAGGGGATGAGGGCTGGATGGGTTTTGGGGGTTGAGGTGATGAGGGGGTCCTTGGAATGTGGGATGAATTTGACTGCAGTGGAGTCAAGGGAGGTGTTGGGGAGATAAGCAGGGGCGGCTGATTAGGGGAAGGAGTGACCTGAGAAGCAGGTGTGAGCTGGTTAGCATGGGGTGGATTAGCACTGGGGTGTGTAGCTACGCTCAAATGGGAAGAGTTGTATTGTTGTTTGCTTGCTCTGTGGGCTATCTGCTCCTCCTTCGTCATGAATTTGTCAATATATACGTTGTAGTAATTTTCGCTACCTCTGAGTAAGTGTTTGTGATGCAGTATGTAATCCACTGCCTCTTCGTTAGTGAACTGTACCAGGACAGGTCGTTTCCTGTTACAGTTGTATGGCCCAATGCGTCGTTGGACTTGCACCTCATTCCCTGCCATCTGGGCTCTCATGTCTCTCAAGATCCCCTGTAGCTCCAAATCCTCAATCTCCATCCTTTCCTGCCTCGATGGTGCCCTGGCTTCAAGCAATCCATGGATTATGATTGTCCTCTTTCTCAGTTCAGGGTCATGCTGGTGGCCCCCTCCCTGGCTGACCCCCACCCCTCCCACACCCGCTACTCCACCTACTACTACTCCCCCTTCCCCTGCCAAGCTTCCCTTATTCCTGACAAATTCATTAGTAAGCCTAGATATTTCTCCTTGCCATTCTACCCTGCTCTTCCTGATTTCCTCTTGAATATAATCCATAAACTCTTGTTTGAGTCTTTGAACCTCGTCCTGTATCTTATTAAAGACTTCACTTTTAATCCCCTGGATTAGATCATCTATGCAAACATCCCTCTTCTCTACAAATTTCCCAATCATCTTCTCCACAAACCTATCTTCTTCCTCAATCATAATACTGTTGGACCTAGACGATCTTCCTGACCTAGTCATTGCTATAATGCAACCTTACCCACAGGGGTTCCAAGTATCTTACCGTCCTGCTAACACAATAGGTGAGTGAATCTCCAAGTGTCGTCCCACGTGGTGGTAGAAGGGTTGCTGCCGGGGGTGAGGTCACGCGGTCAGAGGTCGGTGAGGTCCGCTCCACACTGCACACTGCCACAGTACTTCCTCAACTATTTTGAATTACGCTACTTAAACTGTTTTTCTTCACTACCTTATGGCTTTGGTCAAAACCCAAGTTTTTTTCATTCACTTGTACACACTTTTTCACTTCGAAGTTGCCTGATTACCCCTCCCACTCCACTAGTGAACCAGGAGCTCCCAACCCACGTCCACCCAACACGATGGTCATGATGTGTGTGTGTGTGCGTGTGTCTGTACTCACCTAATTGTACTCACCTAATTATGCTTGCGGGGGTTGAGCTTTGGCTCTTTGGTCCCGCTTCTCAACCGTCAATCAACTGGTGAACAGATTCCTGAGCCTACTGGGCTCTATCATATCTACATTTGAAACTGTGTATAGAGTCAGCCTCCACCACATCACTTCCTAGTGCATTCCATTTACTAACTACTCTGACACTGAAAAAGTTCTTTTTAATGTCTCTGTGGCTCATTTGGGTACTCAGCTTCCACCTGTGTCCCCTTGTTCGCGTCCCTCCAGTGTTGAATAGTTCATCCTTGTTTACCCGGTCGATTCCCCTGAGGATTTTGTAGGTTGTGATCATGTCCCCCCTTACTCTTCTGTCTTCCAGTGTCGTAAGGTGCATTTCCCGCAGCCTTTCCTCATAACTCATGCCTCTTAGTTCTGGGACTAGTCTAGTAGCATACCTTTGGACTTTTTCCAGCTTCGTCTTGTGCTTGACAAGGTACGGGCTCCATGCTGGGGCCGCATACTCCAGGATTGGTCTTACATATGTGGTGTACAAGATTCTGAATGATTCCTTACACAGGTTCCTGAACGCCGTTCTGATGTTAGCCAGCCTCGCATATGCCGCAGACGTTATTCTCTTTATGTGGGCTTCAGGAGACAGGTTTGGTGTGATATCAACTCCTAGATCTTTCTCTCTGTCTGTTTCATTAAGTACTTCATCTCCTATTCTGTATCCTGTGTCTGGCCTCCTGTTTCCACTGCCTAGTTTCATTACTTTGCATTTACTCGGGTTGAACTTCAACAGCCATTTGTTGGACCATTCACTCAGTCTATCTAGGTCATCTTGTAGCCTCCTACTATCATCCTCTGTTTCAATCCTCCTCATAATTTTTGCATCGTCGGCAAACATTGAGAGGAACGAATCTATACCCTCTGGGAGATCATTTACATATACCAGAAACAGTATAGGTCCAAGGACTGACCCCTGCGGGACTCCACTTGTAACGTCTCGCCAATCTGAGACCTCACCCCTCACACAGACTCGTTGTCTCCTGTTGCTTAGGTACTCCTCTATCCACCGGAGTACCTTCCCTTTCACTCCAGCCTGCATCTCCAACTTTCGCACTAGCCTCTTGTGTGGCACTGTATCAAAGGCTTTCTGACAATCCAAAAATATGCAGTCTGCCCACCCTTCTCTTTCTTGCCTTATTTTTGTTGCCTGGTCGTAGAATTCAAGTAACCCTGTGAGGCAGGACCTGCCATCCCTGAACCCATGTTGATGCTGTGTTACAAAGTTCCTTCGCTCCAGATGCTCCACTAGTTTTTTTCGCACAATCTTCTCCATCAGCTTGCATGGTATGCAGGTTAGGGACACTGGCCTGTAGTTCAGTGCCTCCTGTCTATCCCCTTTCTTGTATATCGGGACTACGTTAGCTGCTTTCCAAATATCTGGCAGTTCCCCTGTTGCCAGTGATTTGTTATACACTATGGAGAGTGGTAGGCACAGTTCTCTTGCTCCTTCCTTTAGAACCCAAGGGGAGATTCCATCTGGGCCTATAGCCTTTGTCACATCCAACTCTAGTAAACACTTCCTTACTTCCCCGCTGGTAATCTCAAACTCTTCCAGTGGTTCCTGGTTAGCTATTCCCTCACTTATCTCTGGAATTTCTCCTTGCTCTAAGGTGAAGACCTCCTGGAATTTCTTATTCAGTTCCTCACACACTTCCTTGTCATTTGTAGTGAATCCTTCCGCCCCTATCCTTAATTTCATAACCTGTTCCTTTACTGTTGTTTTTCTCCTGATGTGGCTATGCAACAATTTAGGCTGAGTCTTTGCCTTGCTTGCGATGTCATTTTCGTATTGTCTTTCTGCCTCTCTTCTCATCCTGACATATTCATTCCTGGCATTCTGGTATCTTTCTCTGCTCTCCAGTGTCCTGTTATTCCTATAGTTTCTCCATGCCCTTTTACTTTGCTGCTTAGCTAGCCTACATCTCTGATTAAACCATGGGTTTCTCATTTTCATTTCTCTGTTTTCCTTTTGGACTGGGACAAACTTGTTTGCTGCGTCCTTGCACTTCTGCGTGATGTAATCCATCATATCTTGGGCCGTCTTTCCCCTGAGCTCTGTTTCCCATGCTATATCTGTTAGGAATTTTCTTATCCCCTCATAGTTTCCCTTTCGGTATGCTAACCTTTTGGTTTCGGTATCCCTCCTCGAGTTCAATAACCCTTCTTCAATCAAGTACTCAAACACCAGTACACTGTGGTCGCTCATTCCTACTGGGTCCTCAAAACCGATTTCTCTTATGTCGGAGTCGTTCAGAGTGAAGACTAGGTCGAGTCTCGCTGGTTCGTCATTGCCTCTCATCCTTGTGGGTTCTCCGACATGCTGGGTTAAAAAGTTTCTTGTCACCACCTCCAATAGTTTGGCTCTCCACGTATCCTCGCCTCCATGCGGTTCCTTGTTCTCCCAGTCAATCCTTCCGTGATTGAAGTCGCCCATGATGAGCAGGTGGGATCTATTTCTACAGGCAGCAGAGGCTGCCCTCTCAATTATAGTGTTAACTGCCATGTTGTTGTTTTCATACTCTTGACTGGGTCTTCTGTCATTTGGTGGAGGGTTGTATATTACTGCTACTACTATTCTTGGTCCTCCCATTGTCATGGTGCCTGCTATGTAGTCTCTGAACTCCTCACAGCCCGGGATGGCCATCTCCTTAAAACTCCATTCCTTTCTCATGAGTAGGGCCACTCCGCCTCCTCCCCTACCTTCCCTCTCTTTCCTTATTACTGTGTACTCCTGGGGAAACACGGCATTCGTTATGATTCCAGAGAGTTTTGTTTCAGTGAGTCCGATTACATCTGGGTTCACTTCTTGTGCTCTTTCCCTTAGTTCACTTGTCTTGCTTGTGATCCCATCTATGTTCGAGTACATCACCCTGAAACTGACTCTCTTCTGCTTCTCCTCTGGGGGGGGGGGACCTTTGGGATCTGGGGTGAGTGGGAGCTGGGGGGACCTGGCACGGGGAGACTGGTGGAGGAGGGAGGGCTTGGGGGGGGGGGGGAGAGGGGGGGGGGGTGGGGGAGAGGGGGAGGGTAAGGGGGGTGGGTAAGAGGGGGAGGGGGGGGGGGGAGAGGGGGAGGGGGGGGGGGGGGAGAGTGAGAGGGGGAGGGGGGGGGGTGAGAGGGAGGGTTGGGGAAGCATGGGGGGAGGAGAGGGGTGGGGGATAGGGGCTTTGGGGGGGGGGGGAGAATGGGGGGAAAAGGGGGGAGGGCTTGGGGGGCGTGGGGGAAAAAGGAGGGCTGAGGTGGGTGAGGAAGAGGGGAGGGTTTAGGGGAGTGGGGGAGAGGGGAAGACTTAGGTGGGGTGGGGGAGAGTGGGGGGCTTACTTAGGGGGGGGGGGGGAGAAGGGAGGGCTTGGGGGTGGGAGAGACGGGAAGGCATGTGGGAGAAGGGAGGGCTTGGGGGATGGGGAAGAAGGGAGGTCCTGGGGGAGGGTCCTGTGGGGGGAGGGGGTGAGTGGGAGGAGGGGGGTGGGTGGGGGGAGGGTGCCCTAGGTGGGTACTTAGTGGGGGGCTGACAGGGGATGGGGCAGGTTGGGTGTCTGTTGGGTAGAATGTGGGGGTGGTGCCCCAATCCCTGTGGCTGTTGCACTGTTTGAGGAGGGTTCCCCACTTCCCTCTGGGATTGTAGGGTTCGGGGTTGTGGTACTCTGATTCCTTTCTCTCTCCCTGCGCTCCTTCCTCGCGTCTGCTGCCTGTATTCTCTCTTCCCTTGTCATATCCCTCTGCAGGAATACTTTTTTGAACTTCTCTACATTTGCTAGACCGCTCTTCCTTGCTAACAGTTCCTCTTTCGTGATTTCGCTCATGAATACCACCTTTATCATTCGGTCTCTGTCCTTGTTGTACTTTCCAAGCCTGAAAACCTTTTCAACATTTTGGTCAGTTCCCTCCATCCTTACCTCTTTAAGGATCTCTTTAACTATGTTTTTGTCCTTGTCTCTCCGCTCCTTTGGGCTGGTCCCTGTTTGCTCTTTAATGCCTGCTACTACTACTGCTCTTTTTCTCTCTATCAGCCGGCTAGTACATCTAGCTGCTTCCTGAGAGGAAGCCACTTCCATGGCAACTTCCTTAACTGCAGACCTAGCTTCAGGGCTCTTTTTAAGCATTTCAGCAAATGAGATCTGGGTTGTGGTGGTCCCCTCCACAGTAGCATTCCCATCTCCCTGGGGTACGGTTTGTGCCTGGTATTGTGGAAGAGTCTCCTTTAGGCATCTTATCTCCTCCTTTGCTGCCCTTAGATCATCTTGCAGGTTGGCTACTGTCTCCCTCATTACCCTCAGTCCTTCACTGAATTCATTCCGCATTTGCTGGAGTACTTCCTTCATCC
>NC_059625.1:14673242-14733242 GCF_020424385.1 Procambarus clarkii | reverse complement strand
CACTCTTGTCAATCAACAGGTGTACAGGTTCCTTAGCCTACTGGGCTCTATCATATCTACACTTGAAACTGTGTATGGAGTCAGTCTCCACCACATCACTTCTTAATGCATTCCATTTGTCAACCACTCTGACACTAAAAAAGTTCTTTCTAATATCTCTGTGGCTCATTTGGGCACTCAGTTTCCACCTGTGTTCCCTAGTGTGTGTGTGTACTCACCTATTTGTACTCTGCTATTTGTGCCAACAAGATCGAGCATTGACGCGTGGATCCCACCTTTCTAGTCATCGGTTGCTTACAGCAATGACTCCTTTTCCATTGCACTATCAAATCTAGTTTTAAAATTATGAATAGAGTTTGCTTCCACGACTTGCTCCTTAAGTGCATTAAATTTTTCCACTACTCTCACGCTAAAAGAAAACTTCCTAACGTCTCTGTGACTCATCTAAGTTTCCAGCTTCCACCCATGTCCCCTCGTTCTGTTAATATTACATGTGAACATTTCATCTATTTCGACTTGTCAATTCTCCTGAGTATTTTATACGTTCCTATCATATCCCCTCTCTCCCTTCTTATTTTAGTGTCGTAAGGTTCAGTTCCTTTGGGAGTTATTTATATCCCATCCCTTGTAACTCTTGGACGAGCATCGTCACAAATTTTTGAACCTTTTCCAGTTTCCTTATGTGTTTCTTCAGGTGGAGACTCCATGATGTTGCGGCATTCTCTAATACTGTTCTCACGTAGGCAGTGTGCAGCGCCCTAAAACCCTCCTCACTTAGATTTCTGAATGATGTTCTAACTTTTGCCAGTGTAGAGTACGCTACTGTCGTTATCCTATTTATATGTACCTCAGGAGTTAGCTTAGGTGTTACGTCCATTCCCAGGTCTCTTTCACGAATCGTCACAGGTAGGCAGTTCCCCTTCATTGTGTATGGTTCCTTTGGTGTCCTATCACCTGATTTCATTTCAATAACTTTATAATTGTTCGTGTTGAACTTCAGTAGCCATTTCTCTGACCATCTCTGCAACCTGTTCAGGTCCTCTTGGAGGATCCTACATTTCTCATCTAACACAACTCTTCTTATTAATTTTGCGTCATCCGCAAACATCGACATGTTGGATTCTACTCCTGTAAACATGTCATTTACGTAAATTACAAATAGAAATGGTCCCAGCACCGATCCTTGAGGTAATCCACTTGTTACTGTTTGCCAGTCCGACTAAACGCCTCTAACCAATACTCTTTGGCTCCTTCCTGTTAGGTAGTTCCTTATCCATGCTAGGGCCTTTCCGCTTACTCCTGCCTGCCTCTTATGTTTGTATAGCAGTCTCAAGTGCGGTACTGTATCAAAGGCTTTTTGGCAGTCTACAAATATGCAGTCTGCCCAACCTTTTCTGTCTTGCCTTATCCTTGTTATTTTCTCATAGAATTCCAAAAGGTTTGTTAGGCATGATTTCCCTGTCCAGAACCCATGTCCATGCTTGTTTACAAACCCAATGCTCTAGAAGTGTGCAACAAATTTTAGCCTAATTATTCTTTCAAGTATTTTGCAGGGGACGCTTATCAGTGATACAGGTCTGTAGTTAAGTGCCTCCTCCCTATCACCTTTCTTGAAAATCGGTGTAATGGCATTCAGTGCCTCACAGATTTGCTTGTCACTTTCTGTATATGCCCTCTTTTTTTCCCTTAGTCTTGTCACGTGGTCGTTCACCGACATTTATCGTTTTATATGGGTATGCAGTAATTTAGGATGCTTTCTCGCTTTGATTGCAATATCATTCTCATATTTTTTTTCCGATACTCTTCTTATGTTAATGTATTTGTTCTAGCTCTGTTACATCTAATCCTGTTGTCCTATGTCCTTTGTCTTCTGTACTTCCTCCACTCGCTCCTACTTCTCATTTTTGCTTTCTGACACTGCCTATTAAACCATGGGTTATTATATTCCCTCCTACGTTTTTCCTTTACTGTTGGTATAAATCTCTCTTCGGCCTCCTTGCAATTCCATATGACTTGGTTCATCATATTTTGCACAGTTTTTCCTCTAATTTCTTTCTCCCACTGCACTTCCCCAAGATAGTCCCTTATCCTCCTGTAACACGGGACGGGGTATTAAACTCTCTCTCTTCCTTTACCCTGCCCGTGAATAAACTTAATTCCAAGGACCCCAGAGCTAACTCTGAACTGAGTCCCATGCCACGTGGTCTTAGATGTTCGACCGTCTAAGAACCTACAGCCACGTGATGACGTCGTTCTAGGAGTTCTAGTAAACTCAAAGATCTTAATCACACTGCCACCACCAAACTAATTAAAACGAACCAAACAAATTAATTAATCGGGGTTTGGGCCAATTAATCAATCATTAAACCCTTGGGGCTTAACCCCCAAATTACTTGGAAAAGGGGGATGAAATTACGTTAAGTGTGGGAATTACTCAAACAAGACAAAGGGATATATTTGGGAGTTAAGATAGCATGACTTGCTTGCAGTATTAATACCGATTCATTCCAATATAATATCATTTATGGAGATACTCAAAAATACGAACGAGAAAATCTTAACAGAGTTTATTAATCAAAAGCTAAGAAATGTAAAATAATAAGACTCACTCCCTAAGCTATCACTCCCTAAATGACCTAGTTTCCTATAGAAGCAGACATGAGATTACTCCTCTGTACCAAAAGCTCTCACAGCAGCTTTTACCTTAATCTAAGAGGACCAGCCGATGGGGTTCTGATCTCAGGAGGTTGAGATGGTCGACCCCGCCAGCTGCTGCCCTAAACCACACTAATTGTAGCCTCCACTACTCAAGACTGAGGCTAGTGAATATTACTCCGCCAAGTTTATCAATTTGCCAAGCAAGGTTTAATTTAACAAACTAATCTTAAATTTACTGAACAACCCAGATGGTTAAACTATTATTAAACTGATGGTAACTGTACAGGCATCTTAGGGAAAGGCTATTTCCAATAACAATATTAGCCAGTGATCTGAATTTGTACATTATGAATTACTAAATATGGGAGCTTGTGGTCACGTCAACCGCGTGACCCCCTTGCCTCAGGTACGTCATAAGTGGCCACCGACCTAGTCCCCTCCTACTCAACATGACGTCACTTCATAATGACGGTGTATGAACCCTGATCTCAACCTTTACATGCATGTAACTTAACATACATAATTCAAATTAGTTATTACTGTATTTTGTTGAAATATTCATAATATGTTGCATTAATACAGACACCCACCCATCTTGTAATCTTAAACGTTAATCCCTTTAATCCCTGGAGGGATGATCTTTCTCTCCAGAGTCAGGTCGACTACCCTCTTACTCCAAACTTTCAAGACCACGTGGTCCCCATGTCTATGACTGAGAATCTATACTGAATATTTTCTTTAAACAAAACCTAGTTTGTTACAACCCCAGCATAAGTAAATTAATAAACCTTGTTTTTTAATTCCTTGAAAAATGAGGATTAATATCCAAACCCTTAGTTAAGTAAGTAAGTAGTTATCAAAAGAAGGCACCAAATCGGGAAGGCTATGTAGCACCAAAACCCTTAGTTAAACAATCAATAAATCCATGCCTCTATCAAAAGCTACCCTATCTAAATAAATGACAATCATCAGGTTGTTCAGCAACAGTCATAAGTAGATAAATTAATGCTTCAGCATTTCATCCCGACTGTCAACCGATAGCCCCCGCAATGCTCCAAGATAACTGGAAACATACATCCTACACCTGATTGATATAGCTAAATAAAAATATCCCTAATCTGTCAGCAACAGCTAGCTAGTAAAATTCCCTGGCCCTTCAATAGCCATCCACGTGTGCCCCATAGAGCAGGACACACAATTAAAAACAATAAAAAATAAAAATATGTCTACAGACAGAAGTCTCAGTCAGTCGGAGGAAGAACACTGAACTTCACGAAGTTCACACCCATGTTCAATCCACTTCCCAAAACAATGTCATCATTGACATTCTGCCAATAAAACAAAAACCAGGTTTTATTACATATATCTTAAAATTTTACTACAATTAAATTACAGACTACAGCTGACAGTACAGCTAAGACTGTCCGCACTCCTGATTTAAGAGTGTCAATGTTCAGTTTGGTCCGCCCCTCCTGTGATCAAAAACTCTGACAAAAATAGCACAACATAACTTTCTACAACCGTTTGTTCTGGGCTTATACAGTCACACAGGAGGCTTTAAGTAATGACCAAGTTATATACGGGAGTTTTCCAATTTCACTATACCAGAATAATATTGATTCTAAATCTCTTTCAACATTTAAGCAAAACGTGGCCAGTCACAATACTAGGTGCACTTTACTTTTTAACCAAATGCTTTTGTATATAAAAAAATTGATGACGATGAACGCTGGTTGTTCGATGTAGTTGATGTCGATGATGTCGATGACGATCTTGCTTCTTCCATGCATCGATGTAGATCTCTGGTCCTCTTGTTCTCCCTTCCCGGTACCGTTGAGAGACGACAATGTCCCAAAGCGGAGCGCCAGGTGACAGCTGTAGAATACTCTCACTCGACCCCTGACCGTGCTCCAAAAGTTCACACGTCTTCACATCACCCACAGCTCACACGGCAGTCTTGGTGTAAAACTTGACTGTGCAGGTGACAACAGAAGAGCAGGACTGGACGTTCTAACAGTGTCTCGTGACAGCGGTGGTGTCAGAGTGTCGTTGAGGCGGGTGGCTTGTTTGCAGAACAGGTTGATCCCGCCTTCCATCATTGCTCACGTCGTATCAGGCGTTTCTTGATGTCACCAGGTTACTAGGCAGTAAACACCAACTGTGTATACCCTCGTACCGCTGACTTTAAGCCAAAGGCTCATTTGGGCACTCAGTTTCCACCTGTGTCCCCTAGTGCGAGGGAGACACTCTGCAAGGAGACCATGCGTTCCACCTGTGACCGCCTTAGTTCCACTTCCTTGTTACTCAGACGACGTAACATCAATCTTCCGACGAGAACTTTTGAGTACTGCTACTGGCTCGTCCATTCTCTTGACCTCCCCTCCAACACTGCTGGTATGGCTGCAGTCTTGACGATGCAGCTGGTGGGTAGTGATGACCTCGAGACAGCAACCCGCGGTGTTAGACGTTGACATCCGGTGACTGCTGCAATGTTGGCCCTTGTCGGAAAATCCGACACCATTTAATAATATTACATGCAGGCAGATAATATTGCTGCTGCGTTGTATAAACAAGTTACCCATCGAAAATATAGCTTGTTGTGGAATTTCCGTCTATAGAAAACAGGATATCATTACCACGCACTATTATAAATTCACCACCTATTATGGTGGGAATTATTCTTAAATACATTAGTCTTTGGACTTTACCATCATAAAACCATCTCATATAAATTAACTTAATTATCAGAATTAAAATAGAGTAAATGTGACCCTTCTATCACTTACTGTCATCTGGACAATGTAGACCAGTAGCGTCAGGGAGGAGGGAGTGGTCAGCCATTATTGTTAAGACCACAGAGGCACGGGAGCAATTCGGCTCCTGTTAATTTTACTTGGACGAAGTGTTATGGAAACCAAAGGTGTACCATCATCAACACGCTTTCAACAAATACAAGTTAGGTGTTCTGCCGAAACCCGTTTATCTAATTATTTGTGGCCATGAATATTAGGTAGATATAAAGGGAGAGCCGGTTAGAATACGAACTGCCGCTTAATGAAAGGTAATTAAGCCTAGGTCTTTATGGCTCCTTGTACAGTGTTTTCTCTGATATAGCTGTCATATATTAGGATTCTTGCTTTACAGCTAGCGCCGTTTTGACAGGTCAAGACGAGGAAGCATGCTTTGTGTACCAGTTACTGGGTGATGGAAGCTACCTCAAAGAGGATAATTTGGTGTCTACATCCTGGTTATACCTGGTGGACTAAAGCCTGCTGTACAATAAGATAAGGAACCTCTTCAATATGTGTAGTTAATACTGTAGTTTGATTGGCTGCATATATATAAATTTAATATAAACCCCTCCTTATATGTAGAGGATCGATTTGTGAGATTATTGCAGAAATACAGTCCACTTATCATCATACAAATTGCTATCGAAGTATATAAATTACCTTAAATATAAATTCATATAAATTAAATAAATATAAATTTCACAGGTCGGTTCCCACATTATTTGATCCTTCGAACCGGATTATTGGTCAACTGCGAGTCGGATGACAGATTATTTGGTCATCTTAGTACCGGATGAATCAGTTAACCAGTGGATTCATTAAATATACTAGTGCAGTGTGATTTATACAAAGCCAGCAGTCAAAGCTAGCAGTCAAAGACGGCCGCGTTGCCTCATGCGAGCTCAGGACCCCCCCCTCAGTTCATTTCAGCCTCATCAGCGGTTTTATATGGTCACCCACAAATTTGGTGGCGTGTTATTCCGTGAAATAACAGCGCTAATATTGAAGCCAGCCAAATTAGTGGCTGTGTCTTCGCGAGATTGTTCATGGATTTCGTGGTGTTAAATTTCGCGAGATTATCTACGAATTTTGTGGAGTTTATTTCGCGAGGTCACTAATAATATTTAATACTTCTTGATAATATTAGAAGTTTCATAGAGGCTATTATCAATAATTGTGTATATTATTTCTCCAAAATAGAGAATTATTTAATATATTGCCTAGTGTTCACAATATAATATTTACTAATTGCCAACCCACAACAGGGTAGGATATTACCATTGACTAGTTGAACTATTTATTGTTCATCCTAGTCCCAATATTACCATAGTCTAGTTGTTCTATATTGAACAACCTAGCACCATTAATGAATGGTGTAGACCCTATTTTGGGTGTAATTTTTATCAACTCGAGTTGAGTTGTGTATATATAATAATTTACTTATGATCATTACACCTTTGAGTGATTAATTAGTGTCTATACCATCCTAGGGTGATATAGAAGAGCAAACCTAAAGGTACTTCCAGTGACACTGGTTTATCACTCAAATCATTAGTGTGTATGATTGTATATATATAATGTGTATTAATTTTAAGTGCTAACCTCTAGTAGAGGTAGGATTACAGCCTAGTGAGTGCAGAAATTTTACCCTAGGCTACCATCAGTGCTTGTTCAGTATTATGAGCAGCCCAAGTACAAGCCCCACAAGGCTTTACCAACTAGCCAGTATGGATAATGCAGGGAGAATGAGAAGAACCCTTGCAGGTCTTAAAGGCCACTTAACAAGACAGATCAAGAAATGTGAAGATTTGTCACAACAATCTCAAGTTGATTATGCTGACCTGGAAAGCTATTATCAAGTAGCTGCAGCTAAATTTGAGGAAATCAAATGCCAAATAGCTCTCCTTGTGGGGACAGACTACTACCATCAATTCATTGGTAGCCCTACTAAATATCAGGGCATAACCATGTTAAATTTTGCAGGAGGTAAATTACTCTCAGGCCCAGTATCAAGCCTAAGGAGACCTATGCCTGCATATAAACAATACCAATAGAAATCTAAATTTGTCAGCTAATTATATTTCTCCAGTAGCATCATACTAAGGAGATTACAGCTGACTATACCAACAGAGGTTGATGTTAGTATCATCATTTAAAGCTGAAGATGAGTTCATGAGGCCTCAGTGGCAAATCAGTGAATAGTAGCCTAAACAGCTACAAGTCACTGCGACCAATGTCACTGAACCCACTGCAGTCTCAAAACCATACTTTACTTTAATGATGAGCTATTCAATCTTCTGAATCAATTAACTAAATTAAACCCCAATAAATCTGATGACTGATTTGATACATTTATTATTTAATCAAGATGTATTCCATGGGCCTCAGTGTATATACATCAGTGACCAGTTACCTGAACAAACTTCATGTTATAACGAATGTCACTGATCTCACTGCAGTCCCTGAATCATACTTGACTGTAGTACTTGATCACATTCAGTCTTCTGGGTTAAATAATATGTAATTAGGCTTGAATTTTAGCCTTTCAAGAGTTAACAGGGAAATGAAATCGCGTTAGACTTCTAACCCCTGCAACTCTAGTACGGGACATCCGTCCTGTACGATCAGACACACAAATGTGTGATTACTAACTACTAACATCAAATTAATCTAATAATTCGAAGAAGGAGTATCGGTGTTCGTCTGTTCTAAATAGGACTTCGACCCGTGAGCAGCCCCCTGGGGAATTATGTCAGAAAATCCGACACCATTTAATAATATTACATGCAGGCAGATAATATTGCTGCTGCGTTGTATAAACAAGTTACCCATCGAAAATGTAACTTGTAGTGGAATTTCCGTCTATAGAAAACGGGATATCATTACCACATACTATTATAAATTCACCACCTATTATGGTGGGAATTATTCTTAAATACATTAGTCTTTGGACTTTACCATCATAAAACCATCTCATATAAATTAACTTAATTATCAGAATTAAAATAGAGTAAATGTGACCCTTCTATCACTTACTGTCATCTGGACAATGTAGACCAGTAGCATCAGGGAGGAGGGAGTGGTCAGCCATTGTTATTTTTGTTAAGACCACAGAGGCACGGGAGCAATTCGGCTCCTGTTAATTTTACTTAGACGAAGTGTTATGGAAACCAAAGATGTACCATCATCAACACGCTGTCAACAAATACAAGTTAAGTGTTCTGCCGAAACCCGTTTATCTAATTTTTTGTGGCCATGAATATTAGGTAGATATAAAGGGAGAGCCGGTTAGAATACGAACTGCCTCTTAATAAAAGGTAATTAAGCCTAGGTCTTTACGGTTCCTTGTACAGTGTTTTCTCTGTTATAGCTGTGATATATTAGGATTCTTGCTTTACAGCTAGCGCCGTTTTGACAGGTCAAGACGAGGAAGCATGCTTTGTGTACCAGTTACTGGGTGATGGAAGCTACCTCAAAGAGGATAATTTGGTGTCTACATCCTGGTTATACCTGGTGGACTAAGGCCTGCTGTACAATAAGATAAGGAACTTCTTCAATATGTGTAGTTAATACTGTAGTTTGTATTGCTGCATTTATATAAATTTAATATAAACCCCTCCTAATGTGTAGAGGATCGATTTGTGAGATTATTGCAGAAATACAGTCCACTTATCATCATACAAATTGCTATCGAAGTATATAAATTAACATAAATATAAATTCATATAAATTAAATAAATATAAATTTCACAGGTCGGTTCCCACAGCCCTGACAACCTCGTTAGTGACGTGAGGTGTCGTCCGGGTGACTCTTGGACACTCACCCACCCCAAAGTAATTTATATGCAGGTTAATGGGTCTGGTGGGGGGAGGGCTTAGTGTAACGTGCCTCCCCCCTCGGTCTTTACAAACAAGGGTTTACATATGGCTGGAAAAACTGGTTCGGTGTACCAATCAGACCAGGGAATAGATAGACAACAAAATGGCGGAAGCATAGATATAACTCTGGGGTTGATGGAAGTTGGAACCCCAGAGCACGTAAAAGCTGCTACCCGAGTTAAGTACAAGTAATAATTCACATCACTGCCTCTACAGGAAAATGTAATGAATTCTAAATTAAACAAGGAAGTTACTTCACTGCTACTGTACAATGCGAGATCTCGTTACCATGGGGTGACGAGACTGCACCTGACTACTGATGAGAGATGACAGAGGGACATCCGCATCCCCCTGACTCTTCGGTTAAGCAATCGCTGAGTCAGCAGCAACCGAGTCAGCACAGCTGAGTAAGGAATTAGACTCGCTGAAGGCAGTTCTAATTCCTCTCTAGCATGATATTGTTTTAATTTATTTACATGAATTGTCCCTTCCACCTGGTCCTCGAATACTTCTTTTGTGACCAGATTAACTGACCCCGCTCTCTTAATTACTCTATACAGAACCCGCCATCTTGGAGTTAGATTCTTACTCAGATTGGTGGACGCAGCCTCATTAACTCTCAACACGAGGCTACCTTCTTTTAACTCTAGGGGAGGCACTTTCTTGTCATAAAAGTGAGCATAACGATTCGGTGCTTTCTTGGACGTTTCAGCCGCCATATTCCAAGCATTCCTCATTTTACCGAGGAACTCTGAAGGATAGTCCTCACTGTATGTGATATTATGTCTGTTAAGCAGACCAGAGGGGAAATTGCATGAATGACCTGTAAACAAAAGAAGGGGTTGGGTGTTAATTGATTGGTGGATGGCAGTATTCAAAGCTAACTGAACATAGGGTAGGTGTTCATCCCATGAATTTGCATCATGTTCAGCAAGGATTGAAAGCATATCCTTGACTGAACGGTTTGTACTTTCCGTCATGCTGTTTGCTTGTGGGTGGTAGGCTGTTGTAAAAGCCGAAGTTGTCTCTAAAATTCTACAAACTTCCCTAAATATATTTCCATTGAATTCCTGACCTCGGTCAGAGACTAGAACCTTACGAGGCCAGAACACAGTAGCGATCCTATGCAAGAACGCATCTGCCACCATATGAGAATCTTTTTGAGGTAATGCAACTAATATAGTGTAACTAGACAGATGGTCTACCAGTACCAACAGTACCTGTTACCCGAATGACTGTGGTGTAAATCAATCAAATCGGCCTTCCCCCACACGATCTAATGGTTCACGAATTTCAGGAAATTCCTGAAGTGGGGCTTGTACCTTAAGGGTATCTTTCCTCTTCTGGCAGTGAGAACATGACTTCACATATTTGATTGTCTCAGAAAGCAACCCTGGGAAATAAAAAAGATACTTTGCTTCTAAATGAGTTTTAAAGACACCTGGATGCCCTTCAACTTTAGATGCATGTGCAAGCTTTAACACCGATGACCTTAACGCGTCTGAAATAACTAGCTGGAATACTGCCCTATCTGTCTGACTATTCACATAGTAAAGAAGTCCTTCTTTCATCTCAAAATAATGAATTGGTAATTTACGGTTCTTTGAAGGGTATTTTCCCTTTTCAAATACTCAATAATCTCTTTCCACCAAGGCTCGCTCATCTGGTATTTTCTCATTTTGCCTGATGTAATGGTTTCAATATTTCAGTTTACATTAATAGACGCGATATTCCGGCTCAAAGTATCCAGCACAACATGTGCTGGACCAGGCTTATATAGTATCTGGAATGAGTGGGCCGAAAGTTCGTGAGACCAGCGTGACATTCGTGGGCATTTCGTGCGCTTTTTAAATGTGTGTTAAACCACGATGGTCGGTGTAAATTACGAAATGGCGCTGAAAAAGATACGGTTCGAAATATCAAACTGACTACTACTGCCAGTGCCTCCCGATCCGTGGCCGAATATCGAATTTCAGGTCCCTTTCCCTTGCTGCTGAAATAGACAACTGGATGGGGGAAATTATCCGCATCTCGCTGAATTAAACACTCGCCAATTGCTATACTGCTGGCTATTATATGTGGGTTGGTGTTGTCGTTGATCCTTCTTTATGGACAACCCAACCCAAAATTCGGTAGAGTGCTTATACTTTACCAGGAGATCACCCTGGGCGCTTCTGGCTCTTGGAGAGGGGCTCAACGTCACACGCTTAGGGGATGCGGCTCCAATACTTAGGCTCGTTGTCACGTGCACACACCCACTCGAGTCGCTGTGAATCCCCACTCTCTCCTTATGTGATATGATCTCCTCAATCCCCTTTGACTTATTAGTATAACATTCTACCCTGTCCACAGCTATGGTTCTTGGTTCTTTCTCTCTCTCTCCTTTCCTACTTCCTGGATTTGATTGAAATTTGAAAACATTTACTGGACGAAGCCCATACACAATACATACACACAAATAATAATAATAATGAATCTTCACTCCATACTACTTCAATCAGGTTGCACTCCAACACCATCAGAACTTTATCATCTGCTTATCAAGTGGTATCCTATCTCCTGAATCACCACCTAACACTACCAACCTCCTCAAGTAGGTCAAATCATATAACGCAATGTTGCACTATCAACAAGTGAATATATATATCTATAAACATGTACAAGGAAAACCAGCGTATGAATGCAATAACATAAATGTTAGTATAAATGTTCCTTGATATACAACAATGGTCAATCGTTCACCCTGTCAGTCCTAGAACACATATGTATGTCTCTGTAGGTAATCCAGCCTACGACTGTAACCCTATATTTCAGTATAAGCACTCCTTGGCCCAAAAATGGCAAACAATCACTCACCTTTCACTGCGTCTTGCACGCTAATGACAACCAAACACTCTACCAACTCCCTACAAGTAACCAACCAGAACTTCCCTTCCACATCTGGAAGTTCGCTACCCTGACATCTTCAGGTTCTTCCAGGTTTAACTACCAGGATCCTCCGCAGCTCCTCCAGGCTGCTGCA
The DNA here is from genome assembly GCF_020424385.1 of Procambarus clarkii. Taxonomy (NCBI): domain Eukaryota; kingdom Metazoa; phylum Arthropoda; class Malacostraca; order Decapoda; family Cambaridae; genus Procambarus; species Procambarus clarkii. The sequence goes on along the minus strand of NC_059625.1, from coordinate 14,720,891 downwards.
CCTTGAGCAACAGTGGTGCTTCACCACTTCTACCAGGGTCCTCCACAGCGCTCCTGGCTGCTACACCATGAAGTCTTCCTTGATCAACACTGGAGCTTCCAATACTGGTATTACAGAAGCACGTGACACTCCTCTTCACTGCTTCTTCTCACAGCTCGAGGTCCTAATCTTCACTCTGGGGGCCACTCTTCCTCGGAGTACACTATTCCTTCAACAGTCTTGGAGTCTCTTCAACTACTCCTTCTCTGCTGGCTTTGAAGTTCTCAGCAACTTCTTCCCCTGACAAACCTGCAACCCATTGACACGCCAATAAAAATGTTTCCTTATAAACACATAGACGAAATAATCTACACAATATGTTTGCATCCAACATCTATCTGCTCTCTACATACTGTGAGAGTGAACTCCCCTGTTTGGGCTGGTCCATGCTCCTCCCGGCCAGGCGGCCCTCGAGGCAGCTTACCCCGCCAGTAGCTGGGCTCCCTCAGTCATCTGCCAGCGCTCAGAGGATACCTGGTTGATGGGGTTCTGGGAGTTCTTCTACTCCCCAAGCCCGGCCCGAGGCCAGGCCTGACTTGTGAGAGTTTGGTCCACTAGGCTGTTGCTTGGAGAGGCCCGCAGGCCCACATACCCACCACAGCCCGGTTGGTCCGGCACTCCTTGGAGGAATAAATCTAGTTTCCTCTTGAAAATGTCCATGGTTGTTCCGGCAACATTTCTTATGCTTGCTGGGAGGACGTTGAACAACCGCGGATCTCTGATGTTTATACAGTGTTCTCTGATTGTGCCTATGGCACCTCTGCTCTTCACTGGTTCTATTTTACATTTTCTTCCAAATCGTTCACTCCAGTACGTTGTTATTTTTCTGTGTAGATTTGGTACTTGGCCCTCCAGTATCTTCCAGGTGTATATTATTTGATATCTCTCTCGTCTTCTTTCTAGTGAGTACATTTGGAGGGCTTTGAGACGTTCCCAATAATTTAGGTGCTTTATTGCGTCTATGCGTGCCGTATATGTTCTCTGTATTCCCTCAATTTCAGTAATGTCTCCTGTTCTGAAGGGGGAAGTGAGTACTGAGCAGTACTCAAGACGGGACAATACAAGTGCCTTGAAGAGTACAACCATTGTGATGGGATCCCTGGATTTGAAAGTTCTCGTAATCCATCCTATCATTTTTCTGGCTGTCGCAATATTTGCTTGGTTATGCTCCTTAAACGTTAGGTCGTCAGACATTATTATTCCCAAATCCTTTACATGCTGTTTTCCCACTATGGGCTCATTTGATTGTGTTTTGTACTCTGTATTATGTTTAAGGTCCTCATTTTTACCGTACCTGAGTACCTGGAATTTATCACTGCTAAACATCATGTTGTTTTCTGATGCCCAGTCGAAAACTTTATTAATATCAGCTTGAAGTTTTTCAATGTCTTCAGCCGAGATAATTTTCATACTGATTTTTGTCATCTGCAAAAGATGATACGAAGCTGTGATTTGTATTTTTGTCTATATCTGATATGAGAATAAGGAAAAGCAGCGGTGCAAGGACTGTACCCTGAGGTACAGAACTTTTAACTGCACTTGGACTAGATTTTATATGGTTGACCGTTACTCGCTGAGTCCTGTTTGACAGAAAACTGAGTATCCAGCGTCCTATTTTACCGGTTATTCATTGACTTCATTTTGTGTGCTATCACGCCATGGTCACATTTATCGAAAGCCTTTGCGAAGTCCGTGTATATCACATCAGCATTCTGATTTTCTTCTAATGCCTCAGTGACTTTGTCGTAGTGCTCAAGTAGCTGTGAGAGGCACGATCTTCCCGCTCGAAATCCATGTTGGCCTGGGTTGTGAAGGTCATTGGTCTCCATGAAATTGGTGACCTGACTCCTAATCACTCTCTCAAATACTTTTATGATGTGCGATGTTAGTGCAACTGGTCTATAATTCTTTGCCAATGCTTTGCTCCCTGCCTTGTGTAGAGGGGCTATGTCTGCTACTTTAAGTGCATCTGGTATCTCCCCCGTGTCCAAGCTCTTCCTCCACACTATACTGAGTGCCTGTGCTACCGGTACTTTGCATTTCTTTATAAATATTGAATTCCATGAGTCTGGACCTGGGGCCGAGTGCATGGGCATGTTTTAAATTTCTCTTTCAAAATTTAGTGCGCTCGTGTTTATATCAGTTATATTTACAGCGGTTTGAATATCCCGCATAAAGAAATGGTCTGGATCTTGTACCTTTATGTTGTTTATTGGAGTGCTAAACATGTCCTCATACTGCTTTTTTAGGATCTCACTAATTTCTTTGTCATCCTCCATGTATGAACCTTCACTTGTACGAATAGGTCCAATACTGGCAGTGGTTTTTGCTTTTGATTTCGCATGAGATGAAATATTTTGGATTTTTCTTTATTTCCTGAACTGCTTTCTGTTCTAACTGCCTTTCTTCAGTTTCATATGAGTGTTTCAATTTCCGCTCGATTTCTTCAATCTCCCTATTTAAATTATTCCTGCTTTGACGGGAAATTCGTGAACTGCATAAGCAGTTCCGTTATTTTTTCCTGCGTTTATAGTGTCGTCTGCGTTCTCTTTCTACGTTAGATCTCTTTCTGGCTTTCCTCAAAGGAACATGTTTCAGACAGACTTGATACACTTCTGAAAGTTCAGAAGTGTATTCAGTAAATTGAATTTACTGAATAGCCCCTTTCGCTTTATCAACGTTTTAGGCCTATTCTGAGTATTGATTGTCGTTTGCACTTCAATGAGCATGTGATCTGAGTATGTGGTATCTGATATCGTAATGTCTCTGATAATGTCTTCATTGTTCGTAAAGACCAGATCTAGAATATTTTCATTTCTCGTTGGCTCAGATATCTGCTGATTGAGTGAAAATTTGTCACAGAATCTAAGTAGTTCTCTAATCTGTGGCTGGTTAGGTCCTGATAGATTTCCTGGTATAATATTATTGTTTGCTGTTCTCCACCTGAGACTAGGCAAGTTGAAGTCACCTTGGAAGATAATATCAGGTATCGGGTTCTCCAAATTATCAAGGCTATTCTCTATTTTGCTTATCTGTTCTGTGAATTCCACAGCCGTTGCATCTGGCGGTTTGTATATTAGAATAATCACTAAATTTATTTTCTCTATTTTCAATCCCAGTACCTCTGCCACGGACGTCGCTCCATCCTCCAAGACGTTCCTCCATCTCTACTCTCTTATTTTAGGCCTTCAGCCTTACCAAAACATGTCTAACTTATTAATAAACATTCGCTACTGTCGCTGGGCACACGACCAACTACAAGTAATCACTATAAACTTGTTTAAAATCGTACTTACCATAGATTGTCTAGTCGAAGGCTCTCTCTCTCTGACGGAGTCTGATCAGGGCGCTCCCACGGTCCACGATAATGTCTCTGGGCGGCATAACAAACTCTCCTTGCCATCCAGGACTTGAGACTGCAAGTTCCCAGCTCAGTTCCACAGCTGGAACGTCTGCACACTTCCTTTCTCTTGAAAGTATATCCAACAGAGAATCCTCTCCAACGGGGGCTCAAATGGAGCGCAGCTTCCACTCACGATGTCGGGTACTCAAGTGGCGTCAAAACCCTCTCGAAGCGAGACTCACGCCTCCAGCAAATTATCCACATCTCATAACCAGTCACTTATCTATTTTCTTATTCACTGCCCATACTCTTAAATGGTTTAGCGAATTTACCCAATTATTTCATGTATGTATCTTCATGTCTGTATATCTCCAACCTCCTAGTCAGGTCAGGCTTGACAGAATAATTCTCAAAGGGGAGACTCGTTTTTCGGCTGCCTGGGATCATAACACTTCCTCCCCCTTGTTTTTGAGAATTATTCTAGTGGCTAGGCTCGAGATAACGCATCAGCTACTACATTGTCTCGCCCCCTTATGTGCGTTATCACCAGGTCATACTCCTGGAGCAATAAAAACCATCTGGTTAATCTCTGGTTCGCATGCTTCATTTTTCTCAGGAAAACTAGGGGATTATGGTCTGTATACACCGTCACTGGGTGTCCTGCCCCACTAACATACACTTCAAAATGTTTCAATGCCATCACTGGTTAGGAGCCGGTCGGCCGAGCGGACAGCACACTGGACTTGTGATCCTGTAGACCCGGGTTCGTTCCCGGGTGCCAGCGAAAAACAATGGGCAGAGTTTCTTTCACCCTATGCCCCTGTTACCTAGCAGTAAAATAGGTACCTGGGTGTTAGTCAGCTGTTACGGGCTGCTTACTGGGGGTGGAGGCCTGGTCAAGGACCGGGCTGCTGGAACACTAAAGCCCCGAAATCATCTCAAGATAACCTCTAGGGCCAAAGTCACTTTCTCGACTGAACTGTACGACCTCTGGTGCTTAACGAACTTCTTCGAGAAGAAGGACACAGGTCGATAAATTCCATCACTCTACTGTGTCAACACAGCTCCAGCCCCTATATCACTGACATCTACAAATAACATAAACGGTGGTCCAAAATTGGGCGACACTAGTACAGGCGCCTCGGTCAACAGTCTTTTGGACGTTTCAAACGCTTCTTGTGCTGTTCCATTCCACTCCCACTTCTTGCTCTTTGATAGCAAACTCGTCATAGGAGCGGCTATGGTGGAGAAATTTTCGCAGAACTTCCGGTAATATCCAATCATACCGAAGTATCTCAACAATTCTTTCTTACTCCTGAGCACCGGGAAGTTGTCAATGGCCTCCACCTTTGTTCTTACCGGAGCAGCCTCGCCTTGCCCTACTATATATCCAAGGTACTCAGGCGGGCTCTCCCGAACTCGCTTGCCCCGACAAACACATGCCCCCATGGCCAGAGTAATTTTCGTTTCATCATCAGACGCCGCGGCTAACACCGATTCCATCTCCCACTGTCAATTCTGCACGGAACGGTTGCATTCTACTTTATTCGAGGGGTGCTCAGCACAATTCATCCTCGGCAAGGAGAGCTTCGGGTGTGACGCCACGAGCCCCGACGGGTAGGATTGGGTGCTATGGGTGTAAGAGGGCGCCTGACCAGGGTGGGGAGGAGCTGGCATGGGTTGGGAGAGGCAGGACTGGGGATGGAATTGGGATGAGAAAGGATTTTCCGGGGACACAGGCGCTACACCCAGTGGGTAACTAGTGGCAGGAGTGCTCTGGTAAAGGGGGAGTTGACACTGTGGTTGATAGCGTGGGTGTTGAGGGTGATAATGTAGTGTATGTTGCTAGGGTAGTGAACCCTGTTGTATCTGTGTCTGTTGTTGTGCCCCATGCTGTACACGTTGTGGTTGTAGGCCCGGTTGTAACTGTTGTTGTTATTAAACACTTCTTGCTTTCTTGTGTGATATTCTTTATAACATGTTTAGTTCTTCTTGGATAATGATCATTGTAGTGTCACCATCAGGGCCTTCGAGGAAGTTATCTGGTGATACACCTTCATGTTGATGATCTTATTAACACTGTGAGCTTGCGGTCAATGTATATCACAGTAATAAATTACTTTTATGCTAATTAGCAAAAATACAGAATGGTAATACCTGGCTAATAATGAATATTTCTTGAGTGTGTTTTGTGACTGGGAACTATTTACTTGTTGTAAGAGTGGTACTTTGGCTTAGAACACTATACAATATATATATATGCTGTTTTGAAGAGATAAGACACTACTGGAACAATTCGTGACGTAGTGTGATGTGTTCAATATGTGATGTGTTTAATACTTGACGTAGTGTGATGTGTTCAATATGTGATGTAGTGTGATGTATTCAATACTTGATGTAGTGAGATGTGTTCAATACTTGACGTAATACTCACCTAATTGTGCTTGCGGGGGTTGAGCTTTGGCTCTTCTGTCCCGCCTCTCAACTGTCAATCAACTGGTGTACAGATTCCTGAGCCTATTGGGCTCTATCATATCTACATTTGAAACTGTGTATGGAGTCAGCCTCCACCACATCACTTCCTAGTGCATTCCATTTATTAACTACTCTGACACTGAAAAAAAATCTTTCTAACGTCTCTGTGGCTCATCTGGGTGCTAAGTTTCCACCTGTGTCTCCATGTTCGCGTCCCACCTGTGCTGAAGAGTTTGTCTTTGTCCACCCTGTCAATTCCCCTGAGAAATTTGTAGGTGGTTATCATGTCTCCTCGTACTCTTCTGTGTAAACCTCAGGGATTTGAGGTTTAGCTCCTTTAGCCTTTCCTCGTAGCTCATTCTTCTCAGTTCCGGGACGAGCCTGGTGGCATACCGCTGAATCTTCTCTAACTTTGTCTTGTGTTTAACTAGGTATGGACTCCAGGATTGGTCTTACATAAGTGGTATACAGGGTCCTGAACGATTCCTTACACAAGTTTCTAAAGTCAGTTCTTATGTTGGCCAGTCTAGCTTATGCCGCTGATGATATTCTTTTGATGTGTGCCTCTGGGGTTAGGTTCAGTGTGATATCAACCCTGATGTTTCTCTCTATTTGACTCTTGCAGGATTTCACCTCCCAGATGATACCTTGTGTTCAGCCTCCTGCTCCCTTCGCCTAATTTCATTACCCTACACTTTCCTGAGTTGAACTTTAGCAGCCATTTTCTAGACCATTCCTCCAGTTTGTCGTGGAGAGTTCTCCAGTTAGTGTGATGTATTCAATACTTGATGTAGTGTGATGTGTTCAATATGTGATATAGTGTGATGTGTTCAATATGTGACGTAGTGTGATTGTTCAATACGTGACATAGTGTGATGTGTTCAATATGTGACGTAGTGTGATGTGTTCAATATGTGACGTAGTGTGATGTGTCCAATACTTGACGTAGTGTGATGTGTTCAATACGTGACATAGTGTGATGTGTTCAATATGTTACATAGTGTGATGTGTCCAATACTTGATGTAGTGTGATGTGTTCAATACGTGACGTAGTACTCACCTAATTGTGCTTGCGGGGAGTGAGCTTTGGCTCTTTGGTTCCGCCTCTCAACTGTCAATCAACTGGTATACAGATTCCTGAGCCTACTGGGCTCTATCATATCTACATTTGAAACTGTGTATGGAGTCAGCCTCCACCACATCACTTCCTAGTGCATTCCATTTATTAACTACTCTGACACTGAAAAAAATTCTTTCTAACGTCTCTGTGGCTCATCTGGGTGTTACGTTTCCACCTGTGTCCCCATGTTCGTGTCCCACCTTTGCTGAAGAGTTTGTCTTTGTCCACCCTGTCAATTCCCCTGAGAAATTTGTAGGTGGTTATCATGTCTCCCCTTACTCTTCTGTGTAAACCTCAGGGATGTGAGGTTTAGCTCTTTTAGCCTTTCCTCGTAGCTCATTCTTCTCAGTTCCGGGACGAGCCTGGTGGCATACCGCTGAATCTTCTCTAACTTTGTCTTGTGTTTAACTAGGTATGAACGCCAGGCTGGAGCTGCATACTCCAGGATTGGTCTTACATAAGTGGTATACAGGGTCCTGAACGATTCCTTACACAAGTTTCTAAAGTCAGTTCTTATGTTGGCCAGTCTAGCTTATGCCGCTGATGATATTCTTTTGATGTGTGCCTCTGGGGTCAGGTTCAGTGTGATATCAACCCTGATGTTTCTCTCTATTTGACTCTTGCAGGATTTCACCTCCCAGATGATACCTTGTGTTCAGCCTCCTGCTCCCTTCGCCTAATTTCATTACCCTACACTTTCCTGAGTTGAACTTTAGCCGCCATTCTCTAGACCATTCCTCCAGTTTGTCGTGGAGAGTTCTCCAGTTAGTGTGATGTATTCAATACTTGATGTAGTGTGATGTGTTCAACATGTGACATAGTGTGATGTGTTCAATATGTGACATAGTGTGAGGTGTTCAATATGTGACGTAGCGTGAGATGTCATAAATGTGCAGTATTGAGTGATACCATAAATGTTTTATGTTGAGTGTCACTCTATGGGAACTCTAATATGTAACACCTTAACAACTGAGTAATTTGCTTCCTCATATACATAGTGAATAATGTAGCAGAATATATGTAATATGTTGTGTACAGTAAGATTATTATTTTGAGTGTATATTTCTTGTGAATAATGTCACTCTAATTGTTGAACCTTTATTGTTTTTTAGGCAGGCTGGGGAACTTTGACATCGTTAGTGCTATGTATTCTATTATAAAATAACAATATTCTGTTTTGTTACACCATAAATGTGGTGTGTTGTGTGACATGAGTGTTTATAATGTTGGGATGTGTAGGTGTGTCTCTTACCGTCATCATTTCTAGCATTGACGTTTGCTCCAGCGTCGAGGAGGACCTTCACAGTGTTGTCGTGACCACCTTTGGCTGCCCAGTAAAGGGCTGTACTGCCTGTCAACAGATACCACTATTGTTATTATACATAAACCATCACGATTCTTGAGGTTTCTCTAAAGTGTTGAAATAAACCGTCCATGATGAACAAATTTTATACCACTGAAGTGAAATACAAACTCTAAATATTATGCAAATCGATTTTCCATTGTAGGTTTATTAGAGGATAACCATGTTAAAATATGTTCAGAATAGATCACCACTAAAGATATCAGACATCCCACCGGTTCTTATTTGATAACTTATTTCATAAAACGATAGAGCTAAAAGCGGTATTATTATGAAAATCAATTAAAAACTTTATTTGAAAATAGTAGTGTATATGTATATATATATATATATATATATATATATATATATATATATATATATATATATATATATATATATATATATATATATATATATATGGATTCAATGTGGATTCAGAGCTGGCAGGTCCACCATCGACATGGTCTTTTCCCTCAGACAACTGCAGGAGAAATGCAGGGAACAGAAGCAGCCACTCTTTGTAGCCTTCATAGACCTGACGAAGGCCTTCGACCTCGTCAGCAGGGATGGCCTGTTCAAGATCCTCCCCAAGATCGGATGCCCACCCAGGCTCCTCAGCATCATCAGATCTTTCCATGAGAACATGAGGGGCACCGTGGTCTTTGATAGCCTAACATCAGGCACCTTTGACATCCGAAGTGGAGTAAAGCAGGGCTGCGTACTGGCTCCAACCCTATTCGGGATTTTCTTCGCAGTTATGCTGCGGCACGCCTTCGGATCTGTCACGGAAGGCATTTACCTCCGGACCAGGTCGGATGGGAAGCTCTTTAACCTCGCCAGGCTGAGAGCCAAGACAAAGGTTCGGCTGAGGTGCCTGCGCGACTTCCTCTTTGCCGACGACGCAGCAGTCACTGCCCACTCAGCTGAAGACCTCCAACGGCTCATAACCCACTTCAGCGAGGCCTCTCAGGCTTTCGGACTCACCATCAGTCTGAAGAAAACACAAGTCATGGGACAAGGAGTGGACTCCCCACCTGACATCGGCATCTCTGATTCCAAACTGGAAGTTGTTCACGACTTCGTGTACCTGGGCTCCACAATCTCTGACTCCCTCTCTCTTGATACGGAGCTAAACAAACGCATCGGTAAGGCATCTACTACCATGTCCAAACTGACAAAGAGAGTGTGGGCCAATAATAGGCTAACTGAGTATACTAAGATTCAGGTTTACAGATCCTGTGTCCTGAGCACTCTCCTTTATGGCAGTGAGTCTTGGACACTCCGCGCCCGTCAGGAAAGACGGCTGAATGCCTACCACATGCGCTGCCTTAGACACATCTTGGACATCACCTGGCAGGACAAGGTGACAAACAACAACGTCTTGGGGAGAGCAAGAATCACCAGCATGTACACAATGCTGAAACAGAGACGAATGCGCTGGCTTGGGCACGTTGTGCGAATGGGCGACGGAAGGATCCCCAAGGATCTCCTGTATGGAGAGCTGAGGCAGGGAAAGCGTCCAGTAGGCAAGCCCCAGCTACGGTACAAAGACGTATGCAAAAGGGACCTGAAAGCCATGGACGTCGATCTCGCTATATGGGAGACACTGGCTGCAGACCGTTCAGCCTGGAGGCAGTCTGTTCAACGAGGTCTCTCCAAGTTCGAGGAGTCACTTGCCAAGGAATCGGAGGCAAAGAGACAGAGAAGGAAAGCCGGTAACCAGGAAGACAGACCAGAATCGGACTTCGTTTGTGCTCGGTGTGGGATGGACTGCCACTCTCGGATTGGCCTCATCAGTCACACCAGACGCTGCACCAGGATTGACAACTAGGGCGCAACTCCATAGTCTCCCGAGACTGAAGGATGCCTACTACTACTACTATATATATATATATATATATATATATATATATATATATATATATATATATATATATATATATATATATATATATATATATATATATATATATATATATATATATATATATATATATATATATATATATATATATATGCAACAATGATCACTAAAACACTGATCCAAGTATGCAGAATAACCACATATGAAAAATAGAAAATGCTTAACGCGTTTTCGGCTAATTCGCCTTCATCAGAGCAAAGTAGAATCTACTTTGACAAAGTAGATTCTACTTTGCTCTGATGAAGGCGAATTAGCCGAAAACGCGTTAAGCATTTTCTATTTTTCATATGTGGTTATTCTGCATATATATATATATATATATATATATATATATATATATATATATATATATATATATATATATATATATATATGTGAAAACTCACACCCCAGAAGTGACTCGAACCCATACTCCCACAACTGGTATGTACAGGGACGCCTTAATCCGCTTGACCATCACGACCGGACATAAGGAAGTGATAGCCGAGGCTATTTGAACCACTTCCCCGCCGGCACTCGGATGGTAATCTTGGGCATAGCATTTTATCAAATCACCCCATTCTTTGGGGCACACGTGAGAAACACAAATGCAAACAAGCCTGAATGGTCCCCAGGACTATATACAACTGAAAACTCACACCCCAGAAGTGACTCGAACCCATACTCCCACAACTGGTATGTACAGGGACGCCTTAATCCGCTTGACCATCACGACCGGACATAAGGAAGTGATAGCCGAGGCTATTTGAACCACTTCCCCGCCGGCACTCGGATGGTAATCTTGGGCATAGCATTTTATCAAATCACCCCATTCTTTGGGGCACACGTGAGAAACACAAATGCAAACAAGCCTGAATGGTCCCCAGGACTATATACAACTGAAAACTCACACCCCAGAAGTGACTCGAACCCATACTCCCACAACTGGTATGTACAGGGACGCCTTAATCCGCTTGACCAACACGACCAAAGAATGGGGTGATTTGATAAAATGCTATGCCCAAGATTACCATCCGAGTGCCGGCGGGGAAGTGGTTCAAATAGCCTCGGCTATCACTTCCTTATGTCCGGTCGTGATGGTCAAGCGGATTAAGGCGTCCCTGTACATACCAGTTGTGGGAGTATGGGTTCGAGTCACTTCTGGGGTGTGAGTTTTCAGTTGTATATAGTCCTGGGGACCATTCAGGCTTGTTTGCATTTGTGTTTCTCACGTGTGCCCCAAAGAATGGGGTGATTTGATAAAATGCTATGCCCAAGATTACCATCCGAGTGCCGGCGGGGAAGTGGTTCAAATAGCCTCGGCTATCACTTCCTTATGTCCGGTCGTGATGGTCAAGCGGATTAAGGCGTCCCTGTACATACCAGTTGTGGGAGTATGGGTTCGAGTCACTTCTGGGTGTGAGTTTTCAGTTGTATATAGTCCTGGGGACCATTCAGGCTTGTTTGCATTTGTGTTCCTCACGTGTGCCCCAAAGAATGGGGTGATTTGATAAAATGCTATGCCCAAGATTACCATCCGAGTGCCGGCGGGGAAGTGGTTCAAATAGCCTCGGCTATCACTTCCTTATGTCCGGTCGTGATGGTCAAGTGGATTAAGGCGTCCCTGTACATACCAGTTGTGGGAGTATGGGTTCGAGTCACTTCTGGGGTGTGAGTTTTCAGTTGTATATAGTCCTGGGGACCATTCAGGCTTGTTTGCATATATATATATATATATATATATATATGACAATGTCAGACCACGGAGGAAAAATGAAACAGGAAATTTCCTTAAGTACTTTCGTATATTAAATACATCTTCAGAAGGTGAAGATCTTCACCATCTTCACCTTCTGAAGATGTATTTAATATACGAAAGTACTTAAGGAAATTTCCTGTTTCATTTTTCCTCCGTGGTCTGACATTGTCACATTCTTAATCACGTGTTTATTTTCGTGATATACACACATATATATATATATATATATATATATATATATATATATATATATATATATGTCGTACCTAGTAGCCAGAACGCACTTCTCAGCCTACTATGCAAGGCCCGATTTGCCTAATAGGCCAAGTTTTCATGAATTAATTGTTTTTCATTATATATGAGATAATTTTTTTTATTGGAGTTAAAATTAACGTAGATATATGACCGAACCTAACCAACCCTCCCTAACCTAACCTAACCTATCTTTATAGGTTAGGTTAGGTTAGGTAGCAGAAAAAGTTAGGTTACGTTAGGTAGGTTAGGTAGTCGAAAAACAATTAATTCATGAAAACTTGGCTTATTAGGCAAATTGGGTCTTGCATAGTAGGCTGAGAAGTGCGTTCTGGCTACTAGGTACGACATATATATATATGTTGTACCTAGTAGCCAGAACGTCGTACTCGGCCTACTATGCAAGGCCCGATTTGCCTAATAAGCCAAGTTTTCCTGAATTAATATATTTTTTCTAATTTTTTTTTATGAAATGATAAAGCTACGCATTTCATTATGAATGAGGTCAATTTTTTTTTATTGGAGTTAAAATTAACGTAGATATATAACCAAACCTAACCAACCCTACCTAACCTAACCTAACCTAACCTATCTTTAAAGGTTAGGTTAGGTTAAGTAGCTGAAAAAGTTAGATTAGGTAGTCGAAAAACAATTTATTCATGAAAACTTGGCATATATATATATATATATATATATATATATATATAAAGACATATATATATATATATATATATATATATATAGGCTATATATATATATATATATATATATATATATATATATATATATATATATATATATATATATATATATATATATATGTCGTACCTAGTAGCCAGAACGCATTATCAGCCTACTATGCAAGGCCCAATTTGCCTAATAAGCCAAGTTTTCATGAATTAATGTTTTTTCGACAACCTAACCTACCTAACCTAACCTAACTTTTTCGGCTACCTAACCTAACCTAACCTATAAAGATAGGTTAGGTTAGGTTAGGTAGGGTTGGTTAGGTTCGGTCACATATCTACATTAATCTTAACTCCAATAAAAAAAAATTGACCTCATATATAATGAAATGGTAGCTTTATCATTTCATAAGAAAAAAATTAGAGAAAATTTATTAATTCAAGAAAACTTGGATTATTAGGTAAATCGGGTCTTGCATAGTAGGCTGAGAAGTGCGTTCTGGCTACTAGGTACGACATATATATATATATATATATATATATATATATATATATATATATATATATATATATATATATATATATATATATATATATATATATATATATATATATATGTCTTTATATATATATATATATATATATATAATATATATATATATATATATATATATATATATATATATATATATATATATATATATGTCGTACCTAGTAGCCAGAACGCACTTCTCAGCCTACTATGCATGGCCCGATTTGCCTAAAAAGCCAAGTTTTCATGAATTAATTGGTTTTCGACTACCTAACCTACCTAACCTAACCTAACCTAACTTTTTCGGCTACCTAACCTAACCTAACCTATAAAGATAGGTTAGGTTAGGTTAAGTAGGGTTGGTTAGGTTCGGTCATATATCTACGTTAATTTTAACTCCAATAAAAAAAATTGACCTCATACATAATGAAATGGGTAGCTTTTTCATTTCATAAGAAAAAAATTAGAGAAAATATATTAATTCAGGAAAACTTGGCTTATTAGGCAAATCGGGCCTTGAATAGTAGGCTGAGAAGTACGTTCTGGCTACTAGGTACGACATATATATATATATATATATATATATATATATATATATATATATATATATTTATATATATATATGTATATATATATATATATATTTATATATATATATATATATATATATATATATATATATATATATATATATATATATATATATATATATATATATATATATAAAGTTTCGTAAAACTTATTACATTTTCAAAGACTTTTGTTTACACATACACAACTGAATAGAACTTACACATCTTCGATTTGTTTATATCTACATTTGAGTGAGGTGGATGGGGTGAGGTGGTATTAATAGGGTATTAAATTCCTAAACACAAGACAGAACACGAAACAATGGGTATTGAATGGAAGTGATTGTAGAAAGCCTATTGGTCCATATTTCTTGTTGCTTCTATATTGGAGTGGAGTCTTGAGGTGGGTAGAATATAGTTGTGCATTAATTGGCTGTTGATTGCTGGTGTTGACTTCTTGATGTGTAGTGCCTCGCAGACGTCAAGCCGCCTGCTATCGCTGTATGTATCGATGGTTTCTGTGTTGTTTACTAGGATTTCTCTGGCGATGGTTTGGTTGTGGGAAGAGATTATATGTTCCTTAACCGGGCCTCGTAGCCTGGTGGATAGCGTGCAGCACTCGTAATTCTCTGGCGCAGGTTCGATTCTCGCACGAGGCAGAAACAAATGGGCAAAAGTTTCCTTCACCCTGAATGCCCCTGTTACCTAGCAGTAAATAGGTACCTGGGAGTTAGTCAGCTGTCACGGGCTGCTTCCCTGGGGTGGAGGCCTGGTCGAGGACCGGGCCGCGGGGACACTAAAAAAGCCCCGAAATCATCTCAAGATCTCAAGATGGAGCCCTGTTGCTTATGCATCGTTAAACGCATAGAAAGAAATGTTGTTGTCTTGCCTATATACTGGGTTTTTTGGAGCTTACAGTCCCCAAGAGGGCATTTGAAGGCATAGACGACGTTGGTCTCTTTTAAAGCGATCTGCTTTGTGTCTGGAGAGTTTCTCATGAGTAGGCTGGCCGTTTTTCTGGTTTTATAGTAAATCGTCAGTTGTATCCTTTGATTTTTGTCTGTAGGGATAACGTTTCTATTAACAATATCTTTCAGGACCCTTTCCTCTGTTTTATGAGCTGTGGAAAAGAAGTTCCTGTAAAATAGTCTAATAGGGGGTATAGGTGTTGTGTTAGTTGTCTCTTTAGTGAATGCATGGCGTTTCATATATATAGATATATATATATTATATATATATATATATAATATATTTATATTATATATATATATATAGATATTTATATATATATATATATATGTATATATATATATATATATATATATATATATATATATATATATATATATATATAATATATATATATATATATATATATATATATATATATATATATTTGAAAAGTTAACACATAAAACCACAGTAAATTAGTTATATAAGAGAAGACGATAACAGAACAACAAGAAGATTTTGTCATTACCAGAATCAGGAACGTAACTGCTAACAACTTATTGAAATCTTTTCAATGCTGGAAAAACTAAACAGATGTATAACAATCTTATTATAAATATATATTTTAGAAATACACTGAGTGACAGTTATCTAAGAATTTGAAAGAAGATATATTGTAGGGATAAAAAAATTTCACAAATTTAAGGTAATTTGTCATAGAACTAATATAAACTAATCATACCATGACATTAAATACATTAGCACACCCTCAGTGTTTAACATCAACATATTCTGGGCCTATCCTGTCTTAAAATCACCGCAAATGCATAGTTCTAATAGCCTTGGTCTGACTTCAGTTGGACAAAAAATGCCTGCCAGTAATCCATCTCTCTGTGACTTTGTTCTTTAATCATTCAAAATTTTCAGCAGGGGCTCTCCCCGAATAAAGATATTCGAACCCACAATGGATGAACTTACTAGGGTGAACCGATAGCTCCAGCCTTGTAAAATGACCATTATAAGTGTCCTACACTAAGAAGGCTCGCAATAAAATGTTGGTAATACTAGCCTGAGGTAAGAAAAACCTTGTTGCCATCATTTAACCAAAGTACCTATTATTGGAATCTTAATGTTGCTTTTTGACGATACTTGATGGAGGAAAGAGAAACATAGTTGACATCATCAGTTAAGAAAGATAAACCTTTATCATTGTTAAAGATACACTAAACCTAAACTCCAACATTCGTATTTTACATTGCTAGCTATATGTACAAAAACAAGATGTTATTTTCGCCAATTAATATTATTGGAGTTAATGATATCATGCTTCACACTAGCTGATATCTAACTATACTGACTTGAGAGGTGGGCAATATTTTGTTATCATTGTCAGATAAACAAGATGATCACTGACGATATTCTTCATCAACTAAGTTGTTATATGATCACACATGCTGGAGACAAGGAAAACAAGGAGTTGACATTGTTAGTTAAACAATATCGATATAAATAAAAATTTAAATGTTCGTTTGTTCAAAATCGCTAATCTCCGAAAGTTCTTGACCGATTGCTTTGAAATTTTCACACAACGTTCCATTCGCATCCGGCCACTTTTTTATATACATACTATATAGATGTCACGTCTGTAACGGTAAAAAATAACATGCTTTTTCTGAAAAACTGTGTTTTTTCATGTGAGAGAAATCTTCAAAACCTCTTTACCGATTGCTTTGAAATTTTGAGACAACGTTGCATCCGAATAGGCGCGTCTTTTTCTATATCTACTATATATATACCTCACCTGCGACATGAAAAAACATGATTTTTATGAAAAACAGCGCCATCTGATGGGCATAAGGGCTACGCACACTGTAATCTCCAAAAGTTCTTCAGTAATTGCTTTGAAATTTTGAAACAACGTTGCATTCGAATAGGCGCGTCTTTTTATTTGCTTACTATACTGGCATTGAATGCCAGTATAGTTGAATTCCTGGCATTGGGAAAGGTTTCTTCCGAATAGCAACTTGGAAATTTCCAAGAATGAATGGACACCCCAGGTAGACTGTGGCGACCGGATATGGTGCAGTTGCAGTGAGGTCAGTGATCAGGACAGTTTCTCCAGTGTAGGTGACTTGAGGTGCAGAGGCTTTTAGTAGAATAGACTGCTGCGAAGCTGTGTCCCTCAAGATGCGCATTGTGCTCTTACCCTCGAAATCTTCACCATTGGCTGACACAGTTCCTGGATACACATGTCTGTCAAATAAAGCAAGATCACTAACAGGAACATTTACATGTAGTACAGGCTTGGTAGGCTTAGTGGGTGGAAGCTTTGGCTTAGGTGAAACTGTACTAGTGGTTTTACACTTAAGATTTGGACACTGGTCAATAAGATGTCCATATGTTCTACAGTAACGACAGTAAAGTGCATAGTTAGTGTCTTTACGACTTACTTTAGGTGAAGCTTGACTGGACCAAGATGGTTTACTGTAACCTGAGTCATAAGATTTATGAATTAAACTGTAAGTATCAGCTAACTGTGCACATTTACTGAAGTTCGTCTCTCCCTTATCTGCAAGATATAGGCGTATGGGGTTTGCTACTCTGCGGGTAAACTCTTCCATCAGTATTAAATTGATAAGTTCTTGGAATGTGGTCACCTGAGCTGATTCTAACCATTTTAAAAAATACCTGGATTTGGTCTGCACATACTCCCCGTAGGTCTGAGCCTGAGTTTTTATATAGTCCCTGAAGCGTCGTCGGTAGCTCTCAGTGGAGAGTAGATAGGCGTCAAGGACTGCTTGCTTGAGTACATCGTAGTCAGTCTCGCTGGCAAGAGTACTGAGGGTTAAGGCAGCTCTTCCTGTAAGATGTGACCTGAGAAGTAAAGACCATTGATTCCTAGGCCATTGTAACTGGGTGGCCAAGGCCTCGAATGACACAAAAAATTATTCTACTTCTGCCTCTACAAAAGGCGGCATCATTTTAATACAATATGTAGGCTTAAAACATACCGGTAAGTTGGCTTCTGCTTCAGGGCGCTGAGAGAGATGGGGACTTTCAAGTTCTAACTCCTGCCGCCGGAACTTGAGCGTGGTGTCTGATCTTCCTTGTTCCAAGCGTAGTGATGCCAACTCCATCCTCCCCTTGTTGTCTCTTGAGTTGAAGCTCTTGAGCTAGGATTTGTAGTAGTTCTACTTCTCTGCGACGTTGCAGTTCAGCTTCTTGTTCTTGATATTGTTGTTGCAGTTCAGCTTCTTGTTGCTGGATCTGGAGTCGTTCTTGTTCACGTGCACGTTCTAATTCAGCTTTTTGTTCGTAGAGCTGGAATTGTTCCTGTTCACGAGCACGTTATATTTAAGCTTCTTGTTGTTGTAGCTGGCGTTGTTCTCGTTCACGTTCACGGGCTAATTTAGCCTCTTGTCGTCTCATCTCCCGTTTGTGTTCATCGGCAGCAGCTTCTAGTTGCACTAACTAGCTTTTTAGTTTCATGTGTGTGAGTGTGGTTTAATCAGCAACTCTATGTTGGTCCTGCTGCTCTGGAGTAATAAGATCATTGTCTGCAAGATGGTCAATAATCAGGTTATGAAGCTTAGCTTTGGTGAGTTGACCAGACCACACACTAGAAGGTGAAGGGACGACGACGTTTCGGTCCGTCCTATACCATTCTCAAGTCGATTGAGAATGGTCCAGCTTTGGTGACCCCCATGGGGGGGAGTGATGTGGTATTCAGTAGTAAGAGTGATTAATTCTGCTCTAGTAGCACAAATTAATGTTTGGAGCTCCTCCTCCGGGTTAGCACGAAATGCGGCTAACCTAAACATATTGAATATTATATAAAAGCAAAATATAAACGGAAGAAAAATGGGAGTACCCTGCAGGCGAACCAATAAGTGAGGATTACTAGACTGTCTTGTAAGTGATGTGGCAATATGCACGAGAATGGTTGTTATATAACTGGCAACACTGTACGTAAGTAACTATCCTGTAAGGCAACAATAAATTTACAAGATAAATAACTACACAATATATATTAATCTGAAATAAAACTAAGTCTTTGACTTTAGTAAGGACTTGGAGAAACAATATAAAGGAATGTTTCGAGGTAGTAAAATATAAGCAGGATGTAGGGATGTCTGTACTCTGTACTCTACTGACGATAAGGGCAAGAGTTGTCCTACTGGAATCTAGATAAGTAACTGCAGAGTTACCATTCCTTGTGCTCTGTAAAAGAATAGTAAACTCCCTACCTGAGCAGTTAATCAAGAACTTTAAACGAAGGCTTAGGGGTGCAGGGAGTGTCACCACTGTGACCAGAACGGTTATACACGTCCCGAATGTATAACACAGTTCTGGATGCAAAAGGATCTCTAGTCCAATACTTCCTCCTAAGTTCGTAATACAAAGTGGAACATAATAGTTCGAAGACAAATCAAAGTACCTGATAAGTACCCGAGGAGGTGATCTGCCTGAGTGAGTCCTCTCTGTTGGGACAAAATCAATGTGGATAAAATTATATTGTAATAGCTTAGAAGACTAACCATTACGAGAATATATTTGTTCATAAAACATCACGTAATTAAAGTCAATCTAATAAACAGATCACAAATTGCTACACCTTTAAAGTAGATGTGTTCAGTTACCAGTATGTATATCTCAAAATGAATTCTGAAAAAATGCAAAGTATAGAAGCCAAGTATAACAACTAAACACAACATTAAGCATGGGTAACTAGGAACAGCTCCTCAGAACAGCTCCTAGGACAGGCCCCAAAATTTATGTGACGGGTTGTGGTATCACAGCTATACTGAACCAAGATGGTATTCCTCTCCCTCACACAAATAAAAAAAAATGCTGCTATTGGCCTTGCAGTGTGTAAGTCACTTACCATCACCACCACTCTGGTGGGAGTGATGGCAATAGGGGTGTACCTGCTTGATGGGGTTCTGGGAGTTCTTCTACTCCCCAAGCCCGGCCCGAGGCTAGGCTCGACTTGTGAGAGCTTGGTCCACCAGGCTGTTGCTTGGAGCGGCCCACATACACACCACAGCCCGGCTGGTCCGGAACTTCTCTTAGAAAACAGTCCAGTTTTCTCTTGAAGATGTCCACGGTTGTTCCGGCAATATTTCTTATAGTCGCTGGGAGAACGTTGAACAACCGAGGACCTCTGATGTTTATACAGTGCTCTCTTATTGTGCCTATGGCACCTCTGCTCTTCACTGGTTCAATCTTGCATTTTATTCCATATCGTTCACTCCAGTACGTTGTTATTTTACTGTGCAGATTTGGGACCTGGCCCTCCAGTGTTTTCCATGTGTATATTATTTGGTATCTTTCTCGTCTCCTTTCTAGAGAGTACATTTTTAGAGCTTTGAGACAATCCCAATAATTTAGGTGTTTTATCTCGTCTATGCGTGCCGTATATTTTCTCTGTATTCCCTCTATTTCAGCAATCTCTCCTGCTCTGAAGGGGGAAGTGAGTACTGAGCAGTACTCGAGACGGGACAACACAAGTGACTTGAAGAGTACAACCATTGTGATGGGATCCCTGGATTTGAAAGTTCTTGTAATCCATCCGATCATTTTTCTGGCTGACGCAATATTTGCTTGGTTATGCTCCCTAAACGTTAGATCGTCGGACATCATTATTACCAAATCCTTGACATGATGTTTTTCTACTATGGGAAGATTCGATTGTGTTTTGTATCCTGTATTATGTTTCAGATCCTCATTTTTTGCCGTACCTGAGTACCTGAAATTTATCACTGTTAAACATCATGTTATTTTCTGCTGCCCAATTGAAAACTTTGTTGACATCTGCTTGTAGTTTTTCAATGTCTTCAGCAGAGGTAGTTTTCATGCTGATTTTTGTGTCATCTGCAATAGACGACACGAAGCTCTGACGTGTATTTTTGTCTATATCAGATATGAGAACAATAGCGGTGCAAGGACTGTACCTTGAGGTACAGAGCTTTTAACATCGCTTGGACTCGATTATATCTGATTGACTGTTACTCTTTGTGTTCTGTTCGACAGGAAATTGAGTATCCAACGTCCTCTTTTTCCAGTTATTCCCATTGACCTCATTTTGTGAGCTATCACCCCATGGTCACATTTGTCGAACGCCTTTGCAAAGTTTGTGTATACAACATCTGCATTTTGCTTTTCTTCTAGGGCTTCTGTGATTTTGTCATAGTGGTTGAGTAACTGTGACAGACAGGATCTTCCCGCTCTAAATCCATGTAGTCCTGGATTGTGCAATTCATTGTTTTCCATAAAACTAGAAATTTGATTCCTTATCACTCTTTCAAACACTTTTATTATGTGTGATGTTAGTGCAACTGGCCTATAATTTTTTGCCAAGGCTTTACTCCCCCCCCCCTTGTGCAACGGAGCTATATCTGCAAATTTAAGTGCTGCAGGTATCTCCCCTGTATCCAGGCTCTTTCTCCATATTACGCTGAGTGCTCTCGCTACTGGTACTTTACATTTCTTTATGAATATTGAATTCCATGAGTCAGGCCCAGGAGCTGAGTGCATAGGCATATTGTCAATTTCTCTTTCACAGAAAGTGAAATTTCACAGTTCCGAGTTTGTGGTAATATCCGTTATATTTTCTGCAGCTTGAATGTCATTCATAAAGAAGCTGTCTGGGTCATCAACTTTCATGTTGTTTATTGGTGTGCTAAACATAGCCTCATACAGGGCTTCTTAGAATTTCACTAATCTCTTTGTCATCCTCTGTGTACGTACCTTCAGTTGTAATTAACGGTCCAATAATGGTCGAGGTTTTGGATTTTGATTTTGCGTATGGGAAAAAATATTTCGGATTTTTCCTTATCTCTTGTATAGCTTTCTGTTCCAATTCTATTTCCTCAGACTTATATGATCGCTTCACGTTTGTTCTATTTCTTCGATCTCCCTGCTCAGGCTTATTTTCCTTCCTTGTGATAATTGTGTCTGCCGAAGCATTTCCGTTAATTTTCCTTCTCCTGTACAGTCGTCTGCGTTCTCTTTCTAGAGTGGTCCTCTTTCTGCCCCTCCTCATAGGCACGTGCTTTAAGCAGACCTTGTAAGCTTCAGCTGTCAGTTGAGCTATTACCTGTGTGAGAGTTTTGTCACTTAAGACTGTCTCACATTGAATGGTTGCAAGGTCTACATTTATTTTTTTCCCAGTCGATCCTCTTATTGTTGAAACTGAATTGATTGAATATTCCTTCTCGCTTGTTGGGTCTCTTAAACCTACTACCATTATTTATTCTAGTTCGTACTTCAATGAGCTTATGGTCTGAGTATGAAATATCTGAGATTGTAATGTCTCTGATTAGTTCATCATTGTTTGTGAATAACAAGTCTAGTGTGTTTTCGTTCCTGATTGGTTCTGTAATCTGTTGATTGAGCGAGAATTTGTCACAGAATCTCAAAAGTTCTCTGACCTGTGGTTGGTTATTTCCCGGGTAATTCCCTGCTATGATATTTGTGTTTGCCATTCTCCATCTTAGACTCGGTAAATTGAAATCTCCAAGGAAGATAATATCTGGAGCTGGGTTTGCTAGGTTATCAAGTATGTTCTTTATTTTGTGCATCTGCTCTGTGAATTCCTCAACCGTTTTATCTGGCGGTTTATATACTAGAATAATAATTAGGTTTAGTTTCACTACCTTAATTCCAAGTACCTCTACCACCTCATTAGTTGAGTTTAGTAGTTCTGTGCATACCAGGTCCTCTTTAATATACAGACCTACTCCTCCATTTGACCTAGTTTTTCTATCACATCTATATAGATTATAATTTGGAATCCAGATTTCCCCATCCATGTAATCTTTTGTATGAGTTTCCGTGAATGCCCCTAATATTGAGTTTGACTCTAATAGGAGGCCATTTATGAACTTAACTTTATTTCTTGACTTTGGCTTTAAACCATGAGTGTTTGCAAATATGAATGATTGTCCTTATTGTGTGTCACTTCTGGAAGGTTTTGGTAGTTCTCCCTCCTCTCTACCCTGACATGGGTGTGTTGTTTTGGCAATGGTTTGTCCAGTTTTGGAAGTGATACTGGGGAGTGTGGTAGTCTCTGTGTAGTTGGGAGGTGTAGTATGTGTGGGCTTGATGACGAACCGTAGTCTATTCTTGGGCATTTCCCCCTCTCCATTCGTATTCCTGCCACGTTTCTGCCTGTCTGTTTCTCCCTCTGTTTCTACCTGCCTCTAAAAAAATTTCAGGGCTAGTATATTATTCTTCCTCTCTTATATAGCGCTGTGTACCTCTGACGTGGAAATCAGGGCAATGAAGATCGTAACATTTCCTCTCATTAACTGAGAGTTTGCATAGTTTAGGGTGAAAATATCTACATTCTGTATTGTGACGGTAATCTCTTTCAAGAGAGATTGAGCCTGCTCTTCCCTACGTAAAATTACTTATATATATACAACACTAAGATGCTACCTTTTTTAGATACGTCTACCAGTAGCACAAAATGTTTTGACCAGGAGGCAAACGTATCCTAAACTCCCCCCACTCCTCACTCCTTCCATGCCGGCTCGCCACCGTCGTCAACCAGCAAACTACTATTCCAGCCTGCCTGCTTCTGATTGGTGACCCGCCAACTGCACACCTGCACCTCAGCGCCCTCTACCAAGTCGAAGTCTGGGCTTGAACCAACCATTGAAGTTAGAATATCCTTGTGCTCTCAAGCTGTGAACAACCAACTGATATACGCTCTGTTTATTGGTGGAGGTTTGCAGCTAGCGCTATGTTCTCAGCACCTGTTT
Source organism: Procambarus clarkii (assembly GCF_020424385.1). Classification (NCBI taxonomy): domain Eukaryota; kingdom Metazoa; phylum Arthropoda; class Malacostraca; order Decapoda; family Cambaridae; genus Procambarus; species Procambarus clarkii. The sequence continues at coordinate 14,697,146 of NC_059625.1, read as the reverse complement.
AATCATTTTTCTGTCTTTATTTTATTTGTAGAGTAACGTCATCCTTGTTCATAATTTTTATGTTATATTTTTTGACTTGTTTGTCTGCACTGTACATAGCCGAGGGATTCTCTTTGTTCATAATTTTTAAAGTTAATTAAAGTTTCATTGGTCATACTATGTGTTTTGCGTGTCTTCCCTTACTTTACCACAGACAAAAGCCAAGCAGTCGATCTTTTTTTTCTAAAATGTGATAGGCATTGACACCAGCCATTAGGAGGACTGCCGAACACCTACACTTTCCCGTCACAGTATCAAAACGACATCTGCCTTTCCCTAACCAGTTTCGGCATTTCCGTGGGTGCATGAATGAGCATTCCGTGCCTTTGAGCCCATATATGCACTGTCCTTTTGCATAATACCTGCAAATATTTTCATCTGTGATTGTATTATTCTTGTTTGTACCCATGCACGACTTGGCAACCTCTGCATTTTTTGTTCCAACTTTCTCGTTTCTGCATTCATTCTCGGTATTGCTCTTATCTTTCTCCTTGTTGCTTTCGTCTTTCTCATTTGTGTTCTCATTCGTTTCATTTTTTCCCTCCTTATTCATATCACCAGTTTGCTCTACCATTCTGCCTTCATTTTTGTGTACCTCGACACCATGTCCTTCCCTGGAAACACAAACCGAAATGTTTCTATTTTCCGCTTATTACAACTTGTAATAAAGTTGTTACATCTTGGCTTAACGTGTTTATGATGTATTAGAACGTTGTTACAACTTGCTATATTGGTTGTTATAACTGGTTAGGAAGTTTTAAAACTTGTTCGAACGTTGTATAAACGTTATAGTTTCCGTGTGTGTTTGGCGGGTTCTACATTGCCACTTTGGCTCTCTAAATTCTCAGTCCCTGGGTTGTGCTCAGAGTTCGTTGCTGTGTTTATATACTCTGCATATATTTCTGGTAGTTTTTGTGTGAATTGTAGCCTGTGTACTTCAGGAACGTTATTCATTAGTTTGGTAATGTTTTTCCACATCTGTCTGTCTCTTTGACAGATCCAGTAGTTACCTTCCCGGTTTGCATATTGTGTAGGTAATCCTGTACAACTCAGGTGAAATCTTATGTCACAAATGTTACATACAATGCCTACAATACTCCTCCCAAGTGACTTAAAGCAGCCTCCACACACCTCCATGTTGGGTTTGTGATGTTATAATATTATATGCATATATTTATAATATTATGTATGTATATTATAATGTGTATACAGTATATTTATAATATTTTATATGTTTATTTGTTCAAGTTTATGTGGGGGTACTTATCGCCTTGTGGAGAAGTATGGGTCCCCTTGGGGACGGTATAGTTGACCCTTGTTTGTCCCAGGTCGGGGGCAGGATGCCACCGGTTGCCAGTTACTTGATTTATACACTGATTATTTGCCCTATGTAATACCCTAAGGGAATTTCTGCTTTCTTCCGGCCTGCAATGCTATTCACTTACTCTATTACTAGTTCCTAGATCCACTTTCCCGTATTACCATATATATTGCCAGTATATTATCACTGAGGGAGTATACTGTTACTGCGGGACGTCCCCTACACTCTGTAGGCCTCGTGGCTGTGGTGTAAACAGCCAAGTGTGATGCCTCCTCCACAACTTTACATTTATACTTTTTCTATGTACAATTTTCTAACACTATCCACTAATTTATATGTTGTGTTACACGATCCACTCACTGTTCGACGTATCACTGCTCGCTATATTTGATATATATCGCTTATGCCTGTACACATGAACCTGGTGGCACTGGCTCACAACGTGGTCTCACGTTTATTTTGTATTCAACTCAAAAATCCATTGTTAATTTCTTTATTCAACTTTCCTACGGGTCACTATGCACTTGATGATCACTGTGGGCCGTAATCCATGGTTGTAATCTTAAAAAAACCCTGTTTATTTCACTGTTTCACGGAGCGCGACGACGACACGTCCGTCCCCTCCCCGTGCGAACTATCACAGCCTCAGCCACAGCCACAGCCTACCAATACTCTCTCCTGACACACCCGGACATAGCATTGAGTGTGACAATGTTCTTTCTCATAGGTGAGCTTTGACTTCAACATGCTAATTCCCAATGTAGGCCTGGAGAGAGAGAGAGAGAGAGAGAGAGAGAGGGAGAGAGAGAGAGAGAGAGAGAGAGAGAGAGAGAGAGAGAGAGAGAGAGAGAGAGAGAGAGAGAGAGAGAGAGAGAGAGAGAGAGAGAGAGAGAGAGAGAGAGAGAGAGAGAGAGAGAGAGAGAGAGAGAGAGAGAGAGAGAGAGAGAGAGAGAGAGAGAGAGAGAGAGAGAGAGAGAGAGAGAGAGAGAGAGAGAGAGAGCCCGCCCTTCTTGGAGAGTGTCACCTAACTGAGGATAAATGAGTCATTACTGCCTCCCCATATCTATGCTCCAACCCCAACCGCCCCCTCTCACCCCCTTCCAAGCCCAAACCATCAAGCATCACTTCAACCTTCCCAGACCGGATGTTCTATGCAATGCCTTTAGTAGTATTTATTATTTCTGTTCATATGTAGAGTAGTGACCCAGTTCACAAACACACACACACACACACACAGATGCCATTCCACACGTGCTCACCAGAGGACATACCACTTTGGAAGACAGAAGTGTTTGGGGAGACGTGATCACTATCTACAAATTCTAATTTTTTTTTTTTGTTAACTGCATGTTCACAACATATTTACCTCATGATCTCTTGTTCTACCTCTGACTAACCCCACTCTCTCCAATCATCTACATACAAATTCCAAGCAAAGTAAATATATATATATATATATACTTATATATATATATATATATGCGAACAAGCCTGAATGGTCCCCAGGACTATATGCGAATGAAAACTCACACCCCAGAAGTGACTCGAACCCATACTCCCAGAAGCAACGCAACTGGTAACTACAGGGCGCCTTAATCCGCTTGACCATCACGGCCGTCAAAAGGAAGTGATAGCCGAGGCTATTTGAGCCACTTCCCCGACGGCAACTCGGATGGTAATCTTGGGCATAGCATTTCACCAAATCACCTCATTCTTTGGGGCACACGTGAGGAACACAAATGCGAACAAGCCTGAATGGTCCCCAGGACTATATGCGAATGAAAACTCACACCCCAGAAGTGACTCGAACCCATACTCCCAGAAGCAACGCAACTGGTAACTACAGGGCGCCTTAATCCGCTTGACCATCACGGCCGTCAAAAGGAAGTGATAGCCGAGGCTATTTGAGCCACTTCCCCGACGGCAACTCGGATGGTAATCTTGGGCATAGCATTTCACCAAATCACCTCATTCTTTGGGGCACACGTGAGGAACACAAATGCGAACAAGCCTGAATGGTCCCCAGGACTATATGCGAATGAAAACTCACACCCCAGAAGTGACTCGAACCCATACTCCCAGAGGCAACGCAACTGGTAACTACAGGGCGCCTTAATCCGCTTGACCATCACGGCCGTCAAAAGGAAGTGATAGCCGAGGCTATTTGAGCCACTTCCCCGACGGCAACTCGGATGGTAATCTTGGGCATAGCATTTCACCAAATCACCTCATTCTTTGGGGCACACGTGAGGAACACAAATGCGAACAAGTCTGAATGGTCCCCAGGACTATATGCGAATGAAAACTCACACCCCAGAAGTGACTCGAACCCATACTCCCAGAAGCAACGCAACTGGTAACTACAGGGCGCCTTAATCCGCTTGACCATCACGGCCGTCAAAAGGAAGTGATAGCCGAGGCTATTTGAGCCACTTCCCCGACGGCAACTCGGATGGTAATCTTGGGCATAGCATTTCACCAAATCACCTCATTCTTTGGGGCACACGTGAGGAACACAAATGCGAACAAGCCTGAATGGTCCCCAGGACTATATGCGAATGAAAACTCACACCATCACTCACGTGATGGTCAAGCGGATTAAGGCGCCCTGTAGTTACCAGTTGCGTTGCTTCTGGGAGTATGGGTTCGAGTCACTTCTGGGGTGTGAGTTTTCATTCGCATATAGTCCTGGGGACCATTCAGGCTTGTTCGCATTTGTGTTCCTCACGTGTGCCCCAAAGAATGAGGTGATTTGGTGAAATGCTATGCCCAAGATTACCATCCGAGTTGCCGTCGGGGAAGTGGCTGAAATAGCCTCGGCTATCACTTCCTTTTGACGGCCGTGATGGTCAAGCGGATTAAGGTGCCCTGTAGTTACCAGTTGCGTTGCTTCTGGGAGTATGGGTTCGAGTCACTTCTGGGGTGTGAGTTTTCATTCGCATATAGTCCTGGGGACCATTCAGGCTTGTTCGCATTTGTGTTCCTCACGTGTGCCCCAAAGAATGAGGTGATTTGGTGAAATGCTATGCCCAAGATTAACATCCGAGTTGCCGTCGGGGAAGTGGCTCAAATAGCCTCGGCTATCACTTCCTTTTGACGGCCGTGATGGTCAAGCGGATTAAGGCGCCCTGTAGTTACCAGTTGCGTTGCTTCTGGGAGTATGGGTTCGAGTCACTTCTGGGGTGTGAGTTTTCATTCGCATATAGTCCTGGGGACCATTCAGGCTTGTTCGCATTTGTGTTCCTCACGTGTGCCCCAAAGAATGAGGTGATTTGGTGAAATGCTATGCCCAAGATTACCATCCGAGTTGCCGTCGGGGAAGTGGCTCAAATAGCCTCGGCTATCACTTCCTTTTGACGGCCGTGATGGTCAAGCGGATTAAGGCGCCCTGTAGTTACCAGTTGCGTTGCTTCTGGGAGTATGGGTTCGAGTCACTTCTGGGGTGTGAGTTTTCATTCATATATATATATATATATATATATATATATATATATATATATATATATATATATATATATATATATATATATATATATATATATATATATATATATATATATATATATATATATATAGAGAGAGAGAGAGAGAGAGAGTTGAATACAAAATATATTTGAGTTAAATACAAAATTCAACTCAAAATATGTATTTTGAGTTGAATACAAAATATATATATATATATATATATATATATATATATATATATATATATATATATATATATATATATATATATATATATATATATATATATATATATATATATATATATATATATATATATTAGTATATTTTGGTAGCAGTCTTTCCTGTAGACATATATTATTAAATATGACCGAAAAGTAAGATTAATAATTCTAACACGAATTTTCTCAATCTTTCGTACATTTTTTTTCACTGTTGGAGGTAAATCAAAAATCAATTCTCCAAAATTCATTTTTATTTCTAGTCTGACGCGACACGAGCGCGTTTCGTAAAACTTATTACATTTTCAAAGACTTTAGTTTACAAATACACAACTGAATAGAACTTACGCATCTCCGATTTTATATCTACATTTTAGTGAGGTGGATGGGGTGAGTGGCATTAATAGGGTATTAATTTCATCAACACAAGACAGAACAAGAGGTGGCATTAATAGGGTATTAATTTCATCAACACAAGACAGAACACGAAACAATGGGTATTGAATAGAAGTGTTTGTAGAAATCCTATTGGTCCATATTTCTTGATGCTTCTATATTGGAGCGGAGTCTTGAGGTGAGTAGAATATAGTTGTGCATTAATTGGCTGTTGATTGCTGGTGTTGACTTCTTGATGTGTAGTGCCTCGCAAACGTCAAGCCGCCTGCTATCGCTGTATCTATCGATGATTTCTGTGTTGTTTACTAGGATTTCTCTGGCGATGGTTTGGTTGTGGGAAGAGATTATATGTTCCTTAATGGAGCCCTGTTGCTTATGCATCGTTAAATGCCTAGAAAGAGATGTTGTTGTCTTGCCTATATACTGTTTTTTTTTTTGGAGCTTACAGTCCCCAAGAGGGCATTTGAAGGCATAGACGACGTTAGTCTCTTTTAAAGCGTTCTGTTTTGTGTCTGGAGAGTTTCTCATGAGTAGGCTGGCCGTTTTTCTGGTTTTATAGTAAATCGTCAGTTGTATCCTCTGATTTTTTGTCTGTAGGGATAACGTTTCTATTAACAATATCTTTCAGGACCCTTTCCTCCGTTTTATGAGCTGTGGAAAAGAAGTTCCTGTAAAATAGTCTAATAGGGGGTATAGGTGTTGTGTTAGTTGTCTCTTCAGAGGTTGCATGGCGTTTCACTTTCCTTCTTATGATGTCTTCGACGAAACCATTGGAGAAGCCGTTGTTGACTAGGACCTGCCTTACCCTACAGAGTTCTTCGTCGACTTGCTTCCATTCTGAGCTGTGGCTGAGAGCACGGTCGACATATGAGTTAACAACACTCCTCTTGTACCTGTCTGGGCAGTCGCTGTTGGCATTTAGGCACATTCCTATGTTCGTTTCCTTAGTGTAGACTGCAATGTGGAAACCTCCGCTCTTTTCCATGACTGTTACATCTAGAAAGGGCAGCTTCCCATCCTTTTCCATCTCGTAAGTGAAACGCAGCACGGAACTCTGCTCAAATGCCTCCTTCAGCTCCTGCAGATGTCTGACATCAGGTACCTGTGTAAAAATGTCGTCAACATACCTGCAGTATATGGCCGGTTTCAAGTTCATGTCGACTAAGACTTTTTGCTCGATGGTACCCATGTAGAAGTTTGCAAACAGGACACCTAGGGGAGAACCCATGGCGACCCCATCTACTTGCTTATACATGTGCCCATCCGGGCTCAAGAAGGGTGCCTCTTTAGTACAAGCTTGGAGTAGTTTCCTCAGAATATTTTCTGGTATGTCAAGAGGAGTACAGGCTGGATCACGATACACTCTGTCGGTTATCATCCCGATTGTCTCGTCCACAGGTACGTTGGTAAACAGCGATTCTACGTCCAACGAGGCTCTTATCCCTGTGGCCCGTGTGCCCCGCAGTAAGTCAACAAATTCCTTTGGAGACTTTAGGCTGAAGGCGCAGGGAACATAAGGAGTCAGCAGGCCGTTGAGTCGCTTCGCCAGTCTGTACGTAGGTGTGGGTATCTGGCTAATGATTGGCCGAAGTGGGTTTCCAGGCTTGTGTGTCTTGACATTTCCATACGCATAGAAATAAATACCTCTTTGATATCCCCAGAGTTAAACTTAATCTGTGTAAACACTCTATGCAAATAAAGGGACCCAGTCTATGGAACTCATTCCCTATTGAATTGAAAAGCTGTCCAACTTTTACGTCATTCAAAAACAATACTAAAAAGTACCTAATTTCATCTTCATAGTTTTTTACCTTTTGCTGTAAAATTGCACTGTATCTATTGCTACCCAATCTCCCAATCTTTATGTACCCAATCTGAACATCTTTACCATTGTGATCATTGCTGTCTTCTTATATGTGCTGCCAATCTCCGTGGTGTAGTGGTAAGACACTCGCCTGGCGTTCCGCGAGCGCTATGTCATGGGTTCGTATCCTGGCCGGGGAGGATTTACTGGGCGCAATTCCTTAACTGTAGCCTCTGTTTAACGCAACAGTAAAATGTGTACTTGGATGAAAAAACGATTCTTCGCGGCAGGGGATCGTATTCCAGGGACCATAGGATTAAGGACTTGCCCGAAACGCTACGCGTACTAGTGGTTGTACAAGAATGTAACAACTCTTGTATATATCTCAAAAAAAAAAAAAAAAAAAAAATCTGCTGTATGGTGTCTATTAATCTTGTTTTAATTACCAATCAAGCTGTCAATGCAATCAATCAGATCTTTAATATATCAATGTGCTTTAATATACTTACTAATCTCTCTCATCTCATTTTTTTTCTTGCAATGTATTTGTTATCATTTTATTAATTCTGCTAGAATTTATCTACTTAAAATTATCTGTTAGATTAAGGACCTGCCTGAAACGCTGCACCTACTAGTGGCTTTACAAGATTGTAAATACTATGCTATGTATTCTCACAAACCCAATGTACCTTCTTGTATATAAATAAATAAATAAATAAATAAATATAAATGTCACGTCTGTGATGGTAAAAGAAAACATGCTTTTTCTCAAAAAACTGTGTTTTTCATGTGTTTTTTATGTGAGAGAAATCTTTGAAACCTCTTTACCGATTCCTTAGAAATTTTGACACAACATTGCATTCGATTAGGTGCGTCTTTTTTATATATCTACTAAATACATGCCTCACTTGTGACAAGAAGAAACATTTTTTATTTAAAAAAAAAAATCTGTTGGACGTAAGTGCAACACACGCTGTAATCTCCGAAAGTGTTTCATCAATTGCTTTGAAATTTTGTCAAAACGTTGCATTCGAATAGTTTAGTTCATTTATTATGCACCCCATACCCATCCCGTGGGCGGAAGTGAAAAGGGTTACATAGGCACATAATGGGCATTCGAATAGGTGCTTCTTTTTATATAACTACTACATAGATGCAACCCCTGTGAAAGGTAAAAACATGCGTTTTTGAAAGAGACTAGGCCATCTGTTGCACATAATAGCAACATTCACACTATACTAAATATGTTACAAATTCCATTTCAATGTTTCTGATTGCATTGATAAATTTTATTTTCATAGATTTCGATTTATTTTATTTTTTATTGAATTATTTTGTGTGACATTGTGTTGGAATTGTCGTGAAGGAAAGCTAACTCTCAATATATTGATATTTAATTGATTGACTCGAATTACTCGAAGAACCACCCTATTTTTACTGAAAAGGGAAACAGATAAATAAGCAATAGAAAAGGACTGAAATACCAGTGCCTGTGGATAATGTTACTATTAAGAATTATTCCTTGAATATTAATGGACTGTAGATTAAATTACTATTCAAGAAGTAAACATTTTCCAAACGTCAGAAATAGGGGGGTAAATACCAGAAGCTGTGTACTCCTAGTAGACTTCATCGAGGCTGCTTCTTCCTCGAATAAAATTAGTAACTTTTACTAAGATATATAAATAAAATAGACATTTGATAATTTGGTTAGTAGCAAGAATATATTGGATAATGATTAAACAAGAAAATTGTTCTCATCTAAAGTTCGTGAGTCAGTGAAATTATATGAAATTATATATGTGGTGATCTCACAGATGTTAAAAACTACAGACCTATATCAATCCTGCCTAACATGTCAAAAAAAATTGAAAAACTAATCTACAAGTGTTACGGACCCGAGTCCATCGTCGGAGCATGGAGCAGTGACGACAACGCCATCTGTGAGTCCGCTCCCGAAACCCACTCCAAATGGACAGCGCCATCTAGTGAGGACGGGATATACCGGCCACAGGTGCTGGATTCCCGTCTTAATCAGCTCATAACATAGCCGCTGCTGACCTCTGGTGAGGTGGCACTTAGACAGTAAACACCATCTATGGAGCAAATAGGTGGACGTTTGTGTCTAAGCCTGTAAGTGAGGTTCCCTAGAGCGTCCCCAGTACTAATGACGTATCTGATTACAGATTCGACCTGGGACTGCTGTATTGGACGATGGATCAGTCTACCCAAGGCAGCCAAGGTCTCTTCACGAGTCTACTGAAGAAGCTGTGAGTCACCCCCGGACAAACTCTGTTGAGAGTATTAGCCTGCCTGTGACGTGGCAGTGTCGAGGAATCACCTTATCCGGGGCTGGCTGGTGGAAGAGACTAGCCACTGTGGTGCTTGGTGAGGAGAGTGATCAGCGGGATCACACGAGGCTCCTGCCTAGGGCTCGCAACCCTAGTATCGGTCGTGGAGTGGCCTACACAGCGGAGCTGATCGGTACCTGCCAGCTACAGGCTGGATTGTGGTTGAAGGCCTCCACGACTGAGCACCCAGTAGGACTGTGATTTGGCTGGCCTGTGGCCAGGGTAGATTCGCCAAGAGAATCATAGAGGATTCATCGTGGGCCAGGGCTACCCAAAGTGTGCACCATGGAGCATCCTGTGTCTTTGGAGGAGGACAAGCTTGTACATAGTCGTGTAGTAATAACCCCCATGTGCAACTGTTATATATTTATTTATGGTGGTGGTGAAATTATATACATAAATCGGAACATTTGTATCCCTCCCCCTTTAATTTACCTTGCATTACGGAACACGCCCCTTGAAAGCCTCTACTAACTTGGGGCCGGATTCCCAAACTCTACTAACATCAGAGAAGAACCCGGTTGCGTCCCAGTAGGGCCGTAACAACAAGCAGCTTTACTCTTATCTAGCTAACACAATATACTTAGCTCTTGTCAATATGGCTTCAGACCCAAAAAAAAGCACTAACGATGTATGTATGATATTAGTATGATTAACTTGATTCATGCAGCTCTTGATAAAAATGAGTTCCCTGTTGGGTTATTTGTGGACCTGCATAAGGCTTTTGACACTATCAACCAACAAAACCTTCTTCTTAAATTACATCATTATGGAGTCAGAGGACACTCCCTGCAATACCTCAAATCTTACCTTACTGAAAGGCTCCAGTATGTTTCTGTGAATAATTCAATTTCTCCAACCATACCCATCAACATAGGTGTTCCTCAGGGCAGTATACTTGGCCGTCTCCTCTATCTCATCTACATTAATTAATGACCTTCCAAATGTCTCCCAACACCTCAAACCAATTCTATGTGCTGACGACACAACCTTCATTTACTTCAGTCCTGACCCCTTGCTCTAAATGCCACAGTAAATACTGAGCTAAATAAAGTCCATCTTTGGCTAACTGCCAACAAACTCACCCTTAACATTGACAAAACTTTATATATTCTGTTTGGCAATAAATCCTCTAATCAAATAAATTTCAGAATAAACAATACCCAAATTTGTAACAAATTAGATGGCAAATTCCTTGGCGTTCTCATTGGCCACAAGCTGAATTTCCAGGGACATATTCTAAATATATAAAAAAAAGTTTCAAAAACTGTTGGCATTCTTTCTAAGATCAGATATTATGTACCCCGCCCTGCCCTGGTGACTCTCTATTACTCCCTCATCTATCCATATCTTAACTATGGTATTTGTGCTTGGGGTTCTACTACCCAAAATCATTTACATCCTCTAATTACTCAACACAAAGCTGCTATTAGGACAATATCCAACATTGGCCCCAGACATCACTCGGTACCCCGACTCAAATCTCTGAATATGTTAGATATTAAGTCACTGCACATTCTCTCATGTGTATTATACATATATAAAACGCTGAACTGTAATGCCAATCCTGACCTCAAAAGCTTCATTGAAGGTTGCAACAGAACCCATGAGCACCACACCAGAAACAAATACAGTTTTGATATTCCAAGAGTACGACTTAATCAAACTAGAAATGCTCTATAAATCAAGGGACCCAGAATGTGGAATGACCTTCCCAACCATGTTAAAGACTGTACCTCTCTCAACCAGTTTAAAATAAAAATGAAGCACTACCTAATAAATTCCCTGTAACCTACCTTACCCCTCTATTGTCAACCCATGTCTGTTTTTTTTAAACATCGCTGTTTGTCGGCCTACTTGTATTTGTGCTGCTTTTTCAGCCATGTTCCCCCCTTTTTTATCTTTATTTTTATTTGTTCTCAACACATTTTATTCTTTATACTCAATTAGTATTAAGTTTTAGTCATTAATGTTTTTCCTGCCCGAAACACTTTGTATAATAGTGGCTTTAGGCATTGTATGTACTAGCTCTATCTATAAATCGATTAATTTTTGTAAAATCTCTTGAATGTATGTACCTTACCTGAATAAACATTTATTTATTTATTTATACTTGACATCCTAAATCATGTAAATGAAATATAATCTCAAATTATTATTAGGTTTCAACCGTTCATTAGTAAATAGTAACTAAATTAGAATAATCTCAGCTGCTTAGCTGTGACAGTCAACGGAGGTGCGGTGTCGAGGTGGCGTCATCTGGAACTTGCTAGAACCCGTGATCCGCTAGTTTAGCGTGGGAAATTTTTGCAATCACAGCAGCTCCAACACACGCTGGAAACCCAATAGTGTAAAAATTGTCTACACAAATTAAATTATATCATTACGATTCAATGGATGGGACAAATTAAATTCCTTGCGGACGTACTTGGCGTTAGGGGAGGTATTACGACGTAACGATGGACTAAATGCACAGTAATAATATAGCGAGCTCCTATAAAAATACTAGAACACTTAACCTGCTGGTTGTCCACCGATGTAATCCTTGGATCGCTAATGGAGTAGTTGCACACTCCAAGGCCGATTAATAGCAAAGGCCTATTCTGTAATTGATGAAAGTTTCGCCTCTCCCTGGACTAATGGCCGCCACGTTGTCTAAGCGTCGTCCAACCGCATGGAGCTCTGGCGTCCGACTCTCCTCCCTCAACCCCTCTCTCGCGCATGTGCAACATATTAGTAGAAACGGAAAATTCTTTTCCTTGTAATTACTCTGCTTAATATGCCAATGAGAATAAGGTCGCAACTATAGGGAGTTAAATATTGTTTCCATTCTCGCTGAATAACAATAATTATGAACAGTGTTCTTATTGAACAATAAATGGAGAGAAGTTCTGTTTCCTCCATGACGGTTTAAGATAACAGATAAACTGTTATATAGTGATATTTTAGTTGATAACTCGTTGTTATTGAATCACTTGTTGTTATATTATCAGGTATTAATTTTTGTAAAGAATACTGATAAAGTTGAGAATATTATTCAATTCTCGGGCATGCTGACAATAATTATGCCTTGCTGGATATTATCTGATGCAATACTGCCCCTCGATGTGGGGAGAATTTTAGTAAATGATGCGCAGATAGAAAAATATTAATTTATATTAGTACTACAGTTAGTTGGGTTAATAGATACTATGCTTAGTATACAATAGTGATGTATTATGACACAATAAGGATGTATAAGTGTTGGAACTTTCCAACATAAGTCCGGGGGGGTGGGGGCGGGGGGAAACTCGGGTCGCAGTTCAATGTTGACTCACGTACTGACGTACCTATTCTGAAGTTATTCTAATGTTAGTACGTTAGTACGCACATAATGAATGTCCCAGATTTGTCAAAGACAGATAAGACTCTAAGTCCTCTTAGGGAACACATGTTAAATGTGAAACACTGAATTGTTAAATCATCTAAAGTTAATAACTACTAAAGCCTACAATGTACTCAATGACTGGTGTCGCTATGACGTGTAACGGTTATGTTACTAAATCTTGAAGTCTTGTAAACTCAGATATATTCTCTAGATGGAATAATGGTGTAGTCTGTACCCTACACAAATTAAATTCATGGTTAAATCATTCAAGTTAAGGAGACTCAGAATCCACAGTGAGGTGAATGTCCTGGGTCACTGTGACTTGGAACTGATTAGTTCCAACACTAACCATCACATCACAACACGGTGTCATCATAACTACCTTAAATTGGATGGTAAATTATTTGCTCTTAGTCAGAGCTATAATATTGTTGTAGTTTCCGTTTGCATTGTTGAGCAGCGGCCCTATGTGGTCGGGTGCTTGGTGGATCAGAATTGTTGTCCTCGGAAACTGTAGGTAAAGTTGGTTCTGTAGAACACTCTCGTTCAGCTAATTCGAGAGGTACCAATTTCTCTAATGTTTTTAGAGTAGTGGTACCTCGGCACAAAACCCGTACTACTCTCAGCACGCCTTGGTGATCTGAGTGAACAGACACTCTTGCCTATAGGCCAGTCTGACCTGGGTCCATCACTATCAATCAACACTAGGTCTCCTGGTTTGAGTTGAACTTTGTTATAGGGGCTCAAAGCTCCATAGTGGTATTCCATTAGAGCTGTGAGGTACTCTCGAGTCCACACCTCATTCCACTTTTCGACTACCCTCGAAAGATTTTAGTAACTTTCCACTAAATCACTCCTAGTTACATGGGAAGGGTCAATGGGATCCTCTTCTGCCAAAGGTATCAGAGGGGCTCAGCAGGCCTCCATGTATTAAATGTGAGGTACTCAGGGGTTCTCTCTGAGAGAAGTCATCCAATAGGTAAGTCAAGGGGCAGTTGTTGACTCGCGCCTCAATTTCTACGACGAGTGTTTGTAATTCAGGGAAACTAATTTTCTGTCGATGCAAGGTCTTCTGTAAACATTTCTACACAGTCCCTACCATGCGTTCGTAGAAACCACCTTGCCAGGGGGCTCTGGGAGGTATAAATTTCCAGTGGCATTGTCTTCTTTGCATTACATACTGCACTTCTGGGTGATTCCATATCTCTCGTAGGCAGGATTCTCCAGCCACAAAATTTGATCCATTGTCGGATATCATTAGTTTGGGGCAGGATCTGCATGCAGCAAATCTACGAATGGCTTGGATAAAGGCTTCTGCACTCATGTCAGAACTCACTTCTAGGTGTACGCCTCGTGTGGTTACACACGTGAAGAGGCAAATATAAGCCTTCACTGGTACCTTATCTGTCATGTCAGTGAGAAGTAAGGCTCCTGTGTAATCGACACCAGTGGTCTTAAAAGAACGAAGATGGACTACTCTCTCCTTCGGGTGTGGTGGAGGTCCTGGGCAGGGACACACTCGAGCGTCGTACCATCTGCCGATTACACAAGACTTAATAAGTGATTTGACAGTTTGACGACCTTGGGGAAGCCAATATTTCTGTCTTAGGTTGGTGAGAGTGTTTAACACTCCACGATGTAAAGTACCATATTGATGATGGTGCAAAAACAAGGTTTTGTGACAATGTGGTGACGTGGTAGAAGGATCGGATTCTTTATATCCAAATCAATTTCTGCATGAAGCAGACATCCTCCACACCTAAATATATTATAGGTGTTGGCATCATACCAGATACCTAGAGACTTGGTTAATTTATCTGGAAGATTTTCATATTCACTTTGTGACGATAATCTCCTTCAAGAGATTGAGCCTGCTCTTCCCTCCAAAAATACGTCGCTACAAATATATAAAACTACTATGGAAGAAATGTCCAACAACGACAACAACATCTCCAAGGTTTGCCAGAGAGCAAAACGTATGCAGCCAGGAACACCTGCTCCACCTCAAACCGTCAAACTACCTGTCTTGTCGCCTGCTCGTCGCTGATTGGCTGCAGGGTCCAGCTGCAAATGCACTCCACCCACTATACTACTTGATGTCTGGGGCCGCCACGACCTCAGTCTTCAGAATATCCCGTGCTTTCGACAAGTTAACACGTCTCGTTGGTAGACTAAGCCCCAGGCTTACGTGTACTAAGAGAAGTGATAGCTTGGAGCCAATATTCCGGCACCTATTTCCTTTGTTTGCCATAAACTTGTTATTTGTTCACTTGTCTTAACGTAACTTTTCATTTTGCCATTTGATTATTCTTATTACTTTGATTGATTTTATTATACGAATTTGTATGTCCATTTTATTCATGTTTTAATTTCTTTAACGTAATTAAAATTTCATTGTTAAAATTTACTTGTGTTTTGTGTGTCTTCTCCTTACCTTACCACAGATGAAGTTCGAGATTTTCTATTTTTTTTGTTTCTATGTGACGAGGCCATACCCCTAGCTTTGAACAGCCGAACACCAACGCGTTATCGTCACATATTATATGGGGGCCTGTCCTAGGAGCTTCACTCAGGTACTGGTGCCAAGTGGTAATTAATGGTAAGCGTATTTAACTTTGTTAACGTAGCTTTTACTATTTTTCATATTCAATTTAATTTTTTATGTGGTGCGGTGTATTGTGAATTACGAGAGTAGCATATGGTGAAGGTGAGACAACTTTGGATTACGTGGTGACTGTAGGCCTCAGTCATACTCTTAATTGGTCATCTCTCCCTCCGTGTTATTACTCGTGTTTACCATCTTTGTCCCTTGGATATTTCTCATTTTTGACAGATCATCATATTGGTACCCTGGTACTGTGGTCTGCCCCGGGTCAAGTGCACCCAATCTTCTGCAATCTGACTGTAGGAGGACAAAGAGGGCAATAGTTCCTCTAGCTCGAACTTTAGTTGCTGAATTGGGACCTCAGCAGCAGTTCTCGTCACCAGTTGACACCTCGCACCCCTACACGTCAGTCAGAGATGATGATACATTCAACGGTAGGGAATTAGCTTACTTTTTCAGAGCACAAAAGTTCGCTAATTCTGTAAGTATCATACTAATTCAGTAGGAAAAACTTGCTTTATGTCCTATAGAGACTTGGCAAGGTATGCCTACATCCTTGGACTACCAATTTTACTTTTGAGGCAATTAACTGTTTCATTTGTTTTCGAAACTCTGTTTCATTTGTTAGTAGGATTTTCTTGCCCTTATCCTCTTACATGAGTACCGGGTACAAGATTTCCTGCGCCCTTGATTTAAATTAATCATTTAACACCTTGTACTTAACTTTAATTGTTAAAGATCCCACAGGATAGGTATCAGTTGCCACATTGTCCTGTTTCTGACATTCACTATAACTGAATATTCGTGTACATTTATTTGCTAATTTCACCATGTTTCGTCTCCAAGCTTTCCGTGCAGATCCAGCAGGTGAAATAGGGACTTTAAGTCGTGCCAAGAGAACTGAATTACAAACTCTTGCACATGAGTATCAACTAGAAGTTCCCTACCAAGCCAACAAAAATGACATACACAACCTGTTGCTGGATCATTATTTAGAGCAAGGTAAGATAGACTCTGATACTCATGAAACTTACTATATTGCAGATAAAACTGATTTGGCAACGATGAAACTCAAATTGGAGCTGGCCAAGATTGAACGTGAGCAGCAAAGGGAAGCCCTCGAACAACAAAGAGAAGCAGCTGCCATACGAAGGGAAGAACAAGAACGTGAAGCTGCCTTGAGGAGAGAAGAACAAGAACGTGAAATCGCCTTACTCCGTGAACGGGAACGAGTACAGCTTGAAACAAAACGACGCGAGTTGGAGATGCAACGTGAACATGACAAGCAACAAGCGACTCTGGCTCTAGAGTGTCGTCAACGAGAATATACGTTGGAAACTTCACACCTCGCTCAACGCCAGCCAGCTACTGCCAATCTTCCCGTCAGTTTTAATATATCACATGCAAGTAAGTTAATGCCATCCTTTGTAGAAGCCGAAGTTGATGTGTTTTTCACCACCTTTGAAACCCTTGCTAATCAACTCAGTTGGCCTGTCGACCAATGGGCCACACTTCTCAGAGTCCATCTTACAGGTAGAGCTGCAGTCACACTCAGTACTCTGGCGTCTGAGAATGACTACCAGACTCTGAAACAAGCAGTGTTGGACGCCTACCTCCTTTCCACGGAAAGTTATAGAAGGAAATTCCGTGACCACCTGAAGGCAAGTACCACTACCTTCCTCGAGTTTGCTAACACAAAACGGAGATATTTCATGAAATGGCTGGAAGCAGCACATGTCTCTACTTTTACAGAACTCGTCAACCTGATGCTAGTTGAAGAATTCTTGAGACGTGTGCCGCCTCCTGTCCGTCTCTACTTAGCAGATAAAGAAGAAACCGACTACCTGAAGTGTGCTAAGTCGGCTGACACTTACAGCCTCATCCACCGGCTGACACCCGAACCATCCTCCAGTAAGAAGTCGTGGTACAGTTACGAGAAAGTGAGCCCCGATCAAGCTGGTTCGCAATTGTACTGCAAGTATTGTAGACTATGGACATACCATAGACAAGTGTGGTAAGTCTCAATACAAGGGAACCACTGACCTACAGAAACCCAAACCAACTCCTCCTAAGTCCGGTAAGCCTGTGATGAATGTTGGTGTTAATGTTAATGATCTTTCTCTTTTCAGTAACCACCTGTATACTGGAACTGTCTCTGCCAACGGTTCAAATCCGGAGGGACGTTTCAAACTGAAGATCTTGAGGGACACAGCGGCTCTTCAATCGATTATTTTGAAGTCGGCTGTGCCCAACATCGTCTACACCGGAGAAACTGTCTTCATCACTGACCTCACTGCTACCACTCCATACCCTCTCGCCAGAGTCCACCTGGATTGTCCCTACGTGAACGGAGAAGTCCAAGTCGCCGTCAGGGAAAAGCCTTTTCCCATGCCTGGAGTGCAACTTCTCCTAGGCAACGACTTGGCAGAAGACCTGCAACCGACCAACCTGATCGTCATGGACAAACCCCAGGTGTGTACCTCTGTGCCAATTAATCCAATTCTAGCGTATGTTCCAGCAGAGGTTCAAGAGAGTGATGAAGTTTCTCCTCCGGTTCTCGTGACCACCCGTGCACAAGCCGCACGTCCACAGCCAGCTGACTCTACTGCTACCGCTGTCCCTCAAGACCCTCAGAAACTACCCCCGAATCTGACCAAGTTGGAGTTCCGTAAGTTGCAGAGGGAAGATCTTACTTTAACACCATTGTTTTTCCAGGCTGAGACTCAACCCGACAGTATTCCTGGGTTCTTGCTAGAGAACGACTTGCTCTACCGCAGATATAGACCCAGTAAACTGAAGGAGGAGGACGATTGGGCCAACATCGAACAACTTGTGAGACCTACCAGCCTGCGGCCCACTATTCTACACCTGGCCCACGGAGCGCTCTCCCACTACGGCTTCAACAAGACTTACCATGGAATTCGTCAAGACTACTACTGGCCAGGTATGGTAAATAGCGTCAAACAGTACGTAAAACAGTGTCATACATGTCAGATGGCAGGCAAACCGAACATCTCCATTCCCAGAGCGCCACTGATTCCCATACAGGTGCCTGCGGAACCTTTCCACAGACTCATAATAGACTGTGTTGGTCCTTTACCTCGGACCAGTTCAGGTAACGCCTATATCTTAACCATCCTGTGTCCTACCACCAGATTTCCCATAGCAGTTCCAGTGAAGAACATCACGGCTGCTACGGTTGTAAAACATCTATTGAAGATCTTCACTCAATACGGATTTCCCAGGGAGATTCAGAGCGACTGTGGTACCAACTTCACCAGTGATCTCTTCAAAAGGACACTGGAGGAGTTCAACATCAAACAGGTATTGTCCAGCCCCTATCATCCTGCTTCACAGGGTTCTCTTGAACGTAGTCATCAGACTATCGAAGCACTCTTGAAAAAGTTTTGTAGTGAAACCTCTAAGGATTGGGATAAGCAAATCGACCTTATAATGTGTATTTACAGAAGTCTTCCCAATGAGTCCCTAGGAGTATCTCCTTATGAGATGCTCTACGGCCGTAAGTGCCGTACTCCCCTTAAGGCTATCAAAGACTCTCTCCGAGATGCCACCTTCAGTGAGCATCAGAATGTGCCCCAGTTTCTTCAAAACCTTCAACACATTCTAGAGAGAGTCCACCGTTTTGTCCATGATAATCTTTTGAAAGCCCAGGAGAGGATGAAGACTCATTATGACCAGACCAGCAAAGTAAGAAAATTCAAGCCGGGAGACTTCGTCCTAGCATACTTCCCTATCCCAGGTTCACCTTTACAAAATAGGTTTTCAGGACCCTACCGCGTCAAAGAGTGCAGAAATAACAACAACTACGTAATAGAGACTCCAGATAGGCGGCGGAAGACCCAGCTGTGCCACATCAACCTCCTGAAGCAATATAATGGTACTCCTCCCACTGTCCTAATTAATTATTCCACCTTCACAGAACCCTACATCCACATCCACGCTTTCTAATTCCGAAATCATAAATGATCTTCCCAAATACTTTCAGGATAATCCTAGTGCACCTCTTGTCAAGATCTTCAGAGAACATCAGGAGTTGTTCCGAGATGACCCCCAAGAGTGTAATGTTACCCAGCACGACATCCAACTGCTCCCTGACACCCGGCCGATTCGTCAACCCTTCTACCGAATCAGACCGAGCAAGAAGGAAGTCATGCGTGCTGAGGTGCAATACCTCTTGGATCATGGACTGGCTACACCTTGTGAGTCCCCCTGGGCCTCACCTTGTATCTTGGTGCCCAAACCCCAAGGTAAGGTGCGGTTATGTACTGACTATCGAAAACTCAATCAAGTAACTGTCAAGGATGCTTACCCCTTGCCTAGGATAGATGACATCCTTGACGCCATTGGTAGTGCCCAGTACTTGACCCAAGTGGACTTGCTTAAGGGGTACTATCAAGTGTGTCTAACGGAGCGCGCTAAAGAGATATCTGCCTTCATCACTCCTTTTGGACTTTTCAGATATGAACGCCTACCTTTCGGACTATGTAATGTCCCGGCCACCTTTCAGAGAGCTGTCAACCGTGTCATCCAGGGCTTGGATAACACATACGCCTACCTGGACGATATCGTCGTAGCATCCAACACCTGGAGTGAACATCTGCTCCAGCTGCGACGTCTGTTCTCCAAGCTCCTGACAGCCGGCCTCACCATCAACCTGGGCAAGTCCACCTTCGCGAAAGGTAAAGTGCGTTATCTGGGTCATGTTATTGGGAGTGGCAGCCTAGCTCCGTTAGACTCACACACTCAAGCCATCCAACAGTATCCACAGCCTACCACCAGGAAGCAGCTCCTGCACTTCCTTGGTCTTGCCTCCTACTACCGTAGGTTTGTGAGGAATTTCAGTACAGTCGCCACACCTCTAATTCTATTAACCAGTCCCAAGCAACGGTATAATTGGACCATGCAGCAAACCGTTGCTTTCGAACAACTCAAATTCCTCCTCTGTTCTAATCCCATTCTCGCCTCACCAGATATCACCAAGCCTTTCGTCCTTCATGTCGACGCCAGTGGTACCGGCGTTGGTGGTGTCCTGATGCAACAACGAGGCGAGGAGGTTCTACCTGTCAGCTACTACAGCTACAAATTGAAACCACACCAGAGGAACTACAGCACTATTGAAAAGGAGCTACTATCCATCGTCCTGAACCTCCAACACTTCGCTCCGTACCTACAAGGCGCCAGGTCTACAACCATCTTCTCAGACCACAACCCTCTCTGCTTCCTACATCAAGCCCAATTCACTAACCAGTGTCTTCTACGATGGGCTTTGTATTTACAAGATTTCAACCTGGAGATCCGCTATATCAAGGGTTCTGACAACACCATAGCCGATGCCCTCTCCAGAGTTTATGAAGTAGAAGCGACTCCATCCATTACTCCACCACATAACGACGTACTTCTTCCAGAACCGCAGGCTTCGGGGGAGAGTTGTGACGATAATCTCCTTCAAGAGATTGAGCCTGCTCTTCCCTCCAAAAATACGTCGCTACAAATATATAAAATTACTATGGAAGAAATGTCCAACAACGACAACAACATCTCCAAGGTTTGCCAGAGAGCAAAACGTATGCAGCCAGGAACACCTGCTCCACCTCAAACCGTCAAACTACCTGTCTTGTCGCCTGCTCGTCGCTGATTGGCTGCAGGGTCCAGCTGCAAATGCACTCCACCCACCATACTACTTGATGTCTGGGCCGCCACGACCTCAGTCTTCAGAATATCCCGTGCTTTCGACAAGTTAACACGTCTCGTTGGTAGACTAAGCCCAGGCTTACGTGTACTAAGAGAAGTGATAGCTTGAAGCCAATATTCCGGCACCTATTTCCTTTGTTTGCCATAAACTTGTTATTTGTTCACTTGTCTTAACGTAACTTTTCATTTTGCCATTTGATTATTCTTATTACTTTGATTGATTTTATTATACGAATTTCTATGTCCATTTTATTCATGTTTTAATTTCTTTAATGTAATTAAAATTTCATTGTTAAAATTTACTTGTGTTTTGTGTGTCTTCTCCTTACCTTACCACAGACGAAGTTCCAGATTTTCTATTTTTTTTGTTTCTATGTGACGAGGCCATACCCCTAGCTTTGAATAGCCGAACACCAACGCGTTACCGTCACAACTTCCATACGTCTCTTGTTGTACACGTTTGATCCAATAGAGGATAGGATTGGGAAACTTATGTCTGATTCCTATCTTAGCAAGAAAATGAAATACATGTGTTGTCACTCTCAGTAACTTACTCAAGTTGAAATAATTGTGAGGGTTAATACCTAAGGTCTGATGAGGTTCTGGTTCTGTCATGGGAGTAGTGATATTGGTCACTATAACTTGTGGTTTCTGTTTAGGCCACTGACCACTAACAAGCCATGAAGGTCCATTAAACCATATTGGAGACTTAATCAGCTGTTTAATGATAAATCTCTCGAAAGATAATCTGCTGGATTGTCCTTGGTTGGAACATGTCTGAATTTGTATCCTGCAGATAATTCATGGATTTTCCTAACACGATTGCTAACGTAGGGAGTTTTATTATTATTGTTTCTTACCCATTGTAAAACTGCCTCATTGTCTGACCACACTACGATCTCACCAAAGTGAATATTGTTGATTGTCTTGGTCAGGCAATGAGTCAATCATACTCCCAAAAGCAATGCAGTCAACTCCATTTGAGGTAAAGGTCTCTTCTTGATTGGAGCAACTATTGCTTTTGATGTGAGTAAAAATGATTGTGCATTATTGACTAAGTAGGCTGTAGTGCCATTTGCTTTGCCAGAGGCATCGCAAAAGACATGAAAATTTGTTGGTAAATTTTGTCCTGAAGCATTACAAGGAATTTCAAAACACCTAATTGATTAAAATCTGTTGTGAGTGTTAGCCATTTATCTTGCAACTCAATTGGCAACGGATCATCCCATCCCATATTTTTCTGCCAGCATTCCTGCATGAGGAGTTTGCCCCTTATTAAAATAGGACTAAGTAAGCCCAAAGGGTCAAATGGTTGACTGACATACGAGAGTAATTTTCTCATGGAAAGGGTTGAATTATTTGTTTGTACTGACTTGACATTCATCTCGTCAGTAACTGTGTTCCATTCCACGCCCAGAACTTTTAATTGATTAGGTACCCGATAACCAGGAAACTCTTTCTCGATCATCTGGATTAATAGTTTATTGTTTGAGGCCCACGATTGTAGTGGCATATTAGCTCCTAGCACTCACGATTAGCCTCATAGTAGATTTCTAACAATTTAAATTTGTCGTTAGTGGTTCCCTGGAAGTTGTCTACATACAAGTTGTCGCTAATTTCTGCTTTATAAGGGCTATTTGACTTCTTCAAATGTGTATCTAACGTTGCCTGAAGAAGAAACGGTGAAGAGGTCGCGCCGAATAGCACAGAGGCAAACCTGTAGGTTACGACATCACTGTCAGGATCCAGTGGATCCTTAATCCAGAGAAATTTGGTATAATCACGATCCTCCTCTTGTAAGCCTACTCTAAGGAAAGCTTTACCGATATCAGCAGTATAAACGAAAATACCAGTACGGAATCGTAACAATACGTCGCGTAGCCTGTGTCAGCTAGGTCCCCCGTTTGGGACGCTCATTCAAGGACACGCTGTTTGCCTTCACTCTAGCACTACAGTTAAAAACGATACGTATTGGTGTCGTCACTGAGTCTTTCCTTACAGCGTGATGGGGTAAATAGTGACCTATTTTTCGGTCATCATTATCAACACCTTCAATGAATTTACTGTTGAGTTTTTGTTGAATTAATTGATGATACATGTTTAATTTATCTGGCTGTTTCTGTAGCCGTATTAATTGAGACTTTAATTTGGAGGCTGCCATGAAATAAGTAACTGGAGTTGTGGATGATTCAACTTCCATGGCAATCTCACCCAGTACTTGTTTTGCCTTTATAGACAACTGTGTCCAGATATTGCTGGTAAGTCTACGTATCATCAGGGCTGTTGTTTATCAGGCACAATACCTAAAGGGTCTAAATCCCACAGTCCTAAATACAGGTGGATCAGACTCATTATCTTCAGATATTTCTCTGAAATGTAGGGGTGACTATTCCAAGCCTAGTCACGCCACTATTGAATTGTTGTTTTGTTTGTTGGTTGATACAGATTTTTGCTGGAAAAGCACCGGTCCTGTTAGCAATTTCGTCCAATGATCAATGATCATCTATAAGGTCTATAGATGGTCTATCTATAAAAACCAATGATCGTCTATAAGGATTGGTCCAGTCTTGGCGCTTATTAACTAAGCTCCCTGACTGACCAACCCCCGACGACACTCATGGAT
>NC_059625.1:14665742-14668242 GCF_020424385.1 Procambarus clarkii | reverse complement strand
ATTGTATATTCATATATTGTGTGTTCATGAGGCTTTTCTTTAATCTTTCATCCTTATTCTCTGACCGCTTAATCCTCTTTGACCATTCTAAGCTAAGCTATACCTGTTTTTGGTTAATTACACCTGACCAACCCTTGGGATGGGGTGGTCAGGTGTCGGCCTATATATCTTCCCCCCTTCTCCCTTCTCCTTAGTCTGGTGTTGACAAAGGCTTTAACAAAGCCGAAACGTTCACCTCATTTCATATTTCTCTGTGGATTTTCCGCATAAAATGATCAGTGTTTTGTGATCGTCAATTGCATATATATATAATATATATATATATATATATATATATATATATATATATATATATATATATATATATATATATATATATATATATATATATATATATATATATATAGATATATATATATATATCGACTTCCCGGGGCACCAGATAAGTGTGAGGTTAGTCTGCGTTTTTTCATCAAGCCACTGCTCAATGTGAGAGAACTCTTGTTCATGCTATACAGCCTATACTTGTATAAACCACAAGTGAAGATAACAATCTTTGGACAACAACCCACCAGTGGGACGCGAACCCAGAAAGCACAACTACCTTCCAGTAGCTGCCATAACTAGTACGCTTTAAACCCACTACTACACATCAGACCCTACAAAAGAAGTAGAGACTTCGAGATATATATACATCTCAAATATCTCCACTTCCCGAGGGCACCAGATAAGTGTGAGGTTAGTCTGCGTTTTTTTCATCAAGCCACTGTCAATGTGAGAGAACTCGTGGCCATGCTATAAGCCTATACTTGTATAAACCACAAACAAAGATTAACAATCTTTGGCCACCACCCACCAGTGGGACTCGAACCCAGAAAGCCACAACTACCTTCCAGTAGCTGCCATAACTAGTACGCTTTAACCCACTACACAACCATCAGACCCTACCAAAGAATTAGAGACTTCGAGATATATATACATCTCAAATATCGCCACTTCTTCCGAGGGCACCAGATAAGTGTGAGGTTAGTCTGCATTTTTTCATCAAGCCACTGTCAATGTGAGAGAACTCGTGTCCATGCTATAAGCCTATACTTGTATAAACCACAAGTGAAGATTAACAATCTTTGGACATAACCCACCAGTGGGACTCGAACCCAGAAAGCAACAACTACCTTCCAGTAGCTGCCATAACTAGTACGCTTTTAACCCACTACACCATCAGACCCTACAAAGAAGTAGAGACTTCGAGATATATATACATCTCAAATATCTCCACTTCCCGAGGGCACCAGATAAGTGTTGAGGTTAGTCTGCGTTTTTTTCAATCAAGCCACTGTCAATGTGAGAGAACTCGTGTCCATGCTATATGCCTATACTTGTATAAACCACAAGTGAAGATTAACAATCTTTGGACAACACCCACCAGTGGGACTCGAACCCAGAGAAGCACAACTACCTTCCAGTAGCTGCCATAACTAGTACCGCTTTAACCCACTACACCATCAGACCCTACAAAGAAGTAGAGACTTCGAGATATATATACATCTCAAATATCTCCACTTTCCCGAGGGCACCAAGAAGGTGTGAGGTTAGTCTGCGTTTTTTCATCAAGCCACTGTCAATGTGAGAGAACTCGTGTCCATGCTATAAGCCTATACTTGTATAAACCACAAGTGAAGATTAACAATCTTTGGAGAACACCCACCAGTGGGACTCGAACCCAGAAAGCACAACTACCTTCCAATAGCTGCCATAACTAGTACGCTTTAACCCACTACACCATCAGACCCTACAAAAGAAGTAGAGACTTCGAGATATATATACATCTCAAATATCTCCACTTCCCGAGGGCACCAGATAAGTGTGAGGTTAGTCTGCGTTTTTTCATCAAGCCACTGTCAATGTGAGATAACTCCGTGTCCATGCGAAAGCCTATACTTGTATAAACCACCAGTGAAGATTAACAATCTTTGGACAACACCCACCAGTGGGACTCGAACCCAGAAATCACAACTACCTTCCATTAGCTGCCATAACTAGTACGCTCTAACCCAACTACACCATCAGACCCTACAAAAGAAGTAGAGACTTCGAGATATATATACATCTCCAATATCTCCACTTCCCGAGGGCACCAGATAAGTGTGAGGTTAATCTGCGTTTTTTCATCAAGCCACTGTCAATGTGAGAGAACTCGTGTCCATGCTGATAGGGGGCCTATACTTGTATAAACCACAAGTGAAGATTAACAATCTTTGGACAACACCCACCAGTGGGACTCGAACCCAGAAAGCACAACTACCTTCCAGTAGCTGCCATAACTAGTAACGCTTTAACCCACTACACCATGAGACCCTACAAAGAGTAGAGACTTCGAGATATATATACATCTCAAATATCTCCACTTCCCGAAGGCACCAGATAAGTGTGAGGTTAGTCTGCGTTTTTTCATCAAGCCACTGTCAATGTGAGAGAACTCGTGTTAATGCTATAAGCC
>NC_059625.1:14597589-14665642 GCF_020424385.1 Procambarus clarkii | reverse complement strand
AGCCTAGCTCAATGCTACGTAATATCCCTTAAATTACAGCTCGCATGTGAGGAGTCAACGAGCTGTTACCTAACTTCGTGTTATTCACCTCCAAGTGTTTCTACAAGGAATTCCGGAGATCACGAGGATGAGGCGTGAATGATGTCAGTGAAATCGTCTTAAAGCTAAGACATATTTGTACTCATTTATTTACTCTAAAATTCATTATTTATACATCTTTTATCTGATCGGATGCTCGTCATGTACATTGGAGATAATTTGTGTTTATATGAATGGTTAATTTCTAATGCTAATGATCTTTATAATTACTGGTGAAAATCTTCTATAGATTTCTTTAATTTGTTCATAAGATTAGTTATTACACAATGAACTGGTGCACGAACCACACTAGTTCCTAGACGTATATGAAGTTCTAGCAATACCCCTCCAATGTAGGTGTTTGAGGCTTTGATTTAAATTAATTAACTATACAGCCCATATTTATTTAAGTGATTATGCTTCATAATATTTATCCATAGACACTGGTTCTTCCTTGTGTTTCTAATGATCACTTTTTATTAGTTCCCTCTTTTCTTAAAAGTGGGCGGTCCTTCATAATTGCTTTCATTAATTTAATAATTGAATAAATTGAGCCAAGCCCCAGATATCCCACATTATGGTCCTTATCGAACCGGATAAGCATAAAATATAAATATATACATACTAATTAGTAATAACTAATCGCCGTGTGAAGTAGTCTAGACTAACCATTTTAATTAATTGTGTCTACCAGGCACAGAATTGTTCTGGAAAAAATTTATCAAAATTGGTCTGGATACAAAGAATCCAATCCTTCTACCACGTCACCACATCATTACCAAACTTCTAGTTTTACATCACCATCAATATGGTACTTTGCATGGTGGAGTGTTAGACACTCTCACCGACCTTAGACAAAAATATTGGCTTCCTCAAGGTCGTCAAACAGTCAAATCAAATATTAAATTCTGTGTGATCTGCAAAAGATACGATGCTCGAGTGTGTCCTTACCCAGGACCTCCACCACTCCCTGAAGAAAGAGTAGTTCATCTTCGTCCCTTTGAGACCACTGGTGTCGATTACACAGGAGCCTTACTTTTCACTGGCAATCCAGATAAGATACCAGTGAAAGCTTATATTTGCCTCTTCACGTATGCTACCACGCGAGGCGTACATCTAGAAGTGACTTCGGACATGAGTGCTGAAGCCTTCATCCAAGCTTTTCGTAGATTTACAGCTCGCAGATCCTGTCCCAAACTAATGATATCGGACAATGGTTCAAATTTTATAGCAGGAGAAGCCTGTCTGCGAGAGGTATGGAATCATCCAGAAGTGCAGTCAGTCCTACAGAGACGACAATGCCACTGGAAATTTATTGCTCCCAGAGCCCCCTGGCAAGGTGGGTTCTACGAACGTATAATAGGAACTGTCAAGAAGTGTTTAAGAAAGACCTTGCATCGACAGAAAATTAGTTACTCCGAACTCCAAACACTTGTCGTGGAAATCGAGGCGCGAGTCAACAATCGCCCATTAACATACCTATCACATGATTTCTCACAGAGAGAACTTCTGAGTCCCTCACACTTAATACATGGAGGCCTGCTGAGCCCTCTAATACCTTTGGCAGAAGAGGACCCCGTCGACCCTTCACATGTAACCAGGAGTGACTTAGTAGAAAGTTACCAACATCTCTCAAGAGTAATTGAAAGGTGGAATGAGGTGTGGACTCGAGAGTACCTCACAGGTCTACGAGAATACCACTACGGAGCTTCGAGTCCCTATAATAAAGTACAACTTAAACCAGGAGACCTCGTATTGGTTGACAGTGATGGACCAAGGTCCGAGTGGCCCATAGGCAAAATTGTTGCTATCCACCCAGATCACCAAGGCATCCTGAGAGTAGTCAAGGTTTTATGCCGAGGCAACACTACCCTAAAAACCTTAGAGAAGTTGGTACCTCTCGAATTAGCAGAACGAGAGTGTTTACCAGAACCAGCTTCACCAACAGTTTCCGAGGACAACAATTCTGATCCACCGAGCACCCGCCCCACTAGAGCTGCTGCTCAACAATGCAAACGGAAACTAAAAGCCTATTATAGCTCTGACCAAGAGCAAATAACTTCCCATCCAATTTAAGTAATCATGATGATACTGTGTTGTGATGTCAAGTAACAAATCAGTTACAAGTCACAATGACCCAGAACATTCTCATCACAGTGGATTCTGAGTTACTTTAAATTGTATGATTTAAATCTTAATTTGTTGTATAGGCTATTAATAATAACATTATTTCGTCTAGAGTATCTGAGAGTTTACAAGACTTTAAGACTTAGTAACATAAACCTTACATGTCATAGCGACACCAGTCACAGAGTTTATTGTAGGCTTTATTAGTCATTAACTTTAGATGATTCCCAATAACTTGTTCCATTTAACATGAATTTCTTTGCAAGACTTAAGTTTCTTGTATGTCCTTGACAATTACGGGACATCCGTTATGTGTGTACTAACATAATAACATACTAACATATTAACATTAATACTAACTTCGGGATAGGTATGTCAGTACTCAACATTGCACTGCGACCCGAAAATTCTCCCCCCGGAGTTATGTTGGAAATTTCCAACACTAATACAATACTATTGTATTATAATAAATCAGTATTAAAATATACTAATTACAGTAGTTACTAAAACTTACTAACAGTAATGTTCACATAAACTAACCATTATATATGCATATGGATACTGGAATTCTTACGAAAACCAAGCACCAGTATTGCATCAGATTATATCTAGTTAAACACATTTATAGTTAGTGTGTTAGATAATTGAATGTGATTCTCTAAAAACATCAGTATTCCATGTGATAATTATTTATGGATAACATAACTCCCAGATAATTCTAAATCGAGAGTTTTTAGTTACAATTGTTATCAAGTAAGAAATTTACCGTCACGCGTGAATGCCATGAAGAAAACTAAAATCTTCTCCATTTCTTGTTTACCACCATAAGACGAGAAAGTAATAATATTTAAATCTCTAGAATTACAACCCAGTCTTTATTAAAGTCTTTCAGCTACAATTGCGCGAAATAATATTATTCGTGATAAATAATTTCTGTGGTGAATGCGGGGACGCGGGTTGAGGAAGAAGGAGAGACGCCATTGTGTGTGTGTGTGGTGTACTCGTGTTGCGGAATTGAGCAGCAAAGGTCGTGGTGTCAGAGTCTGAGACATGTGACGTTGAGATTATCAGCAAGAATTACACTGATACTCAACCCAGAATGAATTATTATTGTTCTATGTCATCTGCAGTGCTCGGTCAACTAATAACGTGTAGATATTCAAGCCAAGCTATCAACCACGTGTACAACATTGTGGAAATTTGAGCATGAGACGCGATACCGGCAGGCTTCAGCAGAATTTTGCACCTTTCGATAAGTATATAGTTCTGTTTTGATGCATCATTAGAGATTGTATATGTCGTGGGCAGCCTGTCGTTTTATCGAACGACTACAAAAAATTCAACGTTAGTACCGCACTAATTTATATTTTATATTTCATGAACATTGAGATTTAAGTAGCCTAGTTCAATGCTACGTAATATCCCTTAAATTACAGCTCGTATGTGAGGAGTCAACGAGCTGTTACCTACATTCGTGTCATACACCTCTAAGGGTTTCTACGAGGAATTCCTGAGATCACGAGGACGAGGCGTGAATGATGTCATAGAAATCGTCTTAAAGCTAAGACTTTTTGTACACATTTAATTACTCCAATTTTTGCTATTTGTTCATAATTCTATCTAATTGAATACTCGTCATGTACACTGGAGATAATATGTGTTTATTTAGATGATTGTTTTCTAATGCTAATAAGCTTTAGAATTTCTGGTGATAATCGCCTATTGATTCTTTAATATTTTGGTCACAATATTATTTATCAAACAATGAACTGGTGCACGAACCACACTAGTTCCTAGACGTATATGAAGTTTTAGCAATACCCCCCAATTTAGGTGTTTGAGGCTCTGACTTTAGTTAATTAACCATACAGCCCATTAATAATTTAAGTGATTATGCTTTCTAATATTTATCCATAGACACTGGTTCTTCCTTGTGTTTCTAATGATCACTTTTTATTAGTTTCCCTCTTTTGTTAAAAGTGGGTGGTCCTTCGTAATTGATTTCATTAATTTAATAACTAAATAAATTGAGTCAAGCCCCAGATATCCCACAAGGGCTCCATTAAGGAAAATATAATCTCATCCCACAACCAGACCGTCACCAGAGAAATCTTAGCAAACAACACAGAAATCATCGATAGATACAGTGATAGCAGGCGGCTTGACATCTGTGAGGCACTACACATCAAGAAGTCAACACCAGCAATAAACAGCCAATTAATGCACAACTATATTCTACCCACTTCAAGACTCCGCTCCATTATAGAAGCATCAAGAAATATGGGCCAATAGGCCCTCTGCAGTTACTTCCATTCTTACCTTCAATACCCATTGTTTCGTGTTCTATCCTGTGTTGAAAGTTTTGTTCACCTCATCCAAAACTGTTGTAACATATCACCTCACCCAAAATGCAGGTATAAAATAAAATGAAAGCTGTTTAAATCATAGCATAAGTAAGAACTCTGTTTAGTGTTTGCAAATTATAGTTGTGTATGTGTAAAATAAAATCTTTGAAAATGTAATAAGTTATTACAAAACGCGTTCAAGTGTCGCATCAGACTAGAAATAAAAATGAATTTTGGAGAACTGATTTTTCAATTACCATCAACAGTGAAAAGAAACATAAGAAATATTGAGAAAATTCGTGTTAGAATTATTAATCTTACTTTTTCGGTCATATTTAATAATATATGTCTACAGGAAAGACTGCTACCAAAATATACTTATATATATATATATATATATATATATATATATATATATATATATATATATATATATATATATATATATATATATATATATATATATATATATATATATATATATATATATATATATATATATATATATATATATATATATATATATATATATATATATATATATATATATATATTAGTATATTTTGGTAGCAGTCTTTCCTGTAGACATATATTATTAAATATGACCGAAAAAGTAAGATTAATAATTCTAACACGAATTTTCTCAATCTTTCGTACATTTCTTTTCACTGCTGGTGGTAATTCAAAAATAAATTCTCCAAAATTAATTTTTATTTCTAGTCTGACGCGACACTTGAGCGCGTTTCGTAAAACTTATTACATTTTCAAAGACTTTAGTTTACACATACACAACTGAATAGAACTTACACATCTCCGATTTGTTTATATCTACATTTGAGTGAGGTGGATGGGGTGAGGGGGTATTAATAGGGTATTAAATTCATCAACACAAGACAGAACACGAAACAATGGGTATTGAATGGAAGTGATTGTAGAAAGCCTATTGGTCCATATTTCTTGATGCTTCTATATTGGAGCGGAGTCTTGAGGTGGGTAGAATATAGTTGTGCATTAATTGACTGTTGATTGCTGGTGTTGACTTCTTAATGTGTAGTGCCTCGCAAACGTCAAGCCGTCTGCTATCGCTGTATCTATCGATGATTTCTGTGTTGTTTACTAGGATTTCTCTGGCGATGGTTTGGTTGTGGGAAGAGATTATATGTTCCTTAATGGAGCCCTGTTGTTATGCATCGTTAAACGCCTAGAAAGAGATGTTGTTGTCTTGCCTATATACTGGGTTTTTTTGGAGCTTACAGTCCCAAAGAGGGCATTTGAAGGCATAGACGACGTTAGTCTCTTTTAAAGCGTTCTGTTTTGTGTCTGGAGAGTTTCTCCTGAGTAGGCTGGCCGTTTTTCTGGTTTTATAGTAAATCGTCAGTTGTATCCTCTGATTCTTGTCTGTAGGGATAACGTTTCTATTAACAATATCTTTCAGGACCCTTTCCTCCGTTTTATGAGCTGTGGAAAAGAAGTTCCTGTAAAATAGTCTAATAGGGGGTATAGGTGTTGTGTTAGTTGTCTCTTCAGAGGTTGCATGGCTTTTCACTTTCCTTCTTATGATGTCTTCGACGAAACCATTGGAGAAGCCGTTATTGACTAGGACCTGCCTTACCCTACAGAGTTCTTCGTCGACTTGCTTCCATTCTGAGCTGTGGTTGAGAGCACGGTCGACATATGCGTTAACAACACTCCTTTTGTACCTGTCTGGGCAGTCGCTGTTGGCATTTAGGCACATTCCTATGTTTGTTTCCTTAGTGTAGACTGCAGTGTGGAAACCTCCGCCCTTTTCCATGACTGTTACATCTAGAAAGGGCAGCTTCCCATCCTTTTCCATCTCGTAAGTGAAACGCAGCACGAAACTCTGCTCAAATGCCTCCTTCAGCTCCTGCAGATGTCTGACATCAGGTACCTGTGTAAAAATGTCAACATACCTGCAGTATATGGCCGGTTTCAAGTTCATGTCGACTAAGACTTTTTGCTCGATGGTACCCATGTAGAAGTTTGCAAACAGGACACCTAGGGGAGAAACCATGGCGACCCCATCTACTTGCTTATACATGTACCCATCCGGGCTCAAGAAGGGTGCCTCTTTAGTACAAGCTTGGAGTAGTTTCCTCAGAATATTTTCTGGTATGTCAAGAGGAGTACAGGCTGGATCACGATACACTCTGTCGGCTATCATTCCGATTGTCTCGTCCACAGGTACGTTGGTAAACTGCGATTCTACGTCCAACGAGGCTCTTATCCCTGTGGCCCGTGTGCCCCGCAGTAAGTCAACAAATTCCTTTGGAGACTTCAGGCTGAAGGCGCAAGGAACATAAGGAGTCAGCAGGCCGTTGAGTCGCTTCGCCAGTCTGTACGTAGGTGTGGGTATCTGGCTAATGATTGGCCGAAGTTGGTTTCCAGGCTTGTGCGTCTTTACATTTCCATACGCATATCCTGGTTTATATTCCCCAATGATCTTTGGCAGGTGGAGTCCGGATTTCTTGGCGTTCACAGTTTCGATCAGTTTGTTGACCTTTGCTTTTAATTCGGCTGTAGTGTCCTTCGTTACCCTTTGGAACTTAGTTTGGTCAGAGAGTATGATGTTCATTTTCGATAGATATTCGTCTTTTTTAAGAATGACATATATTGGCGACTTGTCACCTCTCCTGACAACTATCTCCTTGTTCTCACGAAGGCTTTTAGCTGCCGCTTTAAGCTCGGGGGACAGTATGGTGCTTCTGTAGTTGCCTCGATTCTTTCCTCCTTTTGCAATAAGTTCTGCTTGTAAGGTATCTTTGGTAGTTACCTTCTTTTGTGTCTCGAGGTCGAATATGTCGTCCAACAGAATTTCCAACTCTACTTTCCGGGCCATCTCACTCGGTCTGGACATAACATGACAGTTTATGCCAAGATTTAGGAGAGTGACTTGGTCCTCAGTGAGGTTAATTCCTGCAAGGTTCAGGAAGCCATCTCTTGGTCGTGGAATTGCCATAGGTCCTCCATATAATGTTGTTAGTTTCTTGATAATCCTTGTTTCAGTGCAGAGGTGATGTTGGTCTGTCAGGATGTCGAGGTGTTGTTCAATGCGGGTACGGATACTATCGTCGATGTTGCTATTTCTCCACTCGTTTTAGTTTTACGAAACGCTCTCGTGTCGCGTCAGACTGGAAATAAAAATGAATTTTGGAGAATTGATTTTTGATTTACTTCCAACAGTGAAACGAAATGTACGAAAGATTGAGAAAATTCGTGTTAGAATTATTAATCTTACTTTTTCGGTCATATTTAATAATATATGTCTACAGGAAAGACTGCAACCAAAATATACTAATATTAAAGCGCACGACCCAGCAGCAAGGAATCAAGCCTTCACGATAAAATATCGCCAGGATCTGATTCGTGATCAGATATACAAGGCAGAGAATGAAATCAAAGACAACAAAACGCAACTACTTCATGCTACAAACGAGTGGAGAAATACCAACACCATCACCTGCCAAAGATCATTGGGGAATATAAACCTGGATATGCGTATGGAAATGTCAAGACGCACAAGCCTGGAAACCCACTTCGGCCAATCATTAGCCAGATACCCACACCCACGTACAGACTGGCGAAGCGACTCAACGGCCTGCTGACTCCTTATGTTCCTTGCGCCTTCAGCCTAAAGTCTCCAAAGGAATTTGTTGACTTACTGCGGGGCACACGGGCCACAGGGATAAGAGCCTCGTTGGACGTAGAATCGCTGTTTACCAACGTACCTGTGGACGAGACAATCGGGATGATAGCCGACAGAGTGTATCGTGATCCAGCCTGTACTCCTCTTGACATACCAGAAAATATTCTGAGGAAACTACTCCAAGCTTGTACTAAAGAGGCACCCTTCTTGAGCCCGGATGGGCACATGTATAAGCAAGTAGATGGGGTCGCCATTGGTTCTCCCCTAGGTGTCCTGTTTGCAAACTTCTACATGGGTACCATCGAGCAAAAAGTCTTAGTCGACATGAACTTGAAACCGGCCATATACTGCAGGTATGTTGACGACATTTTTACACAGGTACCTGATGTCAGACATCTGCAGGAGCTGAAGGAGGCCTTTGAGCAGAGTTCCATGCTGCGTTTCACTTACGAGATGGAAAAGGATGGGAAGCTGCCCTTTCTAGATGTAACAGTCATGGAAAAGAGCGGAGGTTTCCACACTGCAGTCTACACTAAGGAAACGAACATAGGAATGTGCCTAAATGCCAACAGCGACTGCCCAGACAGGTACAAGAGGAGTGTTGTTAACGCATATGTCGACCGTGCTCTCAGCTACAGCACAGAATGGAAGCCAGTCGACGAAGAACTCTGTAGGGTAAGGCAGGTCCTAGTCAACAACGGCTTCTCCAATGGTTTCGTCGAAGACATCATAAGAAGGAAAGTGAAACGCCATGCATCCTCTGAAGAGACAACTAACACAACACCTATACCCCCTATTAGACTATTTTACAGGAACTTCTTTTCCACAGCTCATAAAACGGAGGAAAGGGTCCTGAAAGATATTGTTAATAGAAACGTTATCCCTACAGACAAAAATCAGAGGATACAACTGACGATTTACTATAAAACCAGAAAAACGGCTAGCCTACTCATGAGAAACTCTCCAGACACAAAACAGAACGCTTTAAAAGAGACTAACGTCGTCTATGCCTTCAAATGCCCTCTTGGGGACTGTAAGCTCCAAAAAACCCAGTATATAGGCAAGACAACAACATCTCTTTCTAGGCGTTTAACGATGCATAAGCAACAGGGCTCCATTAAGGAACATATAATCTCTTCCCACAACCAAACCATCGCCAGAGAAATCCTAGTAAACAACACAGAAATCATCGATAGATACAGCGATAGCAGGCGGCTTGACGTTTGCGAGGCACTACACATCAAGAAGTCAACACCAGCAATCAACAGCCAATTAATGCACAACTTTATTCTACCCACCTCAAGACTCTGCTCCAATATAGAAGCATCAAGAAATATGGACCAATAGGCTTTCTACAAACACTTCTATTCAATACCCATTGTTTCGTGTTCTGTCTTGTGTTGATGAAATTAATACCCTATTAATGCCACCTCTTGTTCTGTCTTGTGTTGATGAAATTAATACCCTATTAATACCACATCTTGTTCTGTCTTGTGTTAATGCCACCTCACCCCATCCACCTCACTCAAATGTAGATATAAAATCGGAGATGCGTAAGTTCTATTCAGTTGTGTATTTGTAAACTAAAGTCTTTGAAAATGTAATAAGTTTTACGAAACACGCTCGTGTCGCGTCAGACTAGAAATAAAAATGAATTTTGGAGAATTGATTTTTGATTTACCTCCAACAGTGAAAAGAAATGTACGAAAGATTGAGAAAATTCGTGTTAGAATTATTAATCTTACTTTTTCGGTCTTATTTAATAATAATATATATATATATATATATATATATATATATATATATATATATATATATATATATATATATATATATATATATATATATATATATATATATATATATATATATATATATATATATATATATATATATATATATACATATATATATATATATATTTATATATATATTTATATATATATATTATATATATATGCATATATATATATATATATATATATATATATATATATATATATATATATATATATATATATATATATATATATATATATATATATATATATATATATATATATATATATATATATATATATATATATATATATATATATATATATATATACATATACATACATATATATTCGTACTCATCTGGTGGGAAACGGTGGCGGGTGGCACCGGCACTGCTGCAGAAAATTTGTGTTAATTTCGTCTCCACTCAACATTGCATGGCCTAACTGCTGCCCAGCATGAGCTAAGTGCATGGAGACTTAATATGCCATAACTCACAGCGAACCTCAACAGTAATCAATCAAAATTAACTAATTTTCGCCTGCCTATCTACGACCCTTCTGCCAAGCGTTCACTATACGCCTATCCCCACTATAATTCTCCAAGTATCTACCTCTAGAAACACTACCAAGAATCTATCGCCGAAAACATGCCCAAACATAGCAACAAGCAAGGTAGGGGTGCCTCTCGCTCTTCATCCATGACTCCTAGAGATCTGAATGGAACACTGGCAACGCTGCAATCCTCGCCGATGTTGGTAAACACAGCATCCGCTCCACCTCCTCACTCCCCCCTCCCCTTCAATTCAACTCGAATCTCAAGCTTTAGAATTCACTCAATCAATGGCTCCCTGTCTAAACTTCAAACCTCTGAGGAGTAACCCAAGGCTACAGAAACTGCACAACCTTGTGCTCCTGCAATCTGAAGCTATTTCGGCCCTCCAATCCACAGTCACCCAACAACAACAAACCATAGACAGCCTCATTGAATCGTCAACGAACAACAACCAAGAAATTCTCAACTTGCAAACTGTTTCAAATGATGCAATGGATCAAATACATAAGATTCAGGCCAAGGATACCCACTCAGCTCAAAGTGACTTCCTTCAAAAGCTGCAAAAACAGATCAATCTCCTTCAGATTCACCAGGCGGCTTCCAAAGATGACCTAGAGTAGCAACAACTTCATGACTTCCTGATAATTAGATCTACTGATCTACCTGATGAACAACAATGTGAGAATTGTTGTAACATAGTCAACACCCTAATTAATTCAAAGATCAAAGTCAATGTTGATATCAAATCAGCTATCAGGATAGATAAAAACAGTTCCCGTAGCAGTAGGAGAATGCTCATCAAACTTTCAAATCCCTCTGTTAAGTTTGACCTCATATAATCAGCTGCTAAGCAAAAAAAACAACCTCTATATAAATGAGTGCCTTACAAAGCAGCGTGGATCTCTCCTCTTCAGGCTGCAAAAAATTCGCAAACAAAACCCTGGTCTTATCAAGCAGTGCTACACTAGGAATGGAACGATCATTGCAAAGAAGGAAAGTGCAGGAAAAAGATATGAAATAAAGTATGACCAACAACTACTGGCCTTCTTTAATGATTGTGGTATATCTGAAAACCTGAACCCGACCAATGCCAATACTTAAAATAACTCTTTCAGTGCCTGAGCCTAACCTAACTTAATCTAACTTTGTCCAAGGTGCTGTCTCTGCCTTACCATTTACATAATGTTCTCTCATTCATATAATTTCCTAAGCAATCAGTCAAGTCTCCATGCACTTATGCAAGCATCTACCTCAGTATCATTGTAAAATTTTACTCCTAAATCTAATCTTACCCTATTCTTTTTAAATTTTAATTTTATTGAACTTATTCATGTCATTTATTGAAATTAATTATTGATCTCATTTTGTTCTCTTAATTAAGTTCATACTAATTATAGGTTAAAACTAAGCTAAATAAAATAATTATCTCTAAGATTATTTTACTTTACAATTATCATTTGTCAAATTTTTTATATATTCATCTTGACAGTCTCTACTGATTTTTTGTTCTCTCCACCAAACTTGTAAATCCTTCATGGCTATCTAGAGATCTTTATTCTACTTGTAATTGTTTCAATTATTTTGTTTACTTGCATTTATTGTTGTGTTTTGCTATAAGTATTCTCAAATTACAGCAGACTTAGTATTTATGTGAGCATTTATCTCAGTGTCTTAGTAAAATCTTGCTCATAAATATAATCTTACCCTGTTATTTTTATTTTTTTTTAATTTAATTGTAATTTAATTTATACATCATTTATTGTAATTAATTATTGAGCTCATTTTGTTTTCTTCAGTTCATACTAATTATAGGTTCACAACTAAGCTATATTCATTAATTTATTTTTAAGATTATTTTTACTTGTGATTATTATTTGTCTCTTTATTTTTTGCTATATATTATTCTTGTCAGTCTAGTGATTTTTTCTTCTCTCTTAACCTTACTACTGTATCCTTCCTGGCTATCTACGGGGATCTTCACTCTACTTTAAATATTTTCTATTTTTTGTGTACCTACGTTTGTTGTTGTGTTTTGCTATAATTACTTTCTATTTACAGCAGATTTAGTATTTAACTGTTCCTGTAATTGCTTATCTTATTGTATTGTGACATTATTGTATCTATATGCTTACTGATATTGATCCTGATCAAAATCGTCTGTCCCATATCCACACAAATCAGTACATTGATCATCATTATTGCAGGTATTACACAGCAAATCTTGCAAAAAACAAACTCCTAAATAACACCTGCTTATCAGTTTACAACCAAAATGTTAGGTCATTTGGTAAACATTTTGATGATATAATTGCACTACTCACAGCACTAGGTACTAAATTATCATTCATCATTTTAACAGAAACTTAGCTAAGTAATATCTATACCCAACTCTACAATTTAGCTGATTATAAAGCCATTCATAACTGCAGGCCTAATAAAAAAGGAGGTGGCACAGTGTTACGGACCCTGATCCAGCGTCCAAGCACGGAGCAGTGACGACCGCGCCATCTGTGGGTCAGCTCCCGAAACCCCCTCCAAACAGACGACGACACCTGGTGTGGACGACGTGTACTGGCTATGAGGGCCAGTTTCCAGTCCCGTTAAGCACTCAACACCGCCGCCGCTGACCTCTGGTAAGGTGGTGCTCAGACTACAAAGCCATCTATGGAGTGGATATGTCGGGCGTTTGTGTCTGAGCCTGTAAGTGAGGTGTTTTAGTGTCCCTGTTATTGATGACGTGTCTGCTTACACAGTCGACCTGGGACTGCTGTGATGGAAGTTGAGTCAGTCTACCCAAGGCAGCCGTCTCCATACCTTGTGCTTTGCTGCAGCAGCTGTGAAGTCGTCCCCCGGAAGAACACTGTGGTGTTACCCTGCCAGTGGAGTGGCAGTAGAAGGATCGTCATACCCGGGACCGACTGCTGGAGAAGATTATCCACTGGGGTACTGAGGACAGGAGAGTGATTTGTGATATCACACGAGGCTCCTGTCTAGGGCGTTACCCTAATATCGCCTGTGGAGTGGCCTGACCAGCCTTGCTGATCCGGAACCTGCCAGCAGACCTGCTGGACGTGTGGTTGACGGCCTCCACGGCGGTGCCCCCAGTGGAACTGTGCTTTGGCTGGCCTGTGTTTGGGGTAGACTCAGCTTGGTCGAAGGATTCGTCAAGAGACCACGAAAGCACCGAAGACTCGGCACCGAGGGTCTGGATCCAGAGTCTTCAGCAGAAGACTACAGTGTATTTCCCCTGTAAATAAGTGTTAATACCCCTCCCCCTTTGTAACTTTTATAAATTATTTATTGGTGTTGGAAATCATTATATTATATTAAGTTCTTAACTTTCTTTCCCTTCCCCCTTTAAGTTTCTTGCGTCACGGATCACATCCCTTGAAAGCCACTACTGGCTTGGGGTCGGATACAACTTCCTCTAACAACATCAGAGTAAGAACCCCGTGGCGACCCGAGAGGGCCATAACATAATTGGCATCCCCAGCGGGATCCGTCCCCTTGTTAAGTATGTTTGACAGGGGTGGTGAAGTGGCGTAATCCCTGTATATAATTCCCCATGTGTGACGATTGTGACGTTATACGTCCTGTGCGGTGCTCAAGAGTGACTAAGTGCAATATTGTGCAGTGCGGTGCTCGCTGTGACTAAGCGATTAAGTGCAATATTGACTAGTGCGGTGCTCAGTGATTCAGTGCAATATTGTAGAGCGAAGGGTTCGCTGTGATTAAGTGCGATATTGCGTAGTGCGGTGCCCGAAGTGATTACGTGCAATATTGGCAAGTGCAGTGTTTGGTGCGATAAAGTGCAATATTGACGTAGAACAGTGCTCGGTGCGTTAAGTGCTAACGTGTAAGCAGTGTGTTAAGTGCTAGTTGAGTGTTCCATCTGTGACAATGGCAGAAAAAGCTACCATCGATGATCTGGACGATGTTCAGGCTTTTCTGAACAGAGTGGACTGTCTTGCCAGATTAAAATATCTGAGCAAACCAGAGCTTGTACTGGTGAGCGCCTACCTGGAGATCAAGATCCGCGCCAGTGATTCCCGTGTGGAGATCTTGTCCAAGGTTCACCGGCACATGAAGGCAGAGGAGAAACAGGAAGGTGAGACTCCTAGTACAAAGGAAGGTGAGGAAATAGCTTCCACGGAAAAGGAAGATAAAGGCAGCGACATTGACAGTGATGCAGGTGAGCTGAACATTAGCTTGTTTACAGTCAAAATGCGCGCCTTAGAGATAAATCGGGAGATAGAGTGGAAGAAGTTAGAATTAGAACGAGAATTAAAAGATAAAGAAATGGAGATGAAAGATAAAGAAATGGCGATGAGGCGTTTAGAATTGGAAGAAAGGAAAGAAGAGCGAGAGAGAGAAAGAGAAAGAGAAGAGCGAGACAGACAAGAACGACGAGACAGAGAGGAAAGAGAGAGACAACATGAGCTAGAAGTAATACGGCTAGGTGGTCGGAGGCCAATGACTGAAGCCAGCAGTTTCGATCCGGTAAGGAACATCAAAATGGTCCCCAAATTCAACGAGAAGGAAGTTTCAAAGTTCTTCGCAGCCTTCGAGAAAGTCGCTGCCTCTTTGGAGTGGCCAAGGGAGAATTGGGCCATCATGATACAGTCAGTCTTGACTGGGAAGGCCCAAATCGCCTACTCTACGTTATCCCTTGACGACTCCGGCGATTATGATAAGGTGAAGAAGGTTGTGCTCATTTCGTACCAATTGGTACCTGAGGCATACAGGCAGAAGTTCCGAAACCTGAAAAAGACCTCAGAGCACACGTTCACCGAATTCGCCACAATCAAGGAGCGACTTTTCCAGGAATGATGTGCCTCTCGGAAGGTGGAGACCAAGGAAGACCTCGAGCAGCTGATACTGCTAGAGGACTTCAAGGATTGTTTGTCTGGAGACCTGAAGACGTACCTAGAGGAACAGCAGGTAGAGACCTTGAGTGCGGCAGCCACCATGGCTGAAGAGTATATCCTGACTCATAGGCCATCTGCTAGGTACGTCCCGAAGACCTATTCAAGATATCCAGCCAAACATAAACCGGAAGATAGAACTGCCCCTCGAAGTGTCGCCAAGTCAACCTCAGATAGTCCTCGGAAGATTAGTCCGAAAAGGGATGTATTGTGTTGGACCTGCGGCAAGAGAGGACATATTGCTGCAAGGTGTCGTGGCAGTACAGGTAATAATCCCCGTAGGGAGGTCATGCTGATAAACAGTATAGTACCACCGACACCCACCCTAGAGAAGAGGAAAGGATTGTTCGCCCCATATACCTCCCAAGGGCATGTAGCCAGTGGCCTTTTGAGTAAGCCCGTAGTCATACTCAGAGACAGTGGAGCGGCCCAGTCTCTAATATTGGAGACATCATTACCCGAAGGTTCATCGGCGAATAGGATGCAGAAGGTAATCCTGGGTGGATTCCCTTCCACCTTGTACGTTGCCCCTTTGGTACAAGTGCATCTAGACTCTCAGTACTTCAAAGGTGAGTGTCGGTTGGCTGTGGTGGAGAGTCTTCCCATAAAGGGAATTGACGTAATATTGGCCAATGACTTAGCCCTAGGATTGTTACCCAACTGTCCCCTGGTAGTGGATGATCCAGAATGTGAAGAGACCCTTCCTATCGTAGCGGTGCAAACCAGGTCTCAGGCGCAACTCCATGTACCGCCAGATTTAAGCACTCTGTTTGACTCTCCTCCTATCCCACAGGGTACGAGTAGCCATACACCAGTCCCGCCCGTCCAGATGCTGGTTCCTGAACACTGGACTCGAGCCCATCTGGTAGAGGAACAGAAGAAGGACCCTCAGGTACGGAAGTTGGCCGACACCATAGACTCTCCTACGAAAGGAGGTGATTGGTATCTATGGTCAGGTGATGTACTGTGTCGCCGGCCTTCTCCGAAATACCCCCAGTCGAGTGCGGTGGGTGACCAGATAGTCGTCCCATCCGTGTTCAGACCTAAGCTGTTAGAAACAGCCCATGCCAATAGATTTGCTGGACATGGTGGGATCTCTAAGACTTTCCAACGCCTAGCCAAGGGTTTCTACTGGCCGCACATGAAGGAGGACGTACGTCGTTTTTGCAAAACCTGCCACGCCTGCCAGGTGGCCGGG
The DNA here is from genome assembly GCF_020424385.1 of Procambarus clarkii. NCBI lineage: Eukaryota > Metazoa > Arthropoda > Malacostraca > Decapoda > Cambaridae > Procambarus > Procambarus clarkii. The sequence continues at coordinate 14,648,971 of NC_059625.1, read as the reverse complement.
AAAGCAAACCAGCCTGTCCCCAAAGCCCCTTTAAACCCCATTCCATCCATAGGTGAGCCCTTTGAACATCTCATCCTGGATATAGTAGGCCCACTTCCGCCTTCTACCTCAGGGGTGCAGTATTTGCTAACGATACTAGATCGGGTTAGTAGGTACCCAGAAGCGATCCCCCTTAAGACCATCACTGCAAAGGTCTTGGTGAAACATTTGCTCTGGTTCGTCTCGCGATACGGTCTTCCTAAGACCATTCAGACGGACCAAGGATCTAACTTTATTTCCCATTTGTTTCGCCAACAGATCGCCGACTTGGGAATCCGACAGATTACCTCCGTGCCTACCATCCCGAGTCTCAAGGAGCTTTGGAGCGTTTTCACCAGACGCTGAAGGGCATGCTTCGGAAGTTTTGCTATGACCGACAGAGTAAGTGGGTTGAAGACCTGCCCTACCTCCTATTTGCGGTAAGATCAGTGCCCAATGAATCCCTAGGAGTCTCCCCATTCGAGATGATCTTTGGTCACTCAGTAAGAGGTCCCTTAGAGGTGGCAGGAGACCATTGGCTAGACGAGGAAACCAACGAAGACATTGTGGACTGGTTGTCTACAAATAAAGGCCGGCTGTTCTCAGCCTGGGAGATGGCTACAAGAACCTTGGAAAATACACAAAAGACTAGCAAGAGCAGGTATGATAGAAGGACTAAGCAAAGACAGTTCCAAGTAGGAGATCTGGTTTTGGTATGTACTACAATAACTGGGAGTTTAAGCGCCAGATTCGTAGGTCCCTACCCGGTTGTAAAGAAGGTTACTAATCTCAATTACCTTCTTAGTACTCCAGACCGCCGGAAGAAAGAAACTTTGGTTCATGTTAATATGATCAAGAAATACGAGGGTCGGGATACACTCCCCGTAGCCTTAGTGACTACTAATGATGACATTGAGGAGGAAGAGGAGGTGTTGGCTAACTCAGAGATTCTGTTAAACTTGCAGGCAAAGTTGACACACGTGGCCGAAGGACATCAATCATCATTGCTGCAGATGATCCGGGAATACAAACCTATCTTCGAAGATGTTCCAGGATTAACATCTGTCCTAAGGCATGATGTCGAGCTGGAGGAAGGAGTCCGACCTATAAAGCAACACCCGTACCGTCTCAACCCACTGAAGAAACGGGTGGTGAAAGAGGAGGTAGATTACATGCTGAAACACCATCTAATAGCCCCGAGCTCGAGCCCATGGTCATCCCAGATACTACTAGTGCCCAAACCTGGTAAGAAATACCGTCTTTGTATTGATTATCGGCAGGTGAATAAGGTCACAGTAGCAGATACCTACCCTCTCCCCAGGGTAGAGGAATGTCTAGATGCCATAGGTAAAGCTCGTTACCTGACTAAATTTGACCTGTTCAAGGGCTATTGGCAAGTTCCCCTCACGGAAAAGGCCAAACCTATATCAGCATTTGTGACTCCCGACGGGCTGTTTGAATGTCAGGTGATGCCCTTTGGGATGAAAAACGCAGCCTCCACTTTCCAGAGACTGATGGGCACTGTGTTGCGTGACGTGGAGAACACCTTAGTCTACATCGATGATGTATTAATATATGATGTAGATTGGCAGGATCATCTGCTTCACATAGAGGATTTCTTCAAGGCCATGCTCCAGTCAGGATTGGTGGTCAACCTGCATAAATCTGAGTTTGCCAGAACCTCTGTTATCTTCCTAGGTCATAAGGTTGGAGGAGGATGGATTGCGCCGAGGGCCAGCAAAATAGAGGCAATAGTCCAGTATCCTACGCCAGCTACCAGGAAGGACATCTTGCGTTTCCTTGGTATGGCTGGGTTTTATCGTAAGTTTGTCCCTAATTTTTCCTCCATCGCCGCCCCCCTGACAGATCTTTTGAAGAAGGGGGTAAAACTAATATGGAATGAGAATTGCCAGGAGGCATTTGAAAGTCTAAAGGCAATTCTAATCTCTTCTCCGATCCTCAGGTCCCCGAGCTTTGAGGATAGATTTATCCTGACGGTCGACGCTTCTGACTATGGCCTGGGCTCCGTATTATCTCAGACGGACGAAAAGGGGGTGGAACATCCTGTGGCCTATCATTCTAAGAAGTTCACCCCCAGTCAGCTTAATTACTCAGTCATAGAAAAAGAAACGTTGGCCTTAATTAATTCCGTCCAGCACTTTGAGGTATATTTAACAAGTAATGGTCACCCTATATTAGTACGGACCGACCATAATCCTCTAAAGTTCCTGGCTCAGTTTAGGCAAAAGAACCTCAGGCTCACCAGATGGAGTCTACATCTGCAGCAATATCCCCTCCAGATTGAACACATCAAAGGGGTGGACAACGTGGTAGCTGATGCATTATCTCGCATCTAGATCCACGTACTAATTTGGTTTGTCTTCTCTTTTATAGAAACCCAAACCAAATTCTTTTGGTGGGGAGGTGTTACGGACCCTGATCCAGCGTCCAAGCACGGAGCAGTGACGACCGCGCCATCTGTGGGTCAGCTCCCGAAACCCCCTCCAAACAGACGATGACACCTGGTGTGGACGACGTGTACTGGCTACGAGGGCCAGTTTCCAGTCCCGTTCAGCACTCAACACCGCCGCCGCTGACCTCTGGTGAGGTGGTGCTCAGACTACAACGCCATCTATGGAGTGGATATGTCGGGCGTTTGTGTCTGAGCCTGTAAGTGAGGTGTTTTAGTGTCCCTGTTATTGATGACGTGTCTGCTTACAGAGTCGACCTGGGACTGCTGTGATGGAAGTTGAGTCAGTCTACCCAAGGCAGCCGTCTCCATACCTTGTGCTTTGCTGCAGCAGCTGTGAAGTCGTCCCCCGGAAGAACACTGTGGTGTTACCCTGCCAGTGGAGTGGCAGTAGAAGGATCGTCATACCCGGGACTGACTGCTGGAGAAGATTATCCACTGGGGTACTGAGGACAGGAGAGTGATTTGTGATATCACACGAGGCTCCTGTCTTGGGCGTTACCCTAATATCGCCTGTGGAGTGGCCTGACCAGCCTTGCTGATCCGGAACCTGCCAGCAGACCTGCTGGACGTGTGGTTGACGGCCTCCACGGCGGTGCCCCCAGTGGAACTGTGCTTTGGCTGGCCTGTGTTTGGGGTAGACTCAGCTTGGTCGAAGGATTCGTCAAGAGACCACGAAAGCACCGAGGACTCAGCACCGAGGGTCTGGATCCAGAGTCTTCAGCAGAAGACTACAGTATATTTCCCCTGTAAATAAGTGTTAATACCCCTCCCCCTGTGTAACTTTTATATATTATTTATTGGTGTTGGAAATCATTATATTATATTAAGTTCTTAACTTTCTTTCCCTTCCCCCTTTAAGTTTCTTGCGTCACGGATCACATCCCTTGAAAGCCACTACTGGCTTGGGGTCGGATACAACTTCCTCTAACAACATCAGAGTAAGAACCCCGTTGCGACCCAAGAGGGCCGTAACACACAGCAATATATTACAAAGATACCTTCATCTACAATAGTGTTATTAGTGATAGAGACGACTATTGTGAATATACCTTTGCCAAGTTCTCCAGTAAATCCCTTAAATCCCTCCTGACTATCGGTGCCATCTATAAATTTCCTAATACCAACATAGCTTCATTCTCAGACAACGTAAGGAATCTTATCATAAATAACAATTTCAACAAAAATCCCATCATTCTGGGAGGTGATTTCAATATTGACTTGGGTCTTCAAAACAGCCCTCAAGTTGACTGTTTCCGTAACAGCATTCACTCCTGTATGCTAATCCCCTCAATCACCAAGCCCACCCGAGTCACTCAAACATCTGCCACTACCCTGGATCACTTATGGACTAATATAACAGCTCCCCATACATCTGGGGTAATTTATGATAGAACAACTGACCACTATCCTACCTTCCTCATAGCAAACATGGACACAACACCACCAGAAACCAAGAACCTCTCATTAAGGCTACACAATGAAACAGCTTTAGGCAATCTATCTACTGCACTTCACAATATTAACTGGGAATTTGAATTTAATAATACACTGGATATAAACTCATTAACTAACCTTTTTCTCTCAAAAACTCTGAGCCTCTACAACACTCACTATCCCCTCCTTACCAAACAAGTAACTGATAAAAGAAAAAATAACTCGTGGCTCACAAGTGGCATAATTAAATCAATCAACAAAAAACATGAATATGAAAAGAAATTTAGGATTGGCCTAGTTAGAAAGGAAGTAGTTAAAAGGTACTCATCAGTGCTTACCAGTATCATAAGAAAAGCTAAACTTTCATATTATGAGACTAGATTCAAAGAAGTAAAAGGCAACATGAAAAGCACCTGGAATAACATCTCTAATATCCTAGGAACTAAACAACACTCCCACAACCAGATAACACTCTCTAAGGATGGCTTTACACCGTCATCTGATTTAGAAATGGCGAATGTATTTAATAGGTTCTTTTCATCGATTGGTGCTAACATTGTCAGTAAAATCCCACAGACTCAGACACATATCAACACATATCTCTCAGGCAGCTATCCAAACTCTCTTCTCCTTTCACCAGTCAGCCCGACAGATGTTGTGTCCATCATACACTCACTAAAAACCAAAGCTGGGAACATCAGTGAAATCCCATCCATTGTATACAAGAGCGCCTCCCATGCCCTTGCGCCACCTATAGCTCTGCTGTTCAACAAATCCCTTGAGTGTCATACCTTCCCTGATATCCTTATAAAAGCAAGAGTAACGTCAGTTCATAAAGGAGGTAATCCGGCAGACATAAACAATTATAGACGAATATCAAACCTACCCATACTATCAAAAATATTTGAAAAAATTATCAACAAACAGCTCCACATCTATTTCGTAAAATTCGACATTCTTAACCCCTGTCAGTTTGGCTTCCGCTCCCAAAAGAGTACCAACGATGCAATTATTAGTCTCCTTGATATAATTTACTCAGCCCTTGACAAAAATGAGTTTCCGATTGGTCTCTTCATTGACCTGAGAAAGGCCTTTGATACTGTTAATCACAATTACCGCTTACGTAAACTCCATCATTATGGAATCCGAGGTCATGCACTGGACTATATCCAATCCTATCTTAGTGATAGACACCAATGTGTAGCCATCAATAATATAACCTCTCCCACTCTACCAATAACCGTTGGAGTCCCACAGGGCAGCATCTTGGGACCTCTCCTATTTCTTATATACATCAATGATCTGCATAATGTCTCTAACATTCTGAAACCTATTTTGTTTGCTGATGATACTACCCTCATCTACTCTAACCCCAACCCACATACACTAAATAATGTTGTTAATAATGAACTAAAAAGAGTCCACTTATGGATGTTAACCAACAAACTAAAACTTAACATAGAAAAGACCTACTACATCATATTTGGAAGCAAATCTACAAATGCAATTCAGCTTCAGATAGAAAATGTAAACATTAGCAATAAAAATGATGGAAAGTTTCTTGGCCTATTCCTAGACAAGAGACTCAACTTCAGTACCCACAAGCAGCACATAACTAAGAAAGTCTCTAAAACAATTGGTATACTCTCCAAAATCAGATATTATGTAAATAACTCTGCTCTCATCTCTCTCTATATTATGCACTAATATATCCCTATCTTAACTATGGTATCTGTGCATGGGCTTCAATCACTGCAAACCACCTCAAGTCCATCATCACCCAGCAAAAATCTGCTATCAGAATAATATCAAATTCTGCTCTCAGCCCCCTTGTTTAACTCCCTAAACATAATCTCATTCCACAAATTCTCTTGTGTCAACTACACTTACAAAACCCTGTTCTTAAATGCAAATCCTGCTCTAAAACTCTTCCTGGACAGATGTAATAGGACCCATTATCACCACACCAGAAATAAATACCTCTTTGATATCCCCAGAGTTAAACTTAATCTGTGTAAACACTCTATGCAAATAAAGGGACCCAGTCTATGGAACTCATTCCCTATTGAATTGAAAAGCTGTCCAACTTTTACGTCATTCAAAAACAATACTAAAAAGTACTTAATTTCATCTTCATAGTTTTTTACCTTTTGCTGTAAAATTGCACTGTATCTATTGCTACCCAATCTCCCAATCTTTATGTACCCAATCTGAACATCTTTACCATTGTGATCATTGCTGTCTTCTTATATGTGCTGCCAATCTACTGTATGGTGTCTATTAATCTTGTTTTAATTACCAATCAAGCTGTCAATGTAATCAATCAGAGCTTTAATATATCAATGTGCTTTAATATACTTACTAATCTCTCTCATCTCATTTTTTTTCTTGCAATGTATTTGTTATCATTTTAATAATTCTGCTAGAATTTATCTACTTAAAATTATCTGTTAGATTAAGGACCTGCCTGAAATGCTGCACCTACTAGTGGCTTTACAAGATTGTAAATACTATGCTATGTATTCTCACAAACCCAATGTACCTTCTTGTATATAAATAAATAAATAAATAAATAAATAAATAAATAAATATAAATGTCACGTCTGTGATGGTAAAAAAAAACATGCTTTTTCTCAAAAAACTGTGTTTTTCATGTGTTTTTTATGTGAGAGAAATCTTTGAAACCTCTTTACCGATTCCTTAGAAATTTTGACACAACATTGCATTCGATTAGGTGCGTCTTTTTTATATATCTACTAAATACAAGCCTCACTTGTGACAAGAAGAAACATTTTTTATTTAAAAAAAAAAATCTGTTGGACGTAAGTGCAACACACGCTGTAATCTCCGAAAGTGTTTCATCAATTGCTTTGAAATTTTGTCACAACGTTGCATTCGAATAGTTTAGTTCATTTATTATGCACCCCATACCCATCCCGTGGGCGGAAGTGGAAAGGGTTACAGAGGCACATAATGGGCATTCGAATAGGTGCTTCTTTTTATATAACTGCTACATAGATGCCACCCCCTGTGAAAGGTAAAAACATGCGTTTTTGAAAGAGACTAGGCCATCTGTTGCACATAATAGCAACATTCACACTATACTAAATATGTTACAAATTCCATTTCAATGTTTCTGATTGCATTGATAAATTTTATTTTCATAGATTTCGATTTATTTTATTTTTTATTGAATTATTTTGTGTGACATTGTGTTGGAATTGTCGTGAAGGAAAGCTAACTCTCAATATATTGATATTTAATTGATTGACTCGAATTACTCGAAGAACCACCCTATTTTTACTGAAAAGGGAAACAGATAAATAAGCAATAGAAAAGGACTGAAATACCAGTGCCTGTGGATAATGTTACTATTAAGAATTATTCCTTGAATATTAATGGACTGTAGATTAAATTGCTATTCAAGAAGTAAACATTTTCCAAACGTCAGAAATAGGGGGTAAATACCAGAAGCTGTGTACTCCTAGTAGACTTCATCGAGGCTGCTTCTTCCTCGAATAAAATTAGTAACTTTTACTATGATATATAAATAAAATAGACATTTGATAATTTGGTTAGTAGCAAGAATATATTGGATAATGATTAAACAAGATAATTGTTCTCATCTAAAGTTCATGAGTCAGTGAAATTATATGAAATTATATATGTGGTGATCTCACAGATGTTAAAAACTACAGACCTATATCAATCCTGCCTAACTTGTCAAAAAAAATTGAAAAACTAATCTACAAGTGTTACGGACCCGAGTCCATCGTCGGAGCATGGAGCAGTGACGAGAACGCCATCTGTGAGTCCGCTCCCGAAACCCACTCCAAATGGACAGCGCCAGCTAGTGAGGACGGGATATACCGGCCACAGGTGCTGGATTCCCGTCTTAATCAGCTCATAACATAGCCGCTGCTGAGGTGGCCACCGCCACCTCACCTCTGGTGAGGTGGCGCTTAGACAGTAAACACCATCTATGGAGCAAATAGGTGGACGTTTGTGTCTAAGCCTGTAAGTGAGGTTCCCTAGAGCGTCCCCTGTACTAATGACGTATCTGATTACAGATTCGACCTGGGACTGCTGTATTGGACGATGGATCAGTCTACCCAAGGCAGCCAAGGTCTCTTCACGAGTCTACTGAAGAAGCTGTGAGTCACCCCCGGACAAACTCTGTTGAGAGTATTAGCCTACCTGTGACGTGGCAGTGTCGAGGAATCACCTTATCCGGGGCTGGCTGGTGGAAGAGACTAGCCACTGTGGTGCTTGGTGAGGAGAGTGATCAGCGGGATCACACGAGGCTCCTGCCTAGGGCTCGCAACCCTAGTATCGGTCGTGGAGTGGCCTACACAGCAGAGCTGATCGGAACCTGCCAGCTACAGGCTGGATTTTGGTTGAAGGCCTCCACGACTGAGCACCCAGTAGGACTGTGATTTGGCTGGCCTGTGGCCAGGGTAGATTCGCCAAGAGAATCATAGAGGATTCATCGTGGGCCAGGGCTACCCAAAGTGTGCACCAAGGAGCATCCTGTGTCTTTGGAGGAAGACAAACTTGTACATAGTCGTGTAGTAATAACCCCCATGTGCAACTGTTATATATTTATTTATGGTGGTGGTGAAATTATATACATAAATCGGAACATTTTTATCCCTCCCCCTTTAATTTACCTTGCATTACGGAACACGCCCCTTGAAAGCCTCTACTAACTTGGGGCCGGATTCCCAAACTCTACTAACATCAGAGAAGAACCCGGTTGCGTCCCAGTAGGGCCGTAACAACAAGCAGCTTTACTCTTATCTAGCTAACACAATATACTTAGCTCTTGTCAATATGGCTTCAGACCCAAAAAAAGCACTAACGATGTATGTATGATATTAGTATGATTAACTTGATTCATGCAGCTCTTGATAAAAATGAGTTCCCTGTTGGGTTATTTGTGGACCTGCATAAGGCTTTTGACACTATCAACCACCAAAACCTTCTTCTTAAATTACATCATTATGGAGTCAGAGGACACTCCCTGCAATACCTCAAATCTTACCTTACTGAAAGGCTCCAGTATGTTTCTGTGAATAATTCAATTTCTCCAACCCTACCCATCAACATAGGTGTTCCTCAGGGCAGTATACTTGGCCCTCTCCTCTATCTCATCTACATTAATTAATGACCTTCCAAATGCCTCCCAACACCTCAAACCAATTCTAAGTGCTGACGACACAACCTTCATTTACTCCAGTCATGACCCCTTGCTCTAAATGCCACAGTAAATACTGAGCTAAATAAAGTCCATCTTTGGCTAACTGCCAACAAACTCACCCTTAACATTGACAAAACTTTATATATTCTGTTTGGCAATAAATCCTCTAATCAAATAAATTTCAGAATAAACAATACCCAAATTTGTAACAAATTAGATGGCAAATTCCTTGGCGTTCTCATTGGCCACAAGCTGAATTTCCAGGGACATATTCTAAATATATAAAAAAAGTTTCAAAAACTGTTGGCATTCTTTCTAAGATCAGATATTATGTACCCCGCCCTGCCCTGGTGACTCTCTATTACTCCCTCATCTATCCATATCTTAACTATGGTATTTGTGCTTGGGGTTCTACTACCCAAAATCATTTACATCCTCTAATTACTCAACACAAAGCTGCTATTAGGACAATATCCAACATTGGCCCCAGACATCACTCGGTACCCCGACTCAAATCTCTGAATATGTTAGATATTAAGTCACTGCACATTCTCTCATGTGTATTATACATATATAAAACGCTGAACTGTAATGCCAATCCTGACCTCAAAAGCAAAGCTTCATTGAAGGTTGTAACAGAACCCATGAGCACCACACCAGAAACAAATACAGTTTTGATATTCCAAGAGTACGACTTAATCAAACTAGAAATGCTCTATAAATCAAGGGACCCAGAATGTGGAATGACCTTCCCAACCATGTTAAAGACTGTACCTCTCTCAACCAGTTTAAAATAAAAATGAAGCACTACCTAATAAATTCCCTGTAACCAACCATGTAAGCATGGAGCTCTGGCGTCCGACTCTCCTCCATCAACCCCTCTCTCGCGCATGTGCAACATATTAGTAGAAACGGAAATATTATTTTCCTTCTAATTACTCTGCTTAATATGCCAATGAGAATAGGGTCGCAACTATAGGGAGTTAAATATTGTTTCCATTCTCGCTGAATAACAATAATTATGAACAGTGTTCTTATTGAACAATAAATGGAGAGAAGTTCTGTTTCCTCCATGACGGTTTAAGATAACAGATAAACTGTTATATAGTGATATTTTAGTTGATAACTCGTTGTTATTGAATCACTAGTTGTTATATTATCAGGTATTAATTTTTGTAAAGAATACTGATAAAGTTGAGAATATTATTCAATTCTCGGGCATTTTGACAATAATTATGCCTTGCTGGATATTATCTGATGCAATACTGCCCTTCGATGTGGGGAGAATTTTAGTAAATGATGCGCAGATAGAAAAATATTAATTTATATTAGTACTACAGTTAGTTGGGTTAATAGATACTATGCTTAGTATACAATAGTGATGTATTATGACACAATAAGGATGTATAAGTGTTGGAACTTTCCAACATAAGTCCGGGGGGGGGGGCCGGGGGAAACTCGGGTCGCAGTTCAATGTTGAGTGCTGGCGTACCCATTCCGAAGTTATTCTAATGTTAGTATGTTAATACGTATATAACGGATGTCCCGTATTTGTCAAAGACAGATAAGACTCTAAGTGTTGTAAGGGAACTCATGTTAAATGTAAAACATTGAATTGTTAAATCATCTGAAGTTAATAACTACTAAAGCTTACAATGTATTCAATGGCTGGTGTCGCTATGACGTGAAATGATTATGTTACTAAATCTTAGTCTTGTAAACTCAGATATATTCTCTAGATGTAATAATGGCGTAGTCTGTAGCCTACAAAAATTTAATTAATAGTTAAATCATTCAAGTTAAGGAGACTTAGAATCCACAGTGAGGTGAATGTCCTGGGTCACTCTGACTTGTAACTGATTAGTTACTGAACATCACAACACGGTATCATCATGACTACCTTAAATTGGATGGTAAATTATTTGCTCTTAGTCAGAGCTATAATATTGTTATAGTTTCCATTTGCATTGTTGAGCAGCGGCTCTAAGTGTTCGGGTGCTCGGTGGATCAGAATTGTTGTCCTCGGAAACTGTAGGCAAAGTTGGTTCTGTAGAACACTCTCGTTCAGCTAATTCGAGAGGTACCAATTTCTCTAATGTTTTTAGAGTAGTGGTACCTCGGCAAAAAAACCGTACTACTCTCAGCACGCCTTGGTGATCTGAGTGAACAGACACTCTTGCCTATAGGCCAGTCTGACCTGGGTCCATCACTATCAATCAACACTAGGTCTCCTGGTTTGAGTTGAACTTTGTTATAGGGGCTCAAAGCTCCATAGTGGTATTCCATTAGAGCTGTGAGGTACTCTCGAGTCCACACCTCATTCCACTTTTCGACTACCCTCGAAAAATGTTGGTAACTTTCCACTAAATCACTCCTAGTTACATAGGAAGGGTCAATGGGATCCTCTTCTGCCAAAGGTATCAGAGGGGCTCAGCAGGCCTCCATGTATTAAATGTGAGGTACTCAGGGGTTCTCTCTGAGAGAAGTCATCCAATAGGTAAGTCAAGGGGCAGTTGTTGACTCGCGCCTCAATTTCTACGACGAGTGTTTGTAATTCAGGGAAACTAATTTTCTGTCGATGCAAGGTCTTCTGTAAACATTTCTAAACAGACCCTACCATACGTTCGTAGAAACCACCTTGCCAGGGGGCTCTGGGAGGTATAAATTTCCAGTGGCATTGTCTTCTTTGCATTACATACTGCACTTCTGGGTGATTCCATATCTCTCGTAGGCAGGATTCTCCAGCCACAAAATTTGATCCATTGTCGGATATCATTAGTTTGGGGCAGGATCTGCATGCAGCAAATCTACGAAAGGCTTGGATAAAGGCTTCTGCACTCATGTCAGAACTCACTTCTAGGTGTACGCCTCGTGTGGTTACACACGTGAAGAGGCAAATATAAGCCTTCACTGGTACCTTATCTGGAGTGTCAGTGAGAAGTAAGGCTCCTGTGTAATCGACACCAGTGGTCTTAAAAGAACGAAGATGGACTACTCTCTCCTTCGGGTGTGGTGGAGGTCCTGGGCAAGGACACACTCGAGCGTCGTACCATCTGCCGATTACACAAGACTTAATAAGTGATTTGACAGTTTGACGACCTTGGGGAAGCCAATATTTCTGTCTTAGGTTGGTGAGAGTGTTTAACACTACACGATGTAAAGTACCATATTGATGATGGTGAAAAAACAAGGTTTTGTGACAATGTGGTGACGTGGAAGAAGGATCGGATTCTTTATATCCAAATCAATTTCTGCATGAAGCAGATATCCTCCACACCTAAATATATTATAGGTGTTGGCATCATACCAGATACCTAGAGACTTGGTTAATTTATCTGGAAGATTTTCATATTCACTTCCATACGTCTCTTGTTGTACACGTTTGATCCAATAGAGGATAGGATTGGGAAACTTATGTCTGATTCCTATCTTAGCAAGAAAATCAAATACATGTGTTGTCACTCTCAGTAACCTACTCAAGTTGGAATAATTTTGAGGGTTAATACCTAAGGTCTGATGAGGTTCTGGTTCTGTCACGGGAGTAGTGATATTGGTCACTATAACTTGTGGTTTCTGTTTAGGCCACTGACCACTAACAAGCCATGAAGGTCCATTAAACCACATCGGAGACTTAATCAGCTGTTTAATGATAAATCTCTCGAAAGATAATCTGCTGGATTTTCCTTGGTAGGAACATGTCTGAGTTTGTATCCTGCAGATAATTCATGGATTTCCCTAACACGATTGCTGACGTAGGGAGTTTTATTATTGTTGTTTCTTACCCATTGTAAGACTGCCTCATTGTCTGACCACACTACGATCTCACCAAAGTGAATATTGTTGAGTGTCTTGGTCAGGCAATGAGCCAATCGTACTCCCAAAAGCAATGCAGTCAACTCCATTTGAGGTAAAGATCTCTTCTTGATTGGAGCAGCTCTTGCTTTTGATGTGAGTAAAAATGATTGTGCATTATTGACTAAGTAGGCTGTAGTGCCATTCGCTTTGCCAGAGGCATTGCAAAAGACATGAAAATTTGTTGGTAAATTTTGTCCTGAAGCATTACAAGGAAATTTCAAAACACCTAATTGATTAAAATCTGTTGTGAGTGTTTGCCATTTATCTTGCAACTCAATTGGCAACGGATCATCCCATCCCATATTTTTCTGCCAGCATTCCTGCATGAAGAGTTTGCCCCTTATTAAAATAGGATTAAGTAAGCCCAAAGGGTCAAATGGTTGACTGACATACGAGAGTAATTTTCTCATGGAAAGGGTTGAATTATTTGTTTGTACTGACTTGACATTCATCTCGTCAGTAACTGTGTTCCATTCCACGCCCAGAACTTTTAATTGATTAGGTACCCGATAACCAGGAAACTCTTTCTCGATCATCTGGATTAATAGTTTATTGTTTGAGGCCCATGATTGTAGTGGCATATTAGCTCCTAGCACTCACGATTAGCCTCATAGTAGATTTCTAACAATTTAAATTTGTCGTTAGTGGTTCCCTGGAAGTTGTCTACATACAAGTTGTCGCTAATTTCTGCTTTATAAGGGCTATTTGACTTCTTCAAATGTGTATCTAACGTTGCCTGAAGTAGAAACGGTGAAGAGGTCGCGCCGAATAGCACAGAGGCAAACCTGTAGGTTACGACATCACTGTCAGGATCCAGTGGATCCTTAATCCAGAGAAATTTGGTATAATCACGATCCTCCTCTTGTAAGCCTACTCTAAGGAAAGCTTTACCGATATCAGCAGTATAAACGAAAATACCAGTACGGAATCGTAACAATACGTCGCGTAGCCTGTGTCAGGCTAGGTCCCGTTTGGAGACGCTCATTCAAGGACACGCTGTTTGCCTTCACTCTGGCACTACAGTTAAAAACGATACGTATTGGTGTCGTCACTGAATCTTTCATTACAGCGTGATGGGGTAAATAGTGACCTATTTTTCGGTCATCATTATCAACACCTTCAATGAATTTACTGTTGAGTTGTTGTTGAATTAATTGATGATACATGTTCAATTTATCTGGCTGTTTCTGTAGCCGTATTAATTGAGACTTTAATTTGGAGGCTGCCATGAAATAAGTAACTGGAAGTTGTGGATGATTCAACTTCCATGGCAATCTCACCCAGTACTGTTGCCTTTATAGACAACTGTGTCCAGATATTGCTGGTAAGTCTACGTATCATCAGGCTTGGTTTATCAGGCACAATACCTAAAGTGTCTAAATCCCACAGTCTAAATACAGGTGGATCAGACTCATTATCTTCAGATATTTCTCTGAAATGTAGGGGTGACTATTCCAAGCCTAGTCACGCCACTATTGAATTGTTGGTTTGTTTGTTGGTTGATACAGATTTTTGCTGGAAAAGCACCGGTCCTGTTAGCAATTTCGTCCAATGATCAATGATCATCTATAAGGTCTATAGATGGTCTATCTATAAAAACCAATGATCGTCTATAAGGATTGGTCAGTCTTGGCGCTTATTAACTAAGCTCCCTGACTGACCAACCCCCAACGACACTCATGGATCCATTTGCCAAGACTGACCAATCCTTATAGACGATCATTGGTGCGGTGGTCACGGTACTGTGTACGTTTAGGGGTGATCCTGGACGGCATGGGTTCGAATCCTGGCCGGGTCAAAGAGTTCTTAGTGATATATGGCTTGCGCGTTCATGCAGCTTTCTCACACATGTTAGACTCAGTGCGGCCCGTGCATGGGCCAGAATTTGATGAAAAACTGTACCCAAATGGATCCATGAGTGTCGTCGGGGTTGGTCAGTCAGGGAGCTTAGTTAATAAGCGCCAAAACTGACCAATCCTTATAGACGATCATTGGTGCGGTGGTCACGGTACTGTGTATGTTTAGGGGTGATCCTGGAAGGCATGGGTTCGAATCCTGGCCGGGTCAAAGAGTTCTTAGTGATATATGGCTTGCGCATATATCACTAAGTATGATATATGTAGTATGTATGTATGTATATATATATATATATATATATTATTAAATATGACCGAAAAAGTAAGATTAATAATTCTAACACGAATTTTCTCAATCTTTCGTACATTACGCTTCACTGTTGGAGGTAAATAAAAAATCACTTCTCCAAAATTCATTTTTATTTCTAGTCTGACGCGACACGGCGCGTTTCGTAAAACTTATTATATTTTCAAAGACTTCACAAATACACACCACACCAGAAATAAATACCTCTTTGATATCCCCAGAGTTAAACTTAATCTGTGTAAACACTCTATGCAAATAAAGGGACCCAGTCTATGGAACTCATTCCCTATTGAATTGAAAAGCTGTCCAACTTTTACGTCATTCAAAAACAAAAATACTAAAAAGTACTTAATTTCATCTTCATAGTTTTTTACCTTTTGCTGTAAAAATGCACTGTATCTATTGCTACCCAATCTCCCAATCTTTATGTACCCAATCTGAACATCTTTACCATTGTGATCATTGCTGTCTTCTTATATGTGCTGCCAATCTACTGTATGTTGTCTATTAATCTTGTTTTAATTACCAATCAAGCTGTCAATGTAATCAATCAGAGCTTTAATATATCAATGTGCTTAATATACTTACTAATCTCTCTCATCTCATTTTTTTTCTTGCAATGTATTTGTTATCATTTTAATAATTCTGCTAGAATTTATCTACTTAAAATTATCTGTTAGATTAAGGACCTGCCTGAAATGCTGCACCTACTAGTGGCTTTTACAAGATTGTAAATACTATGCTATGTATTCTCACAAACCCAATGTAACTTCTGTATATAAATAAATAAATAATATAATAAATAAATAAATAATATAAATGTCACGTCTGTGATGGTAAAAAAAACAATGCTTTTTTCTCAAAAAACTGTGTTTTTCATGTGTTTTTTTATGTGAGAGAAATCTTTGAAACCTCTTTACCGATTCCTTAGAAATTTTGACACAACATTGCATTCGATTAGGTGCGTCTTTTTTATATATCTACTAAATACAAGCCTCACTTGTGACAAGAAGAAACATTTTTTATTTAAAAAAAAAAATCTGTTGGACGTAAGTGCAACACACGCTGTAATCTCCGAAAGTGTTTCATCCATTGCTTTGAAATTTTGTCACAACGTTGCATTCGAATAGTTTAGTTCATTTCTTATGCACCCCATACCCATCCCGTGGGCGGAAGTGGAAAGGGTTACAGAGGCACATAATGGGCATTTTCGAATAGGTGCTGTCTTTTTATATAACTGCTACATAGATGCCACCCCCTGTGAAAGGTAAAAACATGCGTTTTTGAAAGAGACTAGGCCATCTGTTTGCACATAATAGCAACATTCACACTATACTAAATATGTTACAAATTCCATTTCAATGTTTCTGATGTGCATTGATAAATTTTATTTTCATAGATTTCGATTTATTTTTATTTTTTATTGAATTATTTTGTGTGACATTGTGTTGGAATTGTCGTGAAGGAAAGCTAACTCTCAATATATTGATATTTAATTGATTGACTCGAATTACTCGAAGAACCACCCTATTTTTACTGAAAAGGGAAACAGATAAATAAGCAATAGAAAAGGACTGAAATACCAGTGCCTGTGGATAATGTTACTATTAAAGAATTATTCCTTGAATATTAATGGACTGTAGATTAAATTGCTATTCAAGAAGTAAACATTTTCCAAACGTCCAGAAATAGGGGGTAAATACCAGAAGCTGTGTACTCCTAGTAAGACTTCATCGAGGCTGCTTCTTCCTCGAATAAAATTAGTAACTTTTACTATGATATATAAATAAAATAGACATTTGATAATTTGGTTAGTAGCAAGAATATATTGGATAATGATTAAACAAGATAATTGTTCTCATCTAAAGTTCATGAGTCAGTGAAATTATATGAAAATTATATATGTGTTGATCTCACAGATGTTAAAAACTACAGACCTATATCAATCCTGCCTAACTTGTCAAAAAAAATTGAAAAAAACTAAATCTACAAGTGTTACGGACCCGAGTCCATCGTCGGAGCATGGAGCAGTGACGAGAACGCCATCTGTGAGTCCGCTCCCGAAACCCACTCCAAATGGACAGCGCCAGCTAGTGAGGACGGGATATACCGGCCACAGGTGCTGGATTCCCGTCTTAATCAGCTCATAACATAGCCGCTGCTGAGGTGGCCACCGCCACCTCACCTCTGGTGAGGTGGCGCTTAGACAGTAAACACCATCTATGGAGCAAATAGGTGGACGTTTGTGTCTAAGCCTGTAAGTGAGGTTCCCTAGAGCGTCCCCTGTACTAATGACGTATCTGATTACAGATTCGACCTGGGACTGCTGTATTGGACGATGGATCAGTCTACCCAAGGCAGCCAAGGTCTCTTCACGAGTCTACTGAAGAAGCTGTGAGTCACCCCCGGACAAACTCTGTTGAGAGTATTAGCCTACCTGTGGACGTGGCAGTGTCGAGGAATCACCTTATCCGGGCTGGCTGGTGGAAGAGACTAGCCACTGTGGTGCTTGGTGAGGAGAGTGATCAGCGGGATCACACGAGGCTCCTGCCTAGGGCTCGCAACCCTAGTATCGGTCGTGGAGTGGCCTACACAGCAGAGCTGATCGGAACCTGCCAGCTACAGGCTGGATTTTGGTTGAAGGCCTCCACGACTGAGCACCCAGTAGGACTGTGATTTGGCTGGCCTGTGGCCAGGGTAGATTCGCCAAGAGAATCATAGAGGATTCATCGTGGGCCAGGGCTACCCAAAGTGTGCACCAAGGAGCATCCTGTGTCTTTGGAGGAAGACAAACTTGTACATAGTCGTGTAGTAATAACCCCCATGTGCAACTGTTATATATTTATTTATGGTGGTGGTGAAATTATATACATAAATCGGAACATTTTTATCCCTCCCCCTTTAATTTACCTTGCATTACGGAACACGCCCCTTGAAAGCCTCTACTAACTTGGGGCCGGATTCCCAAACTCTACTAACATCAGAGAAGAACCCGGTTGCGTCCCAGTAGGGCCGTAACAACACAGCAGCTTTACTCTTATCTAGCTAACACACATATACTTAGCTCTTGTCAATATGGCTTCAGACCCAAAAAAAAGCACTAACGATGTATGTATGATATTAGTATGATTAACTTGATTCATGCAGCTCTTGATAAAAATGAGTTCCCTGTTGGGTTATTTGTGGACCTGCATAAGGCTTTTGACACTATCAACCACCAAAACCTTCTTCTTAAATTACATCATTATGGAGTCAGAGGACACTCCCTGCAATACCTCAAATCTTACCTTACTGAAAGGCTCCAGTATGTTTCTGTGAATAATTCAATTTCTCCAACCCTACCCATCAACATAGGTGTTCCTCAGGGCAGTATACTTGGCCCTCTCCTCTATCTCATCTACATTAATTAATGACCTTCCAAATGCCTCCCAACACCTCAAACCAATTCTAAGTGCTGACGACACAACCTTCATTTACTCCAGTCATGACCCCTTGCTCTAAATGCCACAGTAAATACTGAGCTAAATAAAGTCCATCTTTGGCTAACTGCCAACAAACTCACCCTTAACATTGACAAAACTTTATATATTCTGTTTGGCAATAAATCCTCTAATCAAATAAATTTCAGAATAAACAATACCCAAATTTGTAACAAATTAGATGGCAAATTCCTTGGCGTTCTCATTGGCCACAAGCTGAATTTCCAGGGACATATTCTAAATATATAAAAAAAGTTTCAAAAACTGTTGGCATTCTTTCTAAGATCAGATATTATGTACCCCGCCCTGCCCTGGTGACTCTCTATTACTCCCTCATCTATCCATATCTTAACTATGGTATTTGTGCTTGGGGTTCTACTACCCAAAATCATTTACATCCTCTAATTACTCAACACAAAGCTGCTATTAGGACAATATCCAACATTGGCCCCAGACATCACTCGGTACCCCGACTCAAATCTCTGAATATGTTAGATATTAAGTCACTGCACATTCTCTCATGTGTATTATACATATATAAAACGCTGAACTGTAATGCCAATCCTGACCTCAAAAGCAAAGCTTCATTGAAGGTTGTAACAGAACCCATGAGCACCACACAGAAACAAATACAGTTTTGATATTCCAAGAGTACGACTTAATCAAACTAGAAATGCTCTATAAATCAAGGGACCCAGAATGTGGAATGACCTTCCCAACCATGTTAAAGACTGTACCTCTCTCAACCAGTTTAAAAAAAAATGAAGCACTACCTAATAAATCCCTGTAACCAACCATGTAAGCATGGAGCTCTGGCGTCCGACTCTCCTCCATCAACCCCTCTCTCGCGCATGTGCAACATATTAGTAGAAACGGAAAATTATTTTCCTTCTAATTACTCTGCTTAATATGCCAATGAGAATAGGGTCGCAACTATAGGGAGTTAAATATTGTTTCCATTCTCGCTGAATAACAATAATTATGAACAGTGTTCTTATTGAACAATAAATGGAGAGAAGTTCTGTTTCCTCCATGACGGTTTAAGATAACAGATAAACTGTTATATAGTGATATTTTAGTTGATAACTCGTTGTTATTGAATCACTAGTTGTTATATTATCAGGTATTAATTTTTGTAAAGAATACTGATAAAGTTGAGAATATTATTCAATTCTCGGGCATTTTGACAATAATTATGCCTTGCTGGATATTATCTGATGCAATACTGCCCTTCGATGTGGGGAGAATTTTAGTAAATGATGCGCAGATAGAAAAATATTAATTTATATTAGTACTACAGTTAGTTGGGTTAATAGATACTATGCTTAGTATACAATAGTGATGTATTATGACACAATAAGGATGTATAAGTGTTGGAACTTTCCAACATAAGTCCGGGGGGGGGGCGGGGGGAAACTCGGGTCGCAGTTCAATGTTGAGTGCTGGCGTACCCATTCCGAAGTTATTCTAATGTTAGTATGTTAATACGTATATAACGGATGTCCCGTATTTGTCAAAGACAGATAAGACTCTAAGTGTTGTAAGGGAACTCATGTTAAATGTAAAACATTGAATTGTTAAATCATCTGAAGTTAATAACTACTAAAGCTTACAATGTATTCAATGGCTGGTGTCGCTATGACGTGAAATGATTATGTTACTAAATCTTAGTCTTGTAAACTCAGATATATTCTCTAGATGTAATAATGGCGTAGTCTGTAGCCTACAAAAATTTAATTAATAGTTAAATCATTCAAGTTAAGGAGACTTAGAATCCACAGTGAGGTGAATGTCCTGGGTCACTCTGACTTGTAACTGATTAGTTACTGAACATCACAACACGGTATCATCATGACTACCTTAAATTGGATGGTAAATTATTTGCTCTTAGTCAGAGCTATAATATTGTTATAGTTTCCATTTGCATTGTTGAGCAGCGGCTCTAAGTGTTCGGGTGCTCGGTGGATCAGAATTGTTGTCCTCGGAAACTGTAGGCAAAGTTGGTTCTGTAGAACACTCTCGTTCAGCTAATTCGAGAGGTACCAATTTCTCTAATGTTTTTAGAGTAGTGGTACCTCGGCAAAAAAACCGTACTACTCTCAGCACGCCTTGGTGATCTGAGTGAACAGACACTCTTGCCTATAGGCCAGTCTGACCTGGGTCCATCACTATCAATCAACACTAGGTCTCCTGGTTTGAGTTGAACTTTGTTATAGGGGCTCAAAGCTCCATAGTGGTATTCCATTAGAGCTGTGAGGTACTCTCGAGTCCACACCTCATTCCACTTTTCGACTACCCTCGAAAAATGTTGGTAACTTTCCACTAAATCACTCCTAGTTACATAGGAAGGGTCAATGGGATCCTCTTCTGCCAAAGGTATCAGAGGGGCTCAGCAGGCCTCCATGTATTAAATGTGAGGTACTCAGGGGTTCTCTCTGAGAGAAGTCATCCAATAGGTAAGTCAAGGGGCAGTTGTTGACTCGCGCCTCAATTTCTACGACGAGTGTTTGTAATTCAGGGAAACTAATTTTCTGTCGATGCAAGGTCTTCTGTAAACATTTCTAAACAGACCCTACCATACGTTCGTAGAAACCACCTTGCCAGGGGGCTCTGGGAGGTATAAATTTCCAGTGGCATTGTCTTCTTTGCATTACATACTGCACTTCTGGGTGATTCCATATCTCTCGTAGGCAGGATTCTCCAGCCACAAAATTTGATCCATTGTCGGATATCATTAGTTTGGGGCAGGATCTGCATGCAGCAAATCTACGAAAGGCTTGGATAAAGGCTTCTGCACTCATGTCAGAACTCACTTCTAGGTGTACGCCTCGTGTGGTTACACACGTGAAGAGGCAAATATAAGCCTTCACTGGTACCTTATCTGGAGTGTCAGTGAGAAGTAAGGCTCCTGTGTAATCGACACCAGTGGTCTTAAAAGAACGAAGATGGACTACTCTCTCCTTCGGGTGTGGTGGAGGTCCTGGGCAAGGACACACTCGAGCGTCGTACCATCTGCCGATTACACAAGACTTAATAAGTGATTTGACAGTTTGACGACCTTGGGGAAGCCAATATTTCTGTCTTAGGTTGGTGAGAGTGTTTAACACTACACGATGTAAAGTACCATATTGATGATGGTGAAAAAACAAGGTTTTGTGACAATGTGGTGACGTGGAAGAAGGATCGGATTCTTTATATCCAAATCAATTTCTGCATGAAGCAGATATCCTCCACACCTAAATATATTATAGGTGTTGGCATCATACCAGATACCTAGAGACTTGGTTAATTTATCTGGAAGATTTTCATATTCACTTCCATACGTCTCTTGTTGTACACGTTTGATCCAATAGAGGATAGGATTGGGAAACTTATGTCTGATTCCTATCTTAGCAAGAAAATCAAATACATGTGTTGTCACTCTCAGTAACCTACTCAAGTTGGAATAATTTTGAGGGTTAATACCTAAGGTCTGATGAGGTTCTGGTTCTGTCACGGGAGTAGTGATATTGGTCACTATAACTTGTGGTTTCTGTTTAGGCCACTGACCACTAACAAGCCATGAAGGTCCATTAAACCACATCGGAGACTTAATCAGCTGTTTAATGATAAATCTCTCGAAAGATAATCTGCTGGATTTTCCTTGGTAGGAACATGTCTGAGTTTGTATCCTGCAGATAATTCATGGATTTCCCTAACACGATTGCTGACGTAGGGAGTTTTATTATTGTTGTTTCTTACCCATTGTAAGACTGCCTCATTGTCTGACCACACTACGATCTCACCAAAGTGAATATTGTTGAGTGTCTTGGTCAGGCAATGAGCCAATCGTACTCCCAAAAGCAATGCAGTCAACTCCATTTGAGGTAAAGATCTCTTCTTGATTGGAGCAGCTCTTGCTTTTGATGTGAGTAAAAATGATTGTGCATTATTGACTAAGTAGGCTGTAGTGCCATTCGCTTTGCCAGAGGCATTGCAAAAGACATGAAAATTTGTTGGTAAATTTTGTCCTGAAGCATTACAAGGAAATTTCAAAACACCTAATTGATTAAAATCTGTTGTGAGTGTTTGCCATTTATCTTGCAACTCAATTGGCAACGGATCATCCCATCCCATATTTTTCTGCCAGCATTCCTGCATGAAGAGTTTGCCCCTTATTAAAATAGGATTAAGTAAGCCCAAAGGGTCAAATGGTTGACTGACATACGAGAGTAATTTTCTCATGGAAAGGGTTGAATTATTTGTTTGTACTGACTTGACATTCATCTCGTCAGTAACTGTGTTCCATTCCACGCCCAGAACTTTTAATTGATTAGGTACCCGATAACCAGGAAACTCTTTCTCGATCATCTGGATTAATAGTTTATTGTTTGAGGCCCATGATTGTAGTGGCATATTAGCTCCTAGCACTCACGATTAGCCTCATAGTAGATTTCTAACAATTTAAATTTGTCGTTAGTGGTTCCCTGGAAGTTGTCTACATACAAGTTGTCGCTAATTTCTGCTTTATAAGGGCTATTTGACTTCTTCAAATGTGTATCTAACGTTGCCTGAAGTAGAAACGGTGAAGAGGTCGCGCCGAATAGCACAGAGGCAAACCTGTAGGTTACGACATCACTGTCAGGATCCAGTGGATCCTTAATCCAGAGAAATTTGGTATAATCACGATCCTCCTCTTGTAAGCCTACTCTAAGGAAAGCTTTACCGATATCAGCAGTATAAACGAAAATACCAGTACGGAATCGTAACAATACGTCGCGTAGCCTGTGTCAGGCTAGGTCCCGTTTGGAGACGCTCATTCAAGGACACGCTGTTTGCCTTCACTCTGGCACTACAGTTAAAAACGATACGTATTGGTGTCGTCACTGAATCTTTCATTACAGCGTGATGGGGTAAATAGTGACCTATTTTTCGGTCATCATTATCAACACCTTCAATGAATTTACTGTTGAGTGTGTTGTTGAATTAATTGATGATACATGTTCAATTTATCTGGCTGTTTCTGTAGCCGTATTAATTGAGACTTTAATTTGGAGGCTGCCATGAAATAAGTAACTGGAAGTTGTGGATGATTCAACTTCCATGGCAATCTCACCCAGTACTGTTTGCCTTTATAGACAACTGTGTCCAGATATTGCTGGTAAGTCTACGTATCATCAGGGCTTGGTTTATCAGGCACAATACCTAAAGTGTCTAAATCCCACAGTCTAAATACAGGTGGATCAGACTCATTATCTTCAGATATTTCTCTGAAATGTAGGGGTGACTATTCCAAGCCTAGTCACGCCACTATTGAATTGTTGGTTTGTTTGTTGGTTGATACAGATTTTTGCTGGAAAAGCACCGGTCCTGTTAGCAATTTCGTCCAATGATCAATGATCATCTATAAGGTCTATAGATGGTCTATCTATAAAAACCAATGATCGTCTATAAGGATTGGTCAGTCTTGGCGCTTATTAACTAAGCTCCCTGACTGACCAACCCCCAACGACACTCATGGATCCATTTGCCAAGACTGACCAATCCTTATAGACGATCATTGGTGCGGTGGTCACGGTACTGTGTACGTTTAGGGGTGATCCTGGACGGCATGGGTTCGAATCCTGGCCGGGTCAAAGAGTTCTTAGTGATATATGGCTTGCGCGTTCATGCAGCTTTCTCACACATGTTAGACTCAGTGCGGCCCGTGCATGGGCCAGAATTTGATGAAAAACTGTACCCAAATGGATCCATGAGTGTCGTCGGGGGTTGGTCAGTCAGGGAGCTTAGTTAATAAGCGCCAAAACTGACCAATCCTTATAGACGATCATTGGTGCGGTGGTCACGGTACTGTGTATGTTTAGGGGTGATCCTGGAAGGCATGGGTTCGAATCCTGGCCGGGTCAAAGAGTTCTTAGTGATATATGGCTTGCGCATATATCACTAAGTATGATATATGTAAGTATGTATGTATGTATATATATATATATATATATATTATTAAATATGACCGAAAAAGTAAGATTAATAATTCTAACACGAATTTTCTCAATCTTTCGTACATTACGCTTCACTGTTGGAGGTAAATAAAAAATCACTTCTCCAAAATTCATTTTTATTTCTAGTCTGACGCGACACGGGCGCGTTTCGTAAAACTTATTATATTTTCAAAGACTTCACAAATACACAACTGATTAGAACTTACGTCTCTCTGATATTATATCTACATTTGAGTGAGGTGGGAAGGATGATGTGGCATAACACAAGACAGAACAGGAGGGGATATTAATAGGGTATTAAAAGTATCAACACAAGACAGAACAGAAACAATGGGTATTGAATAGAAGTGTTTGTAGAAAGCCTATTGGTCCATATTTCTTGATGCTTCTATATTGGAGCGGAGTCTTGAGGTGGGTAGAATATAGTTGTGCAATAATTGGCTGTTGATTGCTGGTGTTGACTTCTTGATGTGTAGTGCCTCGCAAACGTCAAGCCGCCTGCTATCGCTGTATCTATCGATGATTTCTGTGTTGTTTACTAGGATTTCTCTGGCGATGGTTTGGTTATGGGAAGAGATTATATGTTCCTTAATGGAGCCCTGTTGCTTATGCATCGTTAAACGCCTAGAAAGAGATGTTGTTGTCTTGCCTATATATTCTGGGTTTTTTGGAGCTTACAGTCCCCAAGTGGGCATTTGAAGGCATAGACGACGTTAGTCTCTTTTAAAGCGTTCTGTTTTGTGTCTGGAGAGTTTCTCATGAGTAGGCTGGCCGTTTTTCTGGTTTTATAGTAAATCGTCAGTTGTATCCTCTGATTTTTGTCTGTAGGGATAACGTTTCTATTAACAATATCTTTCAGGACCCTTTCCTCCGTTTTATGAGCTGTGGAAAAGAAGTTCCTGTAAAATAGTCTAATAGGGGGTATACGTGTTGTGTTAGTTGTCTCTTCAGAGGTTGCATGGCTTTTCACTTTCCTTCTTATGATGTCTTCGATGAAACCATTGGAGAAGCCGTTATTGACTAGGACCTGCCTTACCCTACAGAGTTCTTCGTCGACTTGCTTCCATTCTGAGCTGTGGCTGAGAGCACGGTCGACGTATGCGTTAACAACACTCCTCTTGTACCTGTCGGGGCAGTCGCTGTTGGCATTTAGGCACATTCCTATGTTTGTTTCCTTAGTGTAGACTGCAGTGTGGAAACCTCCGCCCTTTTCCATGACTGTTACATCTAGAAAGGGCAGCTTCCCATCCTTTTCCGTCTCGTAAGTGAAACGCAGCACGGAACTCTGCTCAAATGCCTCCTTCAGCTCCTGCAGATGTCTGACATCAGGTACCTGTGTAAAAATGTTGTCAACATACCTGCAGTATATGGCCGGTTTCAAGTTCATGTCGACTAAGACTTTTTGCTCGATGGTACCCATGTAGAAGTTTGCAAACAGGACACCTAGGGGAGAACCCATGGCGACCCCATCTACTTGCTTATACATGTGCCCATCCGGGCTCAAGAAGGGTGCCTCTTTAGTACAAGCTTGGAGTAGTTTCCTCAGAATACTTTCTGGCATGTCAAGAGGAGTACAGGCTGGATCACGATACACTCTGTCGGCTATCATTCCGATTGTCTCGTCCACAGGTACGTTGGTAAACAGCGATTCTACGTCCAACGAGGCTCTTATCCCTGTGGCCCGTGTGCCCCGCAGTAAGTCCACAAATTCCTTTGGAGACTTCAGGCTGAAGGCGCAAGGAACATAAGGAGTCAGCAGGCCGTTGAGTCGCTTCGCCAGTCTGTACGTGGGTGTGGGTATCTGGCTAATGATTGGCCGAAGTGGGTTTCCAGGCTTGTGCGTCTTGACATTTCCGTACGCATATCCAGGTTTATATTCCCCAATGATCTTTGGCAGGTGGAGTCCGGATTTCTTGGCGTTCACAGTTTCGATCAGTTTGTTGACCTTTGCTTTTAATTCGGCTGTAGTGTCCTTCGTTACCCTTTGGAACTTAGTTTGGTCAGAGAGAATGATGTTCATTTTCGCCAGATATTCGTCTTTTTTAAGAATGACATATATTGGCGACTTGTCACCTCTCCTGACAACTATCTCCTTGTTCTCACGAAGGCTTTTAGCTGCCGCTTTAAGCTCGGGGGACAGTATGGTGCTTCTGTAGTTGCCTCGATTCTTTCCTCCTTCTGCAATAAGTTCTGCTTGTAAGGTATCTTTGGTAGTGACCTTCTTTTGTGTCTCGAGGTCGAATATGTCGTCCAACAGAATTTCCAACTCTACTTTCCGGGCCATTTCACTCGGTCTGGACATAACATGACAGTTTATGCCCAGATTTAGGAGAGTGACTTGGTCCTCAGTGAGGTTAATTCCTGCAAGGTTCAGGAAGCCATCTCTTGGTGTGAAATGAGTGAAATGGCCCGGAAAGTAGAGTTGGAAATTCTGTTGGACGACATATTCGACCTCGAGACACAAAAGAAGGTCACTACCAAAGATACCTTACAAGCAGAACTTATTGCAGAAGGAGGAAAGAATCGAGGCAACTACAGAAGCACCATACTGTCCCCCGAGCTTAAAGCGGCAGCTAAAAGCCTTCGTGAGAACAAGGAGATAGTTGTCAGGAGAGGTGACAAGTCGCCAATATGTCATTCTTAAAAAAGACGAATATCTGGCGAAAATGAACATCATTCTCTCTGACCAAACTAAGTTCCAAAGGGTAACGAAGGACACTACAGCCGAATTAAAAGCAAAGGTCAACAAACTGATCGAAACTGTGAACGCCAAGAAATCCGGACTCCACCTGCCAAAGATCATTGGGGAATATAAACCTGGATATGCGTACGGAAATGTCAAGACGCACAAGCCTGGAAACCCACTTCGGCCAATCATTAGCCAGATACCCACACCCACGTACAGACTGGCGAAGCGACTCAACGGCCTGCTGACTCCTTATGTTCCTTGCGCCTTCAGCCTGAAGTCTCCAAAGGAATTTGTGGACTTACTGCGGGGCACACGGGCCACAGGGATAAGAGCCTCGTTGGACGTAGAATCGCTGTTTACCAACGTACCTGTGGACGAGACAATCGGAATGATAGCCGACAGAGTGTATCGTGATCCAGCCTGTACTCCTCTTGACATGCCAGAAAGTATTCTGAGGAAACTACTCCAAGCTTGTACTAAAGAGGCACCCTTCTTGAGCCCGGATGGGCACATGTATAAGCAAGTAGATGGGGTCGCCATGGGTTCTCCCCTAGGTGTCCTGTTTGCAAACTTCTACATGGGTACCATCGAGCAAAAAGTCTTAGTCGACATGAACTTGAAACCGGCCATATACTGCAGGTATGTTGACAACATTTTTACACAGGTACCTGATGTCAGACATCTGCAGGAGCTGAAGGAGGCATTTGAGCAGAGTTCCGTGCTGCGTTTCACTTACGAGACGGAAAAGGATGGGAAGCTGCCTTTTCTAGATGTAACAGTCATGGAAAAGGGCGGAGGTTTCCACACTGCAATCTACACTAAGGAAACAAACATAGGAATGTGCCTAAATGCCAACAGCGACTGCCCCGACAGGTACAAGAGGAGTGTTGTTAACGCATACGTCGACCGTGCTCTCAGCCACAGCTCAGAATGGAAGCAAGTCGACGAAGAACTCTGTAGGGTAAGGCAGGTCCTAGTCAATAACGGCTTCTCCAATGGTTTCATCGAAGACATCATAAGAAGGAAAGTGAAAAGCCATGCAACCTCTGAAGAGACAACTAACACAACACCTATACCCCCTATTAGACTATTTTACAGGAACTTCTTTTCCACAGCTCATAAAACGGAGGAAAGGGTCCTGAAAGATATTGTTAATAGAAACGTTATCCCTACAGACAAAAATCAGAGGATACAACTGACGATTTACTATAAAACCAGAAAAACGGCCAGCCTACTCATGAGAAACTCTCCAGACACAAAACAGAACGCTTTAAAAGAGACTAACGTCGTCTATGCCTTCAAATGCCCACTTGGGGACTGTAAGCTCCAAAAAACCCAGTATATAGGCAAGACAACAACATCTCTTTCTAGGCGTTTAACGATGCATACGCAACAGGGCTCCATTAAGGAACATATAATCTCTTCCCATAACCAAACCATCGCCAGAGAAATCCTAGTAAACAACACAGAAATCATCGATAGATACAGCGATAGCAGGCGGCTTGACGTTTGCGAGGCACTACACATCAAGAAGTCAACACCAGCAATCAACAGCCAATTATTGCACAACTATATTCTACCCACCTCAAGACTCCGCTCCAATATAGAAGCATCAAGAAATATGGACCAATAGGCTTTCTACAAACACTTCTATTCAATACCCATTGTTTCTGTTCTGTCTTGTGTTGATACTTTTAATACCCTATTAATATCCCCTCCTGTTCTGTCTTGTGTTATGCCACATCATCCTTCCCACCTCACTCAAATGTAGATATAATATCAGAGAGACGTAAGTTCTAATCAGTTGTGTATTTGTGAAGTCTTTGAAAATGTAATAAGTTTTACGAAACGCGCCCGTGTCGCGTCAGACTAGAAATAAAAATGAATTTTGGAGAAGTGATTTTTTATTTACCTCCAACAGTGAAGCGTAATGTACGAAAGATTGAGAAAATTCGTGTTAGAATTATTAATCTTACTTTTTCGGTCACATTTAATAATATATGTCTACAGGAAAGACTGCTACCAAAATATACTAATATATATATATATATATATATATATATATATATATATATATATATATATATATATATATATATATATATGTCGTACCTAGTAGCCAGAACACACTTCTCAGCCTACTATGCAAGGCCCGATTTGCCTAATAAGCCAAGTTTTCCAGAAATAATATATTTTCACTAATTATTTTTTTATGAAATGATAAAGCTACCCATTTCATTATGTATGAGGTAAAAAAAAATTATTGGAGTTAAAATTAACGTAGATATATGACCGAACCTAACCAACCCTACCTAACCTAACCTAGGTTAGGTAGGTTAGGTTAGGTAGCCGAAAAAGTTAGGTTAGGTTAGGTTAAGTAGTCGAAAAACAATTAATTCATGAAAACTTAGCTTGTTAGGCAAATCGGGCCTTGCACAGTAGGCAGAGAAGTGCGTTCTGGCTACTAGGTACGACATATATATATATATATATATATATATATATATATATATATATATATATATATATATATATATATATATATATATAATATATATATATATATATATATATATATATATATATATATATATATATACATATATATATATATATATATATATATATATATATATATATATATATAATATATATATATATTTATATATATATATATATATATATATATATATATATGTCGTACCTAGTAGCCAGAACGCACTTATCAGCCTACTATTCAAGGCTCGATTTGCCTAATAAGCCAAGTTTTCATGAATTAATTGTTTTTCGACTACCTAACCTACCTAACCTAACCTAACCTAACTTTTTTGGCTACCTAACCTAACCTAACCTATAAAGATAGGTTAGGTTAGGTTAGGTAGGGTTGGTTAGGTTTGGTCATATATCTACGTTAATTTTAACTCCAATAAAAAATAAATGACCTCATACATAATGAAATGGGTAGCTTCATCATTTTATAAGAAAAAAATTTGAGAAAATATATTAATTCAGGAAAACTTGGCTTATTAGGCAAATCGGGCCTTGAATAGTAGGCTGAGAAGTGCGTTCTGGCTACTAGGTACGACATATATATATATATATATATTGTTTACTAGGATTTCTCTGGCGATGGTTTGGTTATGGGAAGAGATTATATGTTCCTTAATGGAGCCCTGTTGTTTATGCATCGTTAAACGCCTAGAAAGAGATGTTGTTGTCTTGCCTATATACTGGGTTTTTTGGAGCTTACAGTCCCCAAGTGGGCATTTGAAGGCATAGACGACGTTAGTCTCTTTTAAAGCGTTCTGTTTCGTGTCTGGAGAGTTTCTCATGAGTAGGCTGGCCGTTTTTCTGGTTTTATAGTAAATCGTCAGTTGTATCCTCTGATTTTTGTCTGTAGGGATAACGTTTCTATTAACATATCTTTCAGGACCCTTTCCTCTGTTTTATGAGCTGTGGAAAAGAAGTTCCTGTAAAATAGTCTAATAGGGGGTATAGGTGTTGTGTTAGTTGTCTCTTCGGAGGTTGCATGGCTTTTCACTTTCCTTCTTATGATGTCTTCGATGAAACCATTGGAGAAGCCGTTATTGACTAGAACCTGCCTTACCCTACAGAGTTCTTCGTCGACTTGCTTCCATTCTGAGCTGTGGCTGAGAGCACGGTCGACGTATGCGTTAACAACACTCCTCTTGTACCTGTCAGGGCAGTCGCTGTTGGCATTTAGGCACATTCCTATGTTTGTTTCCTTTGTGTAGACTGCAGTGTGGAAACCTCCGCCCTTTTCCATGACTGTTACATCTAGAAAAGGCAGCTTCCCATCCTTTTCCGTCTCGTAAGTGAAACGCAGCACGGAACTCTGCTCAAATGCCTCCTTCAGCTCCTGCAGATGTCTGACATCAGGTACCTGTGTAAAAATGTCGTCAACATACCTGCAGTATATGGCCGGTTTCAAGTTCATGTCGACTAAGACTTTTTGCTCGATGGTACCCATGTAGAAGTTTGCAAACAGGACACCTAGGGGAGAACCCATAGCGACCCCATCTACTTGCTTATACATGTGCCCATCCGGGCTCAAGAAGGGTGCCTCTTTAGTACAAGCTTGGAGTAGTTTCCTCAGAATACTTTCTGGCATGTCAAGAGGAGTACAGGCTGGATCACGATACACTCTGTCGGCTATCATTCCGATTGTCTCGTCCACAGGTACGTTGGTAAACAGCGATTCTACGTCCAACGAGGCTCTTATCCCTGTGGCCCGTGCGCCCCGCAGTAAGTCCACAAATTCCTTTGGAGACTTCAGGCTGAAGGCGCAAGGAACATAAGGAGTCAGCAGGCCGTTGAGTCGCTTCGCCAATCTGTACGTGGGTGTGGGTATCTGGCTAATGATTGGCCGAAGTGGGTTTCCAGGCTTGTGCGTCTTGACATTTCCATACGCATATCCAGGTTTATATTCCCCAATGATCTTTGGCAGGTGGAGTCCGGATTTCTTGGCGTTCACAGTTTCGATCAGTTTGTTGACCTTTGCTTTTAATTCGGCTGTAGTGTCCTTCGTTACCCTTTGGAACTTAGTTTGGTCAGAGAGTATGATGTTCATTTTCGCCAGATATTCGTCTTTTTTAAGAATGACATATATTGGCGACTTGTCACCTCTCCTGACAACTATCTCCTTGTTCTCACGAAGGCTTTTAGCTGCCGCTCTAAGCTCGGGGGACAGTATGGTGCTTCTGTAGTTGCCTCGATTCTTTCCTCCTTCTGCAATAAGTTCTGCTTGTAAGGTATCTTTGGTAGTGACCTTCTTTTGTGTCTCGAGGTCGAATATGTCGTCCAACAGAATTTCCAACTCCACTTTCCGGGCCATTTCACTCGGTCTGGACATAACATGACAGTTTATGCCCAGATTTAGGAGAGTGACTTGGTCCTCAGTGAGGTTAATTCCTGCAAGGTTCAGGAAGCCATCTCTTGGTCGTCAAAGGTCAACAAACTGATCGAAACTGTGAACGCCAAGAAATCCGGACTCCACCTGCCAAAGATCATTGGGGAATATAAACCTGGATATGCGTATGGAAATGTCAAGACGCACAAGCCTGGAAACCCACTTCGGCCAATCATTAGCCAGATACCCACACCCACGTACAGATTGGCGAAGCGACTCAACGGCCTGCTGACTCCTTATGTTCCTTGCGCCTTCAGCCTGAAGTCTCCAAAGGAATTTGTGGACTTACTGCGGGGCGCACGGGCCACAGGGATAAGAGCCTCGTTGGACGTAGAATCGCTGTTTACCAACGTACCTGTGGACGAGACAATCGGAATGATAGCCGACAGAGTGTATCGTGATCCAGCCTGTACTCCTCTTGACATGCCAGAAAGTATTCTGAGGAAACTACTCCAAGCTTGTACTAAAGAGGCACCCTTCTTGAGCCCGGATGGGCACATGTATAAGCAAGTAGATGGGGTCGCTATGGGTTCTCCCCTAGGTGTCCTGTTTGCAAACTTCTACATGGGTACCATCGAGCAAAAAGTCTTAGTCGACATGAACTTGAAACCGGCCATATACTGCAGGTATGTTGACGACATTTTTACACAGGTACCTGATGTCAGACATCTGCAGGAGCTGAAGGAGGCATTTGAGCAGAGTTCCGTGCTGCGTTTCACTTACGAGACGGAAAAGGATGGGAAGCTGCCTTTTCTAGATGTAACAGTCATGGAAAAGGGCGGAGGTTTCCACACTGCAGTCTACACAAAGGAAACAAACATAGGAATGTGCCTAAATGCCAACAGCGACTGCCCTGACAGGTACAAGAGGAGTGTTGTTAACGCATACGTCGACCGTGCTCTCAGCCACAGCTCAGAATGGAAGCAAGTCGACGAAGAACTCTGTAGGGTAAGGCAGGTTCTAGTCAATAACGGCTTCTCCAATGGTTTCATCGAAGACATCATAAGAAGGAAAGTGAAAAGCCATGCAACCTCCGAAGAGACAACTAACACAACACCTATACCCCCTATTAGACTATTTTACAGGAACTTCTTTTCCACAGCTCATAAAACAGAGGAAAGGGTCCTGAAAGATATTGTTAATAGAAACGTTATCCCTACAGACAAAAATCAGAGGATACAACTGACGATTTACTATAAAACCAGAAAAACGGCCAGCCTACTCATGAGAAACTCTCCAGACACGAAACAGAACGCTTTAAAAGAGACTAACGTCGTCTATGCCTTCAAATGCCCACTTGGGGACTGTAAGCTCCAAAAAACCCAGTATATAGGCAAGACAACAACATCTCTTTCTAGGCGTTTAACGATGCATAAACAACAGGGCTCCATTAAGGAATATATATATATATATATATATATATATATATGACCGAAAAAGTAAGATTAATAATTCGAACACGAATTTTCTCAATCTTTCGTACATTTCTTTTCATTGTTGGAGGTAATTCAAAAATCAATTCTCCAAAATTCATTTTTATTTCTAGTCTGACGCGACACTTGAGCGCGTTTCGTAAAACTTATTACATTTTCAAAGACTTTAGTTAACACATACACAACTGAATAGAACTTACTGAATAGAATAAAACATCTCCGATTTTGTTTATATCTATATTTGAGTGAGGTGGATGTGGTGAGGTGGTATTTAATAAGGTATTAATTTCATCAACACAAGCCAGAACATGAAACAATTGGTATTGAATAGAAGTGATTGTAGAAAGCCTATTGGTCCATATTTCTTGATGCTTCTATATTGAAGCGGAGTCTTGAGGTGGGTAGAATATAGTTATGCATTAATTGGCTGTTGATTGCTGGTGTTGACTTCTTGATGTGTAATGCCTCGCAAACGTCAAGCCGCCTGCTATCGCTGTATCTATCGATGATTTCTGTGTTGTTTACTAGGATTTCTCTGGCGATGGTTTGGTTGTGGAAAGAGATTATATGGCGAAAATGAACCTCATACTCTCTGACCAAACTAAATTCCAAAGGGTAACGAAGGACACTACAGCCGAATTGAAAGCAAAGGTCAACAGACTAATCGAAACTGTGAACGCCAAGAAATCAGGTCTCCACCTGCCAAAGATTATAGTGGAATATAAACCTGGATATGCGTATGGAAATGTCAAGACACACAAGCCTGGAAACCCACTTCGGCCAATCATTAGCCAGATACCCACACCCACGTACAGACTAGCGAAGCGACTCAACGGCCTGCTGAATCCTTATGTCCCTTGCGCCTTCAGCCTGAAGTCGCCAAAGGAATTTGTTGACTTACTGCGGGGCACACGGGCCACAGGAATAAGAGCCTCGTTGGACGTAGAATCGCTGTTCACTAACGTACCAGTGGACGAGACAATCGGGATGATACCCGACAGAGTGTATCGTGATCCAGCCTGTACTCCTCTTGACATACCAGAAAATATCCTAAGGAAACTACTCCAAGCTTGTACTAAAGAGGCACCCTTCTTGACCCCGGATGGGCACATGTATAAGCAAGTAGATGGGGTCGCCATGGGTTCTCCCCTAGGTGTCCTGTTTGCAAACTTCTACATGGGTACCATCGAGCAAAAAGTCTTAGTCGACATGAACATGAAACCGGCCATATACTGCAGGTATGTTGACGACATTTTTACACAGGTACCTGATGTCAGACATCTGCAGGTGTTGAAGGAGGCATTTGAGCGGAGTTCCGTGCTGCGTTTCACTTACGAGATGGAAAAGGATGGAAAGCTGCCCTTTCTAGATGTAACAGTCCTGGAAAAGAGCGGAGGTTTCCACACTGCAGTCTACACTAAGGAAACGAACATAGGAATGTGCCTAAATGCCAAAAGCGACTGCCCAGATAGGTACAAGAGGAGTGTTGTTAACGCATATGTCGACTGTGCTCTCAGCCACAGCTCAGAATGGAAGCAAGTCGACGAAGTACTCTGTAGGGTAAGGCAGGTCCTAGTCAACAACGGCTTCTCCATTGGTTTCGTCGAAGACATCATAAGAAGGAAAGTGAAACGCAATGCAACCTCTGAAGAGACAACCAACACAACACCTATACCCCCTATTAGACTATTTTACAGGAACTTCTTTTTCACAGCTCATAAAACGGAGGAAAGGGTCCTGAAAGATATTGTTAATAGAAACGTTATCCCTACAGACAAAAATCAGAGGATACAACTGACGATTTACTATAAAACCAGAAAAACGGCCAGCCTACTCATGAGAAACACTCCAGACACAAAACAGAACGCTTTAAAAGAGACTAACGTCGTCTATGCCTTCAAATGCCCTCTTGGGGACTGTAAGCTCCAAAAAAACCCGGTATATAGGCAAGACAACAACATCTCTTTCTAGGCGTTAAACGATGCATAAGCAACAGGGCTCCATTAAGGAACATATAATCTCTTCCCACAATCAAACCATCACCAGAGAAATCCTAGTAAACAACACAGAAATCATCGATAGATACAGCGATAGCAGGCGGCTTGACGTTTGCGAGGCAAACGTCAAGCCGCCTGCACATCACACATCATTACACATCAAGAAGTATTACACATCAAGAAGTCAACACCAGCAATCAACAGCCAATTAATGCACAACTATATTCTACCCACCTCAAGACTCCGCTCCAATATAGAAGCATTAAGAAATATGGACCAATAGGCTTTCTACAATCACTTCTATTCAATACCCATTGTTTCATGTTCTGGCTTGTGTTGATGAAATTAATACCTTATTAAATACCACCTCACCCAATCCACCTCACTCAAATGTAGATATAAACAAAATCGGAGATGTTCTATTCTATTCAGTAAGTTGTATTCAGTTGTGTATGTGTTAACTAAAGTCTTTGAAAATGTAATAAGTTTTACGAAACGCGCTCAAGTGTCGCGTCAGACTAGAAATAAAAATGAATTTTGGAGAATTGATTTTTTAATTACCTCCAACAGTGAAAAGAAATGTACGAAAGATTGAGAAAATTCGTGTTTGAATTATTAATCTTACTTTTTCGGTCATATTTAATAATATATGTCTACAGGAAAGACTGCTACCAAATTATACTTATTGTATCTTATATATATATATATATATATATATATATATATATATATATATATATATATATATATATATATATATATATATATATATATATATATATATATATATATATATATGTCGTACCTAGTAGCCAGAACGAACTTCTCGGCCTACTATGCAAGGTCCGATTTGCCTAATAAGCCAAGTTTTCATGAATTAATTGTTTTTCGACTACCTAACCTAACCTAACTTTTTCGGCTACCTAACCTAACCTATAAAGATAGGTTAGGTTAGGTTAGGTAGGGTTGATTAGGTTCGGTCATATATCTACGTTAATTTTAACTCCAATAAAAAAAAATTGACCTCATACATAATGAAATGGGTAGCTTTATCATTTCATAAGAAAAAAATTTGAGAAAATATAATAATTCAGGAAAACTTGGCTTATTAGGCAAATCGGGCCTTGCATAGTAGGCCGAGAAGTGCATTCTGGCTACTAAGTACGACATATATATATATATATATATATATATATATATATATATATATATATATATATATATATATATATATATATATATATATATATATATATATTTATGATCGATGTTCCCTTCGGGAATCTTAATTTTAAGATGAATAGGAAAACCAGGGATATACTGAACATCTTGTTTCAGATTCTTTACTTTAAAATGCATAACGTTTCGAATACTTTTCGTATATTATCATCAGATCTAAAAGAAAAAACAGAAATCACAATCAAATAACTGGTAAACAAAGAACTCATACTGAATATAATTGCCTATCAAAGAAATGAAAATGCTTAAAAAACAAAACACTTAAGCGCACTTAAAGTGATCAATACAAATAAAACTTATTAACTGTCACATATATAAAAGCTAATTTAAAAATCCATTAAACTACACGATGAATTTTATAACTACTAAAACAAACCATTCTTTTTAAACTTACGTGAAGTGATCAGAAGTGAAACTTGATACCTAGCACAGATACTAAACACTATAACAAATATTCATATAAGTATTACAAATCTACAAAAATGTATACAAAATACAAACAGAATAAACGACAATTATAAAGTACTAACCAAAATCTTATAAAAACTCAAAAATTAAATGAAACTAAATACCAAAAAATGTATTATATATCCTAAATAAAAGATTATAATAATGTACAATGTCAAGACTTGAAATAAGTAAGAAAGGGCAAAGACATGGTAAACTAAACAAAATAATAATAAAATTAAACTACCAGATGAACTATAAATCAAATTACAGGGCCTACTGTGCACTATATAGTGTACAATTGAACAGCTGAAAGGTTGCTATTTAACAGAGGCCGCAGCTCCTAGGAGCTGCGTGTCTAGGTCGTTGTCTAGGCCTCAGCAAGTCGTTGAAGAACTCTGTAGGGTAAGGCAGGTCCTAGTCAACAACGGCTTCTGCAATGGTTTCATTGAAGACCTCATAAGAGGGAAGGTGAAACGCCTTGCAACCTCTGAAGAGATAACTAACGCAACACCTTTACCTCCTATTAGACTATTTTACAGGAACTTCTTTTCCACAACCCATAAAACGGAGGAAAGGGTCCTGAAAGACATTGTTGACAGGAACGTTATCCCTACAGACAAAAATCAGAAGATACAATTGGCGATTTACTATAAAACCAAAAAAACGACCAACCTACTCA
This sequence comes from Procambarus clarkii, assembly GCF_020424385.1. Taxonomy (NCBI): domain Eukaryota; kingdom Metazoa; phylum Arthropoda; class Malacostraca; order Decapoda; family Cambaridae; genus Procambarus; species Procambarus clarkii. The sequence continues at coordinate 14,610,954 of NC_059625.1, read as the reverse complement.
TGAGAAACTCTCCAGACACAAAGCAGAACGCTTTAAAAGAGGCCAACGTCGTCTGTGCCTTCAAATGCCCACTTGGGGACTGTAAGCCTCAAAGAACTCTGTATATAGGCAAGACAACAACATCTCTTTCCAGGCGATTAACGATGCATAAGCAACAGGGCTCCATTAAGGAACATATAATCTCTTCCCATAACCAGACCATCATCAGAGAAATCTTTACAAACAACACAGAAATCATCGATAGATACAGCGATAGCAGGCGGCTTGACATCTTTGAGGCACTACACATCAAGAAGTCAACACCAGCAATCAACAGCCAATTAATGTACAACTATATTCTACCCACTTCAAGACTCCGCACCAATATATAAGCATCAAGAAATATGGGCCAATAGGCCCTTTGCAGTTACTTCCATTCTTCCCTTTAATTTACCCAATTTATACCCATTGTTTCGTGTTCTGTCTTGTGTTGAAAGTTTTGTTCACCTCATCCAAAACTGTTGTAACATAACACATCACCGAAATGCTGGTATATAAGATGAAAGCTGTTTAAATTATAGCATAGTAGAACTCTGTTTAGTGTTTGAAGGTTATAGTTGTGTGTGTGTAAACTAAAGTCTTTGAAAATGTAATAAGTTTGATGAAACGCGTTCAAGTGTCGCGTCAGACTAGAAACAAAAATGAATTTTGGAGAATTGATTTTTGAATTACCATCGACAGTGAAAAAAAACATAAGAAATATATAGAAAATTCGTGTTAAAATTATTAATCTTACTTTTTCGGTCATATTTAATAATATATGCTTACAAGAAAGACTGCTACCAAAATATACTAATATATATATATATATATATATATATATATATATATATATATATATATATATATATATATATATATATGTCGTACCTAGTAGCCAGAACGCATTTCTCGGCCTACTATGCAAGGCCCGATTTGCCTAATAAGCCAAGTTTTCCTGAATTAATATATTTTCTCTAATTTTTTTCTAATGAAATGATAAAGCTACCCATTTCATTATGTATGAGGTCAATTACTTTTTATTGGAGTTAAAATTAACGTAGAAATATGACCGAACCTAACCAACCCTACCTAACCTAACCTAACCTATCTTTATAGGTTAGGTTAAGTTAGGTAGCCGAAAAAGTTAGGTTAGGTAAGGTTAGGTAGGTTAGGTAGTCGAAAAAAAAATTATTCATGAAAACTTGGCTTATTAGGCAAATCGGGCCTTGCATAATAGGCAGAGAAGTGCGTTCTGGCTACTAGGTACGACATATATATATATATATATATATATATATATATATATATATATATATATATATATATACACTGAAAGTGTTCTAAAGTTGTATATATATATATATATATATATATATATATTATTAAATATGACCGAAAAAGTAAGATTAATAATTCTAACACCAATTTTCTCAATCTTTCGTACATTACGCTTTACTGTCGGAGGTAAATAAAAAATCAATTCTCCAAAATTCATTTTTATTTCTAGTCTGACGCGACACGGGCGCGTTTCGTAAAACTTATTACATTTTCAAAGACTTTAGTTCACAAATACACAACTGATTAGAACTTACGTATCTCCGATTTTATATCTACATTTGAGTGAGGTGGGAGGGGTGATGTGGCATTAACACAAGACAGAACAAGAGGGGATATTAATAGGGTATTAAAAGTATCAACACAAGACAGAACACAAACAATGGGTATTGAATAGAAGTGTTTGTAGAAAGCCTATTGGTCCATATTTCTTGATGCTTCTATATTGGAGCGAAGTCTTGAGGTGGGTAGAATATAGTTGTGCAATAATTGGCTGTTGATTGCTGGTGTTGACTTCTTGATGTGTAGTGCCTCGCAAACGTCAAGCCGCCTGCTATCGCTGTATCTATCGATGATTTCTGTGTTGTTTACTAGGATTTCTCTGGCGATGGTTTGGTTGTGGGAAGAGATTATATGTTCCTTAATGGAGCCCTGTTGCTTATGCATCGTTAAACGCCTAGAAAGAGATGTTGTTGTCTTGCCTATATACTGGGTTTTTTGGAGCTTACAGTCCCCAAGTGGGCATTTGAAGGCATAGACGACGTTAGTCTCTTTTAAAGCGTTCTGATTTGTGTCTGGAGAGTTTCTCATGAGTAGGCTGGCCGTTTTTTTGGTTTTATAGTAAATCGTCAGTTGTATCCTCTGATTTTTGTCTGTAGGGATAACGTTTCTATTAACAATATCTTTCAGGACCCTTTCCTCCGTTTTATGAGCTGTGGAAAAGAAGTTCATGTAAAATAGTCTAATAGGAGGTATAGGTGTTGCATCAGTTGACTCTTCAGAGGTTGCAAGGCGTTTCACCTTCCTTTTTATGATGTCTTTAACGAAACCATTGGAGAACCCGTTGTTGACTAGGACCTGCCTTACCCTACAGAGTTCTTCGTCGACTTGCTTCCATCCTGAGCTGTGGCTGAGAGCACGGTCAAACTAAAGTCTTTGAAAATGTAATACGTTATTACAAAACACGTTCAAGCGTCTTGTCAGACTAAAAATAAAAATGAATTTTGGAGAATTGATTTTTCAATTACCATCGACTGTAAAATGAAACATAGGAAATATTGAGAAAATTCGTGTTAGAATTATTAATTTTACTTTTTCGGTCATATATAACAACATATATATATATATAAATATATATATATATATATATATATATATATATATATATATATATATATATATATATATATATATATATATATATATATATATATATATATATATATATCCACTTCCCGAGGGCACCAGATAAGTGTGAGGTTAGTCTGCATTTTTTAATCAAGCCACTGTCAATGTGAGAGAACTCGTGTCCATGCTATAAGCCTATACTTGTATAAACCGCAAGTGAAGATTAACAATCTTGGACAACACCAACCAGTGGGACTCGAACCCAGAAAGCACAACTACCTTCCAGTAGCTGCCATAACTAGTACGCTTTAACCCACTACACCATCAGACCCTACAAAAGAAGTAGAGACTTCGAGATATATATACATCTCAAATATCTCCACTTCCCGAGGGCACCAGATAAGTGTGAGGTTAGTCTGCGTTTTTTCATCAAGCCACTGTCAATGTGAGAGAACTCGTGTCCATGCTATAAGCCTATACTTGTATAAACCACAAGTGAAGATTAACAATCTTTGGACAACACCCACCAGTGGGACTGGAACACAAAAAGCACAACTACCTTCCAGTAGCTGCCATAACTAGTACGCTTTAACCCACTACACCATCAGACCCTACAAAAGAAGTAGAGACTTCGAGATATATATACATCTCATATATCTCCACTTCCCGAGGGCACCAGATAAGTGTGAGGTTAGTCTGCGTTTTTTCATCAAGCCACTGTCAATGTGAGAGAACTCGTGTCCATGCTATAAGCCTATACTTGTATAAACCACAAGTGAAGATTAACAATCTTTGGACAACACCCACCAGTGGGACTCGAACCCAGAAAGCACAACTACCTTCCAGTAGCTGCCATAACTAGTACACTTTAACCCACTAATCCATCAGACCCTACAAAAGAAGTAGAGACTTCGAGATATATATACATCTCAAATATCTCCACTTACCGAGGGCACCAGATAAGTGTGAGGTCAGTCTGCATTTTTTAATCAAGCCACTGTCAATGTGAGAGAACTCGTGTCCATGCTATAAGCCTATACTTGTATAAACCGCAAGTGAAGATTAACAATCTTGGACAACACCAACCAGTGGGACTCGAACCCAGAAAGCACAACTACCTTCCAGTAGCTGCCATAACTAGTACGCTTTAACCCACTACACCATCAGACCCTACAAAAGAAGTAGAGACTTCGAGATATATATACATCTCAAATATCTGCACTTCCCGAGGGCACCAGATAAGTGTGAGGTTAGTCTTCGTTTTTTCTTCAAGCCACTGTCAATGTGAGAGAACTCGTGTCCATGCTATAAGCCTATACTTGTATAAACCACAAGTGAAGATTAACAATCTTTGGACAACACCCACCAGAGGAACTCGAACCCCGAAAGCACAACTACCTTCCAGTAGTTGCCATAACTAGTACGCTTTAACCCACTACACCATCAGACCCTACAAAAGAAGTAGAGACTTCGAGATATATATACATCTCAAATATCTCCACTTCCCGAGGGCACCAGATAAGTGTGAGGTTAGTCTGCGTTTTTTCATCAAGCCACTGTCAATGTGAGAGAACTCGTGTCCATGCTATAAGCCTATACTTGTATAAACTACAAGTGAAGATTAACAATCTTTGGACAACACCCACCAGTGGGACTCGAACCCAGAAAGCACAACTACCTTCCAGTAGCTGCCATAACTAGTACGCTTTAACCCACTACACCATCAGACCCTACAAAAGAAGTAGAGACTTCGAGATATATATACATCTCAAATATCTCCACTTCCCGAGGGCACCAGATAAGTGTGAGGTTAGTCTGCGTTTTTCATCAAGCCACTGTCAATGTGAGAGAACTCGTGTCAATGCTATAAGCCTATACTTGTATAAACCACAAGTGAAGATTAACAATCTTTGGACAACACCCACCAGTGGGACTCGAACCCAGAAAGCACAACTACCTTCCAGTAGCTGCCATAACTAGTACGCTTTAACCCACTACACCATCAGACCCTACAAAAGAAGTAGAGACTTCGAGATATATATACATCTCAAATATCTCCACTTCCCGAGGGCACCAGATAAGTGTGAGGTTAGTCTGCGTTTTTTCATCAAGCCACTGTCAATGTGAGAGAACTTGTGTCCATGCTATAAGCCTATACTTGTATAAACCACAAGTGAAGATTAACAATCTTTGGACAACACCCACCAGTGGGACTCGAACCCAGAAAGCACAACTACCTTCCAGTAGCTGCCATAACTAGTACGCTTTAACCCACTACACCATCAGACCCTACAAAAGAAGTAGAGACTTCGAGATATATATACATCTCAAATATCTCCACTTCCCGAGGGCACCAGATAAGTGTGAGGTTAGTCTGCGTTTTTTCATCAAGCCACTGTCAATGTGAGAGAACTTGTGTCCATGCTATAAGCCTATACTTGTATAAACCACAAGTGAAGATTAACAATCTTTGGACAACACCCACCAGTGGGACTCGAACCCAGAAAGCACAACTACCTTCTAGTAGCTGCCATAACTAGTACGCTTTAACCCACTACACCATGAGACCCTACAAAAGAAGTAGAGACTTCGAGATATATATACATCTGAAATATCTCCACTTCCCGAGGGCACCAGATAAGTGTGAGGTTAGTCTGCGTTTTTTCATCAAGCCACTGTCAATGTGAGAGAACTTGTGTCCATGCTATAAGCCTATACTTGTATAAACTACAAGTGAAGATTAACAATCTTTGGACAACACCCACCAGTGGGACTCGAACCCAGAAAGCACAACTACCTTCCAGTAGCTGCCATAACTAGTACGCTTTAACCCACTACACCATCAGACCCTACAAAAGAAGTAGAGACTTCGAGATATATATACATCTCAAATATCTCCACTTCCCGAGGGCACCAGATAAGTGTGAGGTTAGTCTGCGTTTTTTCGTCAAGCCACTGTCAATGTGAGAGAACTCGTGTCCATGCTATAAGCCTATACTTGTATAAACCACAAATGAAGATTAACAATCTTTGGACAACACCCACCAGTGGGACTCGAACCCAGAAAGCACAACTACCTTCCAGTAGCTGCCATAACTAGTACGCTTTAACCCACTACACCATCAGACCCTACAAAAGAAGTAGAGACTTCGAGATATATATACATCTCAAATATCTCCACTTCCCGAGGGCACCAGATAAGAGTGAGGATAGTCTGCGTTTTTTCACCAAGCCACTGTCAATGTGAGAGAACTCGTGTCCATGCTATAAGCCTATACTTGTATAAACCACAAGTGAAGATTAACAATCTTTGGACAACACCCACCAGTGGAACTCGAACCCAGAGAGCACAACTACCTTCCAGTAGCTGCCATAACTAGTACGCTTTAACCCACTACACCATCAGACCCTACAAAAGAAGTAGAGACTTCGAGATATATATACATCTCAAATATCTCCACTTCCCGTGGGCACCAGATAAGTGTGAGGTTAGTCTGCGTTTTTTCATCAAGCCACTGTCAATGTGAGAGAACTCGTGTCCATGCTATAAGCCTATACTTGTATAAACCACAAGTGAAGATTAACAATCTTTGGACAACACCCACCAGTGGGACTCGAACCCAGAAAGCACAACTACCTTCCAGTAGCTGCCATAACTAGTACGCTTTAACCCACTACACCATCAGACCCTACAAAAAAAGTAGAGACTTCGAGATATATATACATCTCAAATATCTCCACTTCCCGAGGGCACCAGATAAGTGTGAGGTTAGTCTGCGTTTTTTCATCAAGCGACTGTCAATGTGAGAGAACTCGTGTCCATGCTATAAGCCTATACTTGTATAAACCACAAGTGAAGATTAACAATCTTTGGACAACACCCACCAGTGGGACTCGAACCCAGAAAGCACAACTACCTTCCAGTAGCTGCCATAACTAGTACGCTTTAACCCACTACACCATCAGACCCTACAAAAGAAGTAGAGACTTCGAGATATATATACATCTCAAATATCTGCACTTCCCGAGGGCACCAGATAAGTGTGAGGTTAGTCTTCGTTTTTTCTTCAAGCCACTGTCAATGTGAGAGAACTCGTGTCCATGCTATAAGCCTATACTTGTATAAACCACAAGTGAAGATTAACAATCTTTGGACAACACCCACCAGTGGGACTCGAACCCAGAAAGCACAACTACCTTCCAGTAGCTGCCATAACTAGTACGCTTTAACCCACTACACCATCAGACCCTACAAAAGAAGTAGAGACTTCGAGATATATATACATCTCAAATATCTCCACTTCCCGAGGGCACCAGATAAGTGTGAGGTTAGTCTGCGTTTTTTCATCAAGCCACTGTCAATGTGAGAGAACTTGTGTCCATGCTATAAGCCTATACTTGTATAAACCACAAGTGAAGATTAACAATCTTTGGACAACACCCACCAGAGGAACTCGAACCCCGAAAGCACAACTACCTTCCAGTAGTTGCCATAACTAGTACGCTTTAACCCACTACACCATCAGACCCTACAAAAGAAGTAGAGACTTCGAGATATATATACATCTCAAATATCTCCACTTCCTGAGGGCACCAGATAAGTGTGAGGTTAGTCTGCGTTTTTTCATCAAGCCACTGTCAATGTGAGAGAACTCGTGTCCATGCTATAAGCCTATACTTGTATAAACTACAAGTGAAGATTAACAATCTTTGGACAACACCCACCAGTGGGACTCGAACCCAGAAAGCACAACTACCTTCCAGTAGCTGCCATAACTAGTACGCTTTAACCCACTACACCATCAGACCCTACAAAAGAAGTAGAGACTTCGAGATATATATACATCTCAAATATCTCCACTTCCCGAGGGCACCAGATAAGTGTGAGGTTAGTCTGCGTTTTTTCATCAAGCGACTGTCAATGTGAGAGAACTCGTGTCCATGCTATAAGCCTATACTTGTATAAACCACAAGTGAAGATTAACAATCTTTGGACAACACCCACCAGTGGGACTCGAACCCAGAAAGCACAACTACCTTCCAGTAGCTGCCATAACTAGTACGCTTTAACCCACTACACCATCAGACCCTACAAAAGAAGTAGAGACTTCGAGATATATATACATCTCAAATATCTCCACTTCCCGAGGGCACCAGATAAGTGTGAGGTTAGTCTGCGTTTTTTCATCAAGCCACTGTCAATGTGAGAGAACTCGTGTCCATGCTATAAGCCTATACTTGTATAAACCACAAGTGAAGATTAACAATCTTTGGACAACACCCACCAGTGGGACTCGAACCCAGAAAGCACAACTACCTTCCAGTAGCTGCCATAACTAGTACGCTTTAACCCACTACACCATCAGACCCTACAAAAGAAGTAGAGACTTCGAGATATATATACATCTCAAATATCTCCACTTCCCGAGGGCACCAGATAAGTGTGAGGTTAGTCTGCGTTTTTTCATCAAGCCACTGTCAATGTGAGAGAACTTGTGTCCATGCTATAAGCCTATACTTGTATAAACCACAAGTGAAGATTAACAATCTTTGGACAACACCCACCAGTGGGACTCGAACCCAGAAAGCACAACTACCTTCCAGTAGCTGCCATAACTAGTACGCTTTAACCCACTACACCATCAGACCCTACAAAAGAAGTAGAGACTTCGAGATATATATACATCTCAAATATCTCCACTTCCCGAGGGCACCAGATAAGTGTGAGGTTAGTCTGCGTTTTTTCATCAAGCCACTGTCAATGTGAGAGAACTTGTGTCCATGCTATAAGCCTATACTTGTATAAACCACAAGTGAAGATTAACAATCTTTGGACAACACCCACCAGTGGGACTCGAACCCAGAAAGCACAACTACCTTCCAGTAGCTGCCATAACTAGTACGCTTTAACCCACTACACCATCAGACCCTACAAAAGAAGTAGAGACTTCGAGATATATATACATCTCAAATATCTCCACTTCCCGAGGGCACCAGATAAGTGTGAGGTTAGTCTGCATTTTTTCATCAAGCCACTGTCAATGTGAGAGAACTCGTGTCCATGCTATAAGCCTATACTTGTATAAACCACAAGTGAAGATTAACAATCTTTGGACAACACCCACCAGTGGGACTCGAACCCAGAAAGCACAACTACCTTCCAGTAGCTGCCATAACTAGTACGCTTTAACCCACTACACCATCAGACCCTACAAAAGAAGTAGAGACTTCGAGATATATATACATCTCAAATATCTCCACTTCCCGAGGGCACCAGATAAGTGTGAGGTTAGTCTGCGTTTTTTCATCAAGCCACTGTCAATGTGAGAGAACTCGTGTCCATGCTATAAGCCTATACTTGTATAAACCACAAGTGAAGATTAACAATCTTTGGACAACACCCACCAGTGGAACTCGAACCCAGAGAGCACAACTACCTTCCAGTAGCTGCCATAACTAGTACGCTTTAACCCACTACACCATCAGACCCTACAAAAGAAGTAGAGACTTCGAGATATATATACATCTCAAATATCTCCACTTCCCGAGGGCACCAGATAAGTGTGAGGTTAGTCTGCGTTTTTTCATCAAGCCACTGTCAATGTGAGAGAACTCGTGTCCATGCTATAAGCCTATACTTGTATAAACCACAAGTGAAGATTAACAATCTTTGGACAACACCCACCAGTGGGACTCGAACCCAGAAAGCACAACTACCTTCCAGTAGCTGCCATAACTAGTACGCTTTAACCCACTACACCATCAGACCCTACAAAAAAGTAGAGACTTCGAGATATATATACATCTCAAATATCTCCACTTCCCGAGGGCACCAGATAAGTGTGAGGTTAGTCTGCGTTTTTTCATCAAGCCACTGTCAATGTGAGAGAACTCGTGTCCATGCTATAAGCCTATACTTGTATAAACCACAAGTGAAGATTAACAATCTTTGGACAACACCCACCAGTGGGACTCGAACCCAGAAAGCACAACTACCTTCCAGTAGCTGCCATAACTAGTACGCTTTAACCCACTACACCATCAGACCCTACAAAAGAAGTAGAGACTTCGAGATATATATACATCTCAAATATCTGCACTTCCCGAGGGCACCAGATAAGTGTGAGGTTAGTCTGCGTTTTTTCTTCAAGCCACTGTCAATGTGAGAGAACTCGTGTCCATGCTATAAGCCTATACTTGTATAAACCACAAGTGAAGATTAACAATCTTTGGACAACACCCACCAGTGGGACTCGAACCCAGAAAGCACAACTACCTTCCAGTAGCTGCCATAACTAGTACGCTTTAACCCACTACACCATCAGACCCTACAAAAGAAGTAGAGACTTCGAGATATATATACATCTCAAATATCTCCACTTCCCGAGGGCACCAGATAAGTGTGAGGTTAGTCTGCGTTTTTTCATCAAGCCACTGTCAATGTGAGAGAACTCGTGTCCATGCTATAAGCCTATACTTGTATAAACCACAAGTGAAGATTAACAATCTTTGGACAACACCCACCAGTGGGACTCGAACCCAGAAAGCACAACTACCTTCCAGTAGCTGCCATAACTAGTACGCTTTAACCCACTACACCATCAGACCCTACAAAAGAAGTAGAGACTTCGAGATATATATACATCTCAAATATCTCCACTTCCCGAGGGCACCAGATAAGTGTGAGGTTAGTCTGCGTTTTTTCATCAAGCCACTGTCAATGTGAGAGAACTCGTGTCCATGCTATAAGCCTATACTTGTATAAACTACAAGTGAAGATTAACAATCTTTGGACAACACCCACCAGTGGGACTCGAACCCAGAAAGCACAACTACCTTCCAGTAGCTGCCATAACTAGTACGCTTTAACCCACTACACCATCAGACCCTACAAAAGAAGTAGAGACTTCGAGATATATATACATCTCAAATATCTCCACTTCCCGAGGGCACCAGATAAGTGTGAGGTTAGTCTGCGTTTTTTCATCAAGCCACTGTCAATGTGAGAGAACTCGTGTCCATGCTATAAGCCTATACTTGTATAAACCACAAGTGAAGATTAACAATCTTTGGACAACACCCACCAGTGGGACTCGAACCCAGAAAGCACAACTACCTTCCAGTAGCTGCCATAACTAGTACGCTTTAACCCACTACACCATCAGACCCTACAAAAGAAGTAGAGACTTCGAGATATATATACATCTCAAATATCTCCACTTCCCGAGGGCACCAGATAAGTGTGAGGTTAGTCTGCGTTTTTTCATCAAGCCACTGTCAATGTGAGAGAACTCGTGTCCATGCTATAAGCCTATACTTGTATAAACCACAAGTGAAGATTAACAATCTTTGGACAACACCCACCAGTGGGACTCGAACCCAGAAAGCACAACTACCTTCCAGTAGCTGCCATAACTAGTACGCTTTAACCCACTACACCATCAGACCCTACAAAAGAAGTAGAGACTTCGAGATATATATACATCTCAAATATCTCCACTTCCCGAGGGCACCAGATAAGTGTGAGGTTAGTCTGCGTTTTTTCATCAAGCCACTGTCAATGTGAGAGAACTCGTGTCCATGCTATAAGCCTATACTTGTATAAACCACAAGTGAAGATTAACAATCTTTGGACAACACCCACCAGTGGGACTCGAACCCAGAAAGCACAACTACCTTCCAGTAGCTGCCATAACTAGTACGCTTTAACCCACTACACCATCAGACCCTACAAAAAAAGTAGAGACTTCGAGATATATATACATCTCAAATATCTCCACTCCCGAGGGCACCAGATAAGTGTGAGGTTAGTCTGCGTTTTTTCATCAAGCCACTGTCAATGTGAGAGAACTCGTGTCCATGCTATAAGCCTATACTTGTATAAACCACAAGTGAAGATTAACAATCTTTGGACAACACCCACCAGTGGGACTCGAACCCAGAAAGCACAACTACCTTCCAGTAGCTGCCATAACTAGTACGCTTTAACCCACTACACCATCAGACCCTACAAAAGAAGTAGAGACTTCGAGATATATATACATCTCAAATATCTCCACTTCCCGAGGGCACCAGATAAGTGTGAGGTTAGTCTGCGTTTTTTCATCAAGCCACTGTCAATGTGAGAGAACTCGTGTCCATGCTATAAGCCTATACTTGTATAAACCACAAGTGAAGATTAACAATCTTTGGACAACACCCACCAGTGGGACTCGAACCCAGAAAGCACAACTACCTTCCAGTAGCTGCCATAACTAGTACGCTTTAACCCACTACACCATCAGACCCTACAAAAGAAGTAGAGACTTCGAGATATATATACATCTCAAATATCTCCACTTCCCGAGGGCACCAGATAAGTGTGAGGTTAGTCTGCGTTTTTTCATCAAGCCACTGTCAATGTGAGAGAACTCGTGTCCATGCTATAAGCCTATACTTGTATAAACCACAAGTGAAGATTAACAATCTTTGGACAACACCCACCAGTGGAACTCGAACCCAGAAAGCACAACTACCTTCCAGTAGCTGCCATAACTAGTACGCTTTAACCCACTACACCATCAGACCCTACAAAAGAAGTAGAGACTTCGAGATATATATACATCTCAAATATCTCCACTTCCTGAGGGCACCAGATAAGTGTGAGGTTAGTCTGCGTTTTTTCATCAAGCCACTGTCAATGTGAGAGAACTCGTGTCCATGCTATAAGCCTATACTTGTATAAACCACAAGTGAAGATTAACAATCTTTGGACAACACCCACCAGTGGGACTCGAACCCAGAAAGCACAACTACCTTCCAGTAGCTGCCATAACTAGTACGCTTTAACCCACTACACCATCAGACCCTACAAAAGAAGTAGAGACTTCGAGATATATATACATCTCAAATATCTCCACTTCCCGAGGGCACCAGATAAGTGTGAGGTTAGTCTGCGTTTTTTCATCAAGCCACTGTCAATGTGAGAGAACTCGTGTCCATGCTATAAGCCTATACTTGTATAAACCACAAGTGAAGATTAACAATCTTTGGACAACACCCACCAGTGGGACTCGAACCCAGAAAGCACAACTACCTTCCAGTAGCTGCCATAACTAGTACGCTTTAACCCACTACACCATCAGACCCTACAAAAGAAGTAGAGACTTCGAGATATATATACATCTCAAATATCTCCACTTCCCGAGGGCACCAGATAAGTGTGAGGTTAGTCTGCGTTTTTTCATCAAGCCACTGTCAATGTGAGAGAACTCGTGTCCATGCTATAAGCCTATACTTGTATAAACCACAAGTGAAGATTAACAATCTTTGGACAACACCCACCAGTGGGACTCGAACCCAGAAAGCACAACTACCTTCCAGTAGCTGCCATAACTAGTACGCTTTAACCCACTACACCATCAGACCCTACAAAAGAAGTAGAGACTTCGAGATATATATACATCTCAAATATCTCCACTTCCCGAGGGCACCAGATAAGTGTGAGGTTAGTCTGCGTTTTTTCATCAAGCCACTGTCAATGTGAGAGAACTCGTGTCCATGCTATAAGCCTATACTTGTATAAACCACAAGTGAAGATTAACAATCTTTGGACAACACCCACCAGTGGGACTCGAACCCAGAAAGCACAACTACCTTCCAGTAGCTGCCATAACTAGTACG
>NC_059625.1:14512038-14597489 GCF_020424385.1 Procambarus clarkii | reverse complement strand
TCTTTGCCCAAATCATCGTCATGTTAATTTTGCATCCCTATGTTGCTCAAGAAAGATTTGTTTTCAAATTAGTTTTTATTTTTATTAATTACCCTCAAAGTTTTGTTTAGTTTAGAAATGCTTATTAAATAAATTGTAGTTGTAGTTATGTGCTATTTCTTTGCTTTCCTTCAAAAAACACACACACACACAAAAAAAGGTAAACATGAAAAATGATTGCCCAAATGAGATACAGAAAACTTTTTTAGTATCAGTAGTTGACAAATGGAATGCATCAGGAAGTGATGTTGTGGAGGCAGACTCCGTACAAAGTTTCAAGTGTAGATATGACGGCCCACTAGGTTCAGGAAACTACTCTATAATGTTGGTACTGAATGTATAACATGGAAATACACATTTTTACTCTGAAATAATCATATTTTATAACGAAATTATACGAAACTTAACTCGCAGTTCAACACCAGAAGTCTACATTCTAAGCCTGGTAGCACTCGAAATTATTGACAACACTGAAGTAGACAGCTTAATTATTTCTGACTCCCTTTCTTCACTACGAGCAATAAACAGTTTGCAATCATGTAATAACGTGCTTGTCTTGGAAGCTAGACATAGATATATAAGAACACTTAGCAAGAGGGTAAATATAAAAATGTTGTGGATTCCTTCTCACATTGTCATGCAGGAACATGACAATATATAAGCCTCTGTATCTCTTTCCACTTCGGCTCACAAGATGGGTATAGGGTGCATAATAAATGCGCTAAAGAGAGAATGTTGTGGCTTTGGGTAATTAGATGATTCCAATTTTGCTATCAAATTATGTTAGTTTAGAGTAAAAATAAGTTTTTTTTTCATGATGTTCTACATTCAGCACCAACAATATAGTGAGTAAATATATCGTAGTGTTTCATTACTTACGTATACTGTACTAAGAAGCTTTGGGTAATTAGACGGACTGCCACACACCTACCTACCTACCTGATTTACATGAGGTTTAGTCATATATACCAATAACATAGATGAAAATATTACAAACCACATCATCAAATTATAATGTAAATTATAATTAAATGCAAGATCTTGTATATGGCCCATAACAATCCACGTCACAAGTACTAAATTAACAGTACTACTTTACATAAAGAATATTAAATGTTTATTCAGGTAAAAGTTCTAATAGCAGATTTGTATGGCATAATTAGGGGACATGCATGATTTTGGGTAGTAGAACCCCAAGCACATGTACAATAATTAAGATAATGGCTAATGGCAAATTGTGAGTGTCTGAACTCGGGGAGCGAGAGCGTGGCGGCTCGATGCGGTCGTAGTCTGCTGTCTGCTCTGTGTCGAAGCTGTAGCGTCTTTGGTCGATTAGAACTGTACACGCCGAGTGCTACATTGTTGAATGGGGAATTGTACTGTCCTCCATTCCTCATATCGCTTGCTTATATGGTGATTACACCTCAGCTCCCTCCAACAAGCTGAGAAGAGTATTACCTGTAATTGGGGAAAGGATTGTAGCTTCTGTAATTAGTGCTAATTAGTTATGATATTAAGATAATGAGATAATGGAGCGAGTATAAGGATTACTCGCTACAGCATTTTAATACCAAGCAGAGTTATGCCATGTGCGGGTAGGCGATTCCACGGGTTTACAACCCTATGGGTGAAAGCATCTTTGGTTTTCTGTCCTACATTGTGGTTTCTTGAGCTTGAACCCGTTGCTCCTCGTTCGTGTTACGTCTGACCTTTGGAAAAAACTGTCCGGATTGACATCCAACAAATTTAGTATTTTATGGGTTTATATGAGATCCGCCCTGTCATGCCTGGTCTGCAGTGTTGTTACCCTAGTGGCCCTCATCCATTCCTGATACGAGAGATGAAGCTCTGGTATGATTTTTTTTTAATTACCTCTTCCACTTGTTGAGCAATATTATTGTCCCCTAACTCCCCTTGCCACTTCGGGGGGTATAGGGTGTTGATGTAGCTTCAGGGCACCAATCCCCCCAGCCACAGGGCATGGCGAGAAGGCGAAATGATGCATTCTGACTCAAACGCCCTTTCCTTCATCTATCTGTTGTGAGGTAGTGCTGTCAATTTGGTAGTTCTGAAGTGGATTGTTGTGGCCCACATGTAAGGGCTAGCATTTATCGACATTAAAATGCATTTGTCAGTCATCTGACCATTTTTGAAGTTCATTTAGATCACTTAGTAAGGTCTCATTATCACCTTATTTATTTATTTATTTATTTATTTATATATACAAGAAGGTACATTGGATTTGTGAGAATACATTGGATAGTACAGTATTTACATTCTTGTAAAGCCACTAGTACGCACAGCGTTTCGGGCAGGTCCTTAATCTAGCAGAAATTTTAAGTAGGTAATTTCAATCAGAATTGATAAATGATAAAGATACAATACAAGAGAAAAATGAGACGAGAGAGATAAGTAAGTATATTAAAGCACATTGTTATATTAAAGCTCTGATTGATTACATTGACAGCTTGATTAGTAATTTAAACAAGATTAATAGACACCATACAGCAGATTGACAGCACATATAAGACAGCAATGATCACAATGGTAAAGATGTTCAGAATGGGTACATAAAGATTGGGAGACTGAGTAGCAAAAGATACAGATAAACAAGATTTATAAACACCTTCAACTATTCCATGGTCCAGGGATTTTCTGAAAAGGAGTTTCACTGACAAACATAGTGAATTTGCCAGTTCAGTTCCTTTACGACTTGGGACTGAAATACATTCACACTTTGGGCTTTTGAGTCTTTTAGTTTGTCAATGCTCTTCCTGATTGTGTAGCGTGTAATTGGTATTTCCCTTAATTCATTCTCTTTACCTCCGACAAACATTTGTGAGGGTGATGGGATGTCATTCAAGCTTTCTAGTGTGAACACTGATGTAAAGTATTCATTCAGTGTGTTTGCTGCCCTTTTATCGTGCAACTTAACATTGTTAGTCTCATCTTTTATGGGTCCTACTCTGCTGTAATGGGTTTTTGTTTGGGTTTTACTTCGTACATATTTGGCCGAAACGCTATGCATATTAGTGGCTTTAGGTATTGTATTTTAAATTTAAAATATTTGCCCCAAGGAGAGAGTTTATTGGGAGTACGTAGCTGTGTCATTAGGCAGATAATTAACTATACAATTTGCTGTGCTCCGTCCTTTTACAAATCCATTGACCCACATCCCCTAACCTGCGTATTTTGTGCAATAGTCGGTTTCGGATGATCCTTTCGAACATGTTGCAAGTGCATAACATGAGACTGATAGGTCTGTAATTGCCAGGGTCATTGGGTTTCTGTATGGGAACAAATATTGCATGTTTCCATTGTGTGGGCAACACTCCACTTAGGAATGACTTGTTAAACAGGTGGAGTATTGAGTTCCCAGACACTTCACCAGTGCATTGAGTATGTCGTAGGTGATGCCATCCTCACCAGGTGCTGTAACTTTATCCTTTTCATAGCCCCCTTTACTTCCTGGGCTGTGATTGGTTCCTCATACTCGTCATCACTAGATTGTGCTTTTGTTATCCTAATCCTTCTGTCATTTTGTCGGAGGAGCTGTTCCCTGCTTACTTATGCAGGGAGGGAGGAGGATGATGCTGCATCACTCAACTTGTGTATTAGTTCTTCAGCCTTACCCTGGGGGTCTTTGTGAGCCGCAGGCCGGGCTCTGTCCCCTTAGCTATCTGAATTTTTGCCAACACTTGTCTTGCAGATGTTTCTATTCCAATAGAGCTAGTGAACGCTAGTCCTTGTCTTTCCCTTTGTAACTCATCTGCAATGTATGTACCTTTACCTGAATTGAAAATCTAATCAAAATCTAAATCTAATCTATATGCTTAGAGATATGCAAATGAGAGAGTAATAGAGCGAAACCTTTAAAATACTGAACAATTTGGAGGATATTGATTCATTCAATTTCTTCAAAAGGTCAGATGTAACACGAACAAAGAGCAAAGGTTTCAAGCTCAACAAGCCACAATGTAGGAGTAACAGCAGATGCTTTTGAATACATAGGGTTAAGAACCCCATTGAAACCGCCTACCCAAAGAAATCGTAAATGCTAAAATTCTCAAGAACTTTTAAACTCCAGCTTGAAAAAAATTATCAGGACAAATGTGGTTGTCACATATACATACTGGTCCGGCCAGCTGGCCTGCGGTGGGGGTGCAGCGCTGGTCCCCAAGTGTCCCGCTGTCCGCAGCCAATCCTTTGCCCAGTCTACGTGCTAGTAAGAGTACGGAAACCCTTCTCCCGTTGGCCCTCACGGGATTGGGGATGCTCCGCCGGAACCCCCAAAGTGATAAGCCTGCAGACAGCCAAGAAATATTCCCATGAATTATAATTAGTCTAATTAAGTTAATGCAACTTTCATTTACTACCTATGGATGTAGTTATTAATTGTAATTGATCTCTACTTTATCATTAAGGATTATTCATTATAATTATTCCTTAATTCTTTATTGTTATGCACTTGTCAATACTAATTATTTATCATTCATCCTAATTAGCTATGTCCTGCCAGCTGGCCTGCGGTGGGGGTGCAGCGCCGGTCCCCAAGTGTCCCGCTGTCCGCAGCTAACCCTTTGCCCAGTCTAGGTGCTAGTAAGAGTCGGGAAACAATTCTTATTCCTTGGCGGCCGGCCTCACGCCCTGGGAAAAACTTCTCCCATTTGTCATATCAGTTTTCCCCAGTCACTAGGTATTTTCTGCCCGTCTGTTAATTCTAGGATTTCACATTATGTCTTGGTAAGGCTCCGTTAAGTGTTGTGTCTATACACTTTATTCCCCCTTTGTGTCCTGACTGTTATACCTAGTTCTAATTATATTTCATCTGCCATTAGGTTTCTGCAGAACGTGTTTGCCATGTCTAGGCTATGCTTGCTACTACGGGGGTACATTTTAAGTTAATTAGTCCTCAGACATGGACATGTTACATTTGTTAATTCCTACTTATATTATTTACATGTTCTGCAGAATTTAATTTACTAATAAAAAATTTAAGCCCATTCGGCCTGTGTCTTTTGCCCCCTGGTCAGAAAACATACTGTTCTTAAAATATTTCCCCATTTTGCACCCGTAAGATAACGTACAATTTTAAAGGTTGACGAATGTTAATTTTTTTGTTTGCAAAGCTGTTCACTTGAGACAGTTAAGAAAGTCCCAGCTGTGTCTGGGTATAAGTGACAGGATGAACGATGAAGGGTTTGCTTCCTATTGGCAAGCTCCTATGGTGGTGTGTCCACTCACATGATGAGTGGCACTGCCCAATACTGTCTCTATATTCATAGTGACAGTATTGGGATGGACAGTATTGGTGAGTCCAGTCACAGGATGAGTGGCGCTGCCCAACAGTGTCACCATGGTGACAGTATTAACCTCTTAATCTAGAGATCTTGAACACCACTACAATTTTGACCCATTCCTCCACTTTCAGCGCCTTAGTGTGGCGATCCAGAGAGGAAATGCTCACTGCATCCATGGCTCCAGCCTGCCATCTGAAGAGCTGGAGGAACTCTAGAACCTGTGATGAGTAGCCTTGTACAAAGCATGTAACCAATGTTGTAACCCTTTTTGTGCAATGAAATATTAAAATAAAGTTACACACATACTAAAAGAATAGGGTGGTAGACAAGATGAAAGTGTTCAGTGAGGATCCACAAGGTCTTCTCTGAGTACTCTTTATTTTCTTCTCCGTGGCCGTGTCCCTACACTTGCACAAGAGGTGGTACCCCTTTTAGGTTTAATAAAAAATATATATATATATATATATATATATATATATATATATATATATATATATATATATATATATATATATATATATAAATATATATATATAAATATATATATGTATATATATAAATATATATATATAAATATATATATATAAATATATATATATAAATATATATATGTCGTACCTAGTAGCCAGAACGCACTCCTCAGCCTACTATGCAAGGCCCGATTTGCCTAATAAGCCAAGTTTTCCTTTATTAATATCTTTTCTCTAATTTTTTCTTACGAAATGATAAAGCTACCCATTTCATTATGTATGAGGTAAATTTTTTTATTGGAGTTAAAATTAACGCAGATATATGACCGAACCTAACCAACCCTACCTAACCTAACCTATCTTTATATGTTAGGTTAGGTAGCTGAAAATGTTAGGTTAGGTTAGGTAGGTTAGGTTGTCGAAAAACAATTAATTCATGAAAACTTGGCTTATTAGGCAAATCGGGCCTTGCATGGTAGGCTGAGAAGTGCGTTCTGGCTACTAGGTACGACATATATAAATATATATAAATATATATAAATATATATAAATATATATAAATATATATAAATATATATATATATATATATATATATATATATATATATATATATATATATATATATATATATATATATATATATATATATATTCGTTTGCCTTGTTCGGGTAGAAGGTAGACACAGTAGTCGCTTCTGTATATATTTATTGACTGAGATAGCAAGGTATATATCTGCCTAGCCGAGGTCCTTCTACTCTGAGTCTGTGAGGATAACTGAGGCTGCTGGGAGCATCGCTGATGCTCCTCTGTCTGGCATGACGTCAGAGGCCTACTCGCCTGTGATTGGTTACATTTCAACTGACAGAATTTGAGTATAACACCGCTCGGACACGCTACCAAGTCGACGTCCCTTGTCGACAAGCTCTGGCTAGCTATATAGTTACAATGATACTGAAAGGACCTCGGTGGCATTCAATAATGGCTTACATGTGAAATTTGCATAATAAAACATTGAAAGATCAGGTGTGCGTAATACTAACAACTCGGCATATATGCACCAAAAAAAAAAAAATTCATCATAATAGGTGAAAATCATGGTAACAATGCTTTGATTAAACCAGAGTATTAAGAACATGTGTATGTCTACTGATCAGATATGAACAATACAACTCAAGGTATTGCCTAAACAAAATTATTAACATGTGTCAATGGCATGTGCTTGAAAACCATACAAAATTAAACAATTATTGCATTAATGGAACAAAGTTCTGACCTAACAACCACAATTGAATTTCAAGATAGATAATTATTTTCTTTTTTTCTCATTTTTTTTTTTTCTCTGAAATATACAATATATTTACAAGACCAATGTACAATATATATAATGTGCAATATATTTACAAGCATATACAAGACCTGGATCAAGAAGACTAACATCTGCGTGATAGCAGTCAGGATTCACTGGCCTCAATGTGGTTGCTAGAACAATAATAACTCTTATGACAAGCACTGTAAAAATACAAATGGTAGTAGACTTAACAATGGCATCTAATTCATAACAAAATAAAGTTGAGAAAAACTATACATTATATATAATGGTAATAATAAGACACATGTGGTAGAAATACTGCAAATGTGTTTTTTTTTTTTTTTTTTTTTTCAAAACAAACAGAATAACTGCAGAGTGCAATCAATTATAAATTCTGCGGATATCTACACCTAGCTCATCCAGAGCACTATACAACTCTGGCTCTGACTGAAGGTCCGGAACAGATGAAACTTCATGTGACAAACTATCATCTTGAGAGATATCCTCGTTAAAATCTAGCCAATGGACATGTGGTGAGTGCACGGTTGAAACGAGAGGTCTAGATCTAAGATTATAATTGCTAGTATGGGGTTGCTGAACATCCAGTGGTCTGTCAACCACAGAAGGTGGTGTCTGAGTAGGAGTATCTGTCTGGGTAAGTTCATTGTCATCTTCCTCATCAGTCTCGTCAACAGTCATTTTAGCTAACTTCATGTGGTCTAAATGCTCATTTATATACTCTCCTGTTAACAAGTTCTTAAGTCTGTATTTGTTACCTTTAATAAGCTCGATTACCTTATATGGACCCAAAAATTTCTTAGTTAACTTGTACATAGGACCAGACCTGTGTTGGTTAAGTATCATTACTACAGATCCAATAGTTATTTTATTGGGTTTAGCTCGTGCATTCCTTGCTAGAGTGAACTCGGCTGTTGCTTTGGACAGTTGTTCTCGTATTTTCTTGAATACTAGTTGCATTTGTCTACGCTTCACTTGAACAAAATCATCTACGTTATATAAGGGAGTAGGAGGTACGTTAATCAATTCATTAGGGAGGATCTTATCTGTACCATAAAGAATAGCGTGAGGTGTGTCACCAGTAGAAACATTAATTGAAGAATTTATAGCACACTGAATTAAGGGTATAAAATCATCCCAATTGTTGTTATCAAAATTCAACGTGACTCTCAAGGCATCTAACACTTTCCTGTTAGTACGTTCAGCTAGTCCATTACTTGCCGGATGATAAGGCATGATGCTACATTTTTTGATGTTATATAAATCACACAAGCTAGTTAGAATACTATTACTGAATTCTGGACCATTATCTGAAAGGATTACTTTAGGCATACTATATCTACAAATTATTTGGTCATGGAATGCGCTGGCTATGGTTTCTGCTGTTTTGTTCGGGATAGGAACTAGTTCGCAAAACCGTGAAAAATTATCGACCATTACAAGCAAATGTTTGTTCCCTTTCTCTGTTTCCGCAAAATTTGTCAATAAATCCATCGATATTCGTTCCCAAGGAGCTTTAGTTGCTGGGTACACCTGAATTGGATTAGGTCCTGAAACATGTCCCTTGTGCTGTAAACAAGTTAAACATCTGTCAACATAATGAGCAATCTCCTTAGCCATTTTTGGCCAAAAATATTTCAATCGACCTTGTTGGAGTGTACGATCCTTTCCTGGATGTGCACTTGCAGGAGCATCATGGATAATTTTTAACACAGTTGGTACCAAGACAGCTGGAACAACTAACTGACAACATTTCCTCGGGGCTGTCCCTAGCTTTACTACTCTACACAGTAAATTGTCCAACATAACTAGTTCTTTCAATGGTACTGGCGGTTTATGAATCGGGCGAGTGTCTTGCTTAGTCAAAAATTTAATGACGGGTGCCCATATGGGGTCTTGTCTTTGTTCCGTTTCTACTACTGTAGCATCTAATGCTGGGTAATTTAACTGAATCGCAGCTACGTGTCGAGAAAACGCATCGGCTACAACATTTTGCTTTCCTGGAATATATCCAAATGTGGGATTGAATTCTTGAATTGTGAGCAAATATCTAGCAAACTTTCCAACTGGATTCTTATTTTTGAACAAGGGAATTAATGGTTGGTGATCTGTAAGAACATGAACTGGGTAATTATAAATTGTATCCTTGAAATGTTTAAGTGCCCAAACAACTGCCAAGGCTTCTCGTTCTGTTGCACTATAATTTTTCTCTTCTTTAGATAAAGTACGGCTAGCATAAGCTATTGCGTGATCTCTGTGACCTTCTGTTTGAAGTAATGCAGCACCTAAACCTATGTCACTAGCATCTGTAACCAACGTAAAAGGTTTAGAAAAATCTGGGTACCTAAGGACAGGTGACGAAATCAAGGCTGCTTTGAGTTTTTTGAATGACTGATCCTGGGCCTCTCCCCAAACAAAGGGTTCATCTTTTCTTTGCAACTTGTAAAGCGGAGCGGCTATAATAGAGAATCCAGCAATAAATGAACGATAAAATCCTACAAGACCTGTGAACTGTCTTACGGCTTCTGCGGTACGAGGTGTTGGAAAATCACGGGCAGCAATAATTTTTGATTCATTCAATGTAATACCTGAAGGTGTAACTGTATGACCTAGGAAATTAATCTTTTGCTTTAAAAATGAACATTTTGCAAGCTTTATTTTTAAATTAGCTTCAGCGAGCTTTGCAAGTACTTTTTCAAGGTTCTGGAAATGAGTCTGAACATCTTGCGACATGATTATGAGATCATCAAGGTAAACTAGAAGCGTACTTCCTATCAATCTACGAAATAGATTTGTCATGAGCCGTGAAAAGGTTATTGGACTACTACGCAAACCAAACGGCATTCTTTTGAAATGAAAATGACCATTGGGAGTACTAAAGGCTGTCAATTGTTTACTTTCCTCATCAAGGGGGATTTGCCAGAATCCCTGCAACAAATCTAACGTTGAGAATACTTTGTTTCGACCAATACTTTGCAACAAATCATTGAGAACTGGAAGTGGGAAACGATCAGGTATTGTTACTCTGTTAAGCTTGCGATAATCGATTACAGGTCTCCAAGTCCCATCTCGCTTTGGTACAAGAATCAATGGAGCGTTCCATGGCGAATTACTCGATTCAATTACATCACTCTGTAACATTTCTTCTACAAGTCTATCTGCTTCTGCTCTCTGAGAATGGGGAAGACGGTAAGCTGGTACATAAATAGGCGTAGTTCCTTGTTCAAGGGGAATTTTATGTGTAATGAGAGGAGTGAGACCTAATTTTTCTCCTGGTAGAGCAACAACAGCTCTATTCTTGTTCAAAATTTTCAAAAGCTGAGCCACAGAGTCAGGAAAATCAGTAGGACTGAGGTGTTGCGCTTGCACCTCTGGCTGAGATCCCTGTTCTCCTGGTGTGAGTGTACAAACAGTATGATCCATGGAGACATCATCCACAACTCGCACCGGTAACGAGTAATGGGCAAAATCTACAACATGGGTACCAGACTGGAGATGGATATCGGCATTACTTGTGTTTGCGATAAAAAGTGTGACAGTACCATCCTGCACTGTGTGCCAGGAGGGTTCAACAAATGTACCATTCACTTTACATGTTTCACTTTCCGCAATCACATCCGACAACTCAGGCACTCCCTGAACCTTAACTCTTATTCTGGTGAGAGAATGAGGGTGTAGCACAGTGTCAGTAGCCGTGGAACCACTGACTTCAGAGATGGAAGCTGCCAGGCGAGCGAGACAACGAGAATCCGTTAGGGCGTCCCCTTCCAGAAAGTCCCGATACTCATTCTCCTTAACAACTGCACAACTACTATGCTTCAATCGAGTGCCTGTTTTCTCGGGTATGCTACCACGACAATGATCTGACAAACCTACGCTAGCAAGGCGGGTGTCAACAAAATTAACGTAATCTGATTGAAGGTTGAACTCGTGGCCCTGTCGATACATGCTACACAAGGGTATGACATGGTCTTTGATACTTATGTTCCAACGATGGGGAAACAATGCAATATTTTCATCAATCATGGTGTACAGACCTAAGAGAATGTCTCCAGGAAAATGAATAATGTCAACAACTAAACATGTTATAGACAATGTGACATCATTGAACTTGAGTGGGAGGTCAATTTCACCCTGAACTTTTACTTTATTTCCTGAAATACCACTTAGAAAAGGTATGTGTGACTGTTTTAAAATAGTAGGGTGCTTACTTTCAATGTCTCTAAGAGCTGAGGGCTTGACAATATTAATTTTTGCACCTGAGTCAAGAAAAACTTTTAAAACTCTACCATGTACAATGGCTGATACAAGGGGACCATCACTTGAGACTGGACAAGTTACTACTTTTGACTTATGTTGTCTGGGATATCTGCGTCTTGTTTGTGTCAAATTTACTGTGGATCCGTCAACATCTACAACTGGTCTAGAGTCAGTGTCCTCCTCTGTCAAGTGTCCAAATCTATTTTGGGTAGCTACTGAATACACAGGGAGGGCACTAGGATTGGCTAGCTTGAATTGGTTAGCGGATGGCCTTGGGGGTTTCCCGACGACATGGAGTGAACATTCTGAGCTCCAGCATTCTGTGACTGAGCATTATAATTTGAAGTTGCATTATAGCTGGGCTGGGAGTTGTAATTACGAGAGTTCTGATAATGTCTTGGACGCTGTGAGCCTCGCCAAGACTGACCATGGGAGTTACGAGGTGGAGATGTCCTTTGCCTAGCTCTACAATCCGCAGTGTGGTGACCAACTTGTTTATGGTACGTGCAATATGGAAGCCTAGAATGATTAGATTGATGAGGGGGCCGAGAGAATTGTCTAGGAGGTGATGATCTAGGGGCGGACCAACAGTCCCTTGCAAGGTGGTTACTCTTACCACAATGCCAACATGAGGGAGTGGATGGTTGTGGACTATGGCGTTTCGGCATTTTATGAGGCGGCGAATTTGACTGGGGGCTACGAGCATGGGTACGCTTCTGCGACCAAGAGTTTTGAGAATTTGTGGGAGGATGCTGAGAGCTTGTAACTACATTTACAGCATCAGAGGGTGGCAACAGTTGAGCACTTCGGGGAGCTAGTTTATCTGCGGCATTGTTAATAGCCTCAAACACTTCACCAATTTCATGTTTAACACCAAAATTTTGTTGCTCAACGATTGGTTTTGTATGCTCGGGGGCAAAATGCATTAAAGTACCAAATGCTATCATTTTGGCCATAGCCTCAGGGGACAGATTATTGTCTTTATCTAACCAAGTTGAATTATTCATAGCAGAAACTAAGGCATACAGATACTGATCGAGACGGCTAGTAAACGCATTAAACGATTCACCAGGCTGCATGGTAGCATTGGCAATTTTCTTGACTAACCTATATGGGTCAAGGTCTCCTTTATTAACAAAGCGACGGCGAAAGAAATCCTTAAATTCAGGCCTGGGGTTAGCCTCCAAGACTGGAGGCTAACAATGGCTTTCTCATCAACAACAAAACGTGCATCACCTTTGGTTGTGTCCACGGCTGACCGTGCAATTGCTAAGTATTCGGCATCAGTAGGCTTAGAAAAACGTGCAACTGTTTTTGCTTCAACCTTACTAAACCATGACTCTAATAAGCGGGATTCACCAGCAAAAAGAGGAATAGCCATTTCCTGAGCTGATCTCTGGCCATTGGGATGAGCAACTGCTCCTGTTGAGTCTGAAGGGGTTTCAACAGTGGTAGGCATTGTCACAGCCGTGGAAGTAATATTTGAACACAGATTATAATTAAGTGCACCTGGCATCAGAAATAGTATACACAAAAATAAACACACAAAAAAATATCAACTTGGCTAAAGTAAAAATGGCAGAAATAAAATTATTAAATTGGGCTAGGCAAGAAAATAATCAAGAACAAGCAATTGTAAACTAAATTTAGCAATCTTTCATTAAAAAAATGACTGGAATTAGATGTATGTAAATTAATTAAACCAGACTAAGCACAGCAATTGAGAATATAAAAACTGGAAGTGCAATTGCAAAATTTCATTAAAAAGATTCAACACAACAAGTGGCAATGCAAGAAATATGTATGTAGCACATAAACTGGACACAGGAATGTATATAACTATGGTAAAAAAAAAATTATAATATGCAATGTTAAAGGAATAAATTTCAATTTTAGGCCTGGAGGAATTAAAAAAAATTATATTGTACAAATCCTTAACTGCTACTAAAACAAGGATTTCTTACTTCACTGGAATTTAAATTTACCAATAACACTCTAGGAGAACAATTAAAATTCAATGAAATTATTGTAAGAAGCAGGAATGTTGAAATCACACAAGGAAACTGTGGGGAGTGGAGTACTGAACCAGCTCCAATATTGAACAAGTCACTGAATGGTTAATTCACAGGATATTATGGGAATTATGACATAAGTCACTTTTTAGCACTTGGCACGTTGTTCTCAACTAGCAATTACTTATCTCAGGGTTGTAATTTATGAGGATCACCAGTAGCCAAAGTAGGAGAAGCGTCGTGAAGATCTGAAGAGGCCCATGTGAAGCGTGTTTACAAACTGGATGCGACGGCAGCGCTCCTGGCGGCGGTGGCGCGAGACTTAGGGACCCCACACTGTTCACGCTAGAAGCACGAAGATAAATTCTGACGACGACAATATTGCGACGATGGAATAACCAGTTGATACTTGCGACGATGGCTGACGACGATTGCAGTAGCTTGCACCTTCACGAAGCTTGATACTGTCAGCTTGGGTGGCGGTGGTGGTGGTGGGTGTAGGTTCCCACGTGGAGGCGCGAGATTCAAAAAAATGGCTGGCGCGGGAAGCTTCCTTCCTCCTCACTGATGAATGAGCGTTCTCACAGGAAAATATTGACCCTTACTTCTGAAACGTTGGCCTGGAGTAGTGGTTGATGGCAGGACCCCGGTCTGGCACAATATTTGATGCGTGGGTGGCAGGATGGCGGCTTATGGCGGTGGCGGTGGCGGCTGGAACACGAGGCGATGCTGGGTACTTGGACTTTTCTTTCCAGAAAAAAAAATTTCTGGATCCCACTGCTGCTACCAATATTCGTTTGCCTTGTTCAGGTAGAAGGTAGACACAGTAGTCGCTTCTGTATATATTTATTGACTGAGATAGCAAGGTATATATCTGCCTAGCCGAGGTCCTTCTACTCTGAGTCTGTGAGGATAACTGAGGCTGCTGGGAGCATCGCTGATGCTCCTCTGTCTGGCATGACGTCAGAGGCCTACTCGCCTGTGATTGGTTACATTTCAACTGACAGAATTTGAGTATAACACCGCTCGGACACGCTACCAAGTCGACGTCCCTTGTCGACAAGCTCTGGCTAGCTATATAGTTACAATGATACTGAAAGGACCTCGGTGGCATTCAATAATGGCTTACATGTGAAATTTGCATAATAAAACATTGAAAGATCAGGTGTGCGTAATACTAACAACTCGGCATATATGCACCAAAAAAAAAAAATTCATCATAATAGGTGAAAATCATGGTAACAATGCTTTGATTAAACCAGAGTATTAAGAACATGTGTATGTCTACTGATCAGATATGAACAATACAACTCAAGGTATTGCCTAAACAAAATTATTAACATGTGTCAATGGCATGTGCTTGAAAACCATACAAAATTAAACAATTATTACATTAATAGAACAAAGTTCTGACCTAACAACCACAATTGAATTTCAAGATAGATAATGATTTTTTTTTTCTCATTTTTTTTTTCTCTGAAATATACAATATATTTACAAGACCAATGTACAATATATATAATGTGCAATATATTTACAAGCATATACAAGACCTGGATCAAGAAGACTAACATCTGCGTGATAGCAGTCAGGATTCACTGGCCTCAATGTGGTTGCTAGAACAATAATAACTCTTATGACAAGCACTGTAAAAATACAAATGGTAGTAGACTTAACAATGGCATCTAATTCATAACAAAATAAAGTTGAGAAAAACTATACATTATATATAATGGTAATAATAAGACACATGTGGTAGAAATACTGCAAATGAGTTTTTTTTTTTTTTTCAAAACAAACAGAATAACTGCAGAGTGCATTCAATTATAAATTCTGCGGATATCTACACCTAGCTCATCCAGAGCACTATACAACTCTGGCTCTGACTGAAGGTCCGGAACAGATGAAACTTCATGTGACAAACTATCATCTTGAGAGATATCCTCGTTAACATCTAGCCAATGGACATGTGGTGAGTGCACGGTTGAAACGAGAGGTCTAGATCTAAGATTATAATTGCTAGTATGGGGTTGCTGAACATCCAGTGGTCTGTCAACCACAGAAGGTGGTGTCCGAGTAGGAGTATCTGTCTGGGTAAGTTCATTGTCATCTTCCTCATCAGTCTCGTCAACAGTCATTTTAGCTAACTTCATGTGGTCTAAATGCTCATTTATATACTCTCCTGTTAACAAGTTCTTAAGTCTGTATTTGTTACCTTTAATAAGCTCGATTACCTTATATGGACCCAAAAATTTCTTAGTTAACTTGTACATAGGACCAGACCTGTGTTGGTTAAGTATCATTACTACAGATCCAATAGTTATTTTATTGGGTTTAGCTCGTGCATTCCTTGCTAGAGTGAACTCGGCTGTTGCTTTGGACAGTTGTTCTCGTATTTTCTTGAATACTAGTTGCATTTGTCTACGCTTCACTTGAACAAAATCATCTACGTTATATAAGGGAGTAGGAGGTACGTTAATCAATTCATTAGGGAGGATCTTATCTGTACCATAAAGAATAGCGTGAGGTGTGTCACCAGTAGAAACATTAATTGAAGAATTTATAGCACACTGAATTAAGGGTATAAAATCATCCCAATTGTTGTTATCAAAATTCAACGTGACTCTCAAGGCATCTAACACTTTCCTGTTAGTACGTTCAGCTAGTCCATTACTTGCCGGATGATAAGGCATGATGCTACATTTTTTGATGTTATATAAATCACACAAGCTAGTTAGAATACTATTACTGAATTCTGGACCATTATCTGAAAGGATTACTTTAGGCATACTATATCTACAAATTATTTGGTCATGGAATGCGCTGGCTATGGTTTCTGCTGTTTTGTTCGGGATAGGAACTAGTTCGCAAAACCGTGAAAAATTATCGACCATTACAAGCAAATGTTTGTTCCCTTTCTCTGTTTCCGCAAAATTTGTCAATAAATCCATCGATATTCGTTCCCAAGGAGCTTTAGTTGCTGGGTACACCTGAATTGGATTAGGTCCTGAAACATGTCCCTTGTGCTGTAAACAAGTTAAACATCTGTCAACATAATGAGCAATCTCCTTAGCCATTTTTGGCCAAAAATATTTCAATCGACCTTGTTGGAGTGTACGATCCTTTCCTGGATGTGCACTTGCAGGAGCATCATGGATAATTTTTAACACAGTTGGTACCAAGACAGCTGGAACAACTAACTGACAACATTTCCTCGGGGCTGTCCCTAGCTTTACTACTCTACACAGTAAATTGTCCAACATAACTAGTTCTTTCAATGGTACTGGCGGTTTATGAATCGGGCGAGTGTCTTGCTTAGTCAAAAATTTAATGACGGGTGCCCATATGGGGTCTTGTCTTTGTTCCGTTTCTACTACTGTAGCATCTAATGCTGGGTAATTTAACTGAATCGCAGCTACGTGTCGAGAAAACGCATCGGCTACAACATTTTGCTTTCCTGGAATATATCCAAATGTGGGATTGAATTCTTGAATTGTGAGCAAATATCTAGCAAACTT
This sequence comes from Procambarus clarkii, assembly GCF_020424385.1. Classification (NCBI taxonomy): domain Eukaryota; kingdom Metazoa; phylum Arthropoda; class Malacostraca; order Decapoda; family Cambaridae; genus Procambarus; species Procambarus clarkii. The sequence continues at coordinate 14,580,562 of NC_059625.1, read as the reverse complement.
TCCAACTGGATTCTTATTTTTGAACAAGGGAATTAATGGTTGGTGATCTGTAAGAACATGAACTGGGTAATTATAAATTGTATCCTTGAAATGTTTAAGTGCCCAAACAACTGCCAAGGCTTCTCGTTCTGTTGCACTATAATTTTTCTCTTCTTTAGATAAAGTACGGCTAGCATAAGCTATTGCGTGATCTCTGTGACCTTCTGTTTGAAGTAATGCAGCACCTAAACCTATGTCACTAGCATCTGTAACCAACGTAAAAGGTTTAGAAAAATCTGGGTACCTAAGGACAGGTGACGAAATCAAGGCTGCTTTGAGTTTTTTGAATGACTGATCCTGGGCCTCTCCCCAAACAAAGGGTTCATCTTTTCTTTGCAACTTGTAAAGCGGAGCGGCTATAATAGAGAATCCAGCAATAAATGAACGATAAAATCCTACAAGACCTGTGAACTGTCTTACGGCTTCTGCGGTACGAGGTGTTGGAAAATCACGGGCAGCAATAATTTTTGATTCATTCAATGTAATACCTGAAGGTGTAACTGTATGACCTAGGAAATTAATCTTTTGCTTTAAAAATGAACATTTTGCAAGCTTTATTTTTAAATTAGCTTCAGCGAGCTTTGCAAGTACTTTTTCAAGGTTCTGGAAATGAGTCTGAACATCTTGCGACATGATTATGAGATCATCAAGGTAAACTAGAAGCGTACTTCCTATCAATCTACGAAATAGATTTGTCATGAGCCGTGAAAAGGTTATTGGACTACTACGCAAACCAAACGGCATTCTTTTGAAATGAAAATGACCATTGGGAGTACTAAAGGCTGTCAATTGTTTACTTTCCTCATCAAGGGGGATTTGCCAGAATCCCTGCAACAAATCTAACGTTGAGAATACTTTGTTTCGACCAATACTTTGCAACAAATCATTTAGAACTGGAAGTGGGAAACGATCAGGTATTGTTACTCTGTTAAGCTTGCGATAATCGATTACAGGTCTCCAAGTCCCATCTCGCTTTGGTACAAGAATCAATGGAGCGTTCCATGGCGAATTACTCGATTCAATTACATCACTCTGTAACATTTCTTCTACAAGTCTATCTGCTTCTGCTCTCTGAGAATGGGGAAGACGGTAAGCTGGTACATAAATAGGCGTAGTTCCTTGTTCAAGGGGAATTTTATGTGTAATGAGAGGAGTGAGACCTAATTTTTCTCCTGGTAGAGCAACAACAGCTCTATTCTTGTTCAAAATTTTCAAAAGCTGAGCCACAGAGTCAGGAAAATCAGTAGGACTGAGGTGTTGCGCTTGCACCTCTGGCTGAGATCCCTGTTCTCCTGGTGTGAGTGTACAAACAGTATGATCCATGGAGACATCATCCACAACTCGCACCGGTAACGAGTAATGGGCAAAATCTACAACATGGGTACCAGACTGGAGATGGATATCGGCATTACTTGTGTTTGCGATAAAAAGTGTGACAGTACCATCCTGCACTGTGTGCCAGGAGGGTTCAACAAATGTACCATTCACTTTACATGTTTCACTTTCCGCAATCACATCCGACAACTCAGGCACTCCCTGAACCTTAACTCTTATTCTGGTGAGAGAATGAGGGTGTAGCACAGTGTCAGTAGCCATGGAACCACTGACTTCAGAGATGGAAGCTGCCAGGCGAGCGAGACAACGAGAATCCGTTAGGGCGTCCCCTTCCAGAAAGTCCCGATACTCATTCTCCTTAACAACTGCACAACTACTATGCTTCAATCGAGTGCCTGTTTTCTCGGGTATGCTACCACGACAATGATCTGACAAACCTACGCTAGCAAGGCGGGTGTCAACAAAATTAACGTAATCTGATTGAAGGTTGAACTCGTGGCCCTGTCGATACATGCTACACAAGGGTATGACATGGTCTTTGATACTTATGTTCCAACGATGGGGAAACAATGCAATATTTTCATCAATCATGGTGTACAGACCTAAGAGAATGTCTCCAGGAAAATGAATAATGTCAACAACTAAACATGTTATAGACAATGTGACATCATTGAACTTGAGTGGGAGGTCAATTTCACCCTGAACTTTTACTTTATTTCCTGAAATACCACTTAGAAAAGGTATGTGTGACTGTTTTAAAATAGTAGGGTGCTTACTTTCAATGTCTCTAAGAGCTGAGGGCTTGACAATATTAATTTTTGCACCTGAGTCAAGAAAAACTTTTAAAACTCTACCATGTACAATGGCTGATACAAGGGGACCATCACTTGAGACTGGACAAGTTACTACTTTTGACTTATGTTGTCTGGGATATCTGCGTCTTGTTTGTGTCAAATTTACTGTGGATCCGTCAACATCTACAACTGGTCTAGAGTCAGTGTCCTCCTCTGTCAAGTGTCCAAATCTATTTTGGGTAGCTACTGAATACACAGGGAGGGCACTAGGATTGGCTAGCTTGAATTGGTTAGCGGATGGCCTTGGGGGTTTCCCGACGACATGGAGTGAACATTCTGAGCTCCAGCATTCTGTGACTGAGCATTATAATTTGAAGTTGCATTATAGCTGGGCTGGGAGTTGTAATTACGAGAGTTCTGATAATGTCTTGGACGCTGTGAGCCTCGCCAAGACTGACCATGGGAGTTACGAGGTGGAGATGTCCTTTGCCTAGCTCTACAATCCGCAGTGTGGTGACCAACTTGTTTATGGTACGTGCAATATGGAAGCCTAGAATGATTAGATTGATGAGGGGGCCGAGAGAATTGTCTAGGAGGTGATGATCTAGGGGCGGACCAACAGTCCCTTGCAAGGTGGTTACTCTTACCACAATGCCAACATGAGGGAGTGGATGGTTGTGGACTATGGCGTTTCGGCATTTTATGAGGCGGCGAATTTGACTGGGGGCTACGAGCATGGGTACGCTTCTGCGACCAAGAGTTTTGAGAATTTGTGGGAGGATGCTGAGAGCTTGTAACTACATTTACAGCATCAGAGGGTGGCAACAGTTGAGCACTTCGGGGAGCTAGTTTATCTGCGGCATTGTTAATAGCCTCAAATACTTCACCAATTTCATGTTTAACACCAAAATTTTGTTGCTCAACGATTGGTTTTGTATGCTCGGGGGCAAAATGCATTAAAGTACCAAATGCTATCATTTTGGCCATAGCCTCAGGGGACAGATTATTGTCTTTATCTAACCAAGTTGAATTATTCATAGCAGAAACTAAGGCATACAGATACTGATCGAGACGGCTAGTAAACGCATTAAACGATTCACCAGGCTGCATGGTGGCATTGGCAATTTTCTTGACTAACCTATATGGGTCAAGGTCTCCTTTATTAACAAAGCGACGGCGAAAGAAATCCTTAAATTCAGGCCAAGACTGGAGGCTAACAATGGCTTTCTCATCAACAACAAAACGTGCATCACCTTTGGTTGTGTCCACGGCTGACCGTGCAATTGCTAAGTATTCGGCATCAGTAGGCTTAGAAAAACGTGCAACTGTTTTCGCTTCAACCTTACTAAACCATGACTCTAATAAGCGGGATTCACCGGCAAAAAGAGGAATAGCCATTTCCTGAGCTGATCTCTGGCCATTGGGATGAGCAACTGTTCCTGTTGATTCTGAAGGGGTTTCAACAGTGGTAGGCATTGTCACAGCCGTGGAAGTAATATTTGAACGCAGATTATAATTAAGTGCACCTGGCATCAGAAATAGTATACACAAAAATAAACACAAAAAAATATCAACTTGGCTAAAGTAAAAATGGCAGAAATAAAATTATTAAATTGGGCTAGGCAAGAAAATAATCAAGAACAAGCAATTGTAAACTAAATTTAGCAATCTTTCATTAAAAAAATGACTGGAATTAGATGTATGTAAATTAATTAAACCAGACTAAGCACAGCAATTGAGAATATAAAAACTGGAAGTGCAATTGCAAAATTTCATTAAAAAGATTCAACACAACAAGTGGCAATGCAAGAAATATGTATGTAGCACATAAACTGGACACAGGAATGTATATAACTATGGTAAAAAAAAAATTATAATATGCAATGTTGAAGGAATAAATTTCAATTTTAGGCCTGGAGGAATTAAAAAAAATTATATTGTACAAATCCTTAACTGCTACTAAAACAAGGATTTCTTACTTCACTGGAATTTAAATTTACCAATAACACTCTAGGAGAACAATTAAAATTCAATGAAATTACTGTAAGAAGCAGGAATGTTGAAATCACACAAGGAAACTGTGGGGAGTGGAGTACTGAACCAGCTCCAATATTGAACAAGTCACTGAATGGTTAATTCACAGGATATTATGGGAATTATGACATAAGTCACTTTTTAGCACTTGGCACGTTGTTCTCAACTAGCAATTACTTATCTCAGGGTTGTAATTTATGAGGATCACCAGTAGCCAAAGTAGGAGAAGCGTCGTGAAGATCTGAAGAGGCCCATGTGAAGCGTGTTTACAAACTGGATGCGACGGCAGCGCTCCTGGCGGCGGTGGCGCGAGACTCAGGGACCCCACACTGTTCACGCTAGAAGCACGAAGATAAATTCTGACGACGACAATATTGCGACGATGGAATAACCAGTTGATACTTGCGACGATGGCTGACGACGATTGCAGTAGCTTGCACCCTCACGAAGCTTGATACTGTCAGCTTGGGTGGTGGTGGTGGGTGTAGGTTCCCACGTGGAGGCGCGAGATTCAAAAAAATGGCTGGCGCGGGAAGCTTCCTTCCTCCTCACTGATGAATGAGCGTTCTCACAGGAAAATATTGACCCTTACTTCTGAAACGTTGGCCTGGAGTAGTGGTTGATGGCAGGACCCCGGTCTGGCACAATATTTGATGCGTGGGTGGCAGGATGGCGGCTTATGGCGGTGGCGGTGGCGGCTGGAACACGAGGCGATGCTGGGTACTTGAACTTTTGTTTCCAGAAAAAAATTTCTGGATCCCACTGCTGCTACCAGTATTCGTTTGCCTTTTTCGGGTAGAAGGTTGACACAGTAGTCGCTTCTGTATATATTTATTGACTGAGATATCAAGGTATATATCTGCCTAGCCGAGGTCCTTCTACTCTGAGTCTGTGAGGATAACTGAGGCTGCTGGGAGCATCGCTGATGCTCCTCTGTCTGGCATGACGTCAGAGGCCTACTTGCCTGTGATTGGTTACATTTCAACTGACAGAATTTGAGTATAACAATATATATATATATATATAACTGTGCTTGGGGACCCACCACCCTTAATTACCCCTACTCCAAATTAATCAACAAAAATCTGAAATTACAACCATCACACAGAAATAACCTGCACACGTAAATAACATCACATGAAACAAGAAGGTATGACAGGATGTGCAGAATACCCCCGTTGAAAAGCAGAGGTGCAACAGGAACTTCTGAGAGAAGCACACATGTGCAGTATGTGCAGTACCACACCCAGGCTGTGGTACTGCACATACTGCACAAGGATGGATTGATAATTAATATATGGACTACTGACTTTAAACACAAGTTTATTGATTTTATTAAAAAAATATATCATATATGTTACAAAAATACTTAGGAATTTTTTCTTAGAAATTATATTGTTCTGTAAAGGAAGTAAGATTGATGGGAGTCACCTCTGACTTAATTACATAAAGTTTATTGATTTTATTACAAAAATAAATCATATTTTACATAAATAATATTTTGTTTATATTAATTTTATTTTTCTGTAAAGGAAGTAAGATTGATGGGAGTCACCTCTGACTCAATTACATAATCAAAAAATAGTTTATTATCTGCTATCAGGCAAATAGTGCGTTACTTTCTTCTGAACCATCATGACTTGCCCTTTTCCAACAGATTTATCTTCTTTCTTGACTATCTTCAAATTATTTCTTTCTTCTTTTCTATTTGATGGCTTCAAAATAATGGACGTCTTCGACCCTTCTAAGATATGATCTTTGGGAACCCTGAATAAGGTACTTGCTTCAGCAGTAAGTAGACACTGATGTGCTGAAAATGTGGAAAACATAACATATATAATAAATATATATTTCTTGCAAAAAACAAAACACCAAAATCATAGAAATTTGGAACCATAGTAGTCTGTAGACAGAGGCCACCAGGCATTACAACAATCAGTAGACAGAGACCAAGAAGGGCAATTGTGGTGCCACAATGGTTTCCAAGAATCCTAGCATAGATTATTTGAGTTAAAATTGGTTTACTTTTACTAAGGGGCCATTTGGAGGTAGGCCCACCCTAGTACCCACTGTGTGTGTATTCTTCCAAATAGTGTAGAGGTGCCATAGGCACAATCAGAGCACTGTATAAACATCAGAGGTCCGCGGTTGTTCAACGTCCTCCCAGCGACTATAAGAAATATTGCCGGAACAACCGTGGACATCTTCAAGAGAAAACTGGACTGTTTTCTAAGAGAAGTTCCAGATCAGCCGAGCTGTGGTGGGTATGTGGCCCTGCGGGCCGCTCTAAGCAACAGCCTGGTGGACAAAACACGCACAAGTTGAGCCTGGCCTTGGGCCGGGCTTGGGAAGTAGAAGAACTCCCAGAACCCCATCAAGCAGGTGTAATGTACTCAGGTAACTAGTGCCCAGACACAGAAACTAGACACCTCTAGACACCAAACTAGACACAGACACTAGACAGAGTTCCACATAAGAGGTTGTTCTGGAAACTGGAAAATATTGGAGGAGTGACAGGCACGCTTCTAACATGGATGAAAAATTTTCTGACTGATAGAAAAATGAGGGCTGTGATGAGAGGCAATGTATCGGACTGGAGAAATGACACAAGTGGAGTACCACAGGGTTCAGTTCTTGCACCAGTGATGTTTATTGTCTACATAAATGATCTACCAGTTGGTATACAGAATTATATGAACATGTTTGCTGATGATGCTAAGATAATAGGAAGGATAAGAAACTTAGATGATTGTCATGCCCTTCAAGAAGACCTGGACAAAATAAATACATGGAGCGCCACTTGGCAAATGGAATTTAATGTTAATAAATGCCATGTTATGGAATGTGGAATAGGAGAACATAGACCCCACACAACCTATATATTATGTGAGAAATCTTTAAAGAATTCTGATAAAGAAAGAGATCTAGGGGTGGTTCTAGATAGAAAACTATCACCTGAGGACCACATAAAGAATATTGTGTGAGGAGTCTATGCCACTGTAACAAGAGAGCAGTACATAGTACATGAACATCATAACAGCATGAACAGGCCACGTGGAGGATGAACAACCCACAGGCGCCAGACAGGCGGCGGCAGACAATGTAAAAGTTACACCTCTGTACAAGTTAGCCATAGAGTCAGGTCAACGGTCATCGAATCACAAAGAGGTCAGAATTGATGCCGTCATGGTAATCTTCAGGGATTAACCCCTAAACAACAAATGCAAAACCCTCATGTTCAGCTGAGGAGCAGCAGATCAGGGGAGTCAGTACAGTGGGCGCAGCTCAGTAGGAAGGTGTGTGTGGACTCGGGGAAGGAACATCATCTCCCGGAAACGGTGGAACAACATACGAGTAAGTACGGCTCTCTTGTACTAAAGCACCTCATTCAGTACCCTTGGCCTCTAGTAGGGGATATAGTTAGGGAGTGTCTTATTTAATTATTTCAAATAAAGTCAGATATTAAGTGTTATTAAATGTGTATTAATGGTTCCTTGCCTAGTGATATTGGGCCTACCGTCCCCTTTGCCCTAGTGACCTAGTGCTCTTAATTATTCAGTACTCCTCCCCCCGTTTCGTATTCCGTGTTGAGGTGTTTGTATTGGGTGTGTCCCGCCTTATTCTTGTGTACACCATAGTTCCCAAGTGGTCAGGATTATTCGAGTGTCAGGCCAGGATCCTTGTACCGTTCAATTGTTCCCTACACCTGTCCTGGTAGGTTATTCCATCTGCAAGACCTACGAATCTCACTCCGGTCCCCTGTCCGGTAACTCAGGGTGGTGGCAGCGTCACTCGGTAACTCATACGATAGGCTGTGACTACGATTACCTCTATCTTTCTGTCTCACTCTCCCTCACTAGTGTCTCACTCTCCCTCGCCCTCACTCGCTCTCGTTCTCCCTCCCTTGCTCTCGTTCTCGCTCTCTCCTCTCTCTCTCCTCTCGCTCTGCCTCCCTCTTCCTCTCTCTCTCTCTCCTTCCTCTGTGTACTGGTTTACGTCTTCGTATGACGGCCCGAGTGTTAACATCTTACATGATCGGTATAGCATCTGTTATTCCCATAGAAAGAGCGGAGATTGCACGGTTAGCTCAGTGGTAGTAGCGGAGTGCGCGGTCGAGATAGATACAAGGCGAGTTATTACAAGCAGGGTCATTACACCACGCTTTTTAACTTCAGAATTGCTTTTAAATACATGGATGGCGATATACTAAAGAAATTGTTCACGACCTTTGTTAGGCCAAAGCTAGAATATGCAGCAGTTGTGTGGTGCCCATATCTTAAGAAGCACATCAACAAACTGGAAAAGGTGCAAAGACATGCTACTAAGTGGCTCCCAGAACTGAAGGGCAAGTGCTACGAGGAGAGGTTAGAGGCATTATATATGCCAAAACTAGAAGACAGAAGAAAAAGAGGTGATATGATCACTTCATACAAAATAGTAACAGGAATTGATAAAATCGATAGGGAAAATTTCTTGAGACCTGGAACGTTAAGAACAAGAGGTCATAGATATAAACTAGCTAAACACAGATGCCGAAGACATATAAGAAAATTCACTTTCGCAAACAGAGTGGTAGACGGTTGGAACAAGTTAGGGGAGAAGGTGGTGGAGGCCAAGACCGTCAGTAGTTTCAAAGCGTTATATGACAAAGAGTGCTGGGAAGACGGGACACCACGAGCGAAGCTCTCATCCTGTAACTACACTTAGGTAATTACCTCTACTGTAAGATAACTGTGGGAAAATGCAAGTAATGCAATCTAACAAGTGAACAAAACAAATTAAGAGTGCGACACGTGGTAGCAACACTGCCACTATGAAAACACCCACTACTCCATCGACCGGGATAATTTTTTAGCAAGAGGAGGAGGAGAAGAATGGCTAAAAATGACCAGACTCTACCACCAACTCGGTCAAATGCTAGAGAGGACACAAACACAGTGGCCTCCTTACCAGAGCCTCAGATATTATCACGAAGTAAGGCATCCAGCACTTTCACTAACACGATAACATCATTTATATTTGCCAACATCCAGGGTATAAAAACACGCAAATCCAACAAAGTTCACTTTATAGATGATCTCCTTTATGAAGCAAATGCAGTGTTTGCAGCCCTAACAGAAACCCACACAAAGGACTACCATGATGGTGAAATATGGATCTCAGAGTACAATCTTTTCATATGTGATAGGAAACACCGGCTTCAGGGTGGGGTCAGCCTCTACATCAAAGACACACTCATCTGTACTGAGCTGCTAAACACCTCAAATGATATGGTGGAAGTGCTGATAATCAAAATAGAGATCCTAAATGTACTTATTGTCCTTGTATATAAGTCACCGGAGGCAAACCCTCAGCAGTTTAAACACCAACTAATGAAAATAGAACACTCCTTGGAAAACCTCACAAATCCAGCTCCGAACATCATCCTGCTTGGGGACTTCAACCTACGGCACCTGAAATGGAAGCACCTGGCTAATAGAGTAATATCAGAAAGAATACCAGGAAGTAGCCTAAATGAACAGGCACATGCAAATGACCTGCTACGGATGTGCGACAGGTTTGCCTTAAACCAGCATATAGTAGAACCAACTAGGAAGGAGAACACGCTGGACCTCATTTTCACTAATAATGATGAATTGATCAGGAACATAATGATTACAAATACCTGTTACTCAGATATCAACTTAATTGAAGTTATGATAACCATGGGGAACAGACCTTCAAAACCAGTCCAGATTCCCGGTGGAGGAGATTTCAGCAAATTCAACGTCAATAATAAACAGATAAACTGGGAGCAAATTAACAAGGACTTCACAGAAATAAACTGGGAATAACAGCTAGAAAATTCAAATCTGAACCAGTGCCTGGAAAAAATAAGCTCAGTAGCACTAAAAATATGTTCAAACCGCATACCCCTAAGAAAAAAGAGGAAGAGATGCAGATTGGAACGAGATCGTCGTTCCCTATATAGACAAAGAAAGCGAATCGCGGAATAACTTGAGAGTCGCACCCTATCTCAAGAACGGCGAAGAAGGTTAGGTAGAGAAATAGAAACAATTGAACTCAAGCTACAAGAATCATACAAAACCCAGGAGAGGCAAAGAGAGCAAAAGGCCATCAGTGAAAGAGAGAGAAATCCGAAATATTTTTTCTTTTTTTGAATCAAGATCAAAAACCACATCTAGTATCGAGCCCCTGCGAAAGGGAGATGGAACTTTTACCGATGACAACAAAGAAATGAGCGAGCTACTGAGGAAGCAATACGACTGTTTTCTGCGAGCCATTAAACGCACTAAAGATTTCTAACCAAAATGAGTTTTTCATGAATATGATACCAACATCAAATCATATATCAGACGTCACCCTATCCCCACTGGATTTTGGGGGAAGCCATAAACAGTATGCCTATGCACTCTGCACCAGGCCCGGATTCTTGGAACTCCATATTCATCAAGAACTGTAAAAAACCACTATCACAGGCCCTCCACATTATGTGGAGACAAAGCCTAGATACTGGCGTTATCCCTGATATACTAAAAACAGCAGAGATAGCACCACTTCATAAAGGAGGAAATAAGGCAGAGGCAAAAAATTAGACCGATAGCACTAACATTGCACATCATAAAAATTTTTGAGAGCGTGCTAAGAAGAAAGATCACAAAATACATGGAATCACAGCATCTGCATAACCCCGGACAACATGGTTTCAGAACAGGGCGCTCTTGCCTGTCGCAGTTGCTGGACCACTATGATATGGCATTAGATGCTATGGAAGACAAACAAAATGCTGATGTAATTTACAAAGATTTCGCAAAAGCTTTTGATAAATGACCATGGTGTTATTGCACATAAAATGCGTTCAAAATGAATTACCGGAAAAATAGGCAGATGGATCTACAATTTCCTGACTAACAGAACCCAATGTGTAATAGTCAACAAAATAAAAACCAGCCCATCAACCGTGAAGAGCTCAGTCCCCCAGGGTACTGTGTTTGCTCCAGTACTTTTTCTCATCCTCATATCGGACATAGACAAGAACACAACCTATAGCACTGTATCATCCTTTGCAGATGACACTAGGATCTTCATGAGAGTAGGCAACATAGAGGACACAGCAAACCTCCAATCAGATGTAGATCAGGTCTTTCTATGGGCTACAGAAAATAATATGGTGTTTAACGAAGATTAGTTCCAGCTCATGCGCTATGGAAAAAATTAAAATATAAAAACGGCAACGACGTAACAAACTCGGGCAAATCATAACATAGAACGAAAAGGCAATGTAAAGGATCTGGGTGTACTCATGTCTGAAGACTTTACCTTTAAAGAACATAATAAAGTAGCCGTCACAACTGCAAGAAAAATGACAGGTTGGATAACAAGAACTTTTCACACTAGAGATCCTATACCGATGATGATACTTTTCAAAACGCTTGTGCTCTCTAGAGTGGAGTACTGCTGCACAATGACAGCCCCTTTCAAAGCTGGAGAAATTGCTGACCTGAAGAGCGTGCAGAGAACCTTTACTGCTAGAATCCACTCAGTAAACCATCAGTAAAAATTATTACTCAGTAAAAAAAGTAAAACAATTAAACTATTGGGACCGACTAAAGAGCCTAAATCTGTACTCCCTTGAGCGCAGGCGGGAGAGATACATAATAATTTACACGTGGAAAATATTAGAGGGGCTGGTCCCAAACCTGCACACAGAAATAACATCACATGAGACCAGAAGACATGGCAGGATGTGCAGAATACCCCCATTGAAAAGCAGAAGTGCAACAGGTACTCTGAGAGAGAACTCTATCAACATCAGAGGCCTGAGACTGTTCAATACGCTTCCGCTACACATAAGGGGCATAACTGGCAAACCCCTCAGAGTGTTCAAGAGAACTGGATAAGCACCTCCAAAGGATACCTGATCAACCAGGCTGTGAGTCATACATCAGGCTGCGAGCAGCCGCATCCAACAGCCTGGTTGATTAGTCCAGCAACCAGGAGGCCTGGTCGACGACCGAGCCGCGGGGACGCTAAGCCCCGGAAGCACCTCAAGGTACTTGCCCTACCATCTCCATGATTTGATGCTCTGCAAATACAGCACACATCAATTCATTGCACACTTATATAATAATTATTTGAGAATATATAACAAGTACTTTATATTTAATTTTTTTTTATATATTTGTAGCTATACAATATTTGTATCCCTGGTTTTCATACAGTATATTCTAAACAAAATATATATTAACAAAACACATCACAACAAATAGTTGACAGCTGGTAGACTGCCAAATAACAAAAAGAGCTTTGAATATATGATCAGATATTCTTGAGATGGGACAGGAACCAAAGACTCGCCAGGTCCAAAAAGCACACTTGAAGCCTCCCCAAAACCTCCATTCATTCATTCACAAACTTCTCCCAAGACCATCATGAATTAATGAATGAATGCATGATGGTCTTTCCCCCAAGACCAAATGATCCAAGGTATGATCCAAATATGGAAATATATTCCCCAAAGATCAAAATATCCAAGATATGATCAAAATATTCAATCAAAACTAGTGACATCAAATCAGCTTATAGAGTGGGTATCAAATCAACAGGAGGGTATAAATAACAGGAGAATTTGAGTTAAACTACATAGCTGCTTCCGCAAGTCAGACCTTTTCAAATCTGCACTCTCTAGTAAATCAAATGTTTATGTGAATAAATGTCTGACCAGGTTCAGAGAAAATCTCTTATTTAAACTGCGGGGTTTCTGGAAAAATTCCTCTGTAATTAAACATGGTTTTGTGGGAGACAATACAATTATAGCTAGGGGGACTGACACTGGAAAAACCTATTTTATAACAATTGAAGCTCACCTCAATTCTCCTGAATGACTGTGGGATAGCTGTTGAATAACCAGAGTTCAAATTATAACCTCATTTAACTACCAATGTGTACTTTAGCTGTGCCTTTCCTTCCAAAAGGTTTTAACTTAAAAAAAAAAAAATGGGTCTTCTTTATTAGTGTCTCTTTTTTTTTCTTTTTTTACTTCCTTGTTCCATAGTACACTGGCTTTGCCTGTGTCCTCTAGTATAAACTTTATCATCCAGTGTACCTGAGTGTATCTCAATTTAATCTACACATTTTGTTTTAGTGTTTTAGTGTAACTTTAATATTAAACTATAGTGTACTTATTATATTATAGTAAGTAAGCTATTCATTTTATAGATTTCATAATTGCTTTTTGACTTTTATTGGTCATCCATTGTTATTAATTATTCTAGTTAATTTTTACTTTAAGTTCCAATAAGTTTTTATTACTTAAATTACCATTAAGTTTATATTACTTTACAATTTTTAAATCTTTAAAATTTATAACTAAAACTGGACAAACTGCAGGAATGGCCCAAGAATATATACACCAGTTGATTGACAGTTGAAACACGGGACCATAGAGCCAATCCTCAACCCCTGCAAACACAACTAGGTGAGTACAAGTTTTGCTTAGAAATCGAAGAATGAGTTTTGATTACTTGTCACAGTTGTATCTTGAGAAAGTCGGTGTTTCTTCATTTTTTTCAAGGACTTATCCTCTTGCTCTACATTCTTGTCTTTCGCTTCCCTGATCTTCCTATTTTGATTTTCCTGAATGTGAACTGAAAATAAGGAAAACCTGAATAAAATATATATCCTCATTAAACAAAAATTGTGTTTCTCTACAGCTGCAGCTACAGATAACACACAGCCACTCTACTTGAATTAATGCACATGCTACACACACAAACACAATACTTCAAATCTACAAAAGTGACAGCAGAGAAGATCCACTCAATTATAGACCTGTATCATTGACAAGTGTAATAGTCAAAATATTGGAAAAAGTAACAAAAACTAAATGGGTAGAACACTGGGGGAGAAATGATATAATATCATAGAAACTGAGTAATAATTTACTCAGTTTCTATGATCCAGCAACAGAGATTTTACAGGAAAGAGATGGTTGGGTTCACTGCATCTATCTGGACCTAAAAAACGCTTTTGATAGAGTTCCACATAAAGAGGTTGTTCCGGAAACTGGAAAATATTGGAGGGGTGACAGGTAAGCTTCTAACATGGATGAAAACTTTTCTGACTTATAGGAAAATGAGGGCAGTAATCAGAGGCAATGTATCAGACTGGAGAAATGTTACAAGTGGAGTACCACAGGGCTCAGATCTTGCACCGAAGATGTTCATTGTCTACATAAACAATCTACCAGATGAAATACAGAATTATATGAAAATGTATGCTGATGATGCTAAGATAATAGGAAGAACAAGAAACTTAGATGATTGGCATGCCCTTCAAGATGACCTGGACAAAATAAGTGTATGGAGCACCACTTGGCAAATGGAATTTAATGTGAATAAATGTCATGTTATGGAATGTGGAATAGGAGAACATAGACCCCACACAACCTATAAAATATGTGAGAAATCCTTAAAAAATTCTGAAAAAAAAGAGATCTAGGGATGGTTCTAGATAGAAAAGTATCACCTGAGGACCACATAAAGAATGTTGTGCGAGGAGCCTATGCTACTTTTTCTAACTTCATAATTGCTTTTAAATACATGGATGGTAAAATACTAAAGAAATTGTTCTATATAAATGTACAAAAAAATATTTCTTAATGTTAATCCGGATCTGAAATTCTTCCTGGCCATGTAATAGAACCCCAATAAATCAATATATGAAAATATATTTAAAAATTCTTTGATAAACGGATGAGACTTTGTTTGGTAAAGAAGGCATGGACTTCAGGTTGGATTTTTTTTATATATATTTTCTTTATTATATATATATATATATATATATATATATATATATATATATATATATATATATATATATATATATATATATATATATATATATATATATATATATATATATATATATATATATATATATATATATATATATATATATATATATATATATATATATATATATATATATATATAAACAAACGGACCCAGTCCATGGAACTCACTCCCTATTGAATTTAAAAGCTGTCCAACTTTTGCGTCATTCATAAACAATACAAAAAAGTACCTAATTTTATCTTCATAGTTTTTTACATTTTGCTTTAAAATTGCACTGTATCTATTGCTACCCAATCTCCAAATTTTTATGTACCCGATCCGAACATCTTTACCATTGTTATCATTGCTGTCTTCTTATATGTGCTGTCAATCTGCTGTAAGGTGTCTATTAATCTTGTTTAAATTACCAATCAAGCTGTCAGTGTAATCAATCAGAGCTTTAATATACCAATGGGCTTTAATATACCTACTATTCTCTCTCATCTCATTTTTTTTCTTGCAATGTCTTTGTTATTTTATTAATTCTGCTAGAATTTACCTAATTAAAATTATCTATTAGATAAAGGACCTGCCTGAAACGCTGCGCATACTAGTGGCTTTACAAAATTGTAAATACTATGCTATGTATTCTCACAAACCCAATGTACCTTTTTGTATATAAATAAATAAATAAATGAAATATATATATATATATATATATATATATATATATATATATATATATATATGTCGTACCTAATAGCCAGAACGCACTTCTCAGCCTACTATTCAAGGCCCGATTTGCCTAATAAGCCAAGTTTTCCTGAATTAATATATTTACTATATTTTTTTTCTTATGAAATGATAAAGCAACCCTTTTCTCTATGTATGAGGTCAATTTTATGTTATTGGAGTTAAAATTAACGTAGATATATGACCGAACCTAACCAACCCTACCTAACCTAACCTAACCTATATTTATAGGTAAGGTTAGGTTAGGTAGCCAAAAAAAGCTAGGTTAGGTTAGGTTAGGTAGGTTAGGTAGACGAAAAAACATTAATTCATGAAAACTTGGCTTATTAGGCAAATCGGGCCTTGAATAGTAGGCTGAGAAGTACGTTCTGGCTATTAGGTACGACATATATATATATATATATATATGTCGTACCTAGTAGCCAGATTGCACTTCTCTGCCTACTATGCAAGGCCCGATTTGCCTAATAAGCCAAGTTTTCATGATTTAATTGTTTTTCGACAACCTAACCTACCTAACCTAACCTAACCTAACTTTTTCGGCTACCTAACCTAACCTAACCTATAAAGATAGGTTAGGTTAGGTTAGGTAGGGTTGGTTAGGTTCGGTCATATATCTACGTTAATTTTAACTCCAATAAAAAAAATTGACCTCATACATAATGAAATGGGTAGCTTTATCATTTCATAAGAAAAAAATTAGAGAAAATATATCAATTCAGTAAAACTTGGCTTATTAGGCAAATCGGGCCTTGCATAGTAGGCTGAGAAGTGCGTTCTGGCTACTAGGTACGACATATATATATATATATATATATATATATATATATATATATATATATATATATATATATATATATATATATATATATATATATATATATATATTATATATATATATGTCGTACCTAGTAGCCAGAACGCACTTCTCAGCCTACTATGCAAGGCCCGATTTGCCTAATAAGCCAAGTTTTCATGAATTAATGATTTTTCGACCACCTAACCTACCTAACCTAACCTAACCTAACTTTTTCAACTACCTAACCTAACCTAACCTATAAAGATAGGTTAGGTTAGGTTAGGTAGGGTTGGTTAGGTTCGGTCATATATCTGCGTTAATTTTAACTCCAATAATTTTTTTTTACCTCATACGTAATGAAATGGGTAGCTTTATCATTTCATAAGAAAAAAATTTGAGAAAATATATTAACTCAGGAAAACTTGGCTTATTAGGCAAATCAGGCCTTGCATAGTAGGCTGAGAAGTGCGTTCTGGCTACTAGGTACGACATATATATATATATATATATATATATATATATATATATATATATATATATATATATATATATATATATATATATATATATATATATATATATATATATATGTTGTACCTAGTAGCCAGAACATCATACTCGGCCTACTATGCAGGGCCCGATTTGCCTAATAAACCAAGTTTTCCTGAATTTATGTATTTTTCTCATTTTTTTCTTATGAAATGATAAATCATTCCATTTCATTATTTATAAGCTAATTTTTCGAAATTTGAGTTAAAACTAACGTAGAGATATTACAGAACCTAACCAACCTTACCTAACCTATCTAAACGTAACCAATACTCACACAACTAAGTCAATAATTTATGTTCCTAATATAATATAATAATAATAATTCAAATAAACTAATTGGAAACAATTTATTGAAAATAAAGTAAATCAATTGGCCTATTAGGCAAATCGGGGATTGCATAGTAGGGCAAGAAGTGAGTTCTGGCTACTAGGTACGACATATATATATGTGTATGTATATATATATATATATATATATATATATATATATATATATATATATATATATATATATATATATATATATATATATATATATATATAAAAGATTTCTTACATTCTTGAACAGACACTAGCATGCATAGCTTTTTGGGCAAGTCCTTAATCCTAATTTTAACACTCACATTCCCAGTAAGCAGCCCATATCAGCTGTCTAACTCCCAAGTACCTATTTACTGTTAGGTGAATAGGTGCATCAGGGCAAAAGAAACTGCCCATTTGTTTCAGCATCTAATAAAAATAGAACCTTGACCCTTAGGATTACAAACCCAGAGCATTGTCCACTGAGCCGTCAGGCTCTGATGTTAATTTTATTTATTTATTTATTTATTTATGCATATACAAGAATGTACATAAGGAATGTGAGGATACAAATATGGTAATTACAGTCTTGTAAAGCCACTAGCACGCGCAGCGTTTCGGGCAGGTCGTTAATCTAAGAAAATTTTAAGGAGGTAAATACTTGCAAAATTTATAGACAAAAAAATGATAATAGATTACATGGAATGAAAAAAAAAGATGGGAGAAAATTATAGGTACAGTAAATTAAAGCACATAGGTATCTACGATTGATTGCAATGACAGCTTAAAATGGTAGTTGACAACAAATTGGTAGGCACAATACAGCAGAAACAATATAAGATTGATTGCAATGACAGCTTGAATGGTAGTTGACAAAAATTGGTAGTCACAATACAGCATATGGCTAGTATTTTAATATTACTGTGAACTGGAATACATGAAATAAACTATATCACCAGTCAAGTATAATACAACTAACAATTGAATTAATAGTGGTCCAGAACGGACCGAAACGTCTTTGTATTTTCATCGTTTTGTGTGTGGTTAGGACAACATTCTTCAGCAACATTATTGTGACTCATCAGCTGTATAAAATACAACTACTTTATACAACAAATCAGTAATGTAATTGTGGAACCTAAAAACTTGTCTAAAATATATGCAAGTTTTGCTTTGAGTTTAAAAAACGAAGAATGAGTTTTGATTACCTTTAATAGTTGAATCTTCAGACAGTCTTCGTTTTTTCTTCATTTTCTTTAACTTAAGCTCTTGCTCCCCATTCTTTTCTTTTGCCTCACTGATGTTGATATCTTCTTGGGCATCTATATTATTTGTTGGTATCTTGTTGACACTTGATCCATTGCCCTGCATGTATGCTGAAAATTAAGAAACATGCGTAAATTTAATATGGTATCATCATTACAAAATATGTCCTCCAAAAAACTTTAATTGAAAGAAACACTGAAATGTGAAATTTGGCAGCAATGAGGAACTATGTCATTATGGGAATTTTGGTACCCATATGTAAAGGAAGTCTCATTATCTGATGATATAGACCTAATGCAAAGTAAAGTGTGTCAAAATTATTTGCACACCCTCCTCCACTATGTGATGGAGTGAAAAAAGATATGTGAATTCGGATAATTCTATAACAAATGTTCAAGATATGAGGAAATATTTCATTCAAAATGATCTGCTGCCAGAAATTTTGGTCAAATATCACCAGTTTGCTAACTGTATGTAGTAACTAAGTGATTGTAACCTATCCACCGCTGTCCACTGGATGGAGGCAGTGTGCAAGATAAACATATCAATTGTGACACTAGCTCTCCACACATGTCAGTTGCTTAATTTAAAATCTGTACTCATGGTCGGTCTCGAGCCCCTTGTCAATGTGGTGATGTGCATGGAATTATGTAATTAGGTCATCAAGATTGAAACTTGCTTAGCTAAAATGAATTGCTTGGTTCAGTCCCGGAGCCAATTAATTATGTGCCTCTGTAACCATTTCCACTACCGCTAACAACATGGATATGGGATGCATAATATATGAACTAAACTACTGTACTATGTAAATGCTTTTCATTATTGCCAACACAAAGGAACATGCAGGTTTTATGATTTTCATTGTTAGCTTATGCAAAATAATAATAATAATAATTACCAAGATAAAACAATTCGGTGAGAATATTAACATTTTTGCTTGACAGACCACTTCCTGGTAGCATGCCCTTTGTGGTATTTCTATTGCCGACCTTAAAATAGATGACAGCAACTTGCTAACCACCACCTTGTAGTTTAGAGACCTGCAATACAACAAAATAATTACTAATATAACTAAAATATTTTTAGTGTTAATTTGAACACAGTGTTCAAGAGATATGGATTCAATTATAAAAAAAGAGATTAACTTTATGATTACAGAATATAAGATGGGATAACCATAAGCTTCTGAAACAGACAGCATCCCTCCCTCATACAGCATTGGGTACATCTGCAAAAGTGCAGAAGTACTGAAGTAGCTTAAGATGTTGTTACGACCCTGGGTTCTCCAGTGGAAACCAGAGGTCAAAATTGAGCTATTAAACTTTCTGGTAGTACAGTTGAGTGCATCTCGAACGGCAATTGTTTGTATCTTCCCTGCCAGACGTAAGACTATTATTGTTTCTCAAAGAGCATTTAAAGACTGAGCTGGGGGTTGATTATTAAATAATAACATAGGCACCAACTTTGCTTACTAATACTTTCTAATCATTTGTAAAGTAACAATACGTTGCATAGGGGAAGATCTTTAATGTGCTTAGCTGCACGATCAATTAGGCTCCTTCCGGCACCACGACATGAGGGAGGCTAGCTGGTCGCTAGGAGCTGCCTTCTCTGGCTGGCGTTCGTGCGGACGAGACCTACTCTGTGGCTGCACCCCTACTCTTCTCCCTTCTCCTCTTACTTATTTCCCTTACCCTAAGTTCCTGTACCCTTAAGTTAAGTATTATATGGTGTTCAGTGTGCCTACTCTGGTAGTAAATATTGGTGAGACCTGGGGTTAGTATTTGCCAGTGTTTTGGGTACCCCTAAGTGTTGTGTTTTGTATTAGGGTACCACATGGTCTCACTACCCTAAGCTGCATCCAGCTTCAGTGCTTATCCAGTAGTACTTTACCCTAGCTTGTTATTAGTGTAAACCTTGTATCCTGCCTCTGTGGACCAAGGCTTTTAACGTAAGATAATGTGGTAAAGTTATTATTATTATTGTTATTGGTGTGAGTGTATATGGGGGGTTGTTAAGGGGTTAATAAATAAGTACATGAATTACAGAGTACCCCTTCTTCCTATGTGGGAGTGCATTGATCAACCCTTAGACTAACATATATGGTCTAGTAGCAAGTTATTACTACTGTGGATAGTTTATTTTGGGGGCCGGGCCTTTTAGCTCTCCCATATTTGAGACTCTGTCTTCTAACTACCCTTACCCCTTAATAGTACCAGTACCCCATAGAAGCCCCACGCACATATATTTATAACAAGTGGGGGCCTGTCCGGGAGGAACATTATAAGTGTAAAAAATTAGATTCTTGAGTGCCAAAATTAAATTTTTTTGTTTTCCGCAGAACGGTTGTGTGCTAGCCTAGGGTCCAGCTCATCTAGCAAAGGACATTCTTGCACTGACTGGACACCCAGCTGGATCCCTTCACGATTAAGGTTAGTGTGGCCTTGTGTTAGGGGCCGTGCAAATTTTTGTTTTTTTCCAATTTTTATTTTTTAATTTTTTCTTTGGCTGGGAGCTAAAATTATTAGTGATGTCTTCTGAAATGCAGAGACTGGCAAGCGAGCCTTCAGTGGTAGAGATAAAGAAACTTAAAAAGTCTAATTTAGTATTGTTAGGCAAGGAATTTGTCCTAGAATTAAATGACGCGGATAAAAAGTGGACTTTGGTGAATGAAATATTACAACATTGTATTGATGAAGAACTATTGGCAAGTGATACACCTTTATGCCAGCCTAGCCAAGCAGAAAGTGCAACTCATAGGGATAGAGAATTAGCTTTAGAGTTAGCAAAAATAAAATTAGAGGAGCAAAGACTCAAAACCGAGGAGGCTAGAATTAGAGCGAATGCCACTGGACCTCCACCTGCCGGGGATTCAAACCCCAGGCATTATGAGAAAAAGCATAATTTGCCTGAATTTTCCGAGTCGGACCCTGAAAGGTTTTTCAACCATTTTCAGAGATTGGCCATGTCCATGAACTGGCCAAAGGAAGAGTGGGTGAAAATCCTACAGAGAAGACTTAGGGGTAAAGCACAAGATATTTTTATAAACATGCCTGACAACGAGTGTTTTGAATATGATAAAGTCAGGGAATGTATTTTGCGGGCATATGAAATTACTCCTGAAGCTCACCGCCAAGTTTATCGCAACCTTAGGCTTACTCACAACCAACCGCTCACTGAATTTGTTAGTGATCAAATTAGATTGTTTGATAGATGGATTCGCTCGGCGAAAGCCGAAACATACGAGGCTCTCAGGAACTTAATTTTAATGGAGCATTTTATAAATATTATGCCAGAGAATGTTTCACACTACATTAGAGGAAGGGTAGAGGTAAATTCTAAAATAGGGGATTTGGCCAAGTTGGCAGAAAACTACCAATTGGTGGGCAAAAGGCCCAATAAAAATAATTATACCCCACAGAGTAGCAAAACTTATACCCACAGCCAGTCCAGACCAGCTCATTCTAACCCTTTACCTAATGCACCTTCTGTTTCAGACATAACTAACCCTGTTAAAGTGTCTAGCCCCACGGCACCTAAGGGTGAACCGAGGGGTAATTCTGTTAGTAATGTCTCTTCTCCCCGACGTTTTTGTGGTCACTGTAATCGTTCAAACCACAATATTAGCCGTTGTTGGCAACTGTACCCGGAAAAAAGACCCAATGCTCTAGTTGTGACACAGGGCTTGAGGCCTTCGGAAGGGTTAGGGAGTAAGACCTCCAACCCACAGTGGTTGGACTTGCTTACCCCATTCTTATCGAAAGGGAGACTACTTTTGTCTGAGGGTTCTTCCTGGAAGGACGTGGTGATCTTCCAAGACACCGGTGGCATCCAGACTTTAATTTTAGAGAGTGCGTTGCAAGGTGCCAACACTCTCGACACTGGAGAGGTGGTACTGGTCGAGGGAGTCACTAGTGATACTCGAGCAGTACCCCTCCATAAGGTTACCCTGGAATCTGATTTCCACAAGGGTGTTTGTACAGTCGGAGTTACTTCATACCTACCTTTCCCTAATGTTGATGTAATAGTGGGTAATGATTTAGCAGGGGATAAGGTAGGGGACTCCAGACTGCCTATTATGTTGCCTACCCCTAAGGTTTGCCTGGATCCACCCGCCGCAGAGGATAATGTTGTGTACCCTGCGTGCGCGGTGACCAGGTCTATGGGACTTAAATGTAAGGGCAGCCCTGTGCTTGCTAAGGTGGTAAATCCCGAGGTCACGAGGAGCTTACCGAGTGGTGAAAACCAAGTGGACCTCGCGGACACATTCATGGCCCGACTCGATGACGTGGCCGAGGACATTGTGGAGAGCCTGCCACCGCCATCTACCGAGAGTAGTGGGGAGGTGGAGGAGAACACTGTTGAGCCTCGGCCAATGGCATCTGACCAAGGCCTAGATGCCTCCTTGAGTGAGTTACAGAAAGCTGACCCCACTCTTGCAGATTGTCATGAGACAGCCGTCTCTATGGAGGAAATTGTAGACGCAGCAACTGGGTACTACTACAATGATCGGATTTTGATGAGAAAATGGAGACCACAGAGTGCTCCCTTGTCAAATGAGTGGGAGGTAGTCCACCAGGTTATGTTGCCGACCTGCTATAGAGAAAGAGTTTTGGCAGCTGCTCATGATGATCCTATGGGGGGACATCAAGGTATTAATATTACGTATCACAAAATTTTAAAGTATTTTTTCTGGCCCAAGCTGAAAAGCGATGTGGCAAAATTTTGTAATGCGTGTATTGTTTGTCAACTGGTTGGGAAACCAAACCAGATTCCACCTAAAGCTCCTCTAAGGCCTATTGTCATGCCAGAGGAACCATTTTCTCATGTGGTAATGGACTGTGTTGGACCATTGCCTAGAACTAAGTCTGGTAATATTTACCTAATCACAATGATGTGTATCACTACTCGTTACCCAGAGGCTTTTGCTGTAAGGAACATCCGAGCAAAAACTGTTGTTGCTCGTATGTTGCATTTTTTTTCCACTTTTGGACTGCCTCGGGTCGTGCAAACTGACAATGGTACTAATTTTAAGTCTGATGTTTTTCAGCAATTTTGTAAGGAACATGGAATAACTCATAAGGTTTCCAGCCCATACCATCCACAGAGTCAGGGGGTAATTGAACGTTTCCATCTATCTCTGAAGCAGATGTTGAAGACATCGTGCGAGAGTTCCCACACCTTCTGGGATGAGAATTTACCGTATGTTTTGTTTGCGGCTAGAGAGGGATTACAAAGTTCACTGGGTTGTTCTCCTTTCGAGTTAGTCTTTGGCCATAAAGTTCGTGGACCCTTGCAAATGTTACAGGAGAATCTGTTAGGGAACGTAACGTTAACCGAAGGTTCGGCTTTCTTTGCGCAACACCACCAGAGACTCATGGACTGCAAGGCGGCTGCATTAAAGTATCTTGGCAAGGCCCAAGAAAAGATGAAAGAACGTAACGATGCTAAATCTAAGTTACGGGTATTTCAGCCTGGCGATCCTGTCCTGGTATTAAAGCCTCGACTAGGGAGCACTATGTCCCACAAGTACTAAGGCCCCTACATTGTGACAGAAAAGACTGGGGACCTCACGTACAAAGTGAGGGACTCTGACAAACGTAACCAGGTAATGCTCATACATGTAAATCGAATGAAGAAGTTCCAGGGCCCATTGCACAAACCAATGTTTCCATTTCCAGTGAGAGAGGGGATGATTGTTCTGGGGACCCAACTAATCTCATTTTCAATAATTCTAGTTCTGTGAATGCTGTGGAGGGACTGTCCCATTTGCAGATGGCCCAACGTGAAGAGGTGCAGTCTGTTACGACCCTGGGTTCTCCATTGGAAACCAGAGGTCAAAATTGAGCTATTAAACTTTCTGGTAGTACAGTTGGGTGCATCACTAGCGGCAATTGTTTGTATCTTCCCTGCCAGACGTAAGACTATTATTGTTTCTCAAAGAGCATTTAAAGACTGAGCTGGGGGTTGATTATTAAATAATAACATAGGCACCAACTTTGCTTACTAATACTTTCTAATCATTTGTAAAGTAACAATACATTGCATAGGGGAAGATCTTTAATGTGCTTAGCTGCACGATCAATTAGGCTCCTTCCGGCACCACGACATGGGAGGCCTAGCTGGTCGCTAGAAGGTCCTTCTCTGGCTGGCGTTCGTGCGGACGAGACCTACTCTGTGGCTGCACCCCTACTCTTCTCCCTTCTCCTCTTACTTATTTCCCTTACCCTAAGTTCCTGTACCCTTAAGTTAAGTATTATATGGTGTTAAGTGTGCCTACTCTGGTAGTAACGATTGGTGAGACCTGGGGGTAGTATTTGCCAGTGTTTTGGGTACCCCTAAGTGTTGTGTTTTGTATTAGGGTCCCACGTGGTTTCCCTACCCTAAGCTGCATCCAGCTTCAGTGCTTATCCAGTAGTACTTTACCCTAGCTTGTTATTAGTGTAAACCTTGTATCCTGCCTAAGTGGACCAAGGCTTTTAACGTAAGATAGTGTGGTAAAGTTATTATTATTATTGTTATTGGTGTGAGTGTATATGGGGGGGTTGTTAAGGGGTTAATAAATAAGTACATGAATTACAGAGTATCCCTTCTTCCTATGTGGGAGCGCATTGATCAACCCTTAGACTAACATATATGGTCTAGTAGCAAGTTATTACTACTGTGGATAGTTTATTTTGGGGGCCGGGCCTTTTAGCTCTCCCATATTTGATACTCTTGTCTTCTAACTACCCTTACCCCTTAATAGTACCAGTGCCCATAGAAGCCCCACACTTATATTTATAACACAGTCATTGGTTGATGAATTCTCCAGTCTGTTCGGGGAGGTCCCGACCCAGACTGATGCCATTTGCCATGATGTCGAGTTGACGGACTACACTCCCATTCGCCTTCAACCCTATCGGATGAGTCCAGAAAAGAAGGCCATCGTACAGAAGGAGGTCGACTTCTTGCTCCAGCACGGCCTCATCCGGCCGAGCCAGGGCTTTTGGTGCTCGCCCTGCCTTTTGGTCCCCAAACCAGACGGCTCCTGGCGATTATGCACCGACTATCGGCAGCTCAACAAGGTGACCATTGTGGATGCCTATCCGCTGCCCCTCCTCGAGGACTGCATCGACGAGCTGGGAAATGCCAAGTACGTCTCGAAATTTGACCTCTCGAGGGGGTATTATCAAATCCCACTCACTGAACGTGCGAAACAACTAACTGCGTTCGTGACACCCGAGGGTGTTTTTGAGTATCAAGTGTTACCATTTGGCTTGCGTAATGCTCCTGCCACGTTCCAGAGACTCATGAACTCTCTACTCGCTAAGGTGCCAAATTGTCGGGCGTATTTAGATGATATCGTGCTGTTTGACAGTAATTGGGCTGACCACATAGCTAGGTTACGCCAGTTGTTTGCCATCTTGAAAAGGGCAAATCTTACCTTAAATGCTAAAAAGTGTCATTTTGGCCAAGGCACAGTGACGTACCTCGGTTATGAAGTGGGCCAAGGAAAAGTGTTACCTCGGCAAGATAAAATCAGTGCCATTCTGGAGTATCCAGGACTAAAGTTTAAAAAGGACGTTCAAAGATTTATCGGTATGTGTGCGTACTATCGACTTTTTTGTCAGAACTTTTCCAGTGTTGCCACTCCTCTCACAGACTTGTTGCGGAAAGCCGTTAAATTTAAGTGGTCATCAGACTGTGCAGAGGCATTTAAAAATTTGAAATTGATCTTAGCTTCCGCCCCAGTGCTTGCTAGTCCAAGGTTCGACCGACCGTTTAAAATTTATGTTGACGCGTCTGACTCGGGTGCTGGTGCAGTGTTGTTGCAAACTGGGGATGATCAGGTGGAACACCCAGTATATTATTACTCTGTGAAATTCGACAAGGCGCAACGCAATTATTCAGTGGTAGAAAAAGAGGCGTTGGCGCTAGTGTTAACATGTAAAAAGTTCGAAGTTTACCTCACAGGTAATATAGTGGAAGTGTACACGGACCATAACCCACTAGTCTTCCTGACTCAGATGAAGGGTAAGAATAAACGCATCCTCAGGTGGGCGTTGTACCTACAGGACTTCAATCTTTCCATTACCCACCTACCGGGCAGACTCAACGTGATAGCCGACGCTCTGTCCCGGTTGCCTGAATAACATTCATCTGAGCCACAGAAAGCCATTTACCAACTGTCATGCTTTAGTTATTTTTTTTAGGTTCTCCTGTGACATTAAATATTCCGTGTCCAATTTCTTTACTTCCCTGTTCTTTTATTTTTTGTGTATTTTTTTTTCTTTCAGAGAACTCCTTGGTATTTTTTTTTTGCAGAGAAATTGTTTTTGATTGATTTTTTTTTTGTCATATGTTTTTTCTTTTTATTCTCTGTATACTCTTACAAAAAAATATGACTACTATTCTAGTAGTCACATTTTTTTTTCTCTGAAGGGGGGAGGAGTGTTACGACCCTGGGTTCTCCAGTGGAAACCAGAGGTCAAAATTGAGCTATTAAACTTTCTGGTAGTACAGTTGAGTGCATCT
Source organism: Procambarus clarkii (assembly GCF_020424385.1). Lineage (NCBI taxonomy): Eukaryota > Metazoa > Arthropoda > Malacostraca > Decapoda > Cambaridae > Procambarus > Procambarus clarkii. The sequence goes on along the minus strand of NC_059625.1, from coordinate 14,553,338 downwards.
CGAACGGCAATTGTTTGTATCTTCCCTGCCAGACGTAAGACTATTATTGTTTCTCAAAGAGCATTTAAAGACTGAGCTGGGGGTTGATTATTAAATAATAACATAGGCACCAACTTTGCTTACTAATACTTTCTAATCATTTGTAAAGTAACAATACGTTGCATAGGGGAAGATCTTTAATGTGCTTAGCTGCACGATCAATTAGGCTCCTTCCGGCACCACGACATGAGGGAGGCTAGCTGGTCGCTAGGAGCTGCCTTCTCTGGCTGGCGTTCGTGCGGACGAGACCTACTCTGTGGCTGCACCCTTACTCTTCTCCCTTCTCCTCTTACTTATTTCCCTTACCCTAAGTTCCTGTACCCTTAAGTTAAGTATTATATGGTGTTAAGTGTGCCTACTCTGGTAGTAAATATTGGTGAGACCTGGGGTTAGTATTTGCCAGTGTTTTGGGTACCCCTAAGTGTTGTGTTTTGTATTAGGGTACCACATGGTCTCACTACCCTAAGCTGCATCCAGCTTCAGTGCTTATCCAGTAGTACTTTACCCTAGCTTGTTATTAGTGTAAACCTTGTATCCTGGCTATGTGGACCCAGGCTTTTAACGTAAGATAGTGTGGTAAAGTTATTATTATTATTGTTATTGGTGTGAGTGTATATGGGGGGTTGTTAAGGGGTTAATAAATAAGTACATGAATTACAGAGTATCCCTTCTTCCTATGTGGGAGCGCATTGATCAACCCTTAGACTAACATATATGGTCTAGTAGCAAGTTATTACTACTGTGGATAGTTTATTTTGGGGGCCGGGCCTTTTAGCTCTCCCATATTTGAGACTCTGTCTTCTAACTACCCTTACCCCTTAATAGTACCATTACCCCATAGAAGCCCCACGCACATATATTTATAACAGATGTACTTTTCTTACCTAGTTTAAGAGACCTACTGATAGTTATGTCATTAAAGTATAATTACATAACTAATGGAAATTAAAAAAATATAAAATAACACAAAAATACTTATATAATGCACATTACTTTATTATTAACATCAATAAGTACAGTATCCACCAAAATTGAAAATGTTAATACTAATTAATTATCAAATGGCTTAAAATCTGTTTATTTGTGGGAAAATTTAAAACCAAACAGAATGGATATTAATACAATATGATACAATTCTAATTGAATAAATAACAGAATGCATGAAATACTTACAGATTTTTTCATGGCTTTAAATGATCTGCAAAGGTTTTGATGCTTAGCAGCTCTTCGACCCATTTCCTTATATTTCTCCTCCCGCTCTACATCACCCTAAAGCTTTTCATCTATAAAGCTGTGTCCACAGTTGCAGAAATGTCGACGAACACTAATGGCATTACTGAAGATGGGACAACACCGCTGGAAAGGTTTCTTCTGGCCTGTAAATAAAGATAATCTGGGCAATCATAAAAAAGAGTAAAATGTTTAAAATGTAATACAGTGGTACAAAAAACACAGTAGCAGCATAATGAAAGACCACAAAGCAGTACAGTGCTACAGAAGACTGAGCGGAGAATTGTGATTGTATTATTGAGAACCTGTACAGCACCAGATTTTATTAATTACACAAGTAAACCAAATTTAATATATTTAAATAAGAGAAGAATAATCTGGAATTTTCAATGTAAATCAAAATTGCAATTTGTGAACTGCAAATAATTGAATTGGGACTCAAATACTTATTTGACTAAGTTTTTTGATCTTCCAATAATATTAAATTAATATTCAACTTAACTAACATTTGTGGTATTAATAAAGTTTGAAATAGATATGCAATTCTAACAGACAAAATTGACAAAACAAAATTAAGATTTTATACTCTATATCTAATGATAATATGAACTTACACCCAAATAAAATTAAAAACATACAAAAATAAAATTTAAAGTATATATTATAAACAAATGACAATTATAATGTAACTTACTTGAATTACTGGAAGCCATTGCTGTAATGTTCTCTCAGATAGAATTGTTGACAATGTTGTAATTTTGCAATTGATAATGTTGTCTGATTGAAATTTTACCTAAAAAAAAAAAAAAATTATTAACAGATATACAATAGCATCAGTTTAGTTTAATTATAAAAAAACAAAAATGCATATTTTTCATATATATTTTTCTACCTTGCATATAAATGCAAGGTAGAATGCATATATGCACCACTAAGATGGTGGTGCATGTATTTTATAACACATTTGGACACTGAAACTCTACAGATGATACAGAAGACACAAGTAAATTGGCACTGTAGGAGACATTGAAAAAACAGAAATAACATTATTTTAACAGTGATAAGTTACAGGTGCTGAAGTATGGTAGAAACGAGGAAATTAAATGAAACAAGGAACACAGGACACAATCAGACCTACTCTATGAAGGAAAAAAACATGCAAGAGATCTGAGAATTACGACGTCTGACGACCTCACACTTTGTGAACATAACCGAGCAAATATAGTGGCGGCCAGAAAAATAATGGAATGGTTTATGAGACTGTTAAAATTCAAAGACCCCACCCACAGTAATGCTAATACTATTCAAATAACTGGTGCTGTCCCATCTTGAGTATTGCTCGGTACTGACTCCCCCTTTCTGAACAGGAGAAATCTCTGAATTAGAGGAAATAAAGAGACCATAAACAGCAAACATATAAATGATAAAACATCTAAATAATTGAGACCGTCTCAAAGCTCTCAAAATGTACTCTCTGGACAGGAGACAAGAATGGTATCAAATAATACATATATGTAAGATACTAGAGGGCCAGGTCCCAAATTTGCACAGCATAATATAACAACATACTGGAGCTAAAGATACAGAAGGAGATTAATAATAGGTGTCATAGGTACAATCAGAGAGCAGAGTCTTAACAGTAGGGGGTTCAAGTGCTGTTTGCTAGGCTAGGCAAGGGTAGACTAGGCTTGGCTAGTTTTGGCTAGGTTATGCTAGGAAGAAGTAGGCTAGGCTGATTTACTCCACCAGTAATTGGCGGTCTGTCTAATTACAAGCTACCACAAGCTACACAAGCTTCACATAGCTTCCTGGCAATATGTTAGTAATGAATAAATAAGATATATTTACTCATTATAATGTTGGTACTGAATGTACAACACGAAAAAACATAATTTTAATCTGAAAAAGTATCTTTTTATAAAGAAATTAGACGAAAATAAAGAAATGGTGACACCAAATCAAGTCGACGATCCAAGCATCGGTTAGGATAGGTTAGGTTAGGTTAGGTTTGGTTTGGTTAAGTTAGGTTAGATTTGGTTAGGTTAGATTAGGTTAGGTTAGATTTGGTTAGGTTAGATTTGGTTAGGTTTGATTAGGTTAGGTTAGGTTAGGTCAGCCTAACATATCATATTTATTCATTACTAAAGTATTGCCAGGAAGCTTTGTGAAGCTTGTGTAGCTTGTGGTAGCTTGTGGTAATTAGACAGACCCATAATTGGGGGGAAAGGGGGGAGGGGGATACCTCAATATATGCCTAATTTGTTGCTTCCTGTTCTCCGACACAATGATTTATTTTATGTCAGGCTTTCAGCACAGCCGCATAAAAAACCCTGGTTATTTATTTATTATTATACGAGAAGGTACACTGGGGGTTAAGAGAGAAAATAGGAATAATGATGATTTTACAATCTTGCCCGAAACGCTATGCGTACTAGTGGCTTTAGGTATTGTATGTACTACCTCTATCTATAAATCAAACAGAATGTTTGTACTGTAACTCTGCATCTATGTATATATTTTTCCTAAATAAATTATTATTATTATTGTAAAGCCACTAGCACGCATAGCGTTTCGGGCAAAGATCCCGTACCCAGAAGCTGGGAATCTTTTGTTGCCCTGTGACTACTCTTATGTAATTCCCTAACTCTTATGACATTCCCTAACAGTATTGTTAAACTAATAACAATGAACAGTAGTTCAATATTACCGGAATAATCCAACTCATGTGGCCATGTTTTTGTTGTGAAGCGCGGTCGTTCAGTTCTTATACAGCATACCTTCTTACGTAGGTTAGAGTCTTAAAAATGCCTTACCATTGCTAAGAAATCATAAGATATAATTATTTACAATAATACACTGGTTGTTTTTGTTGATTTAGGGGCGATGACATGAGTAAACTGGTTATGTTGTGTTGATTTAGGGGCAACGAACTGTGGTTATTAGACTATGTTTTGTACATAAGCAAAAAACAAGATGTAATTCTTTTAATTATAACAATAATAACGACAAAAAGTTAATAATTAATGTACTTGTTAAGCAAAATTCGCAATATCTTAGTTTTCTTTAGGAAAAAAAAAATAAAAGACATCTGGAAAAAGATCTGCAGACTATGTCTTACATTTTATTCCGTTATTTACACTAAAAGAACAATTAAACGTACACTATCGCCCGTGCCTGATGCACGGGCACCGGGAGCTTCCCAGACACTGCCTTAATCGACTGAGATTAAGGCAGTGTCATTTTCATTCCTTTAGAACAAGGAAATCTCATTCTTAAACTGTATAATATGAGCTGCGCAATAATTTTTTGCTGATCTTCAATAAAGAAATTCTGGAGGGCTTGTGCAAGGACTAGGATGAGTTAGCCTAGTTTTTACTGTATATCCGTTTCTGGTTACTTAAGGGTGACAGTGGCGGGCAACACGAGAATAAATATTTGTATAAATTCCGATTTCGATCAGATCTACTTGGGGATAGTTTACAAATGTTCGCCATGAAATTTACGTTTTCTCTAATAGCCGAAGAACTTATTTGAGAAAACAGTATGGCATTGAATCAGCGTGGTAAAACAATTGTATTATTGACACGACGAGTATAATCGACGTAGTTTTTATATATGTTGCCGGTCGAACACTTCCTTATGTGACGTTTTATACTTATGTTCTTCTAGAACATTCTATTGCGAACACATTGGTACAAAAATGAAATACGTACATCGAAAACTAATGTCAGAACAGTGACAAGAGTATACACTTTTAAATATGGCCGCTCGATCGCCGATACACTAATTTCATTTTGGGGAAATTTATTTTTTCATACGCCGTTTCGCGACAATTATTTATAACTGATATAAATGTTGCAAAAGAAGTTTAGGATTAAGTAACATATTACACATTAAAAAAAATGAATACATTAATACCTAAACAGTTTGTAAATACTTTGATAAATTGTGCCAAACATTACACAATATTATTTACTAAGAAGCGTATGACAACTCAAAACGGCATGATTTCAACAGGATTTTTTATAGTTGTCAAAAAATTCTGATTTTAATTATCAAGTATTTGTCACAATGTATTTTATATAATTATGAGGCAGTGGAACGACCAAATTGTTCTGTATTATAAATGCATAATGCTAAATTTCTATATACATAACAGTAAAATAATGACCACCTACATTTAAGGATAACTAGGAAATAGTAACTGGAAACTTTATTTGAACGAAAATTCAATACCAAATTTCTTAGATGTTTTTCTTAATATAAAGATCAACAGTAACGAATCTTATTCATTATGGACAAATTAACAAAAAAAAACATAATTTTCATTGAGGACCATGTATTAGAGCATACTTAGTCACTTATATATTAAAAGTATTGTGTTTTTTGAAACATTGGGGTTGTAAACAAACAGAACGGCCTACCCGAAAAGTCGTAACATAAGAAGTTGTACATGTTTGCTAATTTATTATTTGATAAATGATTATTACTAATTTACGACGACTATAAAGGTTTCCCATTAGTTAAATTACTGTAGTGTGACTAAATGCTACTACAAAACATAAATCCTGAGAAAGTCACAATGACCAGCGACATTAAAGCATAAAAGACTAAATAGTAACAGGAAACTGTCGGCGAACGAAAAATTCATTTCCAAATTTATTAGATGTTTTCCTAAATATAAAAATCGATGGGCTGGAATTTTCTGGATTATGGCCTAATTAAGGCAAAAATATATGTATTTTTACTTGAAGAACATATATCAGAGCATAGTCAGTGAGTTATAGAATAATAAGAGTGTGGTATTTCATTGTATAACAAGAGATAGTCCATGGAAGCGAAAATAGACGTAGTTTAAGACAAAATAACGTCCAAAAACAGCCGTAGAGTCAAACGGCAACTGTTGACGTTCTTTTTAAGAGGACAGGTTGTTAATATGGTCATTTAGTGAGAGAATATATATATATAAATATGCCAGTATTTGGAGTTAGGCTATGTGCCCAGTAACTATGTTATTACCATTATTGATGTCTATGATTCATCCATATATATATATATATTGTTGGGGGTTTCACCTCTCTATTATTCTCTACCCTTACTCTGGGGTGAGCAATAGTTATGCTCAAGGTAACTCACCGTAGCCCTGCGGGTCTTCCCTCGATCCTCACGGCGCCACTGCACGCCAGGAGAGTCTCCCAGTCAATCTTAACGGCCTCTAATTAAGAAAGAGTGAGAACACGACTCGTGCATATCGACTGTCGTGTGCCCTCCCCAACAATAGGGCTCTACGGTTATTCACAAGATCGCCAACTGGTGTTTACGGTGGCCAGTAACACCCTCAGTGGACTGGTGTATTCAGTGGTAGCCTTGGCAAGGTCACACTCAAAGATCAGGAATCAGGCAGGTACTTATTGTTATCACTCTATGCTTACAGGTATAGTATAGCCACAAGATCAATGGAGGGGATGATAAAAACACAAAGAGAGTTTTGTATTTTACTTAAAATGTATGAAAGATGTCACAAGGCCACACAATAATCATAAATCAACTGATCCTGACTCGGCCGGTAATTCCCACGGATATTATGCGATCACTAGAGGGCAACACTCTCCCCCTCCTCATCAAGTGTCAAGAACAGCTGATCGCAATGGCCTCTCCGCGCGAACTTTGCTTGTTTTCTAGATTCACGCGCGCTGTTCCTTTAAATTTTCCAATATTACTAGAAACTCGCACACTCGATATTGGCACAAATAAACCGTATTACTCAGTTACACTGTACTCAGGCTCAAACAGTCTTTTCTACAATCAATTCTACAATGATTCACTGTAATGGCTTCACATTGTTCTTCACTCAACAATATATTATAAACTATTAACACTGGAGTTTTCAGTACTTTCTCTCGTTGGCGATAACGCAATAATTCACTGTACTCACAAATGATTATTCACTGAATGAACATAGACATATATATGGTATATAAATCAATCATCAATACATGGAAAATAAATAGTTTCTGGGCACGTAGCCTAACCTCCAAATACTGGCATAATCTTATATATAATTTACCACTATATGTTCATATCAAAATCTATAGAAAGATATACACAACACAGTAAATTTATCACTGGTTCCTGGTGCCTGTACACACCAATAATCAACATGAATATTACAAGTACTCTTGATAGTACTGTCTAGCACACTGGTGCTTCACCGTGACATAGGTGAGACTTGCTCACGACATATAAAATCTTCAGGCTAGATAATATAGCCAAATAATATAGCTAACTAAAGGGGAATGGGGAGGGAACTAGAACCACCTACTTCACCCTATCCTCCGATGAGAGTCGAGATGTAGCTCCTGGTCCTCGTGTCGGGAACGCCCCCACACTACACGTCGTCGTGTCCTACCAGAGCCTCTCGTCGTCCCACCGTTTAGCGCGTCGTCTCCGTGCCTCCTCACTGCAGGTCCGTCCTCCTCCTTGACTTCTTGAAGGTTGGAGTCGGTCTCCTGGCCGTCGTCTTCTCCCAGCAACGGCTGTCGCCTACGTCTCAGCTACAGTCGTTCGGTTTCCCCAAATAGTCCTCTCTTCCTCAGCTACCCAGTGGCTCTGTCAGCCACTACGCTGTCACAAACTGGTGAATTGCCACAGACGTCAATATACGTCACTGCACGGCTTCACTGCTACTGGCACAGTACCTGACTGGAGCACTTGTTGCTCAAATAACCGTCAATTCCCTCTTCTGGTTCAACACATGAACTAGGGAAGACTTCTCAGAGTACTGGCGGACTTCAGGTGACGCGTAAATCCACGGTAGTGGGAAACAGCTGTCCGACAGATAGGACCACTCGTCGCACGTCCGACCTCTATGACGTGTCGTGTCTGACTGCTGGCGCCAGCCCGGCGCGCGGACTGGACCCCCTTCCTTCGTGACGTCACTTTCGCTACGGGAAGTTTTCATTGGCTCCCGGTGCCACACTGCTGTCGGTGACCAATCCGGTGCCACTGACGTCACACGGTTTTGGCGGGAGATCAGAGAGGCCAGCGCCATCTTGGCTCCCTAAAGGGCCTAAACCACAGGCCAAAATATCACTATTTCACAAATTTCTCGGCTCTCCGAGAACACTTCACTCTCTCCCATATATCAAATTGTAGCCCGCAACGTAGAGAACGCTTGGGAAAAGTAGACATGACTCTTACTGCAGGCGTGGGAGAATTATAAGGGGGGGAACTCCGTCACATACCCCTCCCCTTAAAATAAGAGTCATGTCTCGTTAGTGTATGCGGGATAGGGCGTCCGCCACTACGTCGTCCTTCCCCTTGATGTGCTTGACCTTGATCCTTGTCAGACTCTCAGTGCGGGTGAGACTGGTGCCGTCCGCCCTGGACCACTTACTTTCCTCCTCCGGGAGTTCTCGGTCCCTCGGTACACTCAGACCCGTCTTACGCTGGGTTTCTTGGGACATCGTTCCTTCCTGCTTGTCGGCTCTTCCTTCCACAATGAAGAAAGGTTTCAGGCGGTCCATGCGACACACCTGTTTCTTCCGGGGTCCATCCGGCTTCCCAATCTCGTACGACACTGGACCCAATCGTCGCAGCACTCGGTACGGTCTCTTGAACCGCGTCTTGGTCGCTCTACCTTTACCTGGCAGCACAACCATTACTTTGGATCCGGCCTGAAAATCCTTCTGCGCAGCTCTCCTGTCGCACCGCTCCGACATCTTACGTTGCGCCTTCTTCAGGAGTTTCCTAGCCAGTTTCTTCGCTCTAGTGAGACGTTCTTTGAACTTCTGGACATATTTATTCACCGTTCCCACGGTTGCTCCTGGCGTCCATCGTTCCCTCATCATAAATAGCATGGCATATATAATATAGATAAATGGAAAGTAAGCCTTCTCAGGACCCACACGTCCTCCTTCGGCCTTACTAACCAATTCGGGGACCTCCCCCTGCTGTAACTCTCCGAGACGAGTGCGGCTTATCCCTGGAGAACTGGTGAGTGTCACCTGCAACTCACCATTCGGGCTACTCTCGCCCTCCACTCGTTCTCTGGGTCCTACGCAGAGGTGATCTGTTCCCAGGCTGTCAGTCGACTCCTCAGCCCCATCAGATCCACAACCTCCTGGTTCTTCGCGTTGTCTCGGTGTCACAGTACAAACTGGTATCGCCACCGGTGCGATTCCCTTCTCGTCCCCACAGGCGTTCAAATCTTCGCCTGTCTCCTCGTGTTGTTCTGGGCACTCTTCGCCTTTCACGAGATGCGGGAGGACATATCCTCCACACGCGTCATTCCCCAAGATGACCTGCGCCTCCATCTTGGGCATTGATGTACAGACTCCCACCTCTAGGGTCTGGCAGCCATAATCGGAACTTAAAGTTACCTGGTGTAGGGGCATCCTCACTGGGCCTCCCACAGTGGCCACACTAGCCACCCCCACACTGGTACTTTCGTAACCCTCGGGGAACAGGGTTTCACGTACCAGGGTAAAGTCAGCCCCGGTGTCTCTTAGCATCTTCACGGGGATGGGGTCTGCGACCCCCATCCTTACGGTTCCTTGACACATGAACGGGTGAACTTTCTTCTCCCCATTCAGCATGGGTTCATCCCGCACTCTCTCGGCCCTCTGGTCCTCGAACATCACTAAAGCAACGTGTCCCCGCTGCTTTGGGCGTCTGCATTCCCGCGCGACGTGTCCGGGTATTCCGCAGTTGTAGCAGCGGCCCCTTGGCGGAGACCATCCGCCACCGCTCGCCTTAGCACTGCCTCCAGAGACCGTCACACCCTGTGTCTTTCCCGCCTCACTTGTCGTTTCTTTCCCTGCAGTAACAGTTCCCGAGCTCTCAGCTTGGTTCTCCCCTATCGGCTCTACAACACCTTTTGTTCCTCGGGTGTTCCAACTTGAGAAATGGGACTTGGGAGAACTCGTTCCTGTCCTCCATCCATCCGTCCTTCTATAACTCCGATCGTTTCCGACGTATGCGGGTGGTCGGTTCTGTCCCTCCCGGCGTGGGCGTAGGGCTTCTTCTAACATGTCGGCCCGGTCGGCTGCGGCCCTCAGGTCCTTTATGTCCGCCTCCTTTACCCTCATCCTGATCTCAGGAGAGAGCACGGACATAAACTTTTCCATGGCCATTAGTTCCTTGACCTCTTCGACCGACCTTGCTTCTTCAGAGTCCAGCCACTTAAGGAGCTTTCTTTTTATGTCCCTCGCCGTCTCCGCATACGACTTTCCTGGCAACCGAGTACATTCTCTAAACCTCTTCCGGTAACACTCTGGCGTGAGCTTAAAGGAACGGAGCACAGCTCGTTTTACCGCATCGTAGTTAGTGCATTCTTGGAAGTCGAGCATAGTGAAGGCTTCACGAGCTTCACCTGTGAGCCTCCCTTGGACCAACTCCGCCCACTCCGCCCTCGGCCACCTCTTCATAGCAGCAACTCTCTCAAAGTGATCGAAGAAACTTTCGGCTTCACTAGGCACAAAGACCGGCAGGTCTCGTTCCCTCACTCGTCGGTCTTCCTGTGGCGGGGCAGGGGCACCTAGTCCCAGTTCAGCTCGCTTCAGCTCCACCTCCTGGTTGGCTTCTATTTCCATTTGTCTCAGCCTGACTTCTTGCTCTCGTTCTTCCCTGCGTAGCTGTGCTTCTCGTTCTTGCTCTTCCCGGCGCAGCTGTGCTTCTCGCTCTTGCTCTTCTTTGCGCTGTTGTGCCTCTTCTCTCCTCAGCTGCGCTTCTGCTTCTCGCTCTTCTTTGCGCTGCTATGCTTCTCGCTCTTCTTTGCGCTGCTGTGCTTCTTCTCTCCTCAGCTGCGCTTCTGCTTCTCGCTCTTCTTTGCGCTGCTGTGCCTCTCGCTCTTCTTTACGCTGCTGTGCCTCTAGCTGCAGCTTCATTATTTCCAGCTTAATGCTGTGCCTGCTGCCGCTGGATCCCCTGCTGCTTCCACCAATACTCAGGTGTTCACCCTCACTAGCAGGTGTTTGGGGCCGTTCCTCCCCCAAAGCTTCGTCTCGAGCCTTGAGCTGAGCCATTATCTCTAGTCTTCTTTCACCAACTCTGGCAGATTTCAGCTTTATTCCAAAATGATCCGCTATAGCCTGTAACTGTGCCTTGGTGCACTCTTCCAGCACCTGTTCGTCTCTAGAATCAATAAACCTCGTCACTTTATCATCCTCCATCTTGTGCTATGAGTGATAACCTTCACCTGATCTCTAACACCACTGCCAAGTACCACTGCAACCTTTACTTCGATCTATATCCTGGCGAGGTCGCCAATGTTGGGGGTTTCACCTCTCTATTATTCTCTACCCTTACTCTGGGGTGAGCAATAGTTATGCTCAAGGTAACTCACCGTAGCCCTGCGGGTCTTCCCTCGATCCTCACGGCGCCACTGCACGCCAGGAGAGTCTCCCAGTCAATCTTAACGGCCTCTAATTAAGAAAGAGTGAGAACACGACTCGTGCATATCGACTGTCGTGTGCCCTCCCCAACAATAGGGCTCAACGGTTATTCACAAGATCGCCAACTGGTGTTTACGGTGGCCAGTAACACCCTCAGTGGACTGGTGTATTCAGTGGTAGCCTTGGCAAGGTCACACTCAAAGATCAGGAATCAGGCAGGTACTTATTGTTATCACTCTATGCTTACAGGTATAGTATAGCCACAAGATCAATGGAGGGGATGATAAAAACACAAAGAGAGTTTTGTATTTTACTTAAAATGTATGAAAGATGTCACAAGGCCACACAATAATCATAAATCAACTGATCCTGACTCGGCCGGTAATTCCCACGGATATTATGCGATCACTAGAGGGCAACACTCTCCCCCTCCTCATCAAGTGTCAAGAACAGCTGATCGCAATGGCCTCTCCGCGCGAACTTTGCTTGTTTTCTAGATTCACGCGCGCTGTTCCTTTAAATTTTCCAATATTACTAGAAACTCGCACACTCGATATTGGCACAAATAAACCGTATTACTCAGTTACACTGTACTCAGGCTCAAACAGTCTTTTCTACAATCAATTCTACAATGATTCACTGTAATGGCTTCACATTGTTCTTCACTCAACAATATATTATAAACTATTAACACTGGAGTTTTCAGTACTTTCTCTCGTTGGCGATAACGCAATAATTCACTGTACTCACAAATGATTATTCACTGAATGAACATAGACATATATATGGTATATAAATCAATCATCAATACATGGAAAATAAATAGTTTCTGGGCACGTAGCCTAACCTCCAAATACTGGCATAATCTTATATATAATTTACCACTATATGTTCATATCAAAATCTATAGAAAGATATACACAACACAGTAAATTTATCACTGGTTCCTGGTGCCTGTACACACCAATAATCAACATGAATATTACAAGTACTCTTGATAGTACTGTCTAGCACACTGGTGCTTCACCGTGACATAGGTGAGACTTGCTCACGACATATAAAATCTTCAGGCTAGATAATATAGCCAAATAATATAGCTAACTAAAGGGGAATGGGGAGGGAACTAGAACCACCTACTTCACCCTATCCTCCGATGAGAGTCGAGATGTAGCTCCTGGTCCTCGTGTCGGGAACGCCCCCACACTACACGTCGTCGTGTCCTACCAGAGCCTCTCGTCGTCCCACCGTTTAGCGCGTCGTCTCCGTGCCTCCTCACTGCAGGTCCGTCCTCCTCCTTGACTTCTTGAAGGTTGGAGTCGGTCTCCTGGCCGTCGTCTTCTCCCAGCAACGGCTGTCGCCTACGTCTCAGCTACAGTCGTTCGGTTTCCCCAAATAGTCCTCTCTTCCTCAGCTACCCAGTGGCTCTGTCAGCCACTACGCTGTCACAAACTGGTGAATTGCCACAGACGTCAATATACGTCACTGCACGGCTTCACTGCTACTGGCACAGTACCTGACTGGAGCACTTGTTGCTCAAATAACCGTCAATTCCCTCTTCTGGTTCAACACATGAACTAGGGAAGACTTCTCAGAGTACTGGCGGACTTCAGGTGACGCGTAAATCCACGGTAGTGGGAAACAGCTGTCCGACAGATAGGACCACTCGTCGCACGTCCGACCTCTATGACGTGTCGTGTCTGACTGCTGGCGCCAGCCCGGCGCGCGGACTGGACCCCCTTCCTTCGTGACGTCACTTTCGCTACGGGAAGTTTTCATTGGCTCCCGGTGCCACACTGCTGTCGGTGACCAATCCGGTGCCACTGACGTCACACGGTTTTGGCGGGAGATCAGAGAGGCCAGCGCCATCTTGGCTCCCTAAAGGGCCTAAACCACAGGCCAAAATATCACTATTTCACAAATTTCTCGGCTCTCCGAGAACACTTCACTCTCTCCCATATATCAAATTGTAGCCCGCAACGTAGAGAACGCTTGGGAAAAGTAGACATGACTCTTACTGCAGGCGTGGGAGAATTATAAGGGGGGGAACTCCGTCACAATATATATATATATATATATATATATATATATATATATATATATATATATATGTCTATGCTTGTGTATTGAATAATCATTCATGTGTGCAGTGATTAATTGTGTTATCGCCCACGAAAGGAATTACTGAGAACTCCAGTGATATATACTTGATTACGTTATCATCAAATGAAGGGCAGTGATAGTGAGTTATTATACCATGATAGTGAGTTATTGTGTCCATTAATATAGAAATGTTTGATTGAGCTCAAGATCAGTGCAGCTAAGTATTTACGTGCTATTGTCGCAAATATTGTGTGTTCGAACTTCTAGTGATCTTTGAGAATTTAAAGAAACAGGCGCGTCACGCCACAGGCAAACAAATACACGAACATTCGCGCGGTGGGAGTCGCCCAGCTGATTTTGACATTGACGTGAGGGGGAGCATTGCCAGCTTGGCGAGTTCATGATTATATGTGGGAACGAGCGACTTCCGCCTGGAACAGCTGTTTGCTTATTGATATAATCTTGTGATGTCTTTGAAAGAGTTTTAAGTAAAATACAAAGTACATTGGTGTTTATATCATCCCCTTCATATTTCTTGTGGCTATATAAAACCTGAAAGCAAATAGTGATAGAAGTAAATACCTGCCTGATATCAGATCTATTGAGTGTGTCCTTGCCACTGTTACCACAATTCAACAAAACCACTGACGTGCTACTGGACACCGGAAACACCAGTTGGCGACCTTGTGGTTAGTAGTAGAGCCTATGCCGGGGCGGGCACACAATAGTTAAGAGAACAAGTTGTGTTTCCACTCCTTCTCGATCAGAGGCCGGTTGGGATTGACTGGGATACTCTCCTGGCGTACAGTGGCGCCGTGAGGATAGAGTGAAGACCCGCAGGGCTACGGTGAGTGACCTTGAGTATACTGTTACTCGCCCCTTTCCCCTCTCATTGGAGGTGAACCCCGACATTGGCGACCTTGCCAGGATTAAGTACTTATACTGTCGCTTACCTATAAACCCCGACAGTATATGTGTGTGTGTGTGTGTGTGTGTGTGTGAGCGTGTGTGAGCATGTGGGCAGAGAGGGGGGGAAGGAAGGAGAGGGGGAGAGAGGAGAGGGAGAGAGAGAGGAGAGGGGGAGAGAGGAGAGGGAGAGAGAGAGGGAGGAGAGGGGGAGAGAGAGGGAGGTTAGGGAGAGCGAGGGAGAGAGGAGAGAGAGGGAGAGAGAGAGAGAGAGAGAGAGAGAGAGAGAGAGAGAGAGAGAGAGAGACAGAGAGACAGAGAGAGGGGGATACAGTAGGGAGGGGTGAGAGAGAGAGGGGGGGAGTTTTTGTATGGGGATGTGGGGGACTGGGAGGTGGGAGGGGACGGAGATGGTGACCAGGTCAGGTGTGTGTGTGTGCTGTATTTGCGGTCAGTCGTGGGGAGGGGGTTAGTGGGAGTGGGGGGGGGGAAGTGTATGAGGTTAGTGAGATGGGGGTTAAGAGAGGGGGTGGAGTATAGTGAGGCATTATCCCCTTTCCACAAAAGGTGTTAATCCTTTCTGCCCTGACTGAACGTTTGTGCGTGCGTTTTTGCATGTGTGTGCGTTTTTTTTGTATGTGCATGCATGTGTGCATGCATACGTACGTGGGTGTGCATGCGTGCGCGTATCATGAGTTCCCGTAAGTGTTAATCTCTACCTAAAATGAGCCACTTTGAGATTTTAAATATATATGATATCCTTAACAAGAATTTGATAATATTTTACCTCACTCTGTACACCTGATTAATTGACCAGAGAGGGGTACCTACCAGCCAGCCTCCCGCTCACAATACTAGATGAGTAATGACGATGTATGGATGACGATGGTGGTCTGTCGTCGCCTCCCACGTAGTGATTTACTAAGTTCTAGTAGATTGATGATAGCGGTTCTTCTCTATCTAACACAAAGCTCTGGAGGCAGTCACTGTATCGTTGTGTTACAGTTCACTAATTTACTTTACCACATATCACTGGAGCCCAAATGTTAACCCAAATGTAAACAAAGCCTCGTGGGCCCTCCCACATGGCCTGTCTGGTGAATTCACTGTTTAACACAAAGCTCTAGTGATAGCACAATATTTTTCTTTCCTATTCGCTGCGGTTATATACTGTTGTGATACCCCAAGATCTGTGATCCGTCACTGTAGCCTTAATTAACCCAAAAATATTGGCGTTTATCGTAGCACGCGACCCCGCGCTACTACTACTACTATTTTTTTCCCCTAACCACACACACACACACACACACAAACACACACACACACACACACACACCAGGAAGCAACCTGTGACAGCTGACTAACTCCCAGGTACCTATCTACCCAGGTATGTGTGCGAGTGTGAGTGTGTGTATGTGTACTCACCTAGTTGTGCTTGCGGGGGTTGAGCTTTGCTCTTTCGGCCCGCCTCTCAACTGTCAAACAACTGTTTCTAACTACTACTACTACTATTTTTTTCCCCACATCACACACACACACACTAGGAAGACACCTGTGACACCTGACTAACTCCCAGGTACCTATTTACTGCTAGGTAACAGGAGCATAGGGTGAAAGAAACTCTGCCCATTGTTTCTTGCCGGCGCCTGGGATCGAACGCGGCACCACATGATCATGTGTCCAGCGATAATGTGTGTGTGTGTGTGTATTCACCTAGTTGTGCTTATGGGGGTTCAGATCTGCTCTTTCGGCACGCCTCTCAACTGTCAATCAACTGTTTCTACTACTACTACTGTTTTTTTTTTTTACCACACACACATAGACCCCAAAAAGCAGCCCGTGACAGCCGACTAACTCCCAGGTACCTATTTACTGCATGGTAATAGGGTGAAAGAAACTCTGCCCATCGTTTCTCGCCAGCGCCCGGGATCGAACCCGGGACCACAGGATCACGTGTCCAGGGTGCTGTCCGCTCGACCACCGGCTTCCCCAGGGAGTGTGTGTGTGTGTGTACTCACCTAACTGTGTGTGTGTGTGTGTACTCACCTAATTGTACTTGCGAGGGTTGAGCTCTGGCTCTTTAGTCCCGCCTCTCAAATGTCAATCAATTAATGTACAGGTTCTGAGCCTATTGGGCTCTATCATATCTACACTTGAAGCTGTCTCCTGCCTCCACCACATCACTTCCTAATGCATTCCATTTGTCTACTACTCTGACACTGAAAAAATTCTTTCTAACATCACTATGGCTCATTTGGGCACCCAATTTCCACCTGTATCCCATAGTGTGTGTTCCCCCTTGTGGTAAATAGTCTGCCTCTATCTACGCTATCAATTCCTTTGAAAATCTTGTATGTGGTGATCATGTCTCCTCTAACTCTTCTGCCTACCAGTGACGTGAGGGGTTAATTCCCGTAGTCTCTCCTCGTAGCTCATACCCCTCAGTTTGGGTACTAGTCTGGTGGTAAACCTTTGAACCTTTTCCAGAGTAGTCTTATGCTTGATTAGATATGGACTCCATGCTGGAATTGTATACTCCATGATTGGTCTGATATATGTGGTATACAAAGTTCTGAAAGATTCCTTACACAAGTTTCTAAAGGCCTTCTTATGCAAGCCATCCTGGCATACGCAGCTGATGTTATCCTATTGATTTTTTTTTTGCAGGGATATTCCTGGGCGGGCCCTAAGCCTCTGGCTGGACCACTAAGTGTTGCTTGTTCTTATTTTACTTGGGCGGAGTGTGAGTATTTATGACTCGTATTGTCGCTTCAGTAAGATTTTGCCATATGTGTTTAACAATTTCTTCTGCTCTGTTGAATCTAAGTTGAAATCTTAATGGGTTTGTAACTGTGCACTCTGTTAGATAATGTTCCAGTGGTCTGTCGGGAATTTCTCCACCGTGCCCTGTTGATATGATCTTCAGGCGGCAGATCTGGCGTGATATCAACCCCCAGGTCTTTGTCTCTCTCTCTGACTCTTGAAGTACTTCATCTCCCAAATGATACCTTGTATCTGGTCTCCTGCTTCCTACACCTATCTTCATTACATTGCATTTGCTTGGGTTAAACTCTAACAACCATTTGTTCGATTATTTCTGCAGCTTTTCCAGGTCTTCTTAAATCCTCAAGCTGTCCTCCTTTATCTTAATCCTTCTCATAATTTTGGCGTCGTCAGCGAACATTGAGAGGAATGAGTTGATACCCTACATATACATTTACGTATATCAGAAACAGAATAGGTCCGAGAAAAGAGCCGTGTTGGAGTCCACTGGTGACTTCACGCCAATTTGAGGTCTCACCCCTCACTGAAACTCTCTGCTTCCTATTGCTTAGGTACTCCCTTATCCACCAGAGCACCCTACCAGTTACTCCTGCCTGTTTCTTCAGCTTATGCATCAGCCTTTTATGGGGTACTGTGTCAAAGGCTTTCCGACAGCCCCCCAAAAATGCAAGGCAATATTTACCTTCCCTGAACACATGTTGATGTGTTGTCACGAAGTGTTACTAGGTTTTTCTCACGATCTTCTCCATCACCATGCATGGTACACAAGTTAAGGACACTGGGCTGTAGTTCATTGCCTCTTGTCCGTCACTCTTTTTGTATATTTTGACTACATTAGCCATTTTCCATATTTCTGGTAGGTCTCCCTTTTTCATTGATCTACTATATATACACTATAGATAGTGGCAAGCAAAGCGCTCCTGCACAATCTTTCAATACTCATGAGGAGATTCCGTCCGGGCCAACAGCCTTTCTCATGTCCAGATCCAACAGGTGCCTATTGACCTCATCTCTTGTAATTTCGAACCCTTCCAAGACCGCCTGGTTTACTACCACCTCTCCTAGCGCAGTGACCTCTCTTTGTTCTATTATGAACCTCTCCTGAAGGCTCTTGTTGCATTATTCACACACCTCTTCCTCATTCTCTGTGTACCTGTGACCTTGTCTCAAGGAGAGAACAGTCTTGCCTTGCTGCTGTCCCAAGCCACACTCACTGAAACTCTCCTCCAATGCTGAGAGGCTGACCTTGACTTAGTTGCTAATCTACTTTTCAATGACAATTAACCACACTAGATTCGTATTGACTGGCCACTTTAAGGAGATTGGAGTCCTATCCAAAATGAATGGTAATTACACAGGTACTTGAACCCGATCAATTGTTGAGTACAATATTGAATAATAACATTAATTTCTCTAATTTGAATGAATTAATAAACAAGATGGTTGATGGCATTTCTTATCCCACCTGGTGAGACTGTAATGAGGCTAGTGTGTGTGTTACAGGGCTACCAAACTATAGTCCCCATTTCTACTATCCCCCACGGAGGCTGTACTGAGGTTAGTGTGTGTGCTACAAGGCTACCAAACTATAGTCCCCATTTCTACTATCCCCCGAGGAGGCTGTACTGAGTTTAGTGTGTGTGTTCCAAGGCTACCAAACTATAGTCCCCATTTCTACTCTTCCCCGCGGAGGCTGTACCTGAGGCTAGTATGTGTTCCGTAGCTACTAAACTATAGTCCCCATTTCTACTCGACTCATTTCCACTTGGCCGGAGGGAAGAGTTGATTCTTTAATCTAAAATGATGTTAAATTACATAGGTCCTTAAGCAAGGTTGATTATTCATTATAACATTGAGTAATACAACAATTATTCTACTTTTTAAAAGTTAATGTATTAATTGCCGTGACGTCACTCTAAGATGACTCACTGCGCATCTTTGCCAGCTCTACATGTATCAATACTATTGAATTATATACCCAGGTCGGTACACCACATCCTTTTTGTTATAATTCTTTATGGGTTATTTATAAATAGCTACAGGGAGGGTCTAAACTCTTTTTCTAAGGGAAAGTAATTCTTGGGACTACACACACACTATCTTCACTGTAAACATCTTCACTACACACACACACACACACCATCTTCACTACACACACTATCTTCATTGTAATCATCTTCACTACACACACTATATCTTCACTGTAACCATCTTCACTACAGACACTATATCTTCACTGTAACCATCTTCACTACACACACTATATCTTCACTGTAACCATCTTCACTGCACACACTATATCTTCACTGTAACCATCTTCACTACACACACTATATCTTCACTGCTACCATCTTCACTACACACATTATATCTTCACTGTAACCATCTTTACTACACACACTATATCTTCACTGTAACCATCTTCAATACTGTGACGGTGTCCCACCTTATGTCTTCCCTATGCCGGCATAAAGAGTCATATCTCTTCAACCTGCACGTTCTCTGATGCTCAGGGAACATTTTGATATATAGGAAGGTGTTGAGAGTTATCATGGTGGCAGTGAATTTGCCGATTTAGTTTGGTTTTACAAGTGGCTTACGCCCTTTTCTGCGGCGGTCAGTGTGTCACGGCCCGTCATCTAGAACGGACACGCTCAAATGAGCTCCCAATTTGGAGGCTAGGGAGCCCCAATCAGTGAACCCAAGCAGCCGCATTGATACTGTAGACGTCGTGGGACTCCTGTAGAGTGCATGGAAGCAGAGCTTGGCTGGTGTTAGAGCGTTAAGAGCTCTTTTACTGATATTCTGTGGCAGAGCTGAACGTTGGGCGGGGTCGCGAGGACGCCCCTGCGGGCCACGTTCAAACGCACCAGGCGACATTACACCATAAATCACAATGCGTGATGCATCAAATGAAGAAATGAACGATTAAGGCAGCGTCTGGGATGCTCTCGGACGCATGTTCGAATCCCCGTCACGGCCATCCCCGTTGTGGATTTGCTCATCAGGCGAGCTGCTGGCGACCGGGTCAAGTCCACTGGAAAAGTTGAGAAGGGGGACGCTAAACTGGACTGCAAGTTTGTCTACAGTTCCAGTGTGGGAGGAGGGAGACGACGCACACGGGAACCTGTCTCCAGTACCTCAGGAGGAGGAGGACCTGCCTACAGAGTGTGAGGACGGCGAGGACGCGCATCTACAAGTCGACTGCGGACCTTGTGTGTACAGGACCCTGATCAACGGAGGACCGAACGCCAGGACCGAGGACCTCAGCGACCATCGTCAGAGGATATGTCGACTTTGTAGCAGAGAGAATTAAGATAGATAAATTCCCTCCCATTACCCCTTGGCCTAGGTGAGCTAGAGTATCATTCATGTCGTGAGCATTGTCTTTATTATCACTACCTGTGTGGTAGAGTTAGGCTAGGAGCCAGGTTACTCATGTATGCATGAAATAATATTCATATGTGTGAGCGCAGTGACATTTTGGGCAGCTAGAGGAAGTGGCTGGTTTCAAGAGGCCAGGAGCGAACTTTTGAATCGTCCAGCTGACCGTGTTGCCAGAGGCGCGTGAGGAGTGTGGCCGCCGTTTGACAGTTATACATATATTGTTTACCCTGCGGATGAAGTGTAGTTTTCTTCGGCAAACTTATCATTGATTTTAACACTATGTTTGAGTGATCCTTCCATCTTTTCTGTTTTGAGTCCTCTGGAAGGTTATAGGATAAGGGCACTTTAGTACGGCAGTTTCTTGACGTTGGGGAAACCTTAGGAGGACCGGCTACCAAGTGTGCACATTACACAAGCGTGGAGTTTATTCAATGTTGAATCAAGGTCTTCAACGTGGAAACTAACGTTGAATGACCAACGTTGGTGATGATTCAACGTTGAATTGACGTTGCTCTTGGAAATTGTGTTCACTGGATTGAACTTGCCTGATGAATGACGTTGCTGTCAGTAAATGGTGATAGTTTGTTTACGTCCCAACCACTTAGGCTGGACGGAAGAGCGACGGTCTCGCTTCATGCAGGTCAGCCTTCAATCCCCGGCCGTCCAAGAGGTTGTGCACCATTCTTTACCCCCGTCCCATCCCAAATCCTTATATCCTGATCCTTTCCCAGTGCTCTATAGTGGTAATGATTTGGCGCTTTCCCCTGACAGATCCCCCGTCCCTCGAGAAATGCAACTTCAGTAAAGTGAGTTAACTTTAAGTCAACTTAAGTAAACTAGAGGGACGTTTACAAGGAAGCATAACAAGAGAAGGACTGGATGACACTGTTATTCTCCAGATGGCCAAACAATTTTACCATGCTGGAAACTCATTACATAAAGCTTCAATTTCTCCGCGTGTCGCCGAAAATCATTCCAACGGAGGCATAGGAGTCACAGTGAGAGAGAAGAAGTCAGGTTAGGACAAATTATCCTCCATACTTCCCTGGAAATATAAAGCGATTAACTTTCCTTATTAAGACATTAGGCTGGGGTCGTTCTTGCCCTTGATGGGGTGGTTCTTCTCCGGCCACGTCCACGGCGGTCTCCGGGGCTGGAGGTCCCTGTGCCCTTCTTTACCAACTTCGAGGTCATCCCCGGAACTCACAGTTCCTGCGACGGCGCAGGAACCAATCGTATTGGCGTATGCCTTTCCATTGGAGACTTTCAGCGCCGTGGAGAGGGGGGACCTGCTGCCTGGGTAACAGCTTCTCCCCCGAATCAACCTATCCTGGCTTTGCGCCCTGGTGAGACCACTCCAGACCAGGCCGACACCAGAGTGCAACTCCATAGTCTCCTAAGACTGATGGATGCCTACTACTACTACTTCTAGCTCGGTCGATATAGCTTTGGCCTCACACAATCGCGGGGCTCCCTGTTCGAGTCTCCTAGAGCTCAGACCAGGATGATTGACCAGAATATAATGACTATAAGACCTTTCTCATACAATCAGCTCCTAACCTGAACAAAAAACAATCGACTCTGACTTGTCGTTGCTCGGGGAACGACCATTAACAATACTTACAAGTTAGTACAGTCTCCCTCCCCCCATCCCCAAGCTCAATTCTCGTGATTTGCCACAACGTACAAGATACAGAGTACTAACTTAACCAGAAGCGCACGACCCAACCCACTCTCCTAACCTAACCTACCGATGCATATATATAACTTGGATATGTGAGTGAACCGCTGCTGTTCACAGTACTATGTAATTTGTACGTTGGTAACCATAACGTACAAAATGCGACGTGCTGAGATAATGGCTACACTCCTTTGCCATCACCCTCAGCCACAACAAAATGATGCCAGATGGATAACTTGAGTAACAGCTGAGTAAACCAACAGGACTCGACACAACCGAGCAAGTATAATATAACTGAGAATACAACTTGAGCTTGACAGAGATGGCTGAGTATAGGACTCCACAGGATCGGTACGGGCTGAGTATAGGACTCCACAGGATCGGTACGGGCAGAGTATAGCACTCCACAGGATCAGTACGGGCTGAGTATAGGACTCCACGGGATTGGTACAGGCTGAATATAGTACTCCACGGGATTGGTACGGGCTGGGTATAGACTCCACAGGATCGGTACAGGCTGAGTATAGGACTCCATAGGATCGGTACGGGTTTTGTATAGTACTTCACGGGATTGGTACGGGCTTAGTATAATGCTCCACGGGATTGGTACGGGTTTTGTATAGGACTGCACAGGTTCGGTACGGGCTGAGTATAGCACTACACAGGATCGGTATAGGCTGAGTATAGGACTCTACAGGATCGGTACGGGCTGAGTATAGGACTCCACAGGATCGGTACGGGTTTTGTATAGGACTCCATGAGATTGGTACGTGCTGGGTATAGAACTCCACAGGATCGGTACGGGCTAAATATAGCACTCCACGGGATCGATAGGAGCTGAGTATAGGACTCCACGGGATAGTACGGGCTGAGTATAGGACTCCACAGGATCAGTACTGGCTGAGTATAGCACAATTATTTATTATAATAAATTATATATACATTTATGGTTATAACTAGCCTGGTATCAACCTCTTATAATGGAAAAGCACAATTGTTCTTTGGTTCAGCCCTCGGAACAATGTTATAGTGCTTGCTGTAAGTTTTGTTTACTATTAGCAGAGCTTGAAAAAGTTAGGCAAGAAAAATATATAGCAGTGTCTTCCTGCTATAAACTGTTTAGCAGTGTCTTCCAGCTATAATAAATATATATGTAAATAGGATACTATTCATGATCCTGTATCTTGATTCAAAGGAACAAAATTATGTGGGAAAATCCGAGCAGGCTTATTTTTTTTTATGAATATTTAAGTTTTTTAGTTAATTTTAATATTGTTGGGTCTGAGTTATTAATAAGCTTCCTAGTAAGTCGACTATATATTGATTCCGCCTGCTAAAATCTTAACTTACATTCTTAATTGTTCCCCCCCCCCCCACACACACATAATGAGAGGGACAATTTGTAGTTCATTCCACTTTACAGTGGATACTGATGAACTATAAATTGTTTACCTAGTCTTTAATATAAATTGTACCACATATGGTGGTCTAATCTACTATTATTAAAGCTAATTTAATTATGAACACTACTACTCTATCTATAGTTTACAGAAATAAAGGCCTTAGCTGACACTGGAGGTGTGGCCTAATTAGGCTGGAACTGTAGTTCAATCTCAGATTAGGGTGTGGCCACATGTGCCTCAGAGTGCCACGTAATGGCGGCTATCTGGAGGTCTGCAAGGTTGGTGTACAACAGGGTAGAAAAAATTCCACAATTATGTTGGGAGCCAGCTGCATCCTGGTAACTTCACATCACTAGTTCCTGCCGACGTATTTATTATTACTGGAAGCACATTGACATATAAGGTACAGTGTGACATGGAACATTCGTATATGTAGTAAAGAGCTGAGTAAACGTAAGTGTTTGGGAAATAAATCCCACAGTATAACCGCTTAGCCTATTTAATACATAAAATGGGCAAAATATGCAATAAATACTTGGTAAGACGGATACTCCGGTGTTCCTGGTGTTGTAGAGAGGCTGTAGTGGCTGCTCGGATTGTTGACACGTAATCTGGGTGTTTATGACGCGTTTGCTGGCTCGTTAGGAGCCTCCACTCTCTCGTGTCTTTGTTATGATTCTCTAGCGCCTCCCTTCTCCCCGCAGCAGAGTCCCAAACAACGTTTGTGTTAGTTCTGTTATGTCTCAAGTAAATAGGGAGTCAAGCTAATTTTGTGTTGTGTTTAATTATATTCAGTCCTAGTGAACACTATTTTATTAAGATTAAACACCAGACTGTTGTTTATAAGAAATAAGACAATACACACACATATATATATATATATATAAATATATAAATATATATATATATATATATATATATATATATATATATA
The DNA here is from genome assembly GCF_020424385.1 of Procambarus clarkii. Taxonomy (NCBI): domain Eukaryota; kingdom Metazoa; phylum Arthropoda; class Malacostraca; order Decapoda; family Cambaridae; genus Procambarus; species Procambarus clarkii. The sequence continues at coordinate 14,528,480 of NC_059625.1, read as the reverse complement.
TATATATATATATATATATATATATATATATATATATATATATATATATATATATATATATATATATATATATATATATTTTATTAAATATGACCGAAAAAGTAAGATTAATAATTCTAACACGAATTTTCTCAATCTTTCGTACATTTCTTTTCACTGTTGGAGGTAAATCAAAAATCAATTCTCCAAAATTCATTTTTATTTCTAGTCTGACGCGACACGAGCGCGTTTCGTAAACTTATTACATTTTCAAAGACTTTACTTTACAAATACACAACTGAATAGAACTTACGCATCTCCGATTTTATATCTACATTTGAGAGAGGTGGATGGGGTGAGGTGGCATTAATAGGGTATTAATTTCATCAACACAAGACAGAACAAGAGGTGGCATTAATAGGGTATTAATTTCATCAACACAAGACAGAACACGAAACAATGGGTATTGAATAGAAGTGATTGTAGAAAGCCTATTGGTCCATATTTCTTGATGCTTCTATATTGGAGCGGAGTCTTGAGGTGGGTAGAATATAGTTGTGCATTAATTGGCTGTTGATTGCTGGTGTTGACTTCTTGATGTGTAGTGCCTCGCAAACGTCAAGCCGCCTGCTATCGCTGTATCTATCGATGATTTCTGTGTTGTTTACTAGGATTTCTCTGGCGATGGTTTGGTTGTGGGAAGAGATTATATGTTCCTTAATGGAGCCCTGTTGCTTATGCATCGTTAAACGCCTAGAAAGAGATGTTGTGTTCTTGCCTATATACTGGGTTTTTTGGAGCTTACAGTCCCCAAGAGGGCATTTGAAGGCATAGACGACGTTAGTCTCTTTTAAAGCGTTCTGTTTTGTGTCTGGAGAGTTTCTCATGAGTAGGCTGGCCGTTTTTCTGGTTTTATAGTAAATCGTCAGTTGTATCCTCTGATTTTTGTCTGTAGGGATAACGTTTCTATTAACAATATCTTTCAGGACCCTTTCCTCCGTTTTATGAGCTGTGGAAAAGAAGTTCCTGTAAAATAGTCTGATAGGGGGTATAGGTGTTGTGTTAGTTGTCTCTTCAGAGGTTGCATGGCGTTTCACTTTCCTTCTTATGATGTCTTCGACGAAACCATTGGAGAAGCCGTTGTTGAATAGGACCTGCCTTACCCTACAGAGTTCTTCGTCGACTTGCTTCCATTCTGAGCTGTGGCTGAGAGTACGGTCGACATAAGCGTTAACAACACTCCTCTTGTACCTGTCTGGGCAGTCGCTGTTGGCATTTAGGCACATTCCTATGTTCGTTTCCTTAGTGTAGACTGCAGTGTGGAAACCTCCGCTCTTTTCCATGACTGTTACATCTAGAAAGGGCAGCTTCCCATCCTTTTCCATCTCGTAAGTGAAACGCAGCACGGAACTCTGCTCAAATGCCTCCTTCAGCTCCTGCAGATGTCTGACATCAGGTACCTGTGTAAAAATGTCGTCAACATACCTGCAGTATATGGCCGGTTTCAAGTTCATGTCGACTAAGACTTTTTGCTCGATGGTACCCATGTAGAAGTTTGCAAACAGGACACCTAGGGGAGAACCCATGGCGACCCCATCTACTTGCTTATACATGTGCCCATCCGGGCTCAAGAAGGGTGCCTCTTTAGTACAAGCTTGGAGTAGTTTCCTCAGAATATTTTCTGGTATGTCAAGAGGAGTACAGGCTGGATCACGATACACTCTGTCGGCTATCATCCCGATTGTCTCGTCCACAGGTACGTTGGTAAACAGCGATTCTACGTCCAACGAGGCTCTTATCCCTGTGGCCCGTGTGCCCCGCAGTAAGTCAACAAATTCCTTTGGAGACTTCAGGCTGAAGGCGCAAAGAACATAAGGAGTCAGCAGGCCGTTGAGTCGCTTCGCCAGTCTGTACGTGGGTGTGGGTATCTGGCTAATGATTGGCCGAAGTGGGTTTCCAGGCTTGTGTGTCTTGACATTTCCATACGCATATCCAGGTTTATATTCCCCAATGATCTTTGGCAGGTGGAGTCCGGATTTCTTGGCGTTCACAGTTTCGATCAGTTTGTTGACCTTTGCTTTTAATTCGGCTGTAGTGTCCTTCGTTACCCTTTGGAACTTAGTTTGGTCAGAGAGTATGATGTTCATTTTCGCCAGATATTCGTCTTTTTTAAGAATGACATATATTGGCGACTTGTCACCTCTCCTGACAACTATCTCCTGACAATTAGCTGCCGCTTTGAGCTCGGGGGACAGTATGGTGCTTCTGTAATTGCCTCGATTCTTTCCTCCTTCTGCAATAAGTTCTGCTTGTAAGGTATCTTTGGTAGTGACCTTCTTTTGTGTCTCGAGGTCGAATATGTCGTCCAACAGAATTTCCAACTCTACTTTCCGGGCCATCTCACTCGGTCTGGACATAACATGACAGTTTATGCCCAGATTTAGGAGAGTGACTTGGTCCTCAGTGAGGTTAATTCCTGCAAGGTTCAGGAAGCCATCTCTTGGTCGTGGAATTGCCATAGGTCCTCCATATAATGTTGTTAGTTTCTTGATAATCCTTGTTTCAGTGCTGAGGTGATGTTGGTCTGTGAGGATGTCGAGGTGTTGTTCAATGCGGGTACGGATACTTTCGTCGATTTTGCTATTTCTCCACTCGTTTGTAGCATGAAGTAGTTGCGTTTTGTTGTCTTTGATTTCATTCTCTGCCTTGTATATCTGATCACGAATCAGATCCTGGCGATATTTTATCGTGAAGGCTTGATTCCTTGCTGCTGGGTCGTGCGCTTTAATATTAGTATATTTTGGTAGCAGTCTTTCCTGTAGACATATATTATTAAATATGACCGAAAAAGTAAGATTAATAATTCTAACACGAATTTTCTCAATCTTTCGTACATTTCTTTTCACTGTTGGAGGTAAATCAAAAATCAATTCTCCAAAATTCTCTAAAGAGGCACCCTTCTTGAGCCCGCATGGGCACATGTATAAGCAAGTAGATGGGGTCGCCATGGGTTCTCCCCTAGGTGTCCTGTTTGCAAACTTCTACATGGGTACCATCGAGCAAAAAGTCTTAGTCGACATGAACTTGAAACCGGCCATATACTGCAGGTATGTTGACGACATTTTTACACAGGTACCTGATGTCAGACATCTGCAGGAGCTGAAGAAGGCATTTGAGCAGAGTTCCGTGCTGCGTTTCACTTACGAGATGGAAAAGGATGGGAAGCTGCCCTTTCTAGATGTAACAGTCATGGAAAAGAGCGGAGGTTTCCACACTGCAGTCTACACTAAGGAAACGAACATAGGAATGTGCCTAAATGCCAACAGCGACTGCCCAGACAGGTACAAGAGGAGTGTTGTTAACGCTTATGTCGACCGTGCTCTCAGCCACAGCTCAGAATGGAAGCAAGTCGACGAAGAACTCTGTAGGGTAAGGCAGGTCCTAGTCAACAACGGCTTCTCCAATGGTTTCGTCGAAGACATCATAAGAAGGAAAGTGAAACGCCATGCAACCTCTGAAGAGACAACTAACACAACACCTATACCCCCTATCAGACTATTTTACAGGAACTTCTTTTCCACAGCTCATAAAACGGAGGAAAGGGTCCTGAAAGATATTGTTAATAGAAACGTTATCCCTACAGACAAAAATCAGAGGATACAACTGACGATTTACTATAATACCAGAAAAACGGCCAGCCTACTCATGAGAAACTCTCCAGACACAAAACAGAACGCTTTAAAAGAGACTAACGTCGTCTATGCCTTCAAATGCCCTCTTGGGGACTGTAAGCTCCAAAAAACCCAGTATATAGGCAAGACAACAACATCTCTTTCTAGGCGTTTAACGATGCATAAGCAACAGGGCTCCATTAAGGAACATATAATCTCTTCCCACAACCAAACCATCGCCAGAGAAATCCTAGTAAACAACACAGAAATCATCGATAGATACAGCGATAGCAGGCGGCTTGACGTTTGCGAGGCACTACACATCAAGAAGTCAACACCAGCAATCAACAGCCAATTAATGCACAACTATATTCTACCCACCTCAAGACTCCGATCCAATATAGAAGCATCAAGAAATATGGACCAATAGGCTTTCTACAATCACTTCTATTCAATACCCATTGTTTCGTGTTCTGTCTTGTGTTGATGAAATTAATACCCTATTAATGCCACCTCTTGTTCTGTCTTGTGTTGATGAAATTAATACCCTATTAATGCCACCTCACCCCATCCACCTCTCTCAAATGTAGATATAAAATCGGAGATGCGTAAGTTCTATTCAGTTGTGTATTTGTAAACTAAAGTCTTTGAAAATGTAATAAGTTTTACGAAACGCGCTCGTGTCGCGTCAGACTAGAAATAAAAATGAATTTTGGAGAATTGATTTTTGATTTACCTCCAACAGTGAAAAGAAATGTACGATAGATTGAGAAAATTCGTGTTAGAATTATTAATCTTACTTTTTCGGTCATATTTAATAATATATGTCTACAGGAAAGACTGCTACCAAAATATACTAATATATATATATATATATATATATATATATATATATATATATATATATATATATATATATATATATATATATATATATATATATATATATATATATATATATATATATATATATATATATATATATATATATATATATATATATATATATATATATATATATATATATATATATATATATATATATATATATATATATATATATATATATATAAAATATTGTGACAAGAATTGTAGGTGTTAAGGCAGTCTTCTCTATGGCTGGTGGAAATGCCAATCACATTAGAAAAAAAAAAAGAGAAAAAAAATGTTGACTGCTTGGCGGTTGTCTCCTGTGGTAAAGTGAGAGGGAAAAACACGCAAAACAAATCTTATAAATAATGAAACTTTAATTTACTTTAAACAAACAGAAACAAAATAAAGATAATCCCTTGGCTGTGTACAGTGCTGATCAAAACACAGACAAAAACACAATATAAAATAAAATAATGGTTACATTACTCTATAATTAGCATGACAAAAAATTAGTAAATGGTGCTGAGAATATTGGCTGCCTGAAACCTCCACTTAGAATACAGGATGTATGCTTAGATAGAAGCGTCAGCTCTAGAGCACAAAGAATATTCTGAGGAATATTCTATTCTAACTGCTTGTGCAAGACTATATATATGCGAGCAGATGGCGCTGGAGTCACGTGAAGTCACTGATTCACCAATGGGGAGGGCGTTGGCTTGAAGTAGTAGTTTGGTGATCGACGAGAGTTGTGCGGCGACAGTGAGGAGGGTGGGGGGGTGGAGTGAATGTACCTCCCTGTAGAGATGTCTGTTATTCCACTTCTATGCCATTCTTGAATGTGGTATCTTGATGTTGCAGACGTATAGAAGTAACGAGATGTAGGAAAGAGCAGGCTAAATCTCTCTTGAAAGAGATTACTGTCACAGCTCTCCCCCGAAGCCTGCTCTTACGGGTTAAGTTACTTCATTAGACGGTAGAGTGGTAGGAGTTGCTGCCTCTACCTCGTAGACTCTGGAAAGGGCGTCGGCTACGATGTTATCTGAGTCCTTAATAAAGAAGATCTCCAGGTTAAAGTTCTGCAAGTACAGAGCCAAGCATAGAAGACGTTGATTGCTGAATTGGGCTTGTTGCAGAAATCGTAGGGGATTGTGGTCTGAGTAGATGGTAATAGACCCTATAGGTAAGGTTCGAAATGTTACAGGTTCAGGACGATGGAGAGGAGTTCCTTTTCTATGGTGCTATAGTTCTTCTGATGAGGCTTGAACTTGTAGCTGTAGTAGCTGACAGGAAGAACCTCTTCGCCACGTTGTTGCATTAGAACGCCCCCGATGCCGGTGCCACTTGTGTCGACATTGATGATGAAGGGCTACGTAATATCTGGAGAGGCGAGAATGGGATTAGAACATAGCAGAGATTTGAGTTGTTCAAAGGCAACGGTCTCTTGAATGGTCCAATGATACCATTGCTTGGGGCTGGTCAGATTAATCAGTGGTGTCGCTACCGTACTGAAAATTTTCACAAACCTACGATAGTAAGAAGCAAGGCCAAGGAAGCGCAGGAGTTGTTTCCTGGTTGTAGGTTGTGGGTAATGCTGAATGGCTTGAGTGTGAATGGCTAAAGGAGCTAGGCTTCCACTTCCTATTACATGACCAAGATAACGCACTTTACCTTTAGCAAAGGCGGACTTGCCCAAGTTGATGGTAAGGCCGGCTGTCAGGAGCTTGGCGAACAATCGTTGCAGCTGGAGCAGATGTTCGTTCCAGGTGTCGGTTGCCACAACGATGTCATCCAAAAAGGCGTAGGTGTGATCTAGGCCATGGATGACGCGGTTGACAGCTCGCTGGAAGGTGGCCGGGGCATTACACAGTCCAAAAGGAAGGCGTTCATATCTGTACAGGCCAAAAGGAATGGTGAAGGCAGATATTTCCTTAGTCTGCTCTGTCAGACTAATCTGATGATAGCCCTTTAACAAGTCAATTTGGGAAAGATAAGGAGCATTACCTACTGCGTCAAGGATATCATCTATACGAGGTAAAGGGTAAGCATCCATGACGGTCACGAGGTTCAGTTTCCTATAGTCTATACATAATCGTACTTTACCGTGAGGTTTCGGCACCAAGATGCAGGGTGAGGCCCAAGGGGACTCACAAGGGGTGGCCAGCCCATGATCCAGAAGGTACTGTACCTTAGCACGCATAACTTCCTTTTTGTACGGGCTGATGCGGTAGAAAGGTTGACGAATCGGCCGGGTATCAGGATGTAGCTGGATGTCGTGTTGAACCACATTACATTCCTGGGGATCATTGCTGAACAACTTCTGATGTTCTTGGAACACTGTTACAGTCCTGAAAATATTTAGGAAGATCTGCAAGAATTTCCGAGTTGAAAAGCACTGACTCAGAGTTAGTGTTGTCGGGAGGAGAAGCAGGGAAGGTCTCACTGTGGAGGTATGGATCTTGAAGAGTGGAGAGAGATATTAGCACAGTGGGGGTGTACCTTTATACTTCTTCAAAAGATTGACGTGGCACAACTGGGTCCTCCGCCACATATCTGGAGTCTCAAGAACGTAGTTGTGGTTATTTCTGCACTCCTTGATGCGGTAAGGTCCTGAAAACTTATTTTGCAATGGAGAACCTGGGATCGGAAAATATGCTAAAACGAAGTCTCCTGTTTTAAATTTCCTGATTTTACTATGTTTGTCAAAATGATTCTTCATCCTATCTTGAGCTTTTAATAAATTATCATAGGCAAATTTTTGTACTCTCTCTAGAAGGTGCTTTAAGTTTTGAAGAAACTGGGGCACATACTGAGGGTCACTGAAGGTGGCATTATGTAGAGAGTCTTTAAAAGCTTTAAGAGGAGTACGGCATTTACGTCCGTAGAGCATCTCATAAGGAGACACTTCTAGAGACTCATTTGGGAGACTTCTGAAAATTCACATGATGATGTCAAGTTTTTTTTATCCCAGTCTTTCATAGTTTCATTGCAAAATTTCTTAAGGAGGGATTTTATCGTTTGGTGACAACGTTCAAGAGAACCCTGTGAAGCAGGATGATAGGGGCTGGACAATACCTGAGTAATGTTGAATTCTTCCAGCGTCTTCTTGAAGAGATCACTGGTGAGTAGTATAATCTGAGCCAGATAGGCGCACTTAACAAACAATGGGGGGTACTTATCAGACAATGGAATCAGAGGCGGGGAGCCAGATAGGCCCACTTATCGGACAGAAGGAATCAGAAGCGGGGTGACAGATAGACCCACATCAAATTGTAGTCTACGGTGTGCCCCCACCACATTTCACTTACACTGTGTCATCTCCGTTTAAACACTACACTCATTATAAATATATAGGACTAATTAAGGATATATATATATTCGAACAAGTCTGAATGGCCCCTCCCTTATATGGGAGTATTTAAGGAGTATTAAATTATAAATCCTCCCCCTCCCCCAAAGGTTAAAAAACATCAAATAATTTATTAAATGCTTTATTAGGTAAAAACCACAAAATGTATAAGTAATTATGTTAGTTAATAATTGTAGTTTACAGAGTGCTCTTGCCATATTTCACTTACTACAGCTCTACCCCTCCCCTCCCTATCCCACACCCCCATCCTCGTCTGAGTAGAATTGTGACGATTCCTCATCAGTGAAGAGTAGGGGAAGGTCTTGAGCCCCATCCCCCCCCTCTCTTGGGGGGGTGGGGTGAGTTGGGTGGACACCTTTTGGCTGAGTTTCCTCCTCTCTCTCATCGGAAGTGTTCTGGAAAGAGATGGGGGAAATAATTTATAGTGATTAAAGGTTTTTTATATAATTATATATTTTATTAGAAAAATATTATATTTTTCTCTAAGAACAACTAGTACATACCTCTCCCCCTGCAGGAGCGGCCTTGTGTCCTCTACAGCAGGCATCGTCAATTAGACTACGTAACAGCATCTTGTTTGGGGCAGACCCCCCACGTAGAATTACTACTCTACAAATGTGGACGGGTCCCAAGAACTGCACTGGAGAAAAACATAAGAGGTGAAATAGAGGATATACAAACTTTTTTTATTGAGGGAAATAAAACATAAAATAAATCTATTAGCAGAAAGATAGGGTAATACTAACCAGGTCCTTCAAGGACTTCAATCTTCCCCGCAGGTGTTTTTTGAGAGACACCTCCCATTTCGTAGGAGGAAGACAGTCTTCTGAGGGGGGTGGGTGGGGGAGAGGGGTTTTTATAGGAGGCTACACCCCTTGTTAGGTAGGTTGCCTAGCTAACAAAAATATTCTCTACACCACCTATAAGAACCAACCCCTATACCTCTACAAAATGTCCTAACACAATGATGTTTCATAGGAAAATATCGTCTTGCATAAGCAAGGGCTCGTTTATCATTTAATTTTAAAGTAATGCTTGAAAATACATTATGTAAGTAGTGTACTGTTGAAGGCAACCCCAGGTGGCTCACCCTATGAACGAATATGACGCAATACAGTCCAAAGGCGAGAGTAAAATCACTCTGGAGTCTGTAGCGCATTCCAAACACCTTTCTTATTTTGTTAGTTTTAATAAATCCTTGAAAATGACGTCCGTAAGTAACTGGCGATATTGCATAACTATCAAAAAAAAACATCCGATGATTAACTTTATCAACATAAATTCCTACCCAATGTCCCATAGTGATTCTGCTATTTGAAGGTAAAATATTAGTTATGAAAACAATAGGTTTTCTTGAAGATATATTTAAATGTTCTATCTCATCAGCATTATAACAACCTAGGTAGAGTGTTCGATCCCCTAGATTATTTTTTAAATTAATATTTATATCATAACAATTCATTATGTTTTTTTACGCTCGCACGTCACACAGAAGAGTTCTCTGCCCATCGATGGATAGTACCCCGGTCGTTTCCCCAAACAGTAAAACCAGCCTGTTATATGTAACACCGCCACCAAATTCAAGCTCCATACGCAAGTTGCCAGATTTCTCCACAGGGAGGGAATCTTTTGTTTGAATGGTGGTTAAGTCAAAGGCGAATATTGATCTTCCCTTATTAAAAGAGTCATAGGCCAGTAGTGAATCACGCTCTAAGCCTAATGTCTTCAAAGTTTCATAATAAAGGCGGGAATAATGGTTATCGAAATCGCCACCAATTCGGTAAATTGCATTATTGTTCAAATACATAGCAATACTTTTCAGCTTTGCATTTTCAAAATATAATCCATTACCTTGGTGAAGACCGGCGAAATAATTCATTGGAACGATTATCATGTATATCTTGTGTGGAATTACTTGCGCCCATGGTTGATCAATTAAGAGACTAGTTTGATTCCCTGCTAGAACATATGTTTTAGAAATGGTTCTATTGAAAGTATAGGTTATGGGGTCGGGGGATGCTAACAGTGAGCTGTTTAAGGCCAGGTAAGCACTTGGGTAGGGGAACACCCGCGTCACCCATAACTTAGCATAATCCATATGCAGGCGATACTTAGAGCCATCGTCCACGCTTGTATTTAGGACCCAGGCATGGGGGGAGAGCTCCAATCTTAGTCGCATATCTATATTATCTAATATGTATTGGTCTAGGGATGATATATCCAATAGGAGGGGGAAACACATCGACAAACCTTTACTTTTTAAATCACCCATAAATTTTTTATCCTTGGCGGTTGCTCCAGTAAAATAAGTATTTGTAAACTCATTAGTGATTATACCATCGTCATCTCTCCAGTCCCTACGAAAGCCTCCAATTCTCCCCAAGGAAGACATTTTTGATGGAGGCATGGAGGTAATTAATTTAATAAACGACCAATAATTAAAATTAGTATTTGTTTCAACTACCTGCTCTCCTAAAAACACCTGAACACCTTTAAACATGGTATTTGACAACCCATTCACAAATTCCACATGGTCATCCTCTTCCAATTTTGTGGTATCGTCATCTTTCGTTAAAGATACCTTAAAATCTATAACAATATTAGCTAGATCTAAGAAGGCGCCCTGGGTTCCAGGGATGCGGAATTCTAAGTAATTATCCCGCAAACGTTGATTAATGGGGAGGTTGACAGGTAGAACGTCTATTTGCTGCGTAGAGGCAATTGAACTCTCCACATTACGTATTCTGTTACTTCTAGGAAATTGGTCAATAATACTGGAACTATAATATTCTAGTGGTATTTTCACCCCAGCTCCGCTAGGCTCCCCCATGATCCCTCCGAAAGTTGAAGTATGACTGCTTACGTTAGCGAAAACACATCATTTTTATACCCAAGACCTCGTTTACATTTTTTATTTTTATTTTTTCGCCTAGAGAGTCTTTTAATTTTACCTCCCATTACCAATTTCTTTCCCACACTCTTAAGAGCATCAATACCGTGAGTTCTCAGAGCACTTTTTACATCCCGTTTACCACTGCTTAAATCACCAAGGACATTTTTCCCAAAATCGATGGCGCTAGGTGTTACAGCTTTCATGAAAAATGGTATGGCCCGTCTAGCAATACCAGCCAAGGTCCCAAAGAAACCTCCACCAGATCTGAGATAAGGCGCTTGGAATGTGCGTATGTCATTCATCGCCCCCCCTCTCATCCCATGTCTCCTAGGGGGAGGTGCGAATATCTCCCCGAACTCCCCCTGGGAGGGTAGGTGGAACGGTATTCGCATTCTGAGGTCTCTTCCTATAATAACCTAAGTCGAGGCTAAACACTTCTTTATATATATGTTGCTATACCTTAGGGCGGATATGTAAGACCGCCGTAACAGACCTCCCATCTTCAAAACTAACCATTCGACCAAACTGATCTGTTATTTTAATATTTACTTTCTCCAACGTGTTAGTGTTTAATGTTTTGTACACTAGAGGGTGAGCCCCACTAGAATATGAGTCATGATAATTGATTGCATCTAAGATATTTACAATCTGCCCTCCGTATCGTTCAGGCTCGATGACGTCACTATAAATGAGTAAATAGTCACAACCCCCGTCAATGTCTGGGGGCGATAAGGCCACAGTCTTGGAGGCTGACGTAATGTCATCTGTTTTTGCTCGATAAATGGTGTATTTGCGACTGCTGTCAAAACCAAGTACATTAGCTATTCTGTGTTTAAATTGAAAGCTGAGAGAATTTAATGAGCCAGTACTTCCACTGTTAAGAGTTGAAGCTAGTAATACCCTCTCTACAGATTGGTCATAGGTGAGGATTGGTTCTTTATCTGAGAAGTATATTTTGAAATCATCCCTAAAGCTAAGCTGCATGTCGGTTGTTATTTGTCGACTAACCACGTCTGTAATGAATTTGATGTTTCTTGATAATATGTTGGTTTTTGGGTGGAAGGTGTATATGAGGTGTTCTGGACTCTTAGAAAGAGTTCCACGTTTAAAAGTGGCATAGATATCTATACCAGAGTCCTCCTCATCTTTGATGATGGCATTAATTCGCCTGGGGAGGAGTATGTTGACTAAAGCCACTTCATGTTTAATGGAAGGGTTTAAATGTAGTGTTGGGATGGTGTTTGTAAATGCTGAACTCGTGTTGTTGTAAATATCTCCTTGATCGAGACTGGTAAGATATATGTAATGTTCTTCCCCCATTGTCCCGTTATGTACTGAAAGGCCAATATACAGGGGATGGGTTTTTGTAAGAAGGGAGAAAATAAACAACATAACTTATATTTTATTTTATTAAACTACTTAAAGAACTACAACAGGTGAAGATTCCCACACATTTTTTAAGAATAGTGATTAACCACTCCCCCCTCGCTACTACTACTGCTGGCTGCTGCTACCTCCACTGCTGCTTCCGCCGGGGCTACTGTAGCTGCCACTACCTCAACTTCTTTACTGGAGTGGTGGTTACAGCTTTCGTTGTTTTTTCGGGGGGGAGGATAACAGGAATATTTCCTGCGACTCTCCATCGAGGATGGAGTCGATACGGCGATTCGCCCCCGTTTCAAAGTCGAGGAGTGGCTCAATCCTCCGTTTAACTGAGGTTGACGTTGTAGGGGGTGGTGGAGAGGTGGCGGTGGAGGTGGAGCCGTATTCCTGAGAGTGTTTCTTCTTCCTGGGTGTGGCTGGTGGTGCTGGAGGAGTAGAACGAGAAGAGGTTCTTGGTGTGGTACCACCCTCTCCCACCACGGCGTCGAGCGTTATAGTAAGATTATCAGCACTTGGGTCGTCGAACGGGAGGGGTGCCACTGATGGGGTAACAGCGGCAGGTCGTTTGAGGATGACTAACTCTTTGTTGAGTTTGGCGAGTTCTTGATGAAGAGACAGCAGCATGGGTCCAATGTCCTTGTGCCAGTTGACCATACCGTCGCGGGAAGCCCCTAAGCCGTAGGGTACCACTAGTCGAGTCATGGTTGGGGTTGCCGCCATTAAATTGCCCACCTTTGTTAGGCACATCTTCAGCCAGTACTGTCTGTTCTTGGCGGTATCCAGGGTGACGTTAGTGACGTAGTGAGTGTCGGCGGAAGTCTGCACTTGTTCCTGGGCTATTGGGTTTGACTCGAAGGGGGCTCCTGCCCCGAATGCAGAAATCAACCCCACAAAAGTGGGCCTGAAGTAAAGGACGGGCTCCTCTATGAGATCTTGTCCGTCGGAGGGGAGAGGGGCTATCTTCACAACAATGTCCCCCGGGGTAGACCGACAACGAATTATTGCCCTATTGGCATTACCCAGTCCTTCACGTTCCACACGGGCGTAGGAGAACGTCTTCCAGATGACGGAAGCCAGTCCATAGGGTCGCACAACAGCAGCTGCCAAGTCGTAGATGATGACGTCCCCCACCCCAAAGGCGTGGGAGTCAGTGATATCGTCGCTGACGGTCTTGATACAAGCCAGAGACATGGTGAGAGGGCGGGTGCGAGGAGCTCGTCGTCAACTGTAGTATAGTGTTCCAGGAGCGGCGGTGGGCGACCTTTAAATACACCTGTGACCCACCTGGGGGGAGAGGGGTGAAGGGGTGTGGGGTAGAGATCACCTTATGTGCCCATAGACACTCCGCCCAGACTCAAAGGCTGTAATCATATCACGATGTTGGAAGGTTAATTTTTCCATCTGCCAAATCTCTGTCTGGATCTCCTGAGATGAATACTCTTCATACCTTTTCACCGTTTCTCCAAATGACTTAAAAAACCGTTCTGGGGGAGCACTCAACACAAGACGGTCATAACAATCCCATAAGGCATATATCAATCTACTTTTGTGTTCGACAAACTTGTAGTAACGTTGAGTAGCAACCAAACGCTTCAATAGGGGAGATTTTTCTCCCTCCTCTACTGCCGCAGGGGGGGTAGAAGCTCTCTCCATGGTGGATACACAACTGAATATAAAGTCGTTTAAGATGTGCTTCATATAGGTTTTTTTTTCAATACGGTTCCCAATGGGGCCTCCTATGGATACCCCTACCCCCTTTTAACTGTGATCTGGCGCGAGAATTACGTATAAAGGATGGGTCTACACCAGCCACCTTCAGTAAAATCCTTACATCTGCCTTGTCACCCGTCCTAAATTGCCCCTTAGTAAAGGCTATAGTTTTAATTATATCTAAAATATTTAAATTTTGCACAGGCTTTAATAAATTCCCGCGACTATCCCATACCACCTGTTGACTGTTTTGTTCAAACATGTTCAATAATGTTTTGACGTGGGGAATTTCCCCTATTTTAAAATACACATTTATTAAGTTGTCCAGACTTGGGTTTTGGGGTGTGGTGGTGGTGGCTTTGTGGCGAGTGGGCCCAGCAACAGCTACCCGCATCTCAGGCGGTAGAATGGAATGTATCCTTTTTTTTATTTGTTTTTTTAAAGGGCGACGGTCGCACCTGTCCCGTGTTTTTTGTTGAAAGAAGCCCGCGGCGGCGGGCACCTGCGCGGCGGCCGGCGCTGCGGGGGGGCGGGCAATATCTTTTAAAGGTTGTCTGACCAGTCCCCCCTGTCTGGTAGGGCTATATCGTTCAAAGGAGCTACCGTGGCAACACCGTCCACAAGTTGTTGTTGCTGGAGGGGGTGTGGGGGGAGTGTCCACTCCCCCCACGCCATCATCACCACCGCTAGAGTCACAGCCAAGGTGCTTACAGCCGCCACCAACATTATTAGCCGAATTGCCCCATTTGCTTTCGTTTTTTAAAGAGAAGGACTTATTTCCACCTCTACCACTGGTGGAAGAGGGTGGAGCCACCTCATTAAGAGGCGATGGAGTACTCTCGTTTTTATTAAATAAATATTTTTCGGCAACGTGTCGTGGTACTAGGCAATATTCTTTCACCATTTTTTTCTCTTCTTATGTAATTACTTAATTAGAGAGGAAATTAACGATACAGCCAAAGGTAACAGAGCTACCAATATAGCACCACCTCTCCTAGAGGTTAAAATGATTTTCTTTTTGTACAATGGAGTTTTCTGACGCGCTACAGAACGAATGTCTTTCTGATACCTCTGTAGTCCATTAATTATCTGAGGTTGAACTGGGATGTTTCGTTTCAGAAAATTGGCAAAAATTTCACAAATTGATTCAATTTCCTGTCGTTTTAAAGCCTTGATTAGTTTATTCCGCTTCTTGGGTGATAAATTGTTCAATAAAAATAACAGTTGATGGTGCTTCTCTACGAGAGAGTCCTGATGAAATGTCATTTTTTTTTTTCAAAATTTGACGATGTCTTGAGCTTTAATCCAGCAATTGCTGGAATCTGGGTACCCTCTCCACTTGACGAAATATTCTCTGTGTCCTTTCGATGTCTTCCTAGACTGTAATATCGTTATGGGAAAATAGTCTGGAAGCGTTGTTGGAATCAATTCTTGCTCATAAAACATACCACTGATCGGCTCGTTGGTTAAATCTTTGACTTATAGGTTGGGATTGATTGTGTTCTATCGATATGAGACACTTGAAATATTTCTTCTGTATTTTGGGGCCAAAAGCCCTTGTGAAATATATTCCTTCGCTTTGCTAGTCGTTCATACTGCCCAACCTGCAGTTGTGGACTGATGGAAGTTATGGGGTGGTCATTGTTTAAATACATGACCTTAAACTGTCTTCGTATATCTTCAATGTTTTGCAACTTATGTATGGCATGTGGAGTATTTTTTAGTATTCTGTGGAAAGTGTGGTTGTATACATTCACAACTTTTGGAAGGATGTGAATGTATTGTAAAGAATTAGCCTGGGTCATATAATGATACAGTTTATGTTTTAAAGTTTTGATGGCCCGCTCCACTATACTAGATTTCATTTCCGAAAATACACTATATAACTTAATATTTTTCTTATTCAGATAATTTTGAACAGTCCTGTTGTAAAATTCTCTACCTCGGTCGGTGAATATTCGTCTTACCCCGTGAAACTGAGAGGTTTCCTCTAACACCTTCTTTAGAGCAGCTACCACATCCGTTGAATTTTTTGTTTTTAAAGTTTGAGTCTGCATTAGGCGAGAATAAACATCGACACAAATCAAAATATATTTTACACCACTATTGTATTTTTGTAAACTACAAAAGTCTCCCAAATCACAGGCAATTATGGTGCGGGGTTTAGGAGCTAATATTTTTCGCCGAGGAAATCTAACTAAATTTCTTCTGTGTAATGTGTAAGATCGTTCCCCACGGAGAAATTCCCTCACATCTGCAATACTGATGCTGGTGTCTTTAAGTCTGGCAGCCTTATACAATTTTTGAATTGATCCTGTGAAACCACCCGGGGTAGAAATGTCATTGTAGATGGAGGTAAGAATTGACCGTTTCTGCGTCGTTAAAGGCATTTTTTTTTTTTTTTTTTTGTTCACATATGATAAACAATTTCACACTGGTCTTCATTGACAATCCCCGTTCGTAGTTGTAATGTCTCAGGAACTGTCAGATCAACCAATAAATAGCCATACTCTCTCTGGGATATTGCCCGTCGGTATATTTCGACGAAATTATTAATAGTTTTCCG
>NC_059625.1:14477038-14509538 GCF_020424385.1 Procambarus clarkii | reverse complement strand
TGACAACAATCGAGATAGAGATGGAAATTCCTCAGAAGGGGAGGATGTTATAGACATCCCTCACTTAATTAATAGGGTGGGGGCCCTGGGCGATCTCTTTACTAAAATGGAATATTCCATCCCCCCAGCCTTTGCCACAGATCCTGTAGGTCTTCTAAGCAACTTTAGAGAACTATTCTCTAACGAAATAGAGAATTACATGAATTCTCTGGGGGGTCATGGCAATTTTACTTCATCATTCAAAATCCTCCTTGAAGTGAAGGTTACACTTTTAAAGCAACGTCTCACAGAAGATGATGACTATAGGGAACACTTCATAACGACACCTGCTAGGCTGGTAACTCTTGAGGAGGTGGGTGATCTTATTGATAGTTGGGTGGGTTATATGATTACACGTCTGGAGGATCTCCTTTCAGAAACAGAGGGGAGTGGTTTTATATTATTTAATGTTGATTTCCTCAAAATCGTTATCTGTAATGGTAGTGTAAGGTCAGTTTTGGGGGATTATGTCCCTTATCCCCCTTTTTAAGGGGCCGACACGAGGTCTTCAACCCAAACCCAAATGGTAACAATGGAACATGCATTATTCAATGCATTGCCGCTTTTCGGGCGTCACAACAAGGATGGAAATGGAAACGTATAGGAAGACTTGTAGAGTCTCACTCTAGGGTTAGGAAAATGGTCAAATACGAGCAATTATCTTTCCCTCTCTCATGGGAGGATATCTCTAAATTGGAAAATAGGAATAAACTCTCCATTTTTTTGTATTCAATTCACAAACATACAGACGGTGCCTATCACGTCTCTCTTTGTCGTCGTGGTAGCAGACAGTACTCAGACATAGTTCCATTATTATTATTGGGGGAGTCTCATGTAAGTCTTATTAAAGACTTAAATAAATTTTTACGGAACTTTACCCGCAGCCACAGGCGAAAGACAGTCTTCTGTAGAAGCTGTCTTTCTGAATATCAAAATTCTAGTGAGCTGTCTCACCATTCTGTTTCCTGCGACATCACGCAGAAAATGATTTATCCCCAGGAGGGGGACACCCTTCATTTTAAAAATACAGGGAAAGGTTACCCCCCTTCCCATGTAGCTTATTTCGATTTCGAGAGTGTCCTAAGCACTGAGGATTGTCTAGGTTCTGTTACAGCCATACATAGGCCTATAGCATACAGCTATATAATTGTTGATAGGAACCACTCCGTCATTGATAAATTTACTTATTTTGGGGGGGACAGCGTCACTCATTTCATGGAGCGAGTTGCCACCAAATGGGAAATAATCAGATCCACCCTACCCAAATATGAAATAGACATGTCTCTTGAGGATATGGTTCATTTTAGGAGACAGACTCACTGTCAGTTTTGTGAGGCGGTATTTACACCCACCAATTTCAAGGTTCAACATCATGATCACCTTAGGAAAAAACTCAATTATATTGGAGCTCTATGTAATTACTGCAACCTCCGCCACAAGAATGCTCTAGAGAGTTTAGTCCTAATTGCCCACAATATGTCTTATGACATGGGCCTAATTTTGAGGGAGTTTGCCATGGGTTCAAATATTAAGAGCAATATCCTCATGAGGCAGGGGACTAAATATCTTAAGGTAGAAATAGGCAACCTTAAATTTCTTGATTCACTGGCTTTTATTACGGGCAGTCTTTCGTCCCTAGCAAAAACCCACATTGATTCAGGCAGCCCCTTAACATTCACACACTCA
Organism: Procambarus clarkii; assembly: GCF_020424385.1. Classification (NCBI taxonomy): domain Eukaryota; kingdom Metazoa; phylum Arthropoda; class Malacostraca; order Decapoda; family Cambaridae; genus Procambarus; species Procambarus clarkii. The sequence continues at coordinate 14,507,813 of NC_059625.1, read as the reverse complement.
ATGATAGAAGGTTTACCCGAAGAGAGTCACCACCTACTCTTAAAGGGTAAGCAGTTTTTCCCTTATGAATATGCCACAAAAATCAGCTGCTTTAATGATGCAACACTTCCCCCTATTGAAATGTTTTACAGCTCTCTAAACAAATCATCCATCACTTTGGAAGAATATAGACATTCTAAATTAGTATGGGAGGCTACGGGATGTGAGTCATTAAAGGATTATCTCCTTATTTATTTAAGGTGTGATGTCGGTTTACTGGCTGACATTTTTACTCACCATAGAGTAATTCTAAATGATATATTTTCCTTAGAGATGACTCACTACTGTAGCCTTCCAGGTTACTCCTATGATTGCTTCTTGAAAAGTAGCAAAATATCGTTGGAGTTAAGTGCAGATGTGACGTTGCACAATCTCATATCACAAAACATACGAGGGGGTTTTACAACTGCAGTTAGGAGTTATGCCAGAGCTAACAATCGCTATGTCAACCCATCTTTTAACCCCCAGGAGGATAGGTCTTCTTTCTTACTATACCTAGACTTCAACTCCCTTTACGGGAGTTGTATGACTAAGAAATTACCCTATGGTGGTCTAAGAAGGTTGTCATGTGATGAGATGAACTCCTTCATTAGCGAAGGGAAGATAATGACAGAACAGCCATTCTCTTCTAACAAAGGGTACTGGCTATTAATTGACACCAAACATGTGAGACCTGAAATAGCTAGACTAACAGACGATCTACCCCTTTGTTTACACCATAGGGGAATAAGTATGGAGGATATCTCACCATTTAGTAGGGGACTTCTGGAAACAATCAACATTACACACCTCCCCCAAAAAAAAAACAAGTTGGTAGGGGATCATCTCCCAAAGAAACATTATTTCATATCTCTACACCTCTTACAGTTATATATTGAGATAGGTCTTGAAGTAGGGGCTATTCATGCCATTTATGAGTTCCACCAGTCTGATTTTATGGCAGAATTTGTTAACACCAACGTTAACAATAGAAATGCTTCCACCAGTAACGATAGGAAAACACTCTTCAAATTACTGACGAACAGTGTTTTTGGTAAAACACTACTGAACCCAGCCCGTTATGCCATTGACACCAAACTAGTGACTTCAGCTAGGGTCTTTTTATGAGAGGTGAAGAATCCTCGCTTTAAACGTATGGTGCATTTAGGTGACAATAAATTATTGTCTGTCAGTTCCAGACCATTCATTAAAATTACTAATCCTAATTACATTGGGTTCCAGATTCTTGAGCTAGCAAAATACAGTTTGTACCATTTTTGGTACAGGGTACTTAAGAACCACTATTCAGATAGGGCAGCACTGATATACAGCGATACAGACAGTTTCATCTTCAGTTTAATGACTGAAGATGTCTTTAACGAGATGGGAAAGAACCCCTTAGATCATGGATCGATACCAGTAACTTCCCTGAAACTCACCCCTTGTATGATCCTTCTAAAAAGGGTGTTTTAGGTCTTTTAAAGTCAGAGGTTTCCGATAGACACATCCTTGAAGTTGTAGCTCTCAAGCCCAAAATGTATAGTTTGCTGTTGCACAACAATTCAAATTCCATTACCGCTAAGGGTATCCCCCGCGCTGTGCAAAGATCTTTAACTCATAGTCATTTTAAAGAAACCCTTCACAGCAATTCAGTAGTAAATACTTTTCAATACTACCAAATTAGGAATTTAGGAGGGAAAATGGTCACCACCCATAATACTAAGAGGGGTTTAAGTGCATTTGATGATAAACGCTATTACCTAAATAAATACAAAAGCCTAGGCTATGGCCATCCAGACATACCACCTGACCCCGACCCATCCACCTCAACCCAAGGGGTGACCGCTGGAAGTGAAAGTGATGACGTCATCGAGCCACACGGTGAGGAAGGGCGACACCCTTCCAGTGAGAGTGAACGCTATGACGACAGTAGCCCCCTAGGAGAGGAAGTAGAACCACAACACCTCTTTCTCCCTCTGGATGATGACTCATCGTCATCATCACCCCAGGAGGGGGAGGAAGACCCCACAACAGACCTGTGGGCACGGAGGAGGTGTCTAGTTAGACAATATTATGGGGGGGAATTAGATTACGACTACGTTTAAGCCACTATGTACTTTTGTTAATATATTGTATAAAATAAGTGTTATTTCTTTTCACCCACTTTTATTTTGAGTATATATATATCCTATATAGGTCCGGACATATATGCACATAGTCCTGGAGGGGCCATTCAGACTTGTTAGAATATATATATATCCTTAATTAGTCCTATATTTATATAATGAGTGTAGTGTTTAAACGGAGATACACAGTGTAAGTGAAATGTGGTGGGGCACACCGTAGACTACAATTTGAGGTGGGTCTATCTGTCACCCCGCCTCTGATTCCTTTGTCCGATAAGTGGGCCTATCTGGCTCCCCGCCTCTGATTCCATTGTCTGATAAGTACCCCCCATTGTTTGTTAAGTGCGCCTATCTGGCTCTAATCATACTACTCTGGTGAGGTTGGTGCCGCAGTCACTTTGAATCTCCCGAGGAAATCCATATTGTGTAAAGATCTTCAACAGTTGCTTCACCACAGTAGCAGCCGTAATGTTCTTTACAGGAACTGCTATTGGGGAATCTGGTGGTTGGACACAGGATGGTTAGTATATAAGCGTTGCCGGAACTGGTCCAGGGAAAAGGACCAACACAGTCTATAATGAGTCTCTGAAAGGGCTCCAAAGGTAACGGGATAGGAATTAAAGGAGCCTTGGGAATAGAGATTTTAGGTTTTCCTGCCATCTGACATGTATGACACTGCTGTACATAAGTTTTTACATCTTTAATCATACCTGGCCAGTAACAGTCTTGTCGGATGGTGTGATAGGTTTTATTAAAACCATAGTGAGAAAGCGCTCCGTGGGCCAGATATAGAATATTGGGCCGTAGGCTGGTGGGAACTGCTAGTTGATCGACATTAGCCAAATCATCATCCTCTGCTAGTTTACTGGGTCGGTACCTGCGGTAGAGCAACTGATTCTCTATAAAGATCCCAGGAATACTATCAGATTGAGTCTCGGCCTGGAAGAATAATGGTGTTAATGAGGGATCCTCCCTCTGCAACTTACGGAACTCCAGCATAGTAAGATTCGGTGGTAGATTCTGATGGTCTTGAGGGACAGCTGTTGAAGCAGAGTCAGCTGTTTGCGGTCGTGCAGCTTGCGCACGGGTTGTCACCAAAACCGGAGGAGAGACTTCATCACTTTCTTGGACCTCTACTGGAATATACTTCAGGATGGGGTTTTACACGACAGAGTCACATACCTGAGGTTTGTCCATGATGATCAAGTTGGAAGGCTGTAGATCTTCAGCCAAGTCGTTGCCCAGGAGAAGTTGTACCCCTGACATGGGAAAAGGCTTTTCCCGAATGGCGACTTGGACTTCACCTTTCACGAAAGGACAATCCAAGTGGACTCTGCCGAGTGGATACAGAGTGGTAGCAGTGAGGTCAGTGATAAGGACCGTCTCCCCGGTGTAGGTGATGTTTGGCACAGTCGATTTCCAAATTATAGATTGAAGAGCAGCTGTGTCCCTCAAGATCTTCACTTTGAAACGTCCCTCCGAATCTGTACTGTTGGCAGAGACAGTTCCAGGGTATAGGTGTTTGCTGAAGAGAGAAAGATCATTAACAGAAACACAAATATTCATCACAGGCTTACCGGACTTAGGAGGAGTCGGTTTGGGTTTAGGAGTTTCACTATAGCTTTTGTATTGGGCCTTTCCACATTTAACTATGTTATGTCCATAGAGCTTGCAATACTTACAATATAATTGAGAGTTTGCTTGATTGGTACTCACTTTGTCATAAACAGACCAAGACTTTTTACTGGAAGATGTGTCAGCTGTTAACCTGTGTATAAGACTGTAGGTGTCAGCCGACATCGCACATCTGATGAGGTCGGTTTCCTCTTTGTATGCTAAGTGAAGACGGATGGAAGCAGGAACACGCCGAAAGAATTCCTCGGCTAGAATGAGGTTGAAGAGTTCATAAAATGTAGAAACATGTGCTGCTTCCAGCCATTTCATGAAATATCTTTTCTTAGTATTGGCAAATTCTAAATAGGTGGTAACACTTGCCTTTATATAATCACGGAATTTTCATCTGTAGCTTTCGGTGGAGAGAAGGTAGGCGTCTAGAACGGCTTGCTTTAGGATCTGGTAGTCATTCTCAGACGCTAAGGTACCGAGAGTAACCGCAGCTCTACCTGTGAGATGCACTCTGAGAAGTATAGACCACTTATCTTCAGGCCAGCTAAGGTTTTTAGCTTGGGCCTCAAAAGTAGTAAAAAGCACATCTATCTCTGTCTCATTGAATGGTGGCATTAACTTACTTGCCTTGGAGATGCTAAAGCTTTCTGGAAGTTTAGCTTCAGCTTGTTGGCGCCGAGTGAGGTGTGTAGTTTCCAAGTCGTGTTCTCTTCTACGGTATTCTAGAAATTCTTCTACGGTGTTCTCTTCACCCTATTCTAGGGTGAAAACCGACAAGCGGTCTGACCACTTTGCACCAAGCAATACCAAACCTAAGAAGAAAATATCAACTGCCCTAAAGCTGGGCACATGGAACGTCAGGACACTGACACCAGGTTTCTCTGACGACCTGCAAGAAATCAATGACGCCCGAAAAACAGCAATCATCGATAGGGAGCTGAGCAACCTGCAGATGGATATTGTTGCTCTCCAAGAGACCAGGCTCCCAGGATCAGGATCTGTGAGAGAGAGGACCCACTCTTTCTTCTTGCAAGGCAAACCACCTGATGAGACCAGAGAACATGGTGTGGGATTTGCCGTCAGGAATGCACTGTTGGGACACATTATGCCAACAATGGGGGAAACCGAACGAATTCTGTCTCTGCAACTGCACTCCCAAACAGGACCAGTCAATGTAATTAGTGCATATGCACCAACTCTGACTTCTTCAGCAGAGGCAAAGAAAAAATTCTACGATGACCTCAATAGAGTCATAGCAAGAATCCCTGTAAAGGAGCACTGTTCATCCTCGGCGACTTCAACGCCAGAGTGGGTGCCGAGCAAAACATTTGGCCCACTTGTCTGGGTCAATTCGGCATAGGGAGGATGAATGAGAACGGGCAACGTCTGCTAGAACTCTGCCTTCATGGTCTTTGTGTCACCAACAAGTTCTTCGGCACAAAGCCTCAACACCGAGTATCTTGGAGACACCCCAGATCCAAGCACTGGCACCAGCTTGACCTGATTCTTCCCAGGCGTGCAAGTCTACCCAGCGTCAAGATTACGCGTAGCTACCAGAGTGCTGTCTGTGACACCGACCTCTCCCTGGTATGTAGCAGGGTCAAGATGCAACCAAAGAAGATTCATCACTCGAAAAAGGCGGGCAGACCTCGCATCGACACCACCAAGACCCGCAACCAGGACAAGGTGGAAGATTTTGCATGCGTGCTCGAGGAAGCTCTCCCTGGCCCAGCCGGGGTCACTGCCTGTAAAAGATGGGAGCACTTCAGAGACGCTGTGTTCAACGCTGCCATTTCCACCTTTGGCAAGAAGACCAGCAGGTCGGCTGACTGGTTCGAGGCTCACTCGGAAGAGATGACACCTGTCATCGAAGAGAAGAGAAACGCCTTGGCAGCCTACAAAGCCTGCCCAAGTCAGCGCAACTTACAGATCCTTCGGGCCGTCCACTGCAAAGTACAGCAGAGCGCCAGGCGATGTGCCAACAACTATTGGCTCCAGCTCTGCTCCCAGATACAGACTGCAGCGGATACAAGCAATGTAAGGGGAATGTATGACTGCATCAAGCAGGCCCTCGGCCTAATCCAGAGGAAGACTGCTCCTTTGAAATCTGCCACTGGCGAGGTGATTCAGGACCAGACACTGCAGCTGAAGCGCTGGGTCGAGCACTACTCTGAGCTATACGCCAGGGACAATGTGGTCACCGAAGACGCCCTGAGCGCCATTAAGTGTCTGCCTGTGCTAATGGAGCTCGACAGCGAACTGACCCTCGAAGAACTCGGCGATGCCCTAGACTCCCTTGCTTCTGTTAAAGCTCCTGGCAGAGATGGCATTCCTGCTGAGACCTTGAAGTGCTGCAGAGGTAACCTGCTCATGGAGCTGCATGAAATTCTCTGCCTCTGCTGGGAAGGAGAGGTGCCACAGGACATGCGGGATGCCAACATCGTTATGCTGTATAAGAATAAAGGTGACAGGGGCGACTGCAACAATTACCGTGGAATCTCCCTCCTCAGTATTGTCGGAAAGCTGTTTGCTTGAGTCGCATTGAAGAGGCTCCAAGTACTTGCAGAGAGAGTCTATCCAGAATCACAATGCGGATTCAGAGCTGGCAGGTCCACCATCGACATGGTCTTTTCCCTCAGACAACTGCAGGAGAAATGCAGGGAACAGAAGCAGCCACTCTTCGTAGCCTTCATAGATCTGACGAAGGCCTTCGACCTCGTCAGCAGGGATGGCCTGTTCAAGATCCTCCCCAAGATCGGATGCCCACCCAGGCTCCTCAGCATCATCAGATCTTTCCATGAGAACATGAGGGGCACCGTGGTCTTTGATGGACTAACATCAGACGCCTTTGACATCCGAAGTGGAGTAAAGCAGGGCTGCGTACTGGCTCCAACCCTATTTGGGATTTTCTTCGCAGTTATGCTGCGGCACACCTTTGGATCTGTCACGGAAGGCATTTATCTCCGTACCAGGTCGGATGGAAAGCTCTTTAACCTCGCCAGGCTGAGAGCCAAGATGAAGGTTCGGCTGAGGTGTCTGCGCGACTTCCTTTTTGCCGACGACGCAGCAGTCACTGCCCACTCAGCCGAAGACCTCCAACGGCTCATGACCCGCTTCAGCGAGGCCTCTCAGGCTTTCGGACTCACCATCAGCCTGAAGAAAACACAAGTCATGGGACAAGGAGTGGACTCCCCACCTGACATCGGCATCTCCGATTCCAAACTGGAAGTCGTTCACGACTTCGTGTACCTGGGCTCCACAATCTCTTACTCCCTCTCTCTTGATACGGAGCTAAACAAACGCATCGGTAAGGCATCTACTACCATGTCCAGACTGACAAAGAGAGTGTGGGCCAACAATAGGCTGACTGAGTATACTAAGATTCAGGTTTATAGAGCCTGTGTCCTGAGCACTCTCCTTTATGGCAGTGAGTCTTGGACACTGCGCTCGTCAGGAAAGACAGCTGAATGCCTACCACATGCGCTGCCTTCGACACATCTTGCACATCACCTGGCAGGACAAGGTGACAAACAACAACGTCTTGGGGAGAGCAAGAATCACCAGCATGTACACAATGCTGAAACAGAGACGAATGAGCTGGCTCGGGCACGTTGTGCGAATGGGCGACGGCAGGATCCCCAAGGATCTCCTTGGGGATCCAAGGAAATCCTTGGGCCTGAGTGTGAGCTGATGCAGGGAAAGCGTCCAACAGGCAAGCCCCAGCTACGGTACAAAGACGTATGCAAGAGGGACCTGAAAGCCATGGACGTCGATCTTGCTATATGGGAGACACTGGCTGCAGATCGTTCAGCCTGGAGGCAGTCTGTTTAAAGAGGTCTCTCCAAGTTCGAGGAGTCACTTGCCAAGGAATCGGAGGCAAAGAGACAGAGAAGGAAAGCCGGTAGCCAGGAAGACAGACTGAAATCGGACTTCGTTTGTGCTCGGTGTGGAAAGGACTGCCACTCTCGGATTGGCCTTATCAGTCACACCAGACGCTGCACCAGGATTGACAACCAGAGCGCAATTCCATAGTCTCCCGAGACTGAAGGATGCCTACTATTGATCATTTCCCCAGAAGTAACACAATATGCAATGTAGAGAGTTCAATTGCCTCGACACAACAAATAGACCATCTACCGGTCAATCAACGTTTGAGGGATAATTGCTAACGTCTAACGTTAGTAATAGACGTCTAAACCGTTAGACGTCTAATGTTAGTAATAGACGTCTAACATTAGTAATAGACGACTAAACCGTTAGACGTCTAACGTTAGTAATATACGTCTAAACCGTTAGACGTCTAACGTAATTAATAGACGTCTAACATTAGTAATAGACGTCTAACGGTTTCTTGACTTGTGTAAAGAAATCCGCAGGTCTGTTGTGATGCCACGAGTCATGTGACCAAGGGTAAAGATCTTATTGGAGGAGGCACTCCTTGGGCCTCCATGATGCTGTCGCATGATTGATCACCTTGAATAACAAGGCAGAAGTGCCGAGAGGAACCGCCAGGAGGTTTCCCGCCTAGAAAGTTATTATTAAAAAGGCTTTTGATCTGTGCAGACGTGTTACACCGTAACGTCGACCAAAGTTACGGATATTACCTTCTGAACGCGTAGTCATTAAGCCTAGCATATATCAATCACGTCCAAGCGATACCGCATGTCTGAACCCGGCACCGCAACGGCGCGAATATATATAACGGCGCGTATATATATATATATTAATGAAGATAACGATATAAGAAGAAAAACTTCACACATTTTCAACCCTCAGCGAAACTAGAATGTATTGTATTGATCCATGTTTATCTTTATAATCTCGAGTGATCCGTCAACATAGTAAACCATGTGAAGGGAATCTAGATACAATTCCCACTGGCTTTAGTCAATATCCGATTGAATGACAAAAAACTATGGACTGTTGAGACTTAGGTTATTTTCCATCCACTGTGCTGTTGACCCATGTGCTTAACACGGGGGCTAAATCTTGTTACACCACCACTTCACCAGCGGTGGCTACTTGCCTCCTCTCGCATACGCGCACTTGCCTCCCAGCCACCTTGTGGCAAACAATTCTAGTCCTTACAACTCAGAGGCTACATTTCCCGCTCGACCTCCCCAGCATCTTGTGAGCCATGCTACTCCATCTCTCCCCCACACATGTTTCTGTGCCAAGGAAATCCACCACATGCGGTCTGTGTTGGTGTTTGATTTTCAATCAACAGCAGAGGTCTACTGAGTGTGAGAGATAGAGATTGTTTGAATGTAAGCCGGTTATCAAAGTGAGTACTCCTTGCTTAATTATTGTATCATTATCAAGAGGTGCATATTCCTTGTGCTGAATTCAAGTCAGCCGTACTGCCTGTTGTTTCTCAGTAGCCCGCATCAAGAGAGTTACACAGATCGGGGAAGCACGTAAAAGTGAGGTAAGTACCATGTATCTGAGTGATCACCGTAGCTTGGCCTGAGTGAGTGCATTTTACACGTTTACCACATTTAGATTATTATTCTGAGATTTATATAATTGTGTATTTTGTGTGGTTTAATATACACCGTCACTCTGCCTATCCATTCCATATATGTGTTCTTTTTAATCTCGTTCCAGAGGAAAACTAGATTGTAAAGTAAGTGGGTGATTACCAAGTTATTTCTCTTTGTGATTATTGATTGTCATTTATTTAAAATGACAGTGTTATGTTATGTCATTAAGTGCTGAAGTTAAGCACTGTATTGCTACTTTGTCTGTTTGTCTACGTGGCCCGGTGTTGTATTAATTTGTGAATTAATAATTAAATAGTCAGTGAATTGTAATCTGGTGTTACTAATTAATGTCATTAGTTAAGTGTAAAGTAATTAGCAATGTGTTGACTAATCCTTGGTTGTCAAGCGATCTAAGTGATCAGCTGAGTGTTAACGTAATTCTTTGTGAGTTGATTAACTGTCCGTTCGACAGTAATTAGTGCAGTCACACTGATTGCTAATTACCCAGTGTTTGGAAAAATTATCTTCGCTAAGCAATGCTTGATTGCCGGACTGTCTGTGTTGACAGATCTCGATTTATCGTAAATTACCCTGCTTTTGATTGACTGTCCGGAGAAGGTATTCACGTAATTAGTGAACAAATCCACAAGGGTCGTGACGAGGATTCGAAACTACGTCCGAGAGCATCCCAGACGCTGCCCTAATCGACTGAGCTATGACATGGTTAAAAGAATTGCAACCAGAAGTTCTACTGAACTTATTTGGACCTTGCAGTCTCTCAGAGACACAACCCTGGAAACACAAACCGAAACTGTCTCTATATATTCCGCTTGTTACAACTTGTATTAAAGTTGTTAAATCCTGGTTTAACGTGTTTATGACGTATTAGAACGTTGTTACAACTTGCCATATTGGTTGTTATAACTGGTTAGGAGGTGTTAAAACTTGTTCGATCGTTGTACCAACGTCGTAGTTTCGGTATGTGTTTGGCGGGAAACCAGAGTTTTACACAATTTCCACATGCACTCGAGATATGTCAATAGGCTGTTCTTCCTCTTCGCCCATACTTCATTACACACAGAAATCACAATAACATGATGCATCAAAAGAATTCCCCCAAATCTACAAGGGCCATGACAAGGGCCGTGACGAAAATTCGAACTTACGTCCTGGATTTGTTCATTTGATGCATCACGCTACTGTGATTTCTGTGTGTAACGTAATTAGTGTTGTGGGAACCAACCTGTGAGAATTATATTTATTTAATTTATATGAATTTATATAGATTTTATATTTATGTCAATTTATATATTTCGATAGCAATTTGTATGATGTTAGCAGATTGTATTTCTGCAATATTCTCACAAATCGTCTTCTTACACATTAGGAGGAGGTTTATATTAAATTTACATATATGCAGTCAATCAAACTACAGTATTAAACTACATATATTAAATAAATTTTGGAGGTTTATCTTATTGTATGGTAGGCCTAGTCCACCAGGTATAACTAGGATGTAGACACCAAATAATCCTCGTGTGAGGCTAGCTTCCAACACCCAAGTAACAGATGTACCAAGATTAATTCTTGCTTCCTCTTCCATAATTCCTGTCAAAGGGTACTAGCTGTAAAGCCGAAATCCTAATATATGACAGCTATATCAAATGAAACATTTGTTATATTATTAGATAAGGACTAAGGATTAATTACCTGGGATGAGTCATTGCCTCATATTCTAACCGGAATTAATCATATTTATCTAACATTACTGGCCAATAATGACTAAATAGGATTTCGGAAAGACTCTTCCCTTGTTTAGATGTTGACTGAGTGTGTTGATGATGGTAGAAGCTAATTTGATCTCCACAACACTTCGTCCATGAGAGAATTATAGGAGCTGAATTTGCCCCAATGACTTGTCTTTAACAATGGCTGACCTCCCTCACCACTGACGCCTTGGCTTTCCTTGTCCAGATGTCAATATGTAGTAGAAGTGTCACATTTACTCTATTTTGATACTGATAATTAAGTTAATTCAAATGAGATGTTTTTATGATGTTATAAGTCCAAAGACTGCTGTATTAATAATTTCCAACAGAATAGCTGGTGAATTTATAGCGCTATGTGGCAATCATATCTCGTTTTCTATTGACGGAAAATTCCACTACGCCACGTCTGCAATGGAAGAATTTATATATATATATACAACCCCAGCAATATTATCTGCTTATTATATTTATTATTATTATATGGTGTCGGGTTTTCTGACATAATTGCCTGGGGGCTGCACATGGGTCGAAGTCCTATCTAAAAAAGACAAGCACCGATACTCCTCCTTCGAATTATTAGATTAATTTGATGTTAATAATTAGTTATCACACATTTGTGTGTCTGTTCGTACAGGACGGATGTCCTGTAGTAGAGTTGCAGGGGTTAGAAGTCTAATGCGATTTCGTTTCCCTGTTAACTCGTGAAAGGCTAAAATTATAGCCTAATTACATATTATTTAACCCAGAGGACTTAATGTGATCAAGTATGATCCAGGGACTGCAGTGAGATCAGTGACATTAAATATAACTTAAAGCTTATTCAGGTAACTGGTCACTGATATATAAACACTGAGGCTCATGGAATTCATCTTGATTAAATAATAAATGTATCAAAATCAGTTGTCGGATTAATTGGGGTTTAATTTAGTTAGTTGATTCAGAGGATTGAATAGTCCATCATTAAAGTCAAGTATGTTTCTGAGACTGCAGTGGGTTCAGTGACATTGGTCACAGTGACTTGTAGCTGTTTAGGCTACTGTTCACTGATTTGGCACTGAAGCCTCATGAACTCAACTTCAGCTTTAAATGGTGATATTAAGATCAACCTCTGTTGTTATAGTCAGCTGTAATCTCCTTAATATAATGCAACTGGAGATATACAATGAGCTGACAAGTTTAGATTTCTACTGGTATTACTTATCTGCAGGCATAGATCTCCTCATGCTTAATACTGGGCCTGAGAGTAATATGCCTCCTGCAGATATTTATCATGGTTATGCCCTGATATTTATTAGGGCTACCGATGAATCGATGGTAGTAGTCTGTACCTACAAGGATACTGATGTCGGTGAGGTGATCAGACTTAATAGTGGACTAGGTTATCAATAAACACTAGTCAATGTAAATATACTACCCTATTGAGGGTTGACAATTAGTAAATATTGTATTGTGAACAGTAGTGCAATTTATATTAAATAATTCACTATTTAAGAGAACATACACAATTATTAATGACAGCCTCTTAATAGCCTCTATGAAACTTCTTGTATTATCTAAAAGTATTAAATCTTATTAGTGACCTTGCAAAATTAACATTACAAAATTCTTGGATAATCTTTCTCGAAATTAACATCACAAAATTCGTGGATAATCTCTCGCGAAATTAACACCAAAAAAATCGTGGATAATCTTGCGAGGGCGCAGCCACCAATTTGGCTGGCTTCAAAATAAGCGCTGTCACTTCACGAAATAACACTCCACTAAATTGGTGAGCGACCATGAAACCGCTGATGAGGCTTGGCTGAGGGGCTCGTGAGGTTAGCACGAGGCAACTCGGCCGGTCTTTGACTAGCGATGTATTGTTATTGTATAAATTGCACTATACAAGTGTATTTAATGAATCCACTGGTTAACTCTGGTTCATCCGGTACAAAGATGACCAAATAATCTGTCATCTGGTTCGAAGAGGACCATAATATGGGCAGATTCGAACCGGTTCTGTACTATCTTGGTTCAAAGGACCATGTGATATGGGAACCGACCTATGAGATTTGTATATATTTAATTTATATGAATTTATATAGATTTTATATTTACGTTAATTTATATATTTCGACAGCAATTTGTATGATGTTAGCGGACTGTATTTCTACAACATTCTCACAAATTGACTTCTTCCACATTGGGAGGGGGGTTTATATTAAATTTATATATATGCAGTCAAACTACAGTATTAAACTTCATATATTAGTAACTAAATTTTGGAGGTCTTATCTTATTGTATGGTAGGCCTAGTCCACCAGGTATAACTAGGATGTAGACACCTAATAATCCTCATGCGAGGCTAGCTTCCAACACCCAAGTAACTGATGTACCAAGATTAATTTTGGTTTCCTCTTCTATAATTCCTGCCAAAGGGCACTAACTGTAGAGCCGGAATCCTAATATATGACAGCTATATCAGATGAAACATTTGTTATATTATTTAGATAAGAACCAAGGATTAATTACCTGGATTGAGTCGTTACCTCGTGTTCTAACCAGAATTAATCATATTTACCTAACATTACTGGCCAATAATGACTAAACAGATTTTGGAAAGACACTTCCCTTGTTTAAATGTTGACTGAGTGTGTTGATGATGGTAGAAGCTAATTTAATCTCCATAACACCTCGTCCAAAAGAAAATTATAGGAGCTGAATTTGCCCCAGTGACTCGATCTTTAACAATTGCTGACCTCCCTCACCATTGACGCCTTGGCTCTCCTTGTCCAGATGTCAGTATGTGGTAGAAGGGTCACATTTACTCTATTTTGATACTGATAATTAAGTTAATTCAAATGAGATGTTTTTATTATGTTATAAGTCCAAAGACTGCTGTATTAATAATTTCCAACAGAATAGCTGGTGAATTTATAGCGCTATGTGGCAATCATATCTCGTTTTCTATTGACGGAAAATTCCACTATGCAACGTCTTGTATGGGAGAATTTATGTATATATATACGACACCAGCAATATTATCTGCTTATTGTATTTTATATTATTAAATGGTGTCGGGTTTTCCAACAAGTGTTGCTAATTATCTAATTGAGTTAAACTTGTTGTTTTTATTGAAAGTGATTAGATCAATTGTCTTGTGCTTGTCATAATACTGTAACATAATTGATTGCCTTGACTGCTATCCGGAGAGACGAGCGTTAACGTAATTAACATGTTGCACAGAAGACTGTCTCTGTGACAGGTCTGTCTGCTGTGTCTTTGTTGTTGTTGTTATTATATTGTTTCGCTGCAGTCGTTACGAACTGCTACTTGCGTCTGAGTGGTCACCCACTGTTAGTTCATGTTGAGCAGCCGCATGTGGTCTGGACTGGAAGTTCGACTATACTTGCGGATTGTAAAATGTTGGAGCATGCCAGTATGAACTTTAACATAACTTTAAACTGCAGACCAGAAGTCACAATAACGTGGCTGAAATATGTTGACCAAACCACACCCTAGAAAGTGAAGGAACGACGACGTTTCGGTCCGTCATTGAAGTCATGGTCATGGTCAGCCATAGAATTAGTTAGGAGCAAGGGAGGAATCCCGATCATATGTGGCATTCTTCCAAGAAAGGGAGTGGGAAATGAATGGATGTCGAGGGCACTTGGTGTCAATTGCCGGCTGGAAAGATATTGCAAATCAAATGCAATATCTTTCATAGACAACTGGGAACACTTCTATGGAAGAAATGAAATGTATGCTCGTGATGGGGTGCATCTATCGAGGGCTGGGGTTGTTGCTGTTGCGAACTCGTTGGAACCAGTGGTTAGAGGTGTTTGTTTGGGTTTAAACTGTTAGTAGATAGTGGTATGGGAATTGATTTGGAGGAAGGAGGTAATAAAAGTATGTGTTCGTGGGAGAAAAGAATTGGCAAAATGAACAGGGAAAGAAAAGGGCCTCAAAATAACAATTCACTTAGGGTATATTACACTAACAGTAGAAGTCTAAGAAATAAAATTAACGAATTAAATGCTCTTGTCTGCACAGAAAAAATAGATATTTTGCACTTACCGAAACGTGGATGAATGTAGAAAATAGAGAACTATTAGCTGAATATCAAATAAATGGATTTAAACTATTTCACACAGATAGATATATTAGACGAGGAGGTGGAGTAGCCATATATGTTAGGGACAATTTGAAATGTAGTCTCAAAGAGGGAATAAAAACTGAGCCACACACAGAAACTATTTGGATAGAATTAAACGAAAAAGCAAATAATATTATAATAGGAGTTATATATAGGCCACCAAATTTAGACAGAATGGAAGCAAAGCATCTATGGGATGAAATATCTAGAGCATCTAGATCTAACAGTATTTATGTCATGGGTGACTTTAATTTTAGTGGAATAAACTGGGTGAACAAAACAGGGAATAGTGAAGCAGAAGATTTTCTAGAATTAATTGACGATTGCTTTCTTACGCAACACATTAAGGAACCAACGCGGGAAAATAATATTTTAGATTTAGTGTTAACTAACAGGGAAACACAAATTAATGACATCGAAATAGGGAGTGAGCTAGGGAACAGTGATCACAAAGTAATCAGATTTAGCATAGAATGGAATAAACCTGTAGGAGAAAATTCTGTTAAAGTGCCAGATTTTCGAAAAGCTGATTTTAATAGCCTAAGAAATTTTTTGGGTCAAATAGATTGGAAAGTCTTGGGTATGGGGTGTGGGCCGGTCTTAGAGCGAGACATGAACCCAGCGATAGGTGATGTAAAAGGGGATTTCGATGTGGATTTAATATATAACTTATTTAAGAATATTCTAAACAAAGCACAGGAACGTACTACCTTGAGGTTACCTTGAGGTGCTTCCGGGGCTTAGCGTCCCCGCGGCCCGGTCGTCGACCAGGCCTCCTGGTTGCCGGACTGATCAACCAGGCTGTTGGATGCGGCTGCTCGCAGCCTGACGTATGAGTCACAGCCTGGTTGATCAGGTATCCTTTGGAGGTGCTTATCCAGTTCTCTCCTGAACACTGTAAGGGGTCGGCCAGTTATGTGTAGTGGAAGGGTGTTGAACAGTCTCGGACCTCTGATGTTGATAGAGTTCTCTCTCAGAGTACCTGTTGCACCTCTGCTCTTCAACGGGGGTATTCTGCACATCCTGCCATGTCTTCTGGTCTCATGTGATGTTATTTCTGTGTGCAGGTTTGGGACCAGCTCCTCTAATATTTTCCACGTGTAAATTATTATGTACCTTTCCCGTCTGTGCTCAAGGGAGTACAGTTTTAGGCTCTTTAGTCGGTCCCAATAGTTTAGATGTTTTACTGAGTGGATTCTAGAAGTAAAAGATCTCTGCACGCTCTCCAGGTCAGCAATTTCTCCAGCTTTGAAAGGTGCTGTCATTGTGCAGCAGTACTCCTCTCTAGAGAGCACAAGCGTTTTGAAAAGTATCATCATCGGTATATCATCTCAAGTGTGAAAAGTTCTTGTTATCCAACCTGTCATTTTTCTTGCAGTTGTGACGGCTACTTTATTGTGTTCTTTAAAGGTAAGGTCTTCCGACATGAGTACACCCAGATCCTTTACATTGCCTTTTCGTTCTATGTTATGATTTGCCTGAGTTTTGTACGTGGTTTCCGTTTTTATATTTTCATTTTTTCAATAGCGCATGAGCTGGAACTTATCTTCGTTAAACACCATATTATTTTCTGTAGCCCATAGAAAGACCTGATCTACATCTGACTGGAGGTTCGCCGTGTCCTCTATGTTGCCTACTCTCATGAAGATCCTAGTGTCATCTGCAAAGGATGATACAGTGCTATAGGTTGCGTTCTTGTCTATGTCCGATATGAGGATGAGAAAAAGTACTGGAGCAAGCACAGTACCCTGGGGGACTGAGCTCTTCACGGTTGATGGGCTGGATTTTATTTTGTTGACTATTACACATTGGGTTCTGTTGGTCAGGAAATTGTAGATCCATCTGCCTATTTTTCGGGTAATTCCTTTGGAACGCATTTTATGTGCAATAACACCATGGTCACATTTATCAAAAGCTTTTGCGAAATCTGTGTAAAATACATCAGCGTTTTGTTTGTCTTCCATAGCATCTAATGCCATATCATAGTGATCCAGCAACTGCGACAGGCAAGAGCGCCCTGTTCTGAAACCATGTTGTCCGGGGATATGGAGATGCTGTGATTCCATGTATTTTGTGATCTTACTTCTTAGCACTCTCTCAAAATTTTTTATGATATGCGATGTTAGTGCTATCGGTCTGTAATTTTTTGCCTCTGCCTTATTTCCTCCTTTATGGAGTGGCGCTATCTCTGCTGTTTTTAGTATATCAGGAATAACGCCAGTATCTAGGCTTTGTCTCCACAGAATGTGGAGGGCCTGCGATAGTGGTTTTTTACAGTTCTTTATGAATATGGAGTTCCAAGAATCCGGGCCTGGTGCCGAGTGCATAGGCATACTGTTTATTGCTTCTTCAAAATCCAGTGGGGATAGGGTGACGTCTGATATATGATTTGATGTTGGTATCATATCCATGAAAAATTCATCTGGGTTATCAATCTTTAATGTGTTTAATGGCTCGCTGAAAACAGAGCCGTACTGCTTCCTCAGTAGCTCGCTCATTTCTTTGTTGTCATCGGTGAAAGTTCCATCTCCCTTTTGCAGGGGCCCGATACTGGATGTGGTTTTTGATCTTGATTTTGCATAGGAGAAAAAATATTTCGGATTTCTCTCTATTTCACTGATGGCCTTTTGCTCTCTTTGCCTCTCCTGGGTTTTGTATGATTCTTGTAGCTTCCGTTCAATTGTTTCTATTTCTCTACCTAACCTTCTTCGCCGTTCTTGAGATAGGGTGCGACTCTCAAGTTGTTCCGCGATTCGTTTTCTTCGCCTATATAGTGAACGACATTCCCGTTCCAAGCTGCATCTCTTCCTCTTTTTTCTTAGAGGTATGCGGTTTGAACATATTTCTAGTGCTACTGAGCTTATTTTTTTCCAGGCACTGGTTCAGGTTTGCATTTTCTAGCTGTTCTTCCCAGTTTATTTCTGTGAAGTCCTGGTTTATTTGCTCCCAGTTTATCTGTTTGTTATTGAAGTTGAATTTGCTGAAATCTCCTCCACCGGGAATCTGGACTGGTTTTGAAGGTCTACTCCCCATGGTTGTCATATCTTCAATTAAGTTGTGATCTGAGTAACAGGTATTTGTAATCATTATGTTCCTGATCAATTCATCATTATTAGTGAAAATGAGGTCCAGCGTGTTCTCCTTCCTAGTTGGTTCTACTATTTGCTGGTTTAAGGCAAACCTGTCGCACATCCGTAGCAGGTCATTTGCATGTGCCTGTTCATTTAGGCTACTTCCTGGTATTCTTTCTGATATTACTGTATTAGCTAGGTGCTTCCATTTCAGGTGCCGTAGGTTGAAGTCCCCAAACAGGATGATGTTCGGAGCTGGATTTGTGAGGTTTTCCAAGCAGTGTTCTATTTTCATTAGTTGGTCTTTAAACTGCTGAGGGTTTGCCTCCGGTGACTTATATACAAGGACAATAACTACATTTAAAATCTCTATTTTGATTATCAGCACTTCCACCATATCATTTGAGGTGTTTAGCAGCTCAGTACAGATGAGTGTGTCTTTGATGTAGAGGCTGACCCCACCCTGAAGCCGGTGTTTCCTATCACATCTACTATACCATACAAATTGAATAGATCGAATACTAATGATCCAAAGTGGATAACAAATAATTTAAAGAGCCTTGTAGGTAAAAAGAGAGCTTGGTACAAAAGGATTAAGAATGGGGAAGTCAGTTTAGAACAGGAATTCATACAACTGGTTAGAAATGTTAAAAAGGAGATTAAGAAAGCAAAAAGAAACTATGAAGTTCGCATAGCAGAGCAAGCAAAGTCAAATCCTAAAGGGTTTTTTCAGTTATATCGAACTAAGACTAGGGAAAGGATAGGTCCATTAAAATCTGAGACAGGTCAAATAACGGATAATGACAAGGAGATGAGTAATATTTTTAACAAATATTTTATATCTGTATTTACTAAAGAAGAACTTAACAATATGCCTTCAGCCGAACAAGTCTATGTGGGTGGGGATGAGGACAGGTTGACTAGTTTAGTAGTTACCAGGGAGGATGTAATTAAACAATTAGAAAAACTAAAACCAAACAAATCCCCAGGGCCGGATGAAGTGTTTGCCAGGGTGCTTAAAGATTACAAAGAGGAGCTTTCCGAGCCACTGTCTACCATATTTAATAAATCAATAGAGTCAGGCAGAGTGCCAGAGTCATGGAAGGTAGCTAATGTGGTACCAATTTTTAAGAAAGGAGATAGATTACTTGCGGCAAACTATCGGCCAATTAGCCTAACGTCTATTGTGGGAAAGTTACTTGAATTAATAATTGCAAATACAATTTGTCTCCATCTTGAAAAACATAAATTAATAAATGAGTCGCAACATGGTTTTACAAATGGACGTTCATGTTTAACAAATTTGCTAACTTTTTATTCCAGCATAGTTGAGGCAGTTGATAGTGGTAAGGATTGTGATGTTGTGTACCTTGACTTTAGCAAAGCTTTTGATACAGTGCCACATGAAAGACTAATTAAAAAAATAGCTCATGGTATTGGGGGTGCTATATTAAGTTGGATTAGGGCATGGCTATTCCAAAGGAAACAGAGAGTTAGTATAAATGGGGTTAAGTCAGAGTGGGATAATGTTGTTAGTGGAGTACCTCAGGGCTCTGTCCTGGGACTTCTGTTGTTTATAATATATATATATATGATTTAGATTCAGGTTTGAGTAGCAACATTTGCAAATTTGCCAATGATACGAAAATCGGTAGGGAAATTAATTCGGAGGAGGACTCACTATCACTTCAAGTTGATCTAGATAGGGTTTTGAAATGGTCAAAGGATTGGCAAATGCAGTTTAATGCTGATAAATGTAAAGTTCTGAGGCTAGGTAATGATGATAGAGTTACAGGATACGAGCTAGATGGTGTTGAGATTGCGAAGTCGGATTGCGAAAGGGATCTGGGAGTTATGATTAGTAAGAATTTAAAACAAAAGGATCAATGCATCAATGTTCGTAATAAGGCGAATAGGACACTGGGATTTATTAATCGAAGCGTTACCCAGCAAACACAAATCATCTACACAACGTTCGCCTATCTCTTCCCATAGGTGTGGGAATGATTTGCATTGAGAATGGTGCAGGAGAGCCTTTGAGAAACTTTTACTCAAAAAATCCAAACACAAAGGTTTAATTATAAATAGTTTTTCTACAATTATTTTCTTCCAAATGTAAAACAAATAGTTTTTACATGTTTAAATTTAAAATTTATGGTGTTTTTTTGTAAAATTCATTAATAAATTGTGAATGATATATATTGGCTGAGTGAAACCTTTAAAATCCATTTAGTTATAATATGAACAGAAAAAATTAGTTTTCCAAATTTTCTAAAAATCGCTCTTTTTAACACAATTTGACTCCTTATGCATTCCACTAAACACTAATATCATGTTTAAATATATAATTTATGTATTATTCCCTAAGATAATTTATATAAATTATAAAAGTTGCTGGAAAGTGGTGAGAAAGAATCTGAAAACGTTTTGTTGTCTTATATTGGCGTGTTCTTATTAACTAGAGTGAGTAAGAGTGAGCGAGAGTGGGTAAGAGTGAGTAAGAGTGACTGAAGGTGAGTGAGAGTGCCAGAGAGTGTGTAAGTGTGAGTAAGAGTGAGTATAAGTAAGAGTGACTGAGAGTGAGTAAGAGTGAGTAAGAGTGAGAGTAAGGGTGACAGAATGAGTAAGAGTGAGAGTAAAGTGATTGAGAGTAAGGGTGAGTATGAGATTAAGAGTGATTGAGAGTTAGAGTGAGAGTAAGAGTGATTGAGAGTTAGTGAGAGTAAGAGTGATTGAGAGTAAGAGTGATTGAGAGTAAGAGTGATTGAGAGTAAGAGTGATTGGGAGTAAGAGTGATTGAGAGTAAGAGTGATTGGGAGTAAGAGTGATTGGGAGTAGGAGTTAGAGTGAGAGTAGGAGTAAGAGTGATTGAGAGTAAGAGTGAGTAAGAGTAAGAATGAGAGTAAGAGTGATTGAGAGTAAGAGTGATTGAGAGTAAGAGTGATTGAGAGTAAGAGTGATTGAGAGTAAGAGTGATTGGGAGTAAGAGTGAGAGTAAGAATGAGAATAAGAGTGATTAAGAGTAAGAGTGATTGGGAGTAAGAGTAAGAGTAAGAATGAGAGTAGGAGTGATTGAGAGTAGGAGTGATTGGGAGTAGGAGTGATTGGGAGTAAGAGTGATTGAGAGTAAGAGTAATTGAGAGTAAGAGTATGAGAGTAAGAGTGAGAGAGTGAGTATGAATGGGTAAGGGTGACTGAGAGTGAGTAAGAGTGACAGAGTAAGAATGACAGAGTAAGAGTGATAGAGAGTAAGAGTGACAGAGAGTAAGAGTGACAGAGAGTAAGAGTGACAGAGAGTAAGAGTGACAGAGAGTAAGAGTGGCAGAGAGTAAGAGTGACAGAGAGTAAGAGTGACAGAGTGAGAGTGAGTATGAGAGTGAGTAAGGATGACTGAGAGAAAGAGTGAGTAATAGTGCGTAAGAGTGATTGAGAGTTAGAGTGAAAGTAAGAGTGATTGAGAGTTAGTGAGAGTAAGAGTGATTGAGAGTAAGAGTGATTGAGAGTAAAAGTGATTGAGAGTAAGAGTGATTGAGAGTAAGAGTGATTGGGAGTAAGAGTGATTGAGAGTAAGAGTGATTGGGAGTAAGAGTGATTGGGAGTAGGAGTAAGAATGAGAATAAGAGTGATTGAGAGTAAGAGTGAGTAAGAGTAAGAATGAGAGTAAGAGTGATTGAGCGTAAGAGTGATTGAGGGTAAGAGTGATTGGGAGTAAGAGTGATTGAGAGTAAGAGTGATTGGGAGTAAGAGTGATTGGGAGTAGGAGTAAGAATGAGAATAAGAGTGATTGAGAGTAAGAGTGAGTAAGAGTAAGAATGAGAGTAAGAGTGATTGAGAGTAAGAGTATGAGAGTAAGAGTGAGAGAGTGAGTATGAATGGGTAAGGGTGACTGAGAGTGAGTAAGAATGACAGAGTAAGAGTGACAGAGAGTAAGAGTGACAGAGAGTAAGAGTGACAGAGAGTAAGAGTGACAGAGTAAGAGTGACAGAGTAAGAGTGACAGAGTAAGAGTGACAGAGAGTAAGAGTGACAGAGAGTAAGAGTGACAGAGAGTAAGAGTGACAGAGAGTAAGAGTGACAGAGAGTAAGAATGACAGAGTAAGAGTGACAGAGAGTAAGAGTGACAGAGAGTAAGAGTGACAGAGAGTAAGAGTGACAGAGAGTAAGAGTGACAGAGTAAGAGTGACAGAGAGTAAGAGTGACAGAGAGTAAGAGTGACAGAGTAAGAGTGACAGAGTAAGAGTGACAGAGAGTAAGAGTGACAGAGAGTAAGAGTGACAGAGAGTAAGAGTGACAGAGAGTAAGAGTGACAGAGAGTAAGAGTGACAGAGTAAGAGTGACAGAGAGTAAGAGTGACAGAGAGTAAGAGTGACAGAGTAATAGTGACAGAGAGTAAGAGTGACAGAGAGTAAGAGTGACAGAGTGTAAGAGTGACAGAGTAAGAGTGACAGAGAGTAAGAGTGACAGAGAGTAAGAGTGACAGAGAGTAAGAGTGACAGAGTAAGAGTGACAGAGAGTAAGAGTGACAGAGAGTAAGAGTGACAGAGAGTAAGAGTGACAGAGTAAGAGTGACAGAGAGTAAGAGTGACAGAGAGTAAGAGTGACAGAGTAAGAGTGACAGAGTAAGAGTGACAGAGTAAGAGTGACAGAGAGTAAGAGTGACAGAGAGTAAGAGTGACAGAGAGTAAGAGTGACAGAGAGTAAGAGTGACAGAGTAAGAGTGACAGAGAGTAAGAGTGACAGAGAGTAAGAGTGACAGAGTGTAAGAGTGACAGAGTAAGAGTGACAGAGAGTAAGAGTGACAGAGTGTAAGAGTGACAGAGAGTAAGAGTGACAGAGAGTAAGAGTAACAGTGTAAGAGTGACAGAGTAAGAGTGACAGTAAGAGTGACAGAGAGTAAGAGTGACAGAGAGTAAGAGTGACAGAGAGTAAGAGTGACAGAGAGTAAGAGTGACAGAGTAAGAGAGTGAGAGTGATTATGAGAGAGTTAAGAGTGTGAGGTGTGTGAGTGTAGCAGGCCAGGGAGGCAGGATGTGTGGTCACAGGCGAGGCCTAGGCCTCGTGATCTCTAATGTTGGTTTTTATATATATGTTGGATTTTTTGTCCTGTTTCAAATTATAATTATTTAGCAGGAATGTAATAAGATATTGCACAGTATTAATGTGACAATAATATATGCATTATTTCCTTGATAATCAAACTTGTTGTTCAAAGATAATATACAATCTTTGAAGGAAACATTTTGAGAGCGCGAGCTGGCAACACTGGGCTGGTGGGTGAGAGAGACATATGGTTAGTTGTACTCAGACCTTCAGTGGTGAAGGGTGTGTCCCAGCTGGCCACCACCAGCCGCCACCCGCCGCCCACCACCAGCCGCCACCCGCCACCACCCACCACCCACCACCAGCCGCCACCCGCCACCAGCCACCGCCACCCACCACCGCCACCCACCACCACCGCCGCCACCACCCATCACCGCCGCCGCCGCCGCCGCCACCACCCACCACAGCCGCCGCCGACACCACCGCCACCACCCACCACAGCCACCACCGCCACCACCCACCACAGCCACCACCACCACCCACCACCACCACCACCACCCACCACCACCGCCACCACCAGCCGCTACAAGCCGCCACCGCCCGCCACCGCCCGCCACCAGCCGCCATCACCACCACCACCACCACCAGCCGCCATCACCGCCACCAGCTGCCACCAGCTGCCACCACCACCAGCCGCCACCACCACCACCACCAGCCGCCATCACCGCCACCAGCTGCCACCACCACCAGCCGCCATCACCGCCACCAGCTGCCACCACCACCAGCCGCCACCACTACCACCACAAGCCGCCATCACCGCCACCAGCTGCCACCACCACCAGCCGCCACCACCACCACCACCAGCCGCCATCACCGCCACCAGCTGCCACCACCACCAGCCGCCATCACCGCCACCAGCTGCCACCACCACCAGCCGCCACCACCGCCACCACCACCTGCCACCAGCCGCCACCACCGCCACCACCACCTGCCACCAGCCGCCACCACCGCCACCACCACCTGCCACCAGCCGCCACCACCGCCCGCTATCAGCCGTCACCGCCCGTTGCCACAGTCGCCACCACAAGCCGCCACCGCCAGCCGCCACCAGCCCCCCCACCGCCGATCGTCACCACACCACCACAGCCGCCGCCGCCCGCCACCGCCCGCCACCGCCCGCCACCGCCCGCCACCACCCACCACAGCCGCCACCACCCACCACCCGCCGCCACCACCCACCACCAGCCGCCGCCGCCACCCACCACCCGCCGCCACCACCCACCACCACCACCAGCCGCCGCCGCCACCACCACCCACCACCACCGCCGCCACCACCCACCACCACCAGCCGCCGCCGCCACCACCACCCACCACCACCGCCGCCACCACCCACCACCGCCAGCTGCCACCACTCATCACAGACGCCGCCACCCACCACCGCCCGCCACCACCGCGAGACACAGCCGCCAGTGTCCGCCAGCTGCCACCACTCATCACAGACGCCGCCACCCACCACCGCCCGCCACCACCGCGAGACACAGCCGCCAGTGTCCGCCAGCTGCCACCACTCATCACAGACGCCGCCACCCACCACCGCCCGCCACCACCGCGAGACACAGCCGCCAGTGTCCGCCACCGCCGCCACTGTCCGCCACTGTCCGCCACCGCCGTCACTGTCCGCCACCGCCGCCACTGTCCGCCACTGTCCGCCACTGTCCGCCACCTCCACCACTGTCTGCCACCGCCACCACTGTCCGCCCGCCGCCACCACTGTCCGCCCGCCGCCACCACTGTCCGCCCGCCGCCACCACTGTCCGCCCGCCGCCACCACTGTCCGCCCGCCGCCACCACTGTCCGCCCGCCGGCTCCACTGTCCGCCCGCCGCCTCCACTGTCCGCCCGCCGCCTCCACTGTCCGCCCGCCGCCACCACTGTCCGCCCGCCGCCGCCACTGTTCGCCCGCCGCCGCCACTGTCCGCCCGCCGCCGCCACTGTCCGCCCGCCGCCGCCACTGTCCGCCCGCTGCCGCCACTCTCCGCCCGCCGCCGCCACTGTCCGCCCGCCGCCACTATCCGCCACCGCCGCCACTGTCCTCCCGCCGCCACTGTCCGCCCGCCGCCACTGTCCGCCCGCCGGTGCCCTGTCCGCCCGCCGCTACTATCCGCCACCGCCGCCACTGTCCGCCCGCCGCCACAGTCCGCCCGCCGCCACTATCCGCCACTGTCCGCCCAACGCCACTGTCCGCCCGCCGCCACTATCCGCCACCGCCGCCACTGTCCGCCCGCCGCCACTGTCCGCCCGCTGCCACTATCCACCACCGCCACCACTGTCCGCCACCGCCACCACTGTCTGCCACCGCCACCACTGTCTGCCACCGCCACCACTGTCTGCCCGCCGCCACCACTGTCTGCCCGCCGCCACCACTGTCCGCCCGCCGCCACCACTGTCCGCCCGCCGCCTCCACTGTCCGCCCGCCGCCACCACTGTCCGCCCGCCGCCACCACTGTCCACCCCGCCGCCGCCACTGTCCGCCCGCTGCCGCCACTGTCCGCCCGCCGCCGCCACTGTCCGCCCGCCGCCACTGTCCACCACCGCCGCCACTGTCCTCCCGCCGCCACTGTCCGCCCGCCGCCACTGTCCGCCTGAAGCCGCCCTGTCCGCCCGCCGCCACTATCCGCCACCGCCGCCACTGTCCGCCCGCCGCCACTGTCCGCCCGCCGCCACTATCCGCCACCGCCGCCACTGTCCGCCCGACGCCACTGTCCGCCCGCCGCCACTATCCGCCACCGCCGCCACTGTCCGCCCGCCACCACTGTCCGCCCGCTGCCACTATCCGCCACCGCCACCACTGTCCGCCACCGCCACCACTGTCTGCCACCGCCACCACTGTCTGCCACTGCCACCACTGTCCGCCCGCCGCCACCACTGTCCGCCCGCCGCCACCACTGTCCGCCCGCCGCCACCACTGTCCGCCCGCCGCCACCACTGTCCGCCCGCCGCCTCCACTGTCCGCCCGCCGCCACCACTGTCCGCCCGCCGCCACCACTGTCCGCCCGCCGCCGCCACTGTCCGCCTGCTGCCGCCACTGTCCGCCCGCCGCCGCCACTGTCCGCCCGCCGCCACTGTCCACCACCGCCGCCGCCACTGTCCACCACCGCCGCCAAAGCCGCCATGGTCCGCCCGCCGCCACTATCCGCCACAGCCGCCACTATCCGCCACCGCCGCCACTGTCCGCCCACCGCCACTATCCGCCACCGCCGCCACTGTCCGCCCGCCGCCACTATCCGCCACCGCCGCCACTGTCCGCCCGCCGCCACTGTCCGCCCGCCGTCGCCACTGTCCGCCCGCCGCCACTGTCCGCCCGCCGCCACTATCCGCCACCGCCGCCACTGTCCGCCACAGCCGCCACTCTCCGCCGTACAGCCTCCCCTCTCTCCGTTAGTAAATAATTATAATTGTTAGTAAATAATAAAAGAAATATAAATTAATAGATTTTTTTACCCTTCAATTGGTTTTAATATTTAAATTGAAAATAATAATATAATATAAAATATAATAAAAATAATATAATATAAAATATAATTTAATTTCAAGAAATTTAACTTTAAACACAAAGATGTGAAAAGGGTTCAGATTATTGGCTCAAACCTTTCATAAGAGATTCATATTGGTATATGAATGGATTATGAATGACTCATGTTAGGAGTGTAAAGTTGCCACAACATCTCAAATTAGTGTTAGATACATATGTCTTGGTTATAAGTTTTGGAAACCTATTTAAGTCCACACACAATATCGTATCTGATACGATAAAACAAACGTTTCCAATACTTTCAAATACTTTCCAGATATGTTGTGGCAACCTAAAATTGTTTGCTGGGTAGTAACAAGACACCTAGTGTGGTTCTTAAGCTATATCTTGCTCTGGTTAGGCCCCATTTAGATTATACAGTTCAGTTTTGGTCGGCGTATTATAGAATGGATATAAATTCACTTGAACGTGTCCAACGTAGGATGACTAAGTTAATTCCCCAAATTAGAAATCTTTCATATGAAGAAAGATTAACAAAGCGGCTCCATGACCCAGTGGATACAGAGTGACAAGGATTTGGACTCTGCCAGCGGCTCTACGCCACCTATTTCTGTTATTAAAGTAATAAGCTGCATGCAGAGCACTTAGTGCTGTGAGTGCAGTCCTTTCTTGACTGAGGTTACTTGTATTAATGCCATCCCCAATAGGCATCATCTCTCACATACCTGGTATCCAGGGTGCTTTTCTAGACTTGACCAATATCGTAATAGACTTTAAATGATCTTTAACCAAAGATGATGACACAACAAAATTGGAGGATGACATTTATGTGGAATTTGTAAACGGTTTATCAAATACAATGTTTATAGGGGTGCAGGTTTTCTTAGAGGAACAGGGGGTTAAAACACATTCAAATTTTCCTTATTGGTCCTTTATCAAATTAATTACTTTGATGCCACCCTCAGAAATGTCTACCCTGGGGAAAATTGGCGCCTTCTGCACCGACTGCCGACTGGAATGACGACAATGGAATAATCACTAATGAATTCACTAATTCTTATTTTACTGGCGCCAGTGCCAAAAATAAAAAAATTGTTTCTGATTTGAAACATCGTGGTTTGTCAATGTGTTGACAAACTAGCGTTGTATATAACAACGCTTGATCAATATGGTTTAGACAATATAGATGAGCGTTTAAGGTTGGAACTCCTCACTCATGCTTGGGTGCTAAATACAAGAGTGACTGATGGTACGAAATATCAAATACATGTGGCTTATGCTAAATTATGGGTTACGCTGGTTGTTCCCTACCACAGCACTTATTTGGCCCTAAACAGTTCACTACTAGCTTCCCCCGACCCTGTAAGCTATACCTTTAAAAGGACCATTTCCAAAACTCATGTTCCTGGCTGTGAATCAGATTAGTCTCTTAATAGATCATCCTAGGGCCCAAGTAATACCCCACTATATATATATATATATATATATATATATATATATATATATATATATATATATATATGTGTGTGTGTGTGTGTGTATATCACGAAAATAAACACGTGATTAAGAATGTGACAATGTCAGACCACGGAGGAAAAATGAAACAGGAAATTTCCTTAAGTACTTTCGTATATTAAATACATCTTCAGAAGGTCATTTTACAGATCGAGTGATGGGTATAAATAGGCAGGAGAGAGTGGTGAAGTAAGGTGAGGTACAATACTTGGACAACGCAGACGGCCCATTGGCCCATCAGATGCACCCAATTGGCCCATCCGATGTAGCCCAATGGCCCATCTGATACAGCAGACATACAAGCATAATACATAGGTAATTATAACATAAAGAGGTAAATATATACAATAAATTAGTGAGACAAATGTTTTTCAATGATTCTACTTAAATCGCCCTTTAGCTGATCTATTAGAAATGGATCTAAGTTATATAGACCACTGCTAATATTCAAATTACTTTCTTTCGTGATCTGTATCAAAGCAGATTCAATTATGTTTCTGTTATAGGTGCTTTTACAATTTGTTATTGAAGAAGCACTCTTCCAATCAATTTGGTGAGCTTCTTCTGACAAATGCACAAACAAAGCATTAGACAATTGGCCATGTCTTACAGAGTATTTATGTTGCGATATTCTACATTTTAAATCTTTAGATGTTTGCCCGACATAGAACTTATTACATTCCTTACAAGGTATTTTATAAATGACGCAATTATCACTACGAGGGCTGTTCCTTACTAATAGCTTACCAACAGTGTTTTCGTAGCTAAACATTACATCTATATTGAAAAGTTTCAAGGCCTTGACAATATTCTCAAACCCAGAGAAATATGGTAAACATAACACATTCTTTGGGCGAATCCTTTCACTGCATACATTATTATAATATGTACAACGAGCTTTGTTACGACAAACTTCCAAAAAATTCAGTGGGTAACAAAGCTTAAGACCAATCGAATCAATATTCTTAAATTCTTCATCTAAGAATTCTGGACTCACAACTCGAAGAGCTCTTAGATACATTGAAGAAAAAATTGACTTTTTTACATTGTATTTATGCCCTGAAAAATAATGAACATAAGATAAATTGTTCGTAGGTTTTCTGTAAACACTAAACTTTAATGAAGAGTTTTCCCTATGAATAAGCACATCTAAGAATGGCAAACATTTATCAATTTCAGTCTCCATAGTAAATTTTATGGAGGTGACTTGGTCATTAAGTTTGGCTACAAATTCGTCTGTGTTCACATCTGAAGGCCAAATACACAAGATATCATCAACATATCTAAACCAAGGAATGATTCCAGGAGTTATTTTTGAAACAAATTTCTTTTCAAAGAATTCCATGTACAGGTTTGAGAGCAATGGCGATAGAGGATTCCCCATTGCCATTCCAAAAGTCTGTAAATAATACTCATTATTAAAGGTAAATTTACATTCTTTAATGCACAACTTAACAAGACTGACAATAATATCAGCAGAAAGAGGTAAGTCATGGCTCATTAGTTCACGAGCAAGATAATCGAGAATATCATCGACCGGTACCTTTGTGAACAAGGAACAAACGTCAAAACTGATTAACTTTACATCAGGAGTGACAGGAACACTATTCAATTTGTTAACTAAATCAAGAGAATTTGTCAAATGAGAAGATGAGATAGTTCCTAACAAAGGGGACAAGATTTTGGTAAGCCATTTGGAGAGTTTGTAAGAAATGGATCCCACAGAACTGATGATAGGTCTCATGGGATTGTTAGGCTTATGCGTCTTGACAAGACCATATAGATATGGTAATGAAGGTGATGAAGTAGTAAATTGATTAAGAAGATCTTTATGTTTACTTAACAACTTCCTCAAGCTACTATTGTAAATTTTATGGAGGTGACTTGGTCATTAAGTTTGGCTACAAATTCGTCTGACCAAATGACCAAGTCACCTCCATAAAATTTACTATGGAGACTGAAATTGATAAATGTTTGCCATTCTTAGATGTGCTTATTCATAGGGAAAACTCTTCATTAAAGTTTAGTGTTTACAGAAAACCTACGAACAATTTATCTTATGTTCATTATTTTCAGGGCATAGATACAATGTAAAAAAGTCAATTTTTCTTCAATGTATCTAAGAGCTCTTCGAGTTGTGAGTCCAGAATTCTTAGACGAAGAATTTAAGAATATTGATTCGATTGGTCATAAGCTTTGTTACCAACTGAATTTTTTGGAAGTTTGTCGTAACAAAACACGTCGTACATATTATAATAATGTATGCAGTGAAAGGATTCGCCCAAAGAATGTGTTATGTTTACCATATTTCTCTGGGTTTGAGAATATTGTCAAGGCCTTGAAACTTTTTAATATAGATGTAATGTTTAGCTACGAAAACACTGTTGGTAAGCTATTAGTTAGTAACAGCCCTCGTAGTGATAATTGCGTCATTTATAAAATACCTTGTAAGGAATGTAATA